>OX371015.1:3459280-4659280 GCA_947308005.1 Yponomeuta malinellus
CCACGCCCCAATGTTTCGATGTTTTTGTGTAATGTTTAGAAAAAACACGCGCAGGAGACGCGGCTTCAGAGCGAGAGAGTTGCCAGAGCAAAAAAAAAAACAATTATGTTCCATACAGATTTGTATTTGTTCAACATCGGATACCATAAAATACTGATAAAATAGAGTCTGGCAAACGAAAGCGTAACCTGAGAAATTGGCGGGAAATTAAAAAAATATTCATAGGGTATCATTAGCTATAGTAGGAGAAAAAAGATTTGATACTTCAGCTCGGGTTAGTGCAACAAAAAGAAATATACTTGATAGATTTGATACTTGTTTAGAAGGTAAGTATTTATATTTTATGCTGCGTCTTCAAGAATACAAAATTCTCTCCAAAATTCTGTCCAGGATACAGATTTTTGCTGGGGTAAAAAAACTTATCATTTATTAATTTATTTATATGAAATGGCACACCAATGGCTATCCTAGATAATATATAGAATACAATATTAGATTATGGTACACCCAGCCACCGCCAATCCGCGGTGGGCACGCGTGGTGATTAAGCCCATACTCTCTCTCTGAGAGAAGGCCTGTGCCCTACAGTGGGACGTATATAGGCTACTTATTATGACAGCCCGGATTCGCCACTTATAGGCATGCACAGCAGTGCATACCAATACATCTTAAACAAAAATGACAAAAAATAACATCACAAAAATAAAATTTGTCTAAATTGTGTTATTTAAATTCTAGACAATTAAATAAAATTTAAATTCATCATATTTACGTTCAAATCATTTATCGGCCACTAGGTAGTCTTCTTATAGTGTTCGCAAAATTTAAACTCGCAAAATACATTTAATTTATCTACGCAATGAATATAAATAATCAGCCAACAAGTATCTAAATTATAAAGTTACAATGGCAACAGTTGTCCGACAGCACTGACAGTTATTTAGTGGTGCCATGTAAAAACTTTAAAGAAAATTTCAGGTCACGCTTACGTTTGCCACACTCTAGCTGATCATCTGGCTGGAGGCCAGACGAACCACTGGATCGAGCTACATGAATCGAATGTTCTCACAACCGATCGACATTAGTATCGAAGGATTATTCGCGACGCAATTGAATTTAAAAACTTAAAAATAAACGACTACAAGGTTTAAAAAGGTGATGATTTTATCATGATTTTGTAAGCTGCCACTGTTAGTCACAGGTGTTTTTTAGAGAATAATAGGCGGTGGTGGCATGGTCGGTAGAACGCTTGCCTCCCATTCAAAAGTCAGTGAGTTCGAACCCCGGCAGTCGAACCTGTCTAACTATCGCGGTTCATGAGATACAGCCTGGTGACAGACGGACGGACGGACAGCGGAGTCTTAGTAATAGGATCCCAGAGGGTTCTGGGTACGGAACCCTAAAAGATGACTCAAAATATAGGTAAATAATAGAGCACGCCGAGCATAGCATATTCCGTTAACCTTCACACTGAGTTAACTTTACCATATTTTAAACGGAGTTATTAACTGAACAACATTTGTTCAAACATTGACAGCACACAGAACAGAGTGTATGTTTTTCTATTTTTCCATGTAAAATCAGTACTCAATAGACGAGTATTTCACTACATATTTTATTGTATCTCCTTCACCTTATTAGTTCACCTATCTAATAGTTCATATATTATTATTTCATATGTTACCCCCGTTCTAATACACATCTTGAATGAAATCGGACGTTATTTAAAAAAAAAAACAACTTCCACACCATCACTTGTCCTGGTTCCAAACTAGGATACCCTCTGCTATGGTAACCAGGCAAGGACACAACAAACATGAAAATACACTCAGATTGAGGCCACTTTGTACAAATGTACAGCGGCCTCAGTGGGAATCGACCCACGACCTCCGGCATGGTCGTGATACCGCTAGACCAACATCATAAAAAAATATATACAGGCTTATTTAGAACCTCCTCCATTTTTAAAGACTGTTGAAAAAGCAACTGACGCAAGTATCGCATAGACTTATAGAGCGCCCATATTCTCTCTCTTATGCTGGGGCCGTACCTGCGTCTATCGTAACGAAGCTTCGCGCAGTGACACGAGCTTCGCAGATCCGTCCATTATCGGCTATCGTCACGATAGTTCGGGCTGCGTTCTAGTTATCGCAGCGGTGGCGGGTCCGGCCCTAGCATAAGAGAAGGCCTGTGCCCGGCAGTGAGACGTATAGGCTACGTATTTAATGTTACAGATTTTAACAATAACAGAGCAGATTTTCCGTCTGTGACATCATCTCTGTGAAGGAAAGGAAACCATCAATGGTACACGGTTTTTACCGTTCCCATTCTCGTCATTTGTTTCCTCTCACGTCACATAAAATACACGGTTATCCCTTAAATTCGCAATTCCTAAACACGTTAATTACAACTTTAGGTGTTTCAGGAGTGAGCCAGAAAATACAGTTCTATTGTGCTCTTATCTCGTCGCTGTAAGAGCTACCGTCTAAGCTGGTACAGATTGACTTCTATCCCAATTTATAATGGCTTAGTCGGAAACAATGGTTCCGTGGGTAGATACATTAAAATTCTGTTCTGTAATACGCATTATACGGAAAGATTGCAAAGGAAACCGACTGCTCAAAGAAACAAGGCCAAGAGAAGTTATTTAGTCTGTCTGCTGATTAACCCCGATATTGCGGGCGCCGGCTGGGAAAATAGTACCTAGATTGTTTACGTAGGACAGATTTGTGTATAGACACATTAACTTTGATAAAAAGATTCCAAATGACCTCACCCAAATCTCAACGCGAACACTTTGTCCTGTATATTTTTCCGGACGTAAAAAGCTTAAATCGTTCAGAAATAACATTCCCTGTTCCATAGCAATTCTTCTTCATCATACTATTTCGTGAAAAACATTTCCTTTCACGCAGTCGAGTTAAAATAACACCGATTTAATGCGATGGGTATGTATCTCTCCCGCTGTAAGGATTCAAAGTCTGAATCATAGCGATATTATGTTTCTGTCCTCATTACACACCACGGTGCGATTGTGCGATTAATCGAGCTCTACCGGCCATTCCGTATTATTGGCGTAGGGTCCGCCCCCCTAACTCAGTTTCGTATGTAAGTGACAATGAAAGATAAGCTGTGTTTCGTGTTACTAGAATGCCTCTCTACCATTGGACGTTGGCAGTTCCGATTTAATCCAGCTTCCCCGCGACCAGCTCCCAAAGGCACGGCGCGGCGCTTCTTTCTGTTTTCGGACATGGATATTATTTTAATGTGTGTACACTAGGAACTACATTTGAGACTTGAATAATAATACAGTACAGTACAATTGGCGGCCTTATTACTGAATGTAATTTCCTCCAGACGACCTTTCAGACATCATCATCCAGCCGCTACCAGCACTTGTTCCCTCCAGCGAGCCGTTGGGTATCCAACGCTGCCTTTACCAGTTTGTAGTCTCCACTCAAGAACCTTTGCACCGTACCGCCTGTCGGTTTTTCGGCAAATGTGACCAGCTCACTTTTACTTCAACATACAGATTTTATATCACAGTACTTTAGTGAATTGTCTCTTATCTGATGTTGATACATCAAAGATATTCCGAGCAATCCTGAAAAGCTAAAGCCCACTTACGTAGGCCAACACGGGCCACGGGTCAGTTAGTTATTGGCATAGTCAGTGGGGAGACCAATCAAGGATGTTAGGATACTCCATACATGCGAGGGGATTTTGTGTCTTAGACTGGAAAATGACCGTGTTTTCCTTTTAGGCTCCGCCGCAGTCGGGTAATGAGTAGAGTACACGTATGTAACGGTTAATGTGCGGTTGACTGTACCAGGTTATCATCAATACAAAGGCAAGTATTATGTTGGTATATAATAGAAGTTCGAAGTTACGCAATTTAGCCTGTACTTGGCAGGCACCTGACTATCATGAACTGAACAAACGTAATGTAAACAAATCTACCGTTTTATCAGTATAAAAATACACATTAATGTTGGCTGAGCCAATCGTAAAGATACCTTAGTAAGTGTATCGCCATGGTTAAAAAATGTGGGTCACTTTTAAATCGAAAGTGTGCGGTCGTGGCAGAAAGTGTCGTACGTTTTCGAAATACTTAAACGCGCGACTAGCGTCGTCACTGCCTTTGCTGAAAAACAAAATAGGGACAAACAAACGAAGAAAACTCATTAGAAGAAGAGGTGGGGTGTCAGGCATTGCGTATTTTGGAAATAACCCTGTATTTTTGCTAAACTGTTACTTTCAACATTCAATTGATTGTGAGAAGTTACGCACGCAACTGAAGCGTCATATTAACGAAATTAACGTCGAGGTGTATGCGGCGGTAGCGCCGTCGGTGGCTTGCCTCACATCGATCGTGGGTTTGAACCCCAGTGCATGTACCAATGTTACGAGTTTTCTAAGTTGCGTAAATTTGTGAATTTGTAGTAGCAATACCTTTCGCTAAGAATGATGAAAAAGATCCTGAGGAAACCTGAGTGTCTGCGGTGTTCACAAAGCTCTCTTCCAGTCCACGGGCACGCGTGGCGATTAAGCCCTGACGCCTCTCTGAGAGAAGGCCTGTGCCCTACAGTGGAATGTGGAAGGTATATATTAATAATAATAACTTCCACACAACACAATCACTTGTCCCGGTACCAAACTAGGATACCCTGTGCTATGGTAACCAGGCAAGGACATCACAAACATGGAGATACACCCAGACTGAGGGCATTTATACAAATTCAGCCTGTACGGGGCCGCCGTTTAGGCTGAATTATCATAGTATAACGTTGAGAGTTTGGGACTTATACTGGCGTAATTGTTTCATTGCCACAGATTTGACCTACCAGCCAACTAGTACCAACTCTGTAGGGCCCACATTGTTCTCGGCAAGGTTATACACACATCGTACGTAAGCTACATGTTCAAGCAATTTTCCCTAATATTGAGGTCGCGTCACAGACTAAAGAGGAGATATGTTTAGGTTTTCTTACGATGTTTTTCATCACAGTTAGCGAGTGGTATTGATACTACATTACATAAATTCATGTCTGTATGCCGAAGTGGTAGGCAGAGACCAAGGTTTGCCACTTGCCACGATCCTGACAATCTTTTTTCGCTCCATCGTTGCATGCACGCACGCCGGTTTTGAGACTTTTTATCATGCCATTAGCTAATATATCCCCTATTTGGACGAAGTATGTCCGCCTGGGAGGTCCCTTGCCAGCCCTTCCACCCACATTCGCTACTAAAAATTCAAATGAGTTTTATTTGACTGCCTCGTTGGCCTAGATCTGATTACCATGCGGGAGGTCATGGGTTCGATTCCCTCTGGGGGCCGCCGTTCATTTGTACAAATGGCCTCAGTCTGGGTGCATTGTCGTGTTTTTGATGTCCCTGCCTGGTAACCATAGCACAGGATGTCCTAATTTGGGACCAGGACAAGTGATTGTATTGTGTGGAAACGATTATTATAAATTCTAATTCCAGTGCATGTCTATTTCTCGGCTTCTTATTTTTTCATCAGCAAAATTTGCCATTATCAATGCTTACGCCCACGCTCGGTGCGAACTGCGAATCAGTGTGGGAGCCTAGTGCGTTCAATTAAACCCTAGTTGCCTTTTCATAAGCGTGGCCAGGCCGTGTGCCTTCTCAGAAGAGTTTTGGTACGATGAATGTTCTATAATTATAATAACTTTCACAGAACACAACACAACTTACTTTCTGACTCTATGTTTAGTGCTGACTCAGTGAACTGTTTTAAAAATTGACTGAATAGTAGGGAACTTGCACAAAAAAAATTAGAGAAACGTAACTTAGAAAACAAGTCATTAGTACATGCCGGGATTCGAACCCATGACCTCCCGAATGAGAAGCCTTAGTAGCAATACCACTCGCTAACAGTGAAGGAAGACATAGTGAGGAAACCTGAGTGTCTGAGGTGTTCACACACCTCAGCGCTTGTAATTGCCAATCCGCAATTAACAAACTATGACGTCACAACTTGAACTTTATCATATTCGAGTTATCTCGTAAAATAATGTTTTTATGCATCTACACCATTTTTAGAAAACGTTTAAAGTTCAGCGAAGAAACGAAATCTAATATGTTTTTTATTATTAGAGTAACTTGATTTTTTGCATTTCTGGGACCTCGCAAAATATATATTTATGATTTTATTTAAAAAAAATCTTCTGTTCTAAGTCGTCTTCAATTTAATTTTGACGCAAGTTCCCCATTATATAAAAACCAAAAACAATCAAGTGCAGTGATGAGATATACACGTATCACCTCTAACAGAGAAAATTCCTATGTTCTGTGGTATCACCAATTAATAATAACACAATCACTTGTCCAGCCGTCCTATTACGTAACTGTCCACTGTATTTGGTTATACATTTTCACGTTTCCGTAGTTCGTTAAGGGTCTATGACGTTTTAGCTACAATTCATAATAAAAATATCTCTTCACAAGCAACATTTTGTCAATGTTTCATTTTGCAAACTGTTGTTTTCACAATGAGATCCAATGAAGCAGCCATATTGAAAATGCGTTATTTGTTAGGTATATGTTTAAAAGACAAAAATACTTTTTGCTTTTTAAAGTAACCTATAACAAACTAATTTTGTTTCGTCAGAAGCATCTATTGGTAACAAATAGGGAGCTCCGCTCGCTTTGCTCGCTCCGCGTAGCGAGATCACAGACCACAATCCTAACCCAACCTAACCTACTGTTCCCGGGCGAGCATGATTTTTTTTAATGCGGGGAGCTTCGTTCCCCTCGCAAGGGGGAACGAAGCCGACCTCCTGCACCTCTCGTGCCGTTTTCTGACTTGCGTTAACTGTATATTACCTTGAATCATATTAGTGGAACTTTGTCTGCATTTGTGTTAAGAAAACTTAGCTAATGTTCTGTTGCCAAATGACATTATAAGAAAGAATTGCTTTATGAAATGTAAGTTTTGTGAAATTTTTTTGTATTTAATGTCGAGTTGTGATTTGCATTACGTTGCTTGTTATCTGAAAATGTGTTTAATAACTGTCGGACTCCCGTAAGGTAGACCTGAGATTTCCGCACTCATAGCCTCATAAAGCTGTGAGTTTACTCCGTCTCTTTCCAGAAAGGCAGCAGTGCTCTGATGTCACTGCAGGCCTCCTGAAAGGATCACGTTCATCCGAAGTGTCATAATGTGTGTGTATTTGACAGTTCGGAGTAGGTTAAATCAGACGAGTCCATACAGTGGAGTAGTTATGCTATAGCGGAGCTGGTCACAAACGAGGATACCAGGCAAAGACATCACAAACATGGAAATACACGCAGCCTTAAGCCGAATTAAGTGCGGGAGCCTCCTCCTCTCCTGTTTTGGTAGTTAAGCGTGTTAACCGCTACCCCAACGAGGCAGTAAATTCTATCCAATCTATCAGCTGGCATTCGTCAATTGTTGGAAATAAGCCATCGCGAAAGCACCTCAGCCTTCTCCACCCTCGGCCATCTGTGCATAAATCCGTTCGCTGTGGAAACTAGCGACCTAGTGCCACCAAAGGCCACATTTGCCGACCCGTCTCAATTTCTCCTTGGGCAATCAGTCAGCAATATGATCGCCATTGTGCCTCTTCTTTTGTAACTGTTGTCTCTGTAATTGTTTTCAATTACAATAAAGAATATTCTTATCTTATCTTTTGCATCATCGTCATCATCATACCTACTCTAGTCGGAGCAGTATCATCCACGCGCTCTGGTAACATTTTACAACCACAAAAAAATCTTACAATGTGCTAACGAGTCGGTACTCGGTAGTGTTTCTGAAGTAAAGCAATCCGAACATAGATGCTCGTGTGTGCAACTTTCATGTTTGTAAAAATATTCCAATTATTTTGAAATATTAATTAATATTTAAAGTGAGTTTTTTATGTGTCAATCCCCTTCGCCCCTGTTTCGCGTGGCGCCGGATTAAGAATAGTGTCACTCCATTTCCTTCCGTGGATGTCGTAGAAGGCGACTAAGGAAATCAATTAACAGGAAACGGGCAGCAGCGTCTTCCTGAGATTCCAACTGCATACTGCGATCGCCAACCCGTCTGCCAAGCGTGGCGATTATGGCAAAACCATAATCGCCACGCTTGGCAGACGGGAAGTTATGAAAACCACGAAGGAGGCCTATGTCCTGCAGTGGGCGTCAAATGGCTGATGATGAATCCCTTTCGCCCTCTTTCTTAGTATAATAAATTTGACTTTCTTTCAAATGTTCAACTGGGCCCGTTTCATAAAACTACAGTTTATTATGAGAATTCGATGTGCATTGCGTAGCCGTTGAGTACAAATTAGTACTACTTGTTAATCGGCTAATTTATATCGAATTTTCATAGTAAACCATCGAGTCTTAACTCCATATCAGTAGAAAATAATTTCATATTGCATGCAAAACGCTCCCAATAAAAACTATGCTAGGTAGGTAAAAACGTGATAAAAGGCTTGAGTGATTTCTTCTCTAAGTATAATGATTATTAATGATATTACGTGGATGTTACTATTGTAATGACAAGGCAATAATTAGAAGGGGTATCCAGTGATAAGATGAATAATTGAATAATTAAACAGTCCGGTAGAGACTGAAACCGCTATTTATTATGCGTCTGTAGTGAAGTAATTAAATCCAAGAGTTCTGGTATAATGTTTGTTGATAAATTAGGAGTATTTTCACTTAGTAGAAAGTGAGTGGGCGATTATAACATTAAAAAGCGAATTGCAATTAATGCGCTTTCCTAAATGAATGTGCGGGATTGTTATTGCTTATTGCCGTCATATACTTTTCTAAAGTATATATCTGCAATGACTAGGTAATTCCACCCAAAAAACCAACATAATTATGCAAAAACTGCGAGGCTTTCGCTTTACTAGTATTATCTTTCCTTTTTAGGCTTCCGTACCCGAAGGTTGCCAAACGGGACCCTATTACTAAGACTTCACTGTCCGTCCGTCTATCACCAGGCTCTATCTCATGAACCGCGATAGCTAGGCAGTTGAATTTTCACAGATGATGTATTTCTGTTGCCGCTGTAACAACAGATATTAAAAACAGAATAAAATAAATATTTAAGGGGGGCTCCGACACAACAAACGTTGTCTTAAGACAGCGCTCGCCATCTAGCGGCCATCTATGTAACCTTCTCAGAGCCGACGTCATGTCGTTAAATGTCAATGTTAAACGCTTCTTGTTGGTTTCTATTGTCTAATGTTGTATAGACAATGGTACGGAACCCTTCGTGCGCGAGCCCGACTCGCACTTAGCCGGTTTTTTTTTATGTACAGTAAACTGTTCTCTATCTATAAATGCGTTATGAAAGTTATGATGGACGTTTGTTAGTTACTCATTGACGCCACAACGGCTATCGATTAGTCTTTATTAACACATGGGATACTTTTTATCCCGGAAGAATACACATAAAAATTTGCACGCGATCGAATTCGCGCGCAGCAGCTAGTTAAATCATGACTGCTTCGTGATGTCCTTGCCTGGTTACCATAGCACAGTCCTGGCAAGTGATTGTGTTGTGTGGAGGTTATTATTATAATCAAAATTGGAGTGTTTAAATCAAAGTAACACAGAAACTGCGACGTTACGAACGGTGGATTGGCAATTTCTAGCGCTGAGGAGTGGGAACACCTCAGGCACTAAAGTCTTGTTTATACGAAGCTATAGCTAGCTGCCAGTATTACTGGCTTGGTATTAGCCTTGTATAAACAGTTTTTCATGCCAAGCCAGCGCTGGCGAGAATAGAGCGGCCGTCTATTTTTCAAGCCAACGACCTTCGCCCGCTAACCTCACAACCCCCGCGCCAGCCATGTGGGTTTGTTTTGTTTAGAATTTCTGCGCCAAGATGCAGACTGACTGGCTTCATCTAAGCAACACGCGCCAATCCAGCGGTCGCTTGTCTGTAGAACTGGCGCCAGTGCACTGGCTTCTTATAAACCATGCTTTACTCCAAATACTTAAATAAAATTAAAAAATAGCGTCGAAAACAGCAACAAAACCTGCGTCACCCTACAACGCACTATTCTGTTCCCAGCAAGCGCACGGTGTCCCCTAGCACGATCCTGAAGCGCGAGCGCAAGTGGCTGCGCATGCTCGACAACTGGGAGGCGTTCATGAGCAAGAACTACAAGAAGGTGCGCGAGCGCTGCCGCAAAGGTGAGCATTCGAAGCTTGTACTCTAGAAAATAGCAGTTGTGACGACTGAAACCGAAAATGACAATTGTAACAAAAATAACAATTGTTCAATGTGAAAATAAAAGTTTAAAAAACCTATTTAGAGGCTAAAAATTCCACTCATGCCGGGAATTGAACCCGCGACCTCTGGCTAACCGTGCCAGCGCTTTCCCAACTGAGCCAATAATACGTAATACAGAGAAGTTTGTAAAGAGGCTCGAAATTTCGCCGATGCCTGTACTTGCCCATTGGCTCAGTTGGGAGAGCGCTGGCATGGTTAGCCAGAGGTCGCGGGTTCAACTCCCGGCATGGGTGGAATTATTAGCCTCTAAATAGGTTTTTAAAATTGTCCTCAGCACGGGTTAGTGCAACAAAAAGTATATAAAAATAAAAGTTGAAAAAAAAAAACACCAATTATTTAAAAAGACAATGGTTAAAACTGCTGTAATAACACATTTTGCTCGTAACTAGCATCTGACGCAACTATTGTAGCAAGAACTACTAGAAGGTACATGATCGCTGCCGGAAAGGTGAGCGTTCGAAGCTTGTTTTATACCGCCTTCAAACTTATGCACCCCTTTTTAATTTCATCCCTGGAATTTGACTGTATTCCTTCGTTCACGTTGTAGATTCTCTAGGAAATTCTCTACTTACTAAACCAAAACCTCCTACTTTAAGGCATCCCCGCCTCTGTCCGGCCCAAGGCCTGGCTCTACCTGTGTGGCGGCGAATTGCTCATGAAGAAACATCCCACAGTCTACGAGGAGCTGCTACGGGCGCCTGGAGACCCCAAATGCATTGACGACATCAAGAAAGACCTACATCGACAGTTTCCGTACCACGAGATGTTTATGAGGGAAGAGGGGCCGGGGTAAGTAGCTTTCTCGTATAAAACTACGTAGCTTTCTCAGAAAAAAAGATTACGACACACCTTGATGTAGAATACAGCTAGCGCCATCTAGTGGTCATTATTTTGTGGTTTGCGAGGGGCATGTGGGGCGTCCGTCCGTGAGAAGGGCCATGAATGCCACCAGGCTACGCTTACTTCATGTTCATGAAGGAAGAGCAGCCTGCCAGTTTTTTTAGTATTACGCCAGGGTTTGCTCAGAAAAAATATGTAGATAGAATACTGCGATATAGAACACCTCTAGCGATATCTAGTGGCCAACATGTGACTTCAGCGCATTTACGACGTCAAGAAAGGCCTCCATCGATAGAGAAAACAAAAAGAAACCTAGTTACTGCGATTCAAAAGTCTTATTTATAAAAACTCGATTCTTTGAAACACTTCAAAAATGCCGATTAAAATTGTTTGTGGTGGAGACAGATTAAATAAACAGAGTTCTAGATTGTTTTTAGAGGCATCATGTTTTTATAAATAAGGCCGCTAGTGTTTAAATTAAGTAACAGTGGTTTAAAAGAACGATTGTTCTGATTTAAAATTTCGCTCTACTGAATGTAGCTTGACTTTTTATTTGTAAGACGATTGACGCTATGTCCATTTTCAAGGCCCCATATAACCGACCTGCACATCTCTTCCAGCCAACAGGAGCTGTTCTCTGTGCTGAAGGCCTACTCAGTCCTGAATCCCAAAGTGGGATACTTCCAAGCGCAGGCGCCGGTCGCCGCCTTCCTCCTGATGCATATGCCGGCGGTACAGGCTTTCTGGTGTCTCGTCAGTGTCAGCGATAAGTACCTCCAAGGGTACTACAACCCTGGTTTGGAGGTGAGTGTTGCTACGCCTTGTTGGTCTATTCCGCCACCTCTGCGCGACTTGTCTTGGAATTTACCCCCTCAGGGGCTCCATGAGGTGCACTAGGTTATGGAAAAAAAAATCTTTTGTATATAATACTAGCTGACCCGGCAAACGTTGTTTTGTCATATTAATTAGCCTACGACCTATTCTCAGTCCTACCAAATATCATAAGCAGCCTATATACGTCCCACTGTAGGGCACAGGCCTTCTCTCAAATATACACAAAACATTTCATACAAATCGGTTTTTACTTTCTTTTGTTTCTATTGTTTTATACTTTTAAGAGTAAAATGATAGCTGAGTCACTCGAAAACAGATGCTCCAGCGCGACGGCGACATTCTGCACGCGCTACTGCGCCGCACCGCGCCCGCCGTCCACCGCCACCTCAGCAAGCATAAAGTGGAGCCCGTGGTGTACGCCACCGAGTGGTTCCTGTGCGCGCTCACCCGCACGCTGCCCTGGGACAGCCTGCTGCGCGTCTGGGACTGCTTCCTGTGCGAGGGGGTCAAGGTACTGTGTCTGGGACTGCTTCCTGTGCGAGGGGTTCAAGGTACTGTGTCTGGGACTGCTTCCTGTGCGAGGGGGTCAAGGTACTGTGTCTGGGACTGCTTCCTGTGCGAGGGGGTCAAGGTACTGTGTCTGGGACTGCTTCCTGTGCGAGGGAGTCAAGGTACTGTGTGTGGGACTGCTTCCTGTGCGAGGGGGTCAAGGTACTGTGTGTGGGGCTGCTTCCTGTGCGAGAGGGTAAGGTACTGTATGTGGGACTGCTTCCTGTGCGAGGGAGTCAGGGTACTGTGTGTGGGGCTGCTCCTGTGCGAGGGGGTCAAGGTACTGTGTGTGGGACTGCTTCCTGTCCGAGGGAGTCAAGGTACTGTGTGTGGGGCTGCTTCCTGTGCGAGGGGGTCAGGGTACTGTGTGTGGGGCTGCTCCTGTGCGAGGGGGTCAAGGTACTGTGTGTGGGACTGCTTCCTGTGCAAGGGGGTCAAGGTACTGTGTGTGGGACTGCTTCCTGTGCGAGGGAGTCAAGGTACTGTGTGTGGGGCTGCTTCCTGTGCGAGGGGGTCAGGGTACTGTGTGTGGGGCTGCTTCCTGTGCGAAGGGGTCAGGGTACTGTGTGTGGGGCTGCTCCTGTGCGAGGGGGCCAAGGTACTGTGTCTGGGACTGCTTCCTGTGCGAGGGGGTCCAGGTAGTGTGGGACTGCTTCCTGTGCGACGGCGAACGACGGCGCTTGTGCGAACACATAGAAATATAGCTCGGTATATAGGCCGCCAATTGTACTGCGATTTATTAAATTTTTGTTAATGTAATCTCTGTTTACAATAAAGAATATCTATCTCGGTTCAGTCGTGACTAGCTAGCATTTATTGATAATTGTTAGTAGATAGCGGTGCTATAATCATCAAAATTATCAGGTTTATAATATCTAACCCGTCTTCGTCCAACGCTCTACCCATTAACTAAATTATTAATTATTACTCCTTTAGTTCTAAATTACCTACTTTATGTTTTAGATTAAGTACTGCATATCTCACCTCCATTTTGTCAAACCTCTATGTTTACATACCTTGGACTACAGTCCCGAACACAAACAGTTCATGTCTAAGTTTATTTTGTTTTTTATTCTGTTTTGTAGACTTAGTTTTTTTTTATGTAGCCCACGAACGTCCTACTGCAGAGCACAGGCCTTCTCTCGAGAGACAGAGAAAGTATGGGCTTAATTACCACGCATGCCCACCGCGGATTCGCAATTTCAAGCGCTGAGGCTTGTGAACACCTGAGACACAAAGTTTTCCTCACGATGTTTTGTCACGAGTGGTATTGCTACTATAACCTCACAAATATACGCAACTTAGAAAACATACATTCTGGGATTCGTACCCACGACCTCCCGAATGAGAAGCCGGCGTTCTACCGCTCCGCTACCACAGCTTTCTAGTGACTAAGGGCCAATTTTTGAATAGTCAGATAAAACTTAACTGGAGAATAAATTGCATGCTGTCACTGTCTTAATTATACGACAGGACAGTGACAACATCAGTTTTATTCTCCAGTTAAGTTTTATCGGACTATTGAAAAATCTGGTGTTAATAAAATAAAATAAATAATCTAAAATCAACCGAAAATACGATCGCCAACCCGCCTGCCAAGCGTGGCGATTATGGTGAAACCCCTCATCATGGTTGTGAAAACCACAAAGGAGGCCTATGCCCTGCAGTGGGCGTCAAATGGCTGATGATGATGATGATGAACCGAAAATCTCCCCTCCGCAGGTCCTATTCAAAGTGTCGCTCGTGATTCTGGCCGGTGCTCTAGGCCCCGCGAAGGTCCGCAAGCGCGCCAACGGCCTTTGCGAGACGCTGGAGGTCCTCCGCCATCCGCCGGAGGGGATACTCTCGGAGGAGTACCTCATGTACCACATGCAGCGGCTCAGCCTCACCGAGGAGGACTTCGAGTTCGAACACCAGCGGCAGACCACCAGGAGGCGTGCCATGGCCGCCAGGAGGTGAGCGTTTTGCAATGGGCGTTGTCCTAAATCTTGATAATGGTTACAAATGATACATCATTTTAAAGGTATAACGTCAGTGAATATAATGCTACGATTATGAATTAATAATATTCACTGATTTCTTGTAGTTTTGTGAATAAGTGTATGACTAATTCGACCTTTTACCGTTCGTTTCACACGTGAATGAAAGTAGGTTTAATATTTTTGTATAAAATCACCTCGGTGTTCCGTAAAAAAACAAATATATCTTTTACGTTTGCACAGATTAGAAGTCTAGTTTTGTTTAAAGAGTTCTTGTATCGAGTCATGGTATCACTAGAAACTGACGTGACGGCTCGTAGGATCTCAGTTGATCACGTACTTCCGTGCATGACATACTTCCGGTTTCGTAGACTCTGCTTCCTTTTTTTTTTCGCTTTAAAAATTAATTAAACTAGCCCGAATCGAAGAGCCCAGGCTCTCAAAATTACCTATTTTCTCGAAAAAATTATACGACAATGCCCATTATCTGTAGTCGTCTACAATAGGCATTAGCGAAAGATTAGCTGCAGCTCGTCCGGTACGTTCGCTGAAGCCAGGGTGGATGATTTCTACTCTATTATTAGAAAGCGAGCTGCTTCAATACTGCGCAGAGTGCGGGGGAGCTCTAGCAACATCCTGAGTGTGATTGAAGACAAAGCTGACTGCCACATTATCAGGCACTGCATCTGCACGCGTGTGCGCAGATCCACTAAATATTTAAATTAAATTACGCCTCTTTATTACCCAGATTTGGTTACTATTATAGGCATACTATTTATAAAACCTTATTTATAAAACCATGATTTCTCTAAAACCATCCTCAGAGGAGGTTTAAATAATCTGTGGTAACGATTGCATACCAATGGTATGACCCGTGCAATATAACTCGGCGCCGATTAGCGCGCGGTTCGATCTTCGCGAGGGATGTCTGAGTGTTTTCCCATGTTTGTCATGTCCTTGCCTGGTTATCAAGGCACAGGGTGTCCTAGCTTGGGACCAGGACACGCAATCGTGTTGTTTCTGATACTTACACTAACTTTAATATCGTTTTTTTTCAGTGGCAGCTGATTCAGCGACAATTCCTACAAGCGCTATTCGAAGGATAACGCTAGGAATCTGTTCAACACCATGTAGGGGATGACAATCAGTGTGACGCTTAGTGCTGTGACAATACGGTCAAAAGTTGAATGGCGGGTGGCCAAAAATTGACGTTAAAGTTTCCAAAAACTCAGTGCCGGTTTTGGCTCTTAAGGGGCGATCCGGAGTTAATTGGCGCCACCATTAGAAGAAATTCATATTTTATATTCTTTTATAATGAGTAATCTTGATAATTAATAACTGTGATAGCCATTTTTATAACCTACAGAATTAAACCTAGCGTCAGAAACTTAGGACTTGAATCGATTTCCGCTAAAAAGGACTTTGCCAATGATGCTACGGCTTTACCTAGTTTCTTAGTCCTAGGTCTGTAGACTCTTAAAATAGCAATCACCGTTATTGAGATTTAGATGTTCACTTTTTTTAAAAACGTAAAAGATATTTTTACCACGGTGGTACCTAGCCGCAATAGCCCATTAACGCTCGGTTTCTAGAAGAGCGATCAAATTTTAATCTCATGTTAATCTCACCTCAAGCTAATTTCAGCCAATCACGTGCCGGTATTTTGAATTAATCTTAGATTAATCTCTTGTTATATTTGAACACTCTTTCAGAAACTGAGGCTTAAGCTGTTACATACTTAAAGTTTGTGGGAAAATGTGCCTAATTCCCATTGGTCTAATTAATAGCCATATTTTTTCAAACGCGTTATTAACTAATTCTGTCTCTTTATACCGGGTGTTTAAAATCTCCGTTTTAATACCGGACAGGGGAGGTTCTACTTGACTTGATATGTACAATTTTGGGGCTCAGATATTCAGAGGCTCCCCCGAGTTTCACTAGCACTGCCAATGCAAAATCATCATCATATCTTCTTTTGTAGATGGTTTTTGCGAAGTCATGTTGATAGTGATTTTTAGGACCCACGACCGAGAACCTAGGATCAATTCCCGCGGGAAAGCACCGCCGGGATATCAAGTATGCTATGTCTCAGTTCAGGTCTTTGTCTATCACATCATCATTCAGCCACAAGAAGTCCACTGCTGAACATAGGCCTCCTCCATGGATTTCCAAAAAGACCGGTTGGAAGCGGCTTGCATCCAGCGTCTTCCTGCCACTTGGATGAGGTCATCTGTCCATCTTGTGGCTGGTCGTCCTACGGTGCGCTTGCCGATATGTGGTCTCCATTCGAGAACTTTTCGGCCCCGTCGGCCATCAGTTCTGCGTGCTATGTGCCCCGCCCACTGCCACTTCAACTTACTAATCGTTTGTTCGTTCGTCTACGGATCTCATCACTTCTGATTCGATCTCGTAGAGAAATTCCGAGCATAGCCCTTTCCATAGCTCGTTGCGTGACCTTGAGCTTTCTTATGAGGCCCATAGTGAGAGACCACGTTTCAGTGTCATAAGTCATCACTAGTAACACACACTGGTTGTATAATTTTGTCTTGAGCGATTGAGGTATAGTAGACGAAAAGACTTCTAAGTTTCCCGAATGCTGCCCAGCCGAGTTGGATTCGACGATTGACCTCTTTCACGAAGTTGGACCGGCCTAGTTGGACTGTGTGTCCTAAGTAGACGTATCCGTAGTCGAGTTCCTCAATGTTATTGGGGTGGGCACAACACGGGCGTTCGACATGACCTTCGTTTTGTCCATGTTCATCTTAAGGCCCACCCTTTGGGAAACTCGACTGAGGTCTTCGAGCATTATGCTGAGGTCTTCCATCGTTTCTGCCATGACTACTAAATCGTCGGCAAATCGAAGGTGAGTGATGTACTCGCCATTGATATTGATGCCGCGTCCCTGCCACTCCAGAAGCTTGAAGGCATCTCCCAGTCCGTTCCTGAACAGTTTCGGAGAGATAACGTCTCACGCCTCTTCTCAATGGAATTGCCTCCGAATTCTGCTCCTGTACTCGGACCGACATAGTGGCGTTGTTGTACAAGCACTTCAGCACCTCGATATACCGATAGTCAATACGGCAACGCTGGAGAGACTCGAGCACTGCCCATGTCTCGATCGAATCGAAGGCTTTCTCATAGTCCACAAACGCTAAGCAGAATGGCAAATTATACTCCTCAGTCTTCTGTACAATTTGCCGCAGCGTGTGGTTGTGGTCTATTCAAGAATTGGGTCTATGGTACTATAGCCCTTTCGGAACCCGGCTTGTTCGGGAGGCTGGAAGTCATCAAACCTGTGTTCGAGACGATTCGTGAGGACCCTAGAAAACAGCTTATAAACATGGCTAAGAAGCGAGATATCTCGGTAGATCCTCAACAAAGTGTTATCGCCTTTCTTGAAGAACAGCGTCACCACGTCTCTGTTCCATGCTTCTGGCGTTTTTCCTTCGAGCAGGACGGAATTGAACAGCTTCTGAAGGACTAAGTACCGGTGTTTCACCCGCTTTCAAGAGCTCTGATGTAATTCCGTCCTCTCCTGGTGCCTTGTTATTCTTGAGCTGTTTCAGGGACATTCTAATCTCGTACAGGCTGATGTCCGGGATATCTTCGGTATAATGTCAGGTCAGTTTGGCTCTAGGATCTTTGTTCAAACTGCTAACAGGTTTTGCGACTGAGGTGTATAGCTGTCCGTAGAAACTCTCAATCTCCCTCAGTTCAATCTCCTTTGTCTATTTGTACGCAAAGTTTCATGTAAATCCGTGGAGCCGTTATTACGTGATTGAGTAACAAACATCTAAACATCTTCACAAACTTTCACATTTATAATATATTATAGTTTATAAGTAGGGTACCAAAAACGGCCGTAGCATTAATGCTATCTAGTCCTAGGTTAGGTATTCTGTCGTGAATCTAAAAAAAATCACTCAACATAATTAAGAGAAAAGAAACACTTTTTTCAAAAACGATATGTAAAAGAAGATATCGTCGTTGCAAAGATAAAACCTCTTATGTGTGAGTAAAGTATAGTAAAAAGTAAAAATAATTTATTGCTCATAACTTAAAAGTATGTACATTTTTGTGTGTAGTTTTTAGGTTTCCGAAAAAAGCGATAAAAACTAAACTGAAAAAAATTTTTATATGACTTAAAGTTTTGAATATGCAAATTCATAAAGCAAATAATGATGAATATTTTTTTAAGTATTTTTTAATAATCAGTTTTTTTTTTAGCTGCAATATTTTGTTACATATTTTTTATTAACATTTTCGTTTTCTTCTTACACATAAGAGGATTTTAATATTTTAAAGTTAATAGCACAACAAATTTATTCTCAAAGGAGGTTTAGATAGAAAAAAAAAAACATTATAAATAATATTTACGTTTGACTTTATTGCTTAGAAGAGAGTATTTTCGCGAAACTCAAACGTAACTCACACGTAATTGTAAATGTGAAATATGAAATGAAATAAAAAAACTTTGTTGTAAAACGGTTACAAAAAAATGGAATCTAGATTACCACTGTGCTATGGGTAGCCAGGCTACTTCCAAAATACATAATAATATGTACATAATACATCTTAGTAAGTGAACATGAGTCTTTGCAGTCGGTAGCCCTTGAAATTCTGTATCCGAAAATGAAAAAAGCGTATTTTGACAAAAATGTCACATGAGAGGTTTTAGCTTTGCAACAACGATATGATGATTTTTTCCATTGGTAGTGCTGGTGAGCTCTTTAAGTTAAAATTTTGTGTGAACCAACAGCCAATATTTTTTTCGAGATGTTGAACTGTTTCTCATAGTTATAGTTTTTTCGTATTTTCGAGTAGAACCGCCCACTTAATTTTGCAATCTGTAGACATACTGAATTTACAATTTGGCGGTGTTACGCAGAAACATTCCAACCCACAAGCGAGTAAAACGGTTTTTTATGTATTAGATTGTTTTTGTTTTCCATGTTTTTGTTCGGACGTATTTAATGTTATAGTAATTTCAAAATGTAAAACGTGTAAACTGCAACATCTAATATATAGAAAAGCGTTTTTCTCGCAAGTTACGTATTGTGGGTTGGAATGTTTCTGCGCAACGCGGTCCGATTTTAAAACAGGGACGTGTCAAAATTTCCACACTGGCTGTAATATCTTCGAATTCGACTGATTCTTTATCAACTTTGTGTGAGTGCTTGTGGTCTGATAGTTTTTACTAGTGTTTTCGAAATGTGACCGTAATACGAAAGACTTCGAGACGTATTTGGTTAATTATTTTGGGAGAGATACCTTAGTCATAAGTTAATCTTATTAAACTATATCTGGATGCTTACTTCTCAAATTTACCGCCGGTTTCTGAATTGAGAATTTCACAGATTAAATACTAAGGGCCGGTTTTCGAATTGAGAATTTCACTAAGTAAATACTTAAGTAACGTTTTGTCACGCTCTTTTCTGAGATATTCGAAGAGACAGCACTACAGTTAACCATTTACTTAGCGAAATTCTCAATTCAGAAACTGGCCATAAGTATCGTTCTGCCTCCACAGATTCTTCAAATGAGGAGAGAGACTGACACTTAGTTTAATTTAAATTCATTTTAAATGACGTTTCTTTGTTGGAATGCTGAAATCAGAAACTGGGTGTAGTAGTGTATTTTTTAGTTATTATTAATCATACTTTATTGCACACGAAACATCGAACAAGACAAGAACTAACATGTACAAAGGCGAGCTTATCTTAGTTTGTTAACCATACAAGATCAGATCATAAAGAAAAGAGGTTCCAAGAAAACTTCCTAAGGAATTTTTTTCACGAAAACTGAATTAAAAAAGCAAATGAAATCAACCAAAAACCCGACTGCTGAGCATTAATTACTTAGCAGGCGGGACCATCCTAGGACCATCCAATGAGTTACCTTGTCGAATTTGGGTCCCGCTTATTTAGTAGTTAATGGTCAGCAGTCGGGTATTTGGTTGTTTTTCATTTCGGTTTTTTTTAAATATTTTAGTCAACCACGATGAATTGATTGAGATCTTAATTGTCAAAACCTGACGATTGTTTCAGGAATTATGAGAGAACATAGCATCGGACATAGGTACATATTTAAATACATACGAGCCAAACATATTATTGCTCTCCTTTTGGGCTCCGCTGCAGTCGAGTAAAAAGTCTACATATCTCACAAAACTATGTAGAGTGTAAATTATAAATTATTTTAATAACACTTCAGTATCTGTTGGAGTACAACTAATATTGTTATATCAATCGTAAAATAATAAAAAAAATAATTGTAATGACGCTAGATAACTATTTATATGAAAAGTGCAAGAATGATTTAATGGTAGGATATTTTGCACTCCTTTGTAAGTATAAGCTTTAAAAAACGTTGTTTTAATTAGGTACCTGTTTCTAGGTTAGTCTTCCCAGCCCTAGTGTTCAATGAAATAGTATACCTACCACAGATTTTATTTTACTAAGGGCTCTACCAGTCGGGCAACATTTAATTCATGAATATTCATTGACAATGTTGGTCACATTGATGGCAAGATTGAAAAAGGACACTGGATGTATTAAAAAAATTGCTAATTAAAGATTCAAATGCAAAGTATTTTCTACTGATCTACTACACAGAATTACTTTGAAAACATTATCCAATAAAAATATTATATTATATCTTATGAATGAAACCTATTTTGGGAGCTACTTTTGTTAAAATGCTTTAAGAGCTTGCAAGTTAAACTGTTATTTGTAAATAAACTTTAAGTTCCATGATTTTGAAAATTATTTAGGTCACTTTCTAAAGAAAAATAACATTTGTTGAATCAGATATAATGTATATGACTTTTGAATAACATTTAAATTCCTTTTTTTAATTCCGTGTAAAAAATGTAACGATAAAATTTGTGTGTCTATTTACAAAGGCTTACTGCCACTGTCTTTTTTTTGCGCGGAACTAAAATTAAGAGCAATCGAATATAGGCTATGATTAAGTCTAATTTATTTTAGTTTAATTTTACGGTGCATAATTTGGTGATTTCTCATTATTATTATTAGGGTTATTATTTGTTACGTAACTTTGAAGTTTGAAGTTACTAATTTAGAAAAGATAATAATGATTCTTGTTTTCTGCAGCTAACGAGAAACTTCTCAGTATTTAAGTGTCGTCGTTGGGCAATTCGGATGTAGCCATAATTGTAAAAGAAATAAAAATAATTGTCATAAGTTTGTGATCTTGGTAAGGATCACGTTTTTTTTTACAAATATGTCTTAGTGTCTGTAAGATGTAAGATGCAATTCACTTTCATACAAAATGTACTGAAGCGATAGGACATAGCCCACAGATAAGACGGGGCGAGTGACGCGAACTCTATACAACCCGTCACGTGATTTCCGCGCCTGCGTCCCCAAGTTGTTCCTGTGTGCCCTAGGCCAAAAATGTTCGTAATTATTTTCTACAGGGTGACTTTGAATTCGTTCACCGTATTTTAAGGGGACCTTCTAACCATGATTTATAAACATATTGTACTTGTTTTGAAAAAAATAAGCGAAATAAAATAATTATTATATTACGGACATTTTAAAAATTTTCCGTTTTTCTATACCTACGTAGTGTTATAAAGAAAAGTTGTTTCTAAAATTATTAATTTTGTAATCAAATTTTCTCAATAAAAAACTCAGTAAATGAAAAGAAACATGCCTTGAATGTTCGCAATTTTATTGTCTACCAAACCCTTAGCCACATTTATACAATCACGAAAATTATTAAATTGTGCGAGCGAGACGTAAGGACAGCCAAGGATTATTTTATATTGAAATCGCCGGGCCGCTGTAACGCGGATAGACCTTAAATAGGTAATAATATGTTTTCTATGTATAGTCGGTGTCGTGCGTGACGGTGCGTCATATTTTCTGTTCGAAAATTTTAAGTCAGCGTTATTTCTTGAGCCTGGATTTCTTGTTAAGTCTAAATTGAATAACTTTATTTCTTGTTTTGTTATCCTATTGATTATTTTAAGTTGATTGAGGGTTTCTGCGCGTGTTTATTTTAAATTAATTTTAACGAGGAATGAAACTAACAAAGTTTTACCTGTGAATTTGTCGTTGGAACTGATTATTTCTTCAGGTCTCAAAAGAGACTCTTTAAGTAACAAACACATTCCATATTCTGACAGTTTTGTATAATACGAGGTTTTTTGATGATTTTTGTATTCCTTCTCAGCTGCACTTAGCTTTGCAATATTGATGTTTGTTGTACATAAATAATTAAAAAGAATTATGTGTATATTTATCGTATTTTTCATTAAGTTACTAACTCCTAAACTATTCAGGGACCACGACACCTGGGCCGTATTTCGTAGTACTACAATTTATGGTTTACTCTGACCATACATATTATCTGAAGAGTAAAACTCTGACAATTCTATGTACATTGCAAAATCGACTAGGCACACCCGGCTACGCAATATTCGTCGAATTGTTATTACAAACTATGAATTGTATTTTTAATCATTATAATTATAAGCTGTTTACGCTGTTGTTGCTCATAATAAAGTTAAATTAATAAATAATAAAACGCGGCCCAGGGTTATATTAGCTAGTGATATTGGCAACGTGTATCTATCCAGAGGACCGCCAGAATTAGGATCATGTGGTTGATAGGAATACTCAGCTGGCTCCATGTGCCTCACGAATTTGATGTTAAGATCGTTTGTGCCTTTTTGTGAATGGCGTCTAGAGTCCTTGCCTATCCAGCGATGCCCTAGAACGAGCAAACAATTTGATAGACATTATTGCTTCTCCTACTTTAACGATTTATATCTTACATCTAAACCAAAACTGAAAGAAACGAAACATACTTTAAAATAGATTTCCAGCAATAAGTTACAGTCTCAGTCATAAAAAAACGATTGTGCTAAGACCAAAGAGAATATAAACACTACGTGCTAAAACATTGTTAAGATGGAGTTAAAGCCGGTTTATAACAGGAATTCCTGCCGTAGAGGTTTTAACTCCGTCTTAACGGTGTTTTAATGCAATAGACTTTACAAGTAAGACTGCAACGGCCTTATTTATAAAAACACGATTCCTCTAAAATCAATCTAAAACTTGTTTATTTGATCTGCGGCTACCTACATCTTTTCCTTGTAAAATCTCCACCGCAGACTATTTTAATCGGCGTTTATCAAGTGTTTTAAGGAATCGCGTTTAAAAAATAAGATGTCCTCTTTACATTAAAATACAGAAGCATAACACCGTGTGGAGCCGGATTAAGAATAGCGTCACTCCATTTTCTCTCGTGGATGTCGTAGAAGGCGAATAAGGAAATCAATTACCAGGAGACTGGCAGCAGCGTCTTCCTGAGATTCCAACCGCATACTGCGATCGCCAACCCGCCTGCCAAGCGTGGCGATTATGGCAAAACCCCTCATGGTTATGAAAACCATGAGGGAGGCCTATGTCCTGCAGTGGGCGTCAAATGGCTGATGATGATGATGATGACAGAAGCATAATGGGTAGCCACAAGACTATAGGGTAAAACCAACAAAAATTAAACCAACAGCTGTTCCATATAAATTATAATTACAAAATACCTACTAATTACACATTCTTAAGTTACTTAGTAAAACAATTCGCCATTTTCAGTACAACCTTGGTGCACAAACACAATCCAACGCTTCCACACAATCATAGTAGAATAGACACTGCAATGCAAGATATAGCCTCAGTTTCTGAAAGAGTGTTCAAATGAAACATGAGATTAATCTAAGATTAATTCAAAAAACCGGCACGTGATTGGCTGAAATTAGCTTGACATGAGATTAACATTTGATCGCTCTTCTAGAAACCGAGGGTTAGGGCCTATTTATTTCGCTGTCATAGAACCTATCAAGATACCCATCCCCCATCATCCCGATAGATATAATTTGGGGGTTTTACTAAATCATTTACAAGATATAGGGAGTAATCGATTGCGGTAAAACCCGCAACCTCATAAATCACTATGAAGAGGCCCTGCAAAACCAGCAATGGATGTCATAAGGATCTTACATAAAGGTTAGTGTAACGGGGACACGATCCTTGCGTTTCTAATGTAATAACGCGCAGGTCACGCGTTCATCAGAAACGCGCGCCGACAGGGCATGAAAGATGCGCAAAGGGCCTTAAAGCTGAGTTCTCCGACAGTAGGTACCCCTAAATCAGGTGTTATTACATTTCACTTTTTTATGGCTAGTACTTAAAATCTGAAAAAAATATATATTACTTTTCAATGTCGAATCTAGGGCCCGCCGGTCATTATTTTTATGATTTTACAAACTTTACAACATAAAAAAAAATCGCGAACGTGAGTCTAAATTGTCACTAGATATGGTTTTATTTGAGCTGTACTGAGGTTTGGATAATAAAAAAAAAGAATTGTCGAAATCGGTTAAGATTTGACGGAGTTATGGAGGAACATAGCAAAAACACATATACCTATATATATATACACGCGTCTAATTGATAACCTCCTTTTTTGAAGTCTGTTAAAAATATACCAAAATGATTACCACTGAATGTGTTAGTGACGTCGGTCGTCACGTCTATTCTCGTATACTTATACTCGCGCAGCGCAATAAGTCCCATACAAATCCGTGCGCTCGGAGAACCTAGCCTTAAGAGTGACTTTGCAACAAAAATGTAACTAAAGCAGCTATCGGACTGTACTGTTGACAACACAATAACCTTTACATTTTTACGTTATTGAGTAGAGTGTACGTAGATATGTATAGATTAATGTGCTGTTGACTGACCAGACGGAGGATAAAATTGTATCTCTTACAAGGAGAACGCGCATCCATACGCCACAAACGAATTAACCGCGTCGAAGTCATAGCGAGCCTTCCAAATTTTCTAATACGCGTGGTGGGCGCGGATCCAGGGGATTTCGTACAAAGTTGTCAAATTACAGCCATATAGAAACACCTTAAAACACACCTCAAACGCAGTTCAAATAGTTGAAGGTAGTAGGAAACGGCATTCATAAAACTAATAAATGAAAATACGATTTTCCTCTAAAACACTCCTTAGTGGCAGTCTAAGCCATCTGTGGATACATATTTCCCTTTACCACTGACTGTTTAAACTGCCTCTGAGGAGTGTTTTAAGAAATCGTTTTTTATAAATAGAAGACCAAAGAATGTTTGAATTGCATTTGCGGAGTGTTTTAGAGGAATCGTGTTGTTATAAATAACACTGTTAGTTTAGTCCGACGTGTTCAGTCCGTTTATGTGCACGTTCACCTTTAGGAACGATTTTTTCATCACTTGATAAGCAGTCCGTTTAGGCCTGGAGCACACAAGGAAGTGGGACGAGGGCGCGGAGAAGATGCGACGCGTTGCATAGAGCTCGCGTCCTTGTCTGTGTGGGGTTGTAGTAGTAGTAGTTCGACTGGAGATTTCCGCATTTAGCCTCATAGTTGTACGCAGCAAGTGCTGAGGCTTATAAATACCTCAGACGATAGGGTTTCCTCGCGACGTTTTCCTTCAGCGTCAGTGAGTGGTATTGCTACTATAACTTCACAAATGTAACTTAGAAAACAAAGTCATTGGTACATGCCGGTATTCGGACCCACGACCTCCCGAATGAGAAGCCGGCGTTCTACCGCTCCGCTACCACCGCTCATCTGTGTGGGCTATGTCCCATCGCTTCAGTACATTTTGTATGAAATTGAATTGAAAGGGCGCCGCGTCTTTTCAACGCCCTCGTCCTATGTCCTTTTTATATGCCCCACGCCTTAGTTTAATATAGAACAATTTTGTATGGTTTTAGCCGACTGTCTGACGTTGGAAAAATCGCCCCTTTAAATGTATTTTTAAGACAAAATACTTAGAAACCTACTATTTATTCATTAGACTTAGAAGCGTAAGCTTCTAAAGCACCACATTCGAAAGTCTTTATCCCATTTCAAATTCACAAAACATTTAGTTATTAGGTGCTCCTGCTCACTCCTTTGGAGTTCACAGGCTTTACTAAGTTAACACTATAAAGGCTGACTTGCACCCTTTTCTTAAATGTGGCAACACTCGAGATTTTAATCATACGTTTTGAAGGTAGAAGTGAAATGGCTTAGCTTTTCGAGCCAATATTGAGCACTTAGATAATACCAAAAGTTACAACTCTTTATGCACACACAAAGGTTACCCGCAGAAAAATACTCCATTTTCATCTAGTGAAGGTTATTTTCAGTGTCTCGAATTCTTACAAAATATTTACGTTTATGCTAGTGTTAAATGCCCTGAATCGGGACATTGGCTTGTCCGCACTGATCTTCTTGGCGGTAACGTGAACATAGACACAGATCGTTTGCACATCGCTTACTGTCTTTACAGTGTATGTGTAAGTAATTGACTACGCATCATACTACGCCCCAGTTTCTCGTGCACTAACACGCTGGTAATGGACAGTTAACAGCTGTCAATTGACCAGTGTATACAAAAAAAACCACTGACAGCTGTTAACAGTAGATTAACAGCTTGTTAGTGTACGAGAAACCGGGGGTACGTCAATTACTCGCACATACACTGTAAAGACCGTAAGCGATGTGCAAACGATCTGTGGCTATGTTCACGTTACCGGCAAAAAGATCTGTGCGGACTATAAATTGACATTTTAGTCGGTTACCCCAGGGCCGCGTTTCATAGAACTACAATTCATAGTTTATTACGACCATTCGATGTTCACTGATAACCGATGGGGTAGAAGAGTTCTTAGTGGAGACCGCGGATCGGTAAACATAGTGTAGGAGTCTTCAGACTCGATGGAGCGATGATCTTCGCAGGGCGGCTGGCAAGAGCTGGATGAGAGTAGCCGAGGACCGTGCTCAGTGGCGTGCAATAGGAGAGGCCTATGTCCAGCAGTGGACAAGCGTAAGCCGATAATGATGATGATGATGTACAGTGCGTAGCCGAATCTTCCTGCTTGTTAATTTGTGGGTTAATTGAGTTTACAATGTACATCGAATTGTCATAGCCATGAATCGTAGTTCTATGTAATATGGCCCAGATAGTTTTAACATCGTAATAAATTCGACATTTTTTACGAAAAACCCAAAGCGAATGAAAATGCAACATCGATTTAAAATTGATGATTAATTAGTAAATACGGGCTCAATGTTAAATGTATGTATAGCACTGATAATTAAAGAGAGGAATTGAACAACTATTTGTCTCTCACTCATACAACATTATTACTCACGCCTGTATCCCGGAGGGGTAGGCAGAGACCAGCGGCCTAATTATGCCCTAAATCCTGTTGGAATCCCGACGATTGCGATTACAATTACTATGGAATTTGACAGTTAAGCGATTGGAATCGTTCACGATTTGGTGCGCGTAATATAGAAGCTGGGCAAGACGATCATATTGCCGTCTACATTGTACGAGCGAAAAGCAAATATATATTTAGTCACCTTCTTATATTAACTGTGCTATACGATATTTTTCCGTATCCTGGAATATACAAAAAAAAAAAAAGTATAAATCGTCTAGCTGTTGGCAATCACGAATAAAATTTATTGATGTAGGTACCTGTTTCAGCAAGTCGGTGTTTTAAAAATAAACCTTGCAGTGTACGTACCAGGCGGCTCGTTCCGAGGGATGATATTTTCAGAATCAAATATACAACTGTACAAATATCATAAGAAGGTACCTTATAAAACTTTAAACACTACTTTTAAAAGGGTTTCCTAGTTACAATTTTACCCTTTGGATCCAGGGCGCATACTGCGATATTCCACATGTTCGATGGAGATAGCAACTATTTATAACACGTTCACAAAACTAAGCACCTGGCTGGATGACGTAACAGTATAATGCCCGACAAGTAACTTGAATGACTTCGCTTGGACGTATTTCTGGTCTCATTGGCGGGACACGGGATGTGACTTGGAACTCTTCGGTCGTTAGTCAAATTAAGAAATCTAATATACAAAAATCTCGAGTCACAGTATTAGCTATCGAACTCCTCCGAAATCGATTCACCGTTTTTTATTTTTTTTTTGTGAATTTAAAATTTGGTAGGTCCAGAATAGATGGTAGGATAATTAACTCCTGAACTGCCCTCGCGGAACGCAACGTATAGGTGGCCCATACTAAGTTGGACACAGATCTGTGTACCGCGGCAGACGAGTGGTTAATTAATATGGTAAAACGACGTTTGCCAAGTCAGCTAGTAGTAAAAAAAATCGCCCAAGTACGTGTCGGGCCACGCGCAGTGTAGGCTTCCGCAGAAAGACTCCTCCTGACTGCGCGTTCAACTTACATCATCAACCCATTATGTCCCCACCGAGGGGCACGGGTCTCTTCCCTGAGGAAGGTATAGGCCATACTCCACCACGGGGGCCAAGTCCGGATTGGTGGAGGCTTGTAGACTAGTGGCTCGTCTACTGTCAGAGTTGTCAAGCCGCCCTAAGGCCTCTGACTTGGCTTAACGACTGCCATCTATCGACGGCAGCCGGCACCAACAGCTTAACGTGCGTTCAACTTATCTGTCGGGCATTACAACATCGGCGCTCTGTTACAAAATAAATAAGCCAAAGTATCAAGACGCGTATCGGCAACGATGGTGCTAACCGTACTGATGTGACTGGTGAGTGGTGAAACGGGAGAAGCATCGCATTCCAGCGAGGGGCACAGATATTGTGACCGTGTTATAGGGGTATAGTCCGCACGAATCTTTTTGGGTGTAACGTGAACATAGTCACAGATCGTTTGCACATATATATGTGAGTAATTGACGTAGTGTGATGCGTAGTAAATTAATATTAGGGGTTAAAGTATGAAATTGCCGTTTTATTGCAATAGGTTCTTTGAATTGACATAGAATCTTCATGGTTTGAGGTTTTCGAATGAAACTTTTTTCAAATGGTTTCTATGATGTTCTTTTTTAAAAAATGTGAAACATTTTGAATATCGAATATTGAATATCAACAAGGCAACACAAGTTTCAACACGCGTTTCTTTCTACAGATCAGACAAATCATGAGGTACCCATTTTTCGTATTTTTTTATTTTGTTGATTTGACGCAAGTGAGTCAATATTGTGGGTAAGGTACCTAACGTTAAACCATGCCGCTAATTCCTGGGTAGTTTGACTAGGGTCGGCTTCCACTATCTCTCTTAATTCATCGTTATTCACCTGTGTGGGCGGTCTTCCTCGTGGCTCGTTCTTTAAGTCAAAATTTCCATCACGAAAGTGTTTAAACCAAAATCGCACGGTGCGTTCATTAGTAGACCCCTCTCCAAACGCAGCATTGATATTGCGGGCTGTTTCTGCCGCGTTAGTTCCGCGTCGGAACTCGTATTCAAAAATTACTCGAATTTTCGCAGTATCCATCTTTCTTGTCTAAATTGAATAACAAAAACAATTGAAAGTCGATATTCAAATGTTTCACATTTTTTAAAAAAAGAACATCATAGAAACCATTTGAAAAAAGTTTCATTCGAAAACCTCAAACCATGAAGATTCTATGTCAATTCAAAGAACCTATTGCAATAAAACGGCAATTTCATACTTTAACCCCTATTATTAGTCAATTACCCACACATACACTGTAAAGACAGTAAGCGATGTGCAAACGATCTGTGACTATGTTCACGTTACGGCCACAAAGATGTGTGCGGATTATAGATGCTGACTATTTAAGCGGCTCACAGTGGCGAAAATACCGAAAAAAATGGCAAAAACTAATAATAAAAAAGTAATCCCAAACCAGTTGTTTTGCACGTGCGACGTAAGACAATAGACCGGGCTATCTACCTGCGCCGGAGTCGGCCGACACATCCCTGTCCCTCGCTTGTCATACCTCAGTCCAAAGTTTGACTTGTCGACGGCGGATGCGTTTTGTGTTTTTGCAACGTGAAATTAAAAGTTCTTTTTCTTAGTGTTTTCCTGCAAATTCTGTAACCAACTGTTATGGATTCCATTTCTGGAGGTAAGATATAGTTAAGTTTGCCTCTAGACTGTAAGATTTATACCACATTTTTGGTTTATAGGGTCTCAAAAGTCATACTGTAAAATTCACAATTCATTTTTACGTTCATGTTATGAAAGTATGATTTCTTGCCATATCCATCGATAAAAATGGTCATAATAGAAGCGTTATAGGTACATCTGTTTTCTTAACTTCGTTAATTTTGAATGCGACCAAACGATACACTAGAACAAAATAACTTATATTCTAAGGAAGGTTTATATTTGAGCAATACTTATTTGATGGTTTATGTACAGTTTCAATAACATTTCTCTATTTTTGATTCATATCTCTATTGTACTCTGCTTCCTTTGTATCGTTATTTGAAGCAATTTTAAATGCACATTTTCAGGTTCAACAAGCAGACGAGACGAAGATGAAGCAATGTCTTCGGGGAGCGATTTTGCTTCTGGAGGTTCTACCGAAACCGAAATTTCTCTGAGTAGACGAGTTCTTGTTAACTACTACAGACAATGTACGTCGAACAAGGATTCGGATAAAATGCAGTACCTTTGCGAAGAGGTGAAAGGAGCCCTTAACATCGAGATTTCCAGCGAAATGAAGAGTACGTTAAGTAAGCTTGTACATATTTACAAGCAAAAGCTTGCAAAATCTCACCGGAATTTTGACAGATGTTTAACCTTCTCACTAGACAACAATAAAGATTGGTTTAATTCGGCTGTCACATTTGTTGTGTCACGCAAGAGAAGAAGCGGTTCTTTGGGAGGTCGACCAAAGAAAGAGTTCGATGAATGCTCGGAAAGAGCTAAACGTCAAAAGACAGAAGAGATAAGAAATCGGTTTACTTCTTCTGAATTATGTTATGCGGCGCAGATGAATTTAAGAGCGACTGGTGAGTTAGAAAAATCTAAAGCTGTTAAAGCTGCTGCTGCTGCTTTAGAAAATTGTGACCTGAAAAAAACGCCCCAACTAGAACATTTAGCACTCTCTCCAGAGAAAGCACTATCGCTTTTAATTGAAGGGCAACTGACAAAGCATCAGTATAATTTGTTCAGATCAACTGCGTTAGAGGCAAATTGCAAGTTATATCCCAACTATGAGACAGTAACAGATGCAAAAAAAAGATGTTACCCATCAGGAATGTTGTTTACAGAGGCTACGGCAGAAGTACCTCTTAAAAATTTACTGAACCACACAGTTGAAAGGTTATTGCTGTCATTAAATGACGTTATAGTGAGCCTGGATGACAATAAAAAGAATAAACTTTGCCTAATTTCAAAATGGGGATGTGATGGTTCAGGCTCTCATTCCCAATATAAACAAAAATTTGAAGAAGCTGATTTGACGGATCAATACATGTTTATATCATCCATCGTTCCTATACGCTTATATTATCAAGATTAAGATAACAGAATGCACTTAGTGTGGCAAAATCCCCGTCCATCTTCTCCGCGGTATTGTCGTCCTTTAAAGCTGCAGATGGCACAAGAAACAAGTGCTTTAACAGTATTACACGCTGAAAACGTCAAAACTCAAATAGCTCTTTTGACCCCTACTAATGGAGACAACTATACTGTGAGACATGATTTAAAACTAACAATGGTTGATGGGAAAGTGGTCAATGCCATCACAGGCACAAAGTCCGCAATGAGGTGCTATCTTTGTGGCCTAACATCGAAAGATTTTAACAGAATGAAACATGCCATAACTAGACCTATTAAAAAAGAAAACTTTGAGTATGGATTATCAACGCTGCATGCGTGGATCCGTTTTGCCGACTGCATTTTGCACCTTTCTTATAAACTGAAGCACGGTAAATGGCGGTCAACTAAGGAATGCGAAAGTACCATTCAGGCAGAGAAGAAGCGAATTCAAAACGAATTTTGGGAGAAATTGCAGCTACATGTCGATGAACCCAGACAAGGTGGAGGCACTTCAACGGATGGCAATACGGCAAGAAAAATATTTCAAAATGCCCGTGTTACTGCCGAAATCACAGGATTTAATTTAAATATTATTGAAAGATTCCATACGGTATTAAAAGTCATTTCAAGTGGCTATAAAATAAAAACCGAAAAGTTCAAACAGCTGCAGCATATGTATGTATTCATTTACCTATGGTACCCAATGCCAACAACTATGCATAAAATCTTGATACATGGACCGGAAATAATTGATTTCATGAATGTTGCGATCGGACTGCTTGGTGAAGATGCTCAGGAGAGTAGGAACAAAGACATAAGAAATTTCCGAGAACATTTCACGCGAAAATTTTCGCGCACAATATGCATGACGGACACGTTTCAACGGCTGATGGTGTCTTCCGATCCATATATTACAAGCTTGAGAAAGTTGACGCCTCAAAAGGGATCTATTTTAACGACTTTAGACTTAAGCTTATTAGATGAAGAAACAGAAATATAAAACTTATTAATTTGTTATTTTTTTTGTTTTTTTTACTTAAGATAATTAATTTTTTTTTCGTTAAAGCATGGCTTTTGATAGTTTAGATAACAGAAAATATCAATTATATAAAAAAACAATAATTTGGATTAAAAATTATGTCACCGAAATAATTAATCACGTTTTTTCTAATATTATCTTAATAATCGACAGCCGTGCTCAGAAAACTGATGACATTAGGCTATAAACTATTTATTCTTATTAGATTTAACGTTTTCGTAAAAAAATAACACCATTTAGGTTTTTGCCATTTTTTTCGGTATTTTCGCCACTGCGGCTCCATGAGGCTCAATAGCGTCACCAATGAAAAAGTGACATCTTTTTTTACAGATAATTTTTGCAAAACGTGCCTTACAAATCTATTGATTATGTAAATAGTTATTTTAGGATCCACTATGTACCGAGATTTATTCGCGATCGTTCTATAGGAATACTGATTTGTCGCTGGGAAAATTCTCAACTCACTGTAATGAGGACCATTCACGTTTTTAAAAAATACCGAAATCGTCTCAGAAACGACGTAGTTACAGCGATTTCAGTGCACAGGTTCGAAAAACGGTCGCGAGCTGACGGCATACGCTTGACCACGTCATAAGTTCCGATTGGTTCCGAAGTTGGTTGCCGCGTACCTAGCATCTGTCTGTCTCAGTGAATCGATGTGTGCGGGTGTAGTTTTTAACATTATGTAGGTGATAATGTCGCGATACAAATATTGTAATGTACTAAAATGCTAAAACACGACTTTATCTGTGCCCGAAAAACATTTTTATCGGGTTACACGCGGCGACAAATTGGTTAGAAATGTTCAACGTTGTGTTCGGTGACCCGATTTTATTGCTTAAACCGAAAAACCTAATAACTTCAAATATTAGACGAGCACCCAAATGCCAAATATGTTGTCATTTCTTGATAGATTTCTGTCATTCATTCAAAAAGTAGTAGGTGTGCTTAATTTGTTATGCTCTACCCGCCCTAGTACTTGGAAGTTCAATATTTCGATGTCTGAATGATCCTCATTTAAGGTGGAATTTCTAGCCGAGTATAAAACTGTCATGAAACTACTTGTGCTTCAAATCCGGGCACTGATTGTCATCTAGTCATTTAAATATCATTCAATGTAATCAAATACGGACTAAGCACTGTGAATTTTGGATACATTGGGAATTTTTTCTAGAATTACCGGGAACGGCTCATCAGTGCTCGACATCCTTGCTTATAGTCGATGGTAGCAAATACCCGGCATCATGATAACGCGGACCTAAACCTTGCGGCGGAGCGGACGTAATCATACAAAATCTTTGGGCAGATCTTTAAATGCTTTTTGAATGCAATACAAAAGAAAATTTAAAAAAGAAGTAAAATCGAATAAAGAAAGAATATTCTTATCTTATGTCACATAGTTTTTTTTTAACATTCGGGAACAATTGAGTAAAATGGGTGACAGATATCGAAACACATATTTTGTTATCGTTATTATTCTAGAAGTAAAACTTGGACGCATGTAACACGCTCAGACTTGAGATTATGTAAAATATTTTGCTGCACAAATGAGATTGAGCGTGTAACATGCATGTAATATTTTTATTCTATTGTAGTACAACAATATATCACATTCAGACAAACAGAACTACGGTATTATATTATTACATGCATACAGAGTTATTTTTAAAACAACAATTTTTTAAACACATCAATTGGAATTGTGTTTTATAAACACATTTTGTTCTATGAGTTTTTTTTCACATTAATATTTTTCGAAACATCAAGGTTTACACAATTTAATAAGTAGTACAGTGCTATTGACGTACTCTTCAATAAATCATTATCCTACATAGAAGAATGTCAATTATATTTTACAGCGACCTTTAGAAAAATCCTAAACCACACAAAAAATTGAATGACAAAAAAACCCAAGAAATGAATGTAATGTAAATGGCAAATAAACGTGTTTAAGCAAATCCGCATTTAAAAAATAACCCTATATATTTATTCGCCCTGCATTACCTCACGGGACTAGTGTTGTGAGGTTTTTTTTTTAATTTAATTATAAATTATTTTAATAAATCAAATGCAATATCGACTAAGTTACAAAAATGCTAATAATATTGACTGATCTGTTGTGACTAACTAGTAATTATAGTTTCCTAAAAATACTTGCGTTATCTCTAATAGCCATTTTTCTTAGTTTTTAACTTTTTTTGTGACCTAGGTACAGGCTGACCAGGGGCTCGTGCCAAATATTTGTTTTGAAAATTCTTACATTTTGCAAGTTTCGGTAAAATTATAATTTTATCTATTATTTTCTCGCCACCAAAGACTTGTCATGATCAAAATGATAATTGCTTTGCGATTTCAAAATAAAACAGATTATGATTGTGATTATGAACACATAATAATGATTTTTCACTATCAAAATCATCAACAATTTTAATTTCTCTGTTGCTACTGAATCTTTTTATCGAATGTACCCATTTATTTCATTTTTTAAACGTTTGTTTTAGATAGATATGAATGGTCCCTGGACACCCTGTATATTTATATGACGTCAACCATACAATTCCTACAATTGTTGCAGTGCTGTCTTAGAGTAGGGTAGTACTTAGACTAAACGGGGGTACTTCGGACGACACTTATTCGTAAAACAAAAAACTCGACAAGGAAAAAAATATTGTCAAAAATGCAATCATGACTGCGTAAATTCTCTGTACTTTTTACCGTTAAGGCTGATCTTATATCTGGCATCCGAGTCGAATTGCACATTCTGAGATTTTTAACGATTTAAGCTGGAGTACACTTTTGACAAATGTGGTATGTGGCACTTGAACATAAAATGACGAGCATGCAGAAGAATCCCGATTATCCGATAAAACTGAGTGTAGTCCGTACAATCGAAAATTCGATTAATTGATTTCAAAGTCGAACCAAACAATATTAAAATTTTCCTTGCAGGAAATAGGAAATTTCCGAAAAATTTAATTGCTGGTACCTATGTGTTAAAAGAATATTACAATCACTAAAAATGTTACAATATGTGCCAGAAGTAAAATCAGCCGTGAGGTATTTAAAAACTATCAGTAAAACTATTTATTTGTATTTGGTAAATTTTTTGTCGTAGCTGATATACAGGGTTATTTCTAAAATGCGCAATTCCTGAAATACCCCAATTAGAGTCGATGTTTAACAACAACTTTTGTGGTACGGGTTTTTTCTTCGCGCTTTACGCGCCATACTAACGTCGCAATCTTCTGTAAATGATTGTTCTGTATAGAAGAATGACCGTTCTATGTAACATATACGGTTATCTATCTAACAACGCTACTAGAAAGCGAAAAATGCCCGCGAAATTATTATTTTTTTGTTTCAATAAATTTATTTATTTCTATTATACAAAAATCTCGTGTCATCACAGTGTTTGTTATCGAACGGGTGTTTCGGAGGCTTCACCGATTTTTATGATTTTTTTGTGTACATTTGGTAGGTCTGAGAATAGGCCGTAGGCTAATTAATATGGCAAAACAACGTCTGCTGAGTCAGCTAGTAAAACAAATAAAATTTTAGAAGTTGTAGAATATGTCTCAGTAATTGCGCATTTCAGAAATAACCCTATAGATATGGGCGATTTGCAAAGTAATCATAAACTGAGTACTGCCTCACTGAACTAGCGTAAAATTATACACATAAAAGCATTTGATGGGTTTGAATCAGATTTGTAGTAATCAATGACAGTATTTCAATTGTAGGGTTGAAGCACTAATAAACAAAACTGGGTCTAATTTGAAAAAGAAAATTTTTCTGATGAAAAACCGCATGAGTAACCAGAGGATATGGCTTTTAAAACTATATATTACAATCTGCCTCAGCCTTTGGCTCGTTGCAAAAATAAACAGGTCCTTTTCTATTACGGACAAGACTTATAATTTTGAGATAAATTGGAAAAAAATCTACAAAGTAAAAGCGTGGACATAACAACACCACGGTGCGATAAAAATCTATATGAACGTGGCCCATAGCGGACGGAACTAAGGGCGCCATCTTGTAAATACCACCAATAGTTTGTCTAGTTTGACAGTTTCATAAAACTCCAATTCGTGGTTTATTTCGAGAACAAATTCATTCAAGACAATTCGAGGTACATTGCGTAACAGAGTCTATTTCTTAATCTGTGTGTTAATCGACTTTGAATTGTCATAGTAAACCATGAAACGTAGGTGGTTTACTAATGTATTGCCAAAAATCGTTTCCCAAAGTATTACTTCCCAAACCATTTTCCGCAAATTATCACTTGGCAAAAAAACATTTCTCAAAACAACTTAAAGCAAATAAACAGTTAGCAAAAGTTATTATGGCAAGTTATTGTTTACCAAATAAATACTTGGTCAAAATTCATTTTACCAAGCATTATTCAGTCAAAATATCGTTTGGCAAAAACGGCGGTATCCCACGTTTTGCCATATCATAATGTAGGGTACCTATGACTTTTCCATGCACCAACCTTGTTTAAGTTTGACACAAAACTAAGTTTTTTAGTGAAATTTTTTTTTTCACTTATATATATAAAAAAAAAGAACTAACACCCGAAGTTTCAGGATGGAGCGTCGCTGCGCTCCGCTCCATCCTGGAACTTCGAACCTATTTTTGCTTATGTGTACTGACCTAACAAACAAAATGCGAAATATAAATTTAATCAAACAATTATTTGCTATATAACACTTGCCAAAATAAAACGTTAGCATAACAAACGTTTGTCTTAATAAAACTTGACGCAGTAAAATTATGCGAAATGATAATTTGACCAAATGAATAAAATGCGAAATGAAAACTTGCTAAAGTTTCATTTGGAAAATGAAACTGATGCCATAAGTTTATTGGGAAGTAAAATTTGGCGAAAAATACTTTGGCTAAACGGCGGTATCCCAACGTAGGTTTATGAAACAGGCTCCAGGTGGCGCCCTCCTTCAAACGTCACCCAAATTCATAAAGTTCCTTGCAGCACAGTAGTTAACAGCTCTTTGTAGTTTCATTATCTAAATCAGTTGACACAGTGTCTAATAAATGAACATGGACACAAAGTTCTCGATATGTCTTTTGTCCCAAGAGGTTCCCTACACAGTTATGGCAAAGTAGCTGTAAAAAAATATTGGAATCACGCCATCTATTGACAAAAACTAACCTCTGCCACGGTAAAATCACGTTCAGTCTCCTTCGAAAATGGCGCTAAACGGTGGAGATTCAGCGCCTCCTCCTAGCCCCATCCTGCAACCATCAGGGATGGATCAAACTATTCAAATATTTAACCTTTTTCTTCAACGTATTGGTGATGTCTCCAACCAGGTCTGTCCTTGTGTTATTAAGTCTATCCTCAACTGGACAGACGTAGTTTTCGTCGCCGAGCCGAGGTTCTAAGCTCATAGCGGCCATCGCGCCTTCTAGAGACGAATTCGTGTCGTAGACCGGCCATCTCGAGAAAATATCGTCTAGGCTTATTATAGCGCTTTGCAGGTTCAGATTGAGCTTGGCGAGTGCTTCACAGGTCTTCAATTCGTCCGGAGACTGTGAGGTGCGCTTTTTGGATTTGCGTGTTTGCGTCGGAGCTACCAGTTTGTTGCACACGCCCAGGATATAAGTCATTATGCCGAGGAACTGGAAAGGAAAAAGTTGAAGTTATGAAACCTTCTGACCCGTTATGACCTCACGACCTTTCTACCGGGTTGGCAGGTGACCACGAACAGGGAGGAGCGGAGAGCAAAAGGAGGGGAGGAGCGGAGAGCAAAAGGAGGGGAGGAGCGGAGAGCAAAAGGAAGGGAGGCGGGGGGCTTTGCACAGCAAAGGGCCATATAAAAAAAATTAGAGGCATTGCCTCGGGCACTTTTGCATCGGATATAGTCCGGAGTGATTTCTTGAAGGGCTCAGATGCAGAAGACCCTCACACCACTTAGGGTATTTTTGATTCGACAACGCCAAGGTACGTCGGTACGTAGTTTTAGTGATTAGGTTATGCTAACTATGACGTACTGTCATAGTTACCATAACCTAATCATCATCTTCATCATCATCATCAGCCATTTGACGCCCACTGCAGGACGTAGGCCTCCTCCGTGGTTTTCATAACCATGAAGGATTTTGCCGTAATCGCCACGCTCGGCAGGCGGGTTGGCGATCGCAGTATGCGGTTGGAATCTCAGGAAGACTCTGCTGCGCGTCTCCTGGTAATTGATTTCCTTAGTCGCCATCTACGACATCCGCGGAAGGAAATGGAGTGACGCTATTCTTAATCCGGCGCCACACGGCACCTAACCTAATTACTAAAACTAAACTCGGCTTCTAACATCGCCTATCTTCGTACCTGACACCGTTCTAATGAGGGATTTTATTTTGATGTTTTTTTAATTATTTCCTAGTCACTGCATAGATGGCGCTGAATTTGGTATGTTACTGCAAGGAACGGAACGTCACATAATTTTTTGAGTATTTAATTTGGATGTAATTTTTAGATCATTAAACAAAACTTACATACTTATGTCATTGTCACATCAATAAAAATAAATATCGTTCCGACTTGATCCATTCACGTTATCACAATATCCATTGACGTCCATTTCGGAACGGCTATCAAAGACGCGCGAGTACATGGGCAATCTGTAGTGCGTTCCGATTTGCCCATGATCGCTCCGCTCACAGTCGCAAACCGGATCGCGCGGCTAGTAACGTAGTCAGTTCAGCGCCATCTACAGACTTCTTGGAAATTACTTTTTTTTCTTAATAGTCAAAAAGAAAACCTCCTATTGGCCGAGCTGCGCAAAGCTTCAAGCGGACCTCTCACTACATATCGTCAATATTAACGCATTTTAAACTAGCCTGTAATTTTATTTACCTCAAGTTACTTGTACACAACTTCGGCCGCGTCCCTTATGGGCCAATGAGCGGCGCCGCTGGCCCGGTTTTCGACTCACCCTAGCTATTTAAGGAGACCGTAGGCCGAGCTCTGTTTAAGAAGGCCCAGGCCATTGAAGAGCGGAGCGAGGCAGCAGTCTCAAATCCGAAAGTCTGACACAGATTCGCCGAGCCGCGCGATGCTCGAAGCTGACTGACCTCGCGAGACATCGCGACATATGGTCAAAATCAACGCATTCTAAACTACTTTGTTATTTGTTCGGGTGTATTCCCATGCGTATGATGTCCCTGCCTGGTCACCACGGCACAGGCTGTCCTAGCTTGGGACCAGGGCAAGTGATTGTGTTGTATGAAAGTTGTTTGTTTACTAATTAATACTTTCGTAAGCACTACACATACGACTTTTTATCGGTTTGTTGTCGGAAAAGTAGGATCAGGTTTCGCTCGGATTCGCAGAGCTTAATCATGGTGAGTAGAGACGGAGCTCGCGTCGTAACCAAGTAAGTTTATCCGGTATAAAGTTAATATTGTTTATTAACCCCATAATAGCGGTGGTAGCCAAGTGGGTAGAACATTGGCCTCGGAAGCGAGGGACCCAGGTTCGATTCCCAGTGCAGGCATGTACCTATGACTTTGTTTTCTAAGGTATGTGCATTTGTGAAGTTATAGTAGCAATACCACTCTAGGCTATTTATTAACATACCTCAGCGCTTGAAATCGCCAATCCGCGGTGGGCACGCGTGGTGATTAAGCCCATACTCTCTCCCTGAGAGAAGGCCTGTGCCCTGCAGTGGGACTTATATAGGCTGCTTATTTTATGTCTTATGTACCTCAAGGTAGTTGTGCATCACTTCGGCCGCGTCCCGTATGGGCCAATGCGCGTCGTCATGCGCGAGCAGATCCTTCAGCTCGAGCTTGAGCGCCAGCAGCGAGCGCTGCAGCAGGTGCTGCAAGGCGGCGCAGCTGGCCTGCACGGCGGCGGCCTGCCGCTGGCACAGCTCCAACACCAGCGTGAACGTGCCGCTGTACATCTCTCGGTACGGCACGGGGGAGTTCACGAACGCTGCCAGGGAGCGGGCGAAAACAACTTCAATTACTGTAGGTGTGACATTAACGCACCCATCGGTATGTAAAGAATACAATCTCAAATTGAAGGTAGACGGCACAAATTTTCTTTCGGGGAAAACCTGGGAAACCTGAATGCCTGAGGTGTTCATGCGTGGTGATTAAGCCCATACTCCCTCTTTCTAGGAGAAGGCTTGTGCCCTGCAGTGGGACGAATATAGGGTACATAAAAAAAACACAAACCCAAGGTTAATGTAAAAAAAAACTAAAAAAAAACGTGTTGCACAAATTTAATTGAGCAACATTTGTACTAAGTTTCAATAAAATCCAACCACAAATATTTTTCTCTCCATAAAAACTTTGGCACCCTTTTTCACCCTCCCAGAGGTTGAATTTGAATAACTGAGAAATACGTGTTTCATAAATTATATTGAAAATCAATTATATTAAGTTTGAATGAAATTCGACCACAAATATTTTACTCCCCGTATATACTTTGGCACCCCTTTTCACCCTCTTAGGGGTTGAATTTTGAAAAAATCTTATAACACATATTTGCTTTGTGAAGTTTTGAATAAAAAGTCAATCTAATCTTGTTTCTCCATACAAATTTTCGACCCTCGTTTCATCCCTTTATGGGGCGAATTTTGGAAAATCCTTTATTACCGAATGCCGACGTCATAATAACTATCTGCGTGCCAAATTTCAGCGTAATCCATCCAGGGGTTTGAGCTGTGTGTTGATAGATCAGTCAGTCACTAACGGTTGCCTTTTATACATACGGATTGATCGGTCTTTATAATAAGTCTCGCTTACCAATAATCCGGCAAGGGAACGGCGCCGAGATGGTGACCTTTTCCCGTTTCCTGTACTTCTCCCGGCCCCGCTCCAGCATTTCGCCGAAGGCCCCGACGGCGTCCAGCAGGTCGTCGCACTGCGTCCGCTTGGCCTCGGGAGGCCGACCGTCTGCCAGTTCGATGCAGATGGCTATGGCCGATACTAGGCCGTCCTGGGTAACGGTTTAGCGTTAGATATCAATCAATCAATCAGCCCGTGGACGAGTCCACTGCTGGAGATAGGCCTCCCCAAGGCACGCCACTTCTCTGTCTTCGGGCATCGTCATCCAGCCGCTGCCAGCGATCTCAGATCGTCGGTCTAGCAAACTGGTGGGCGTCCTACGATGCGTTTGCCAGTCCGTGGTCTACACTCGAGAACCTTTGCACCCCATCGACCGTTAGATATTATAAGTTACAAATATGAGATGCGTTTGAAAAATGTGCTAAGCACAAATTGTACAAATAAGACTACTATAACATTAAAGATTATTTAGATGACAAATATGTCTGACCTTAAAATCAGGTCAATGCAGGAGTTATTATTATTGGTAATACGCCTTTTTTCCCATGTCTACAGAATCTCATTTCTACAGATTTTTATTTCTACAGAATCTCATTTCTACAGATTTTTATTTCTACAGAATCCCATTTCTACAGATTTTTATTTCTACAGAATCCCATTTTTACATATTTTTATTTCTACAGAATCTCATTTCTACAGATTTTTATTTCTACAGAATCCCATTTCTATTCATTTTCAATTCAACAGAGTAACATTTCTACAGATTTGCATGTAGGTACATAATTACAATTTTAGGATTCCGTACCAAAGGGTAAAAACCGGCCAAGTGCGTGTCGGGCCACGCGCTAGGTAGGGTTAATTAGTATGAATAAATGAAAAAGTAGTCAAATTGGGAAGACTTGCACTAGTTAATCAAAAGGTAGGTAGGCAAACTGAGAAAGTTGGCAAAGAGTTCACAGATCCCACATCTTTAGGAATTATTTAGACACATCAAACATCCGGCCGTTTAGCAGCGTTACATTAATGTTAAGTTTAATATTTAAGTAACTTAATTTTTAGTTTATGTTTTTCAATTTCAAATGTAAGAGATATTATTAATAAGTATTAATATAGAATAAGAAAATTGAGCTGGAATAAAAATGATTGAAAAAGATAGTTTTTTTTTACCAAACCATAATCAAGTTTATGATTTGTTCCTTTCAAAAGTGGTTAAACTGTAAATCAATTTGATTGTAATGTATGTCTGTAGAATTGGGAATCCGTAATGTTGGGAATCTGTTAAAATGGAAATCAATAGAAGTGGGAATCTGTAGAGTTGGTAAACTGTAGAGTTGGTAAACTGTAGAATTGGGAATCTGTAGAGTTGGTAAACTGTAGAATTGGGAATCTGTAGAGTTGGTAAACTGTAGAATTGGGAATCTATAGAATTGGCAATCTGTAATGGAAATCTGTAGAATTGGGAACAATCCTTAATACGTTTATGGCACATGAGTAAAAAATACAATGGCAATGTGGCGGACTTAGCGCTATAAGCATTTTCCACCAGTCAACCATAGGTGGTGCAAGAAATTAACTGGTAGGCATACGAAATAGACGGATAAGACGAAATACTCCAGCTAAAAGCAGATTTAACAATGCATGTGCCCCTTTCTTCAAAGAGACAGATTGCCAAATTGTTGGCATTCAATATTTACGACCCAATTATTGTTAACACAATAAAACAGGTACCTGTAGTCAATACAAACTGTAGAATAAGCTCTACTAGTTAAGCAAACTAAAAAGTTCTACAAGATAAGCAGTCGATACTCAACAATATATAAGTTAATATTTATACTATAGTAGGTTATAGGTTTCAGAATAAGAATTTAAACTCTACAGCTTTTTGGCTATTTTGTCTTCCTTGAAATAGACAGCTATGTTAATTTGAAGGGACATTTTGCGAATGGGACAATGTCCGCCTAAATCTTAATAACTTCCTAAAACAGAAGGAACAACAGCTAGTACACTACAAATTAAAAAACGTACCTACTGTACCATGTAAATTTGTAAGTGTTTTATGTTTCGTTTTTTCGTGTGAATAGAATATCATTCACTTAATTCCGGAGTTACTTACTTTTTTTTTGTCGGAAAAGTCCGACCGGGTTTCGCTCTGATTCGCAGAGCTCAATCATGGTGAGTAAAGAATATTCTTACTTTATCTTACCTTTAACCTCAGGTAGTCCATCTCTTCGGCGAAGGTGCGGGCTCTAAGGTCTGGCTCCTGGCACTCCGGTGGATCGAAGTTGATTATCACGTCCAGATCGCGGTTGTCACTGTGGAAGGACACAAACTTAATTTACTCCTTTTTCGACGTTTTTAACTTTTTAGTAAGCCACTGCCCTTTTGATTCTGGACTGGTCCCGCTTTCAGGGAGAAACTGCGGAGTCGTCTCGCCATTTTGTTACGTTGTCTAATTACTATCAGCTCCAACGGCCGCTAGCGGTAAGGTGGCACTCACTAACAGCGCCACCAGCCGCTACCTGTAAGGTAGAACTCGCTAACAGGTCCACCAGCGGCCAGCTGTAAGGTAGCACTCACTATCGGCTTCACCAGCCGCTAGCACCAGCTGGTAGCACTTACTATCAGCTCCGCCAGCTGTAACGTAGCAATCGTTAACAGCTCCACCAGCCGCTAGCTTTATGGCAACACTCAGTCGCCAGCACCAGCGACCCGCGAGCCGGCCTCGCACCAGAGGCAGGCAGGTAGACAAAATCATCTTGACCAGCCGCCAAATGTAACACACGCGGGGTGGCCCTCGCACCACAGACAGCGGATAACATCAGCTCTATCAGCCGCTAGCTGTAAGGTAGCTCCTACCACCAGCTGTAAGGTAGCAGCCGCCAGCTGTAAGATAGTACCCGCCGCTAGCTATAAGGTAGCACTCGCCGCAAGCTGTAAGGTAGCACTCATCACTAGCTGTAAGGTAACAGCTGCCAGCTATAAGGTAACAGCCGCCAGCTGTAAGGTAGCAGCCGCTAGCTGCAAGATAGTACCCGCCGCTAGCTGTAAGATAGCACTCGCCGCAAGCTGTAAGGCAGCACTCATCACTAGCTGTAAGGTAACAGCCACCAGCTGTAAGGTAGCACTCATCACTAGCTGCTATAAGGTAACAGCCGCCAGCTATAAGATAACAGCCGCCAGCTATAAGGTAACAGACGCCAGCTATAAGGTAACAGACGCCAGCTATAAGGTAACAACCGCCAGCTATAAGGTAACAGCCACCAGCTATAAGGTAACAGCCGCCAGCTATAAGGTAACAGCCGCCAGCTATAAGGTAACAGCCGCCAGCTAGAAGGTAGCAGCCGCTAGCTGTAAGGTAGCACTGGTGGCACTCACGTGGGGCTCCGCGTCGGCGGCGGCGGCGCGTGCAGCGGCTGGGGCGGGCCGCACAGCAGCGCCAGCAGCGCGCACTCCCGCGGGCCGGCCTCGCCCCAGAGGCAGGCGCTGAGCCGCTCGGCCCACGCCACCATCTCCACCAGCTTCTCGAACGTGCCGTACTTGTACGCGTAGGTCAGGTGCTCCACGCTCTGTGGGTAAAGAAATTAGTTTCCTATTTAGTTTTTAGAAATTTCGCCGATGCCTGCACTTGCCCAGTAGCTCAGTTGGGAGAGCGCTTGCACGGTTAGCCAGAGGTTTGCGGGTTCAAGTCCAAAAAGAAATTATTTTCTTTGCTGAAATACAATCTTGTACAGTACGATTAAAATCAGTTAACGATTCGGCCAACGTCGGTAATTGTCGTGAATCCCTCATCTCTCACATAGAGTCATCAATTTACAGATATGACCTTTAATTATATTTACTCGTTGTCTTATTGAATACAATACAAGAACGATATGAGCAACAAAACCTCCTTTGTAGCTCAAAACTAACACAACCTTTATATTGAAATAAGGAAAATAATTGTCTATTTTCACAGTATGACTTCTTACTGTCAATAAAAGTAGTTTGACGTATATGATACATTAATTATGTTTATGAACGCTAATTTCATTCGTGAAAATATTCGATTCTATCAAATTTTATCAAAATTAACTTACAATAGTTATGTATCATGGCTTCAACAAATTTAAAGCGTGGTAAAAAAATTGTTGCTCAATCTCGTGAAATTGTAAATAATGTATATAACTATTTTAGAAAAGAAGCTAATTTATTTAAAAAAGAAGAAAGTAATTATCATAAAAAAAAATTGGACAGGGTTTGTGAAGCAACCGGAATTTCGAAAAGCAACGTGTTAAAAAATTTTAAGGAAAAGGACAAGATCTCAGATGCCCGGCAAAAAATATCGTTTAAAAATGGATGATTTTGATTATTGCGTGATACGACGAATGATATATAACTTTCATGAAAGATTTAAAGAGCTTCCTACGTTGCGATCACTTCTGCATAATCAATTTCTTAGGTCTACCGGTTAGTAATGTCATCTTGGCAGGTGCTATACATTGCGTTTATGATACTTCAAATTGAATGCTACCTAAAAGAAATCGCGATAATGTATTTCGTGTCATTTCCGTCTCGGGATTAAGGCGATGATATCCGAGATAAACCGAACCGTTAACTGATTTTAATCGTATCGTATTAGGCTCTAGACTCTAGAACTTACTAAGTATGCAGCCTAAGTAGAATCTAGGCTTTGGGCTTTAAAACTAAGCTAATAATGTAAACAACGCTTCTGGGTGGCACTTTTTTGCAAAATTGTATTAGAATAGCAAATTTAATACGATTTTTGCCTCTGATTTCCTAGGGTCGGTAAACCAAAGCACATAAGTCAGCCGTTTTATTGTCTCATATTGAACAGGGCTTACAGAGCTCATAAGGGCAGGGCCCTAGCGCATGCTACCCCGGCACCAGCCGCGCCGCGTGTATCCAGCCCAGCGAGACCACTCAATCCAGCCCAGCACTGAACACCGTTGTACTCACTAGACGTCTTTTTTTAAAAGAAAATTTCAAAAAACCGGCCAATTGCTTGTGAGACTCGCAAACGAAGGGTTCCGTACAACCGAGGGTTCCGTATTATCTATACAACATGAGACAAAGATCGAATTTGAGAACAGCGCCATCTACAGAAACCAACAAGAAGCGTTTAACATTGACGCTGTGATTGTGCTGTGACGGTTACATAGATGGCCGCTAGATGGCGAGCGCTGTCTTCAGACAAAGTTTGTTGTAAGGGAGCCTCCCTTCAATATTTATTTTATTCGGTTTTAGTATTTATTTTTATAGCGGCAACAGAAATATTTCATCTGTGAAAATTTCAACTGCCTAGATATCACGGTTCATGAGATACAGCCTGGTGACAGAGAGACCGACAGACAGACAGACGGACAGTGAAGTCTTAGTAATAGAGTCCCACTCTTCGGGTACGGAACCCTAAAAACGTATCTGTGAAAATTTCAACTGCCTAGATATCACGGTTCATGAGATACGGCCTGGTGACAGAGAGACAGACAGACAGACAGACGGACAGTGAAGTCTTAGTAATAGAGTCCCACTCTTCGGGTACGGAACCCTAAAAACGTACCCGGATCCGGGGTGCGTGCACGCAGCGACTAATGAATGTTGATGAAGCGAAAGAGGTCTGTTAGGATCGTGGCCGTGAGTCAATATATATTTTTCAAGACCGAACTTTTTGCAAAAGTATGCTTAGTGAAAAATATCCAAATTAAATTCTTGGTAAAATGTAAAACCACTATACTATGTGTTGTTCGTATTAGTATAAATTCCCAATTGACAAAGCATATTTCACTGTCACAGATTTTAAGGTTACAGTCATATTATATACATTAAATAAACACGCCTATATCATCTAGGGGTTGACAGAGATCATGATATGCCAATGTGCAGTATGAGGGGGTTTTCAGGGCTCCTTCAATAATTTATTTTATTCGTTTAAAAAGTGCAAATCAGTTTTTATTTCAATAAGAGTTAAAATTCGGAAGGTAACAGACAAGCGAGTAGTGTGTCGATAAAACAATGTGATCTACATCTACACCCAGCTATAGAGGTGGAGGTATTTTTAGTTCCTATTTTCGGTAATAGATGGCGATAAGTGTTGCATCGATAAAAATCTTCAACGGGTGGCGCTAGGCGTCAATTCGCAAAGAGTAGTTGCGCCGACAGCCAATTACCTAAAGTCATTTTATCTACACTAATGTTGTAACATTCTACTTATGTTTTCAATACTTGACTTATAATTACTACTGTTATAGCGCAGACAACAAAACACTCAATTTAAGCAATTTCACATGATGGTATAATATTCACATCGATATCGTAAAATCTCATTATAACATCAATAAAACGCGACCAACTTGATTGCAGGGCCAATCAGGTTGGTCGCGTTTTATTGAAGCGCGCAGCTGCGCTCTCATTGGTTAAATTTTAATGGCGGCAAAATCACTGTGATTATACACGTACGCGTGAATTTAATTTAATAAATTAAAAGTTAAAAATGGATAGCGACGATGATATTTGTACGCCTCCGGATATTCTAGAAGTGGCAACAAAATTAACTCACAATCTTTTGCCAGAAAAATCTAGAAAATTATATGAAAAAGAATATAATAACTTTTTGGCATGGAAGATCGAAAAGAAAACTACATCATTTTCTGAAAATGTCATTCTTGCGTATCTCAAAAACCTCTCCGACAAATTCATTAGTGAAGATAAAGTAGTGTATGCAACTGCATATAACACGGGTATTAAAACACTCGTTACTATTATGAAACTCGCTGCGCTCGTTTCATAAACTCACACTCGTGTTTTAATACCCTTCATTATATGACAGTTGCATAAACTACTATTAATTCTCAGTTACAGGGCTAATTAAACTCACATCTTTGGCATGGTGCATGTAGAAGGCCCGTGTGTCGTGAAGCAAGCGCAGGGCTCTAGCGCCGGCTAAGCCCGGCACCAGCCGCGCCGCGTGCATCCAGCCCAGCGAGATCAGTTGCACATGCTTCACTTCCAGCTTCTGGTAGACTTGGTCGGCGGCGAGCGCGTTGCCTAGGAGAGAGGGCCGTTTTTGTGATTTTACGAAAAAGATAAACCGACCAAGTGCGAGTCGGACTCGCGCACGAAGGGTTCCGTACTATTATCTATACAACATTAGAGAAAGATTGAGACAACATAGATTAGGTACATTGAGAACAGCGCCATCTTTAGAAACCAACACGAAGTTTTTATTAAGTGAATTAAACCCAATACGATTGAATCAATACTAATCTAATACTCACCCAAGATATGGTAGAGTCGTATGAGCAGAAGCTTGATGTGGAAGTTGGCTGGCGACTTGTACAGAGCTAGCTCCAGCAGGCAGAGCGATTCTATTATGGGCCTCGAATCCTCTCTGGCTGAGGCTGTGGACAATAAACAATAATTAGGTAAAATTCTAAACGGTACAAATCGATAAGTTCTTGAGTGGCCTATGGTTAGGGTTGCCACCTTTTTTTCTAACAAATATAGTATTTTCGAAGCTATTACCTCTAAAAATATAAATAGTAGGTGGCAAAAAATGGTACAAAAATAGTAAAAAATAGCGGCAGTCATGCCGCGCAATTCACGGACTTAGAATTGAAGAGCGAGCTTTAGAAAAAGATTACGGCTGGGTCCCACTGTACGCAAAATATAGTAGTTTCGCCTGCTATATATTTTTTTTAGAAATATATTATTTAAGCCCCTAATATAGTAGGGTTGGCAACCCTACCTGTGGTGTCTACTCAACTCATCGTCGCAGGAAGTATGGATGGCAAGAGGAGTCGAGGACGCATGCCAACGAGATGGACCGATGCAATCACGGCGATCGCCAATACAACGCTACAAGCTACCATCCGTCGAGCTCAAGATAGAGTGGCTTGGAGAGTGATGGTCAACCAATTGGGCCACCCATAGTCACGTCCCTCAGCCATGAGGATACGACAAGGAAGAAGAAGAAGAAGAAGAAGATGGTCCACTATTTTTAAGCCTATCTGGATTGATTTGAATCTGTACTACTTATTAACACTAATAATAAAATAATAATGCAGCCTTAATACGTCCCACTGCAAGGCACAGGCCTTCTCTCAGAGAGAGAGAGAGAGAGAGAGTATAGGCTTAACTACCACGCGTGCCCGCCGCGGATTTGAAATTTCAAACGCTCAGGTTCCCTAACGACGTTTTTCTTCACCGTTAGCAAGTGTTATTGCTACTACAACTTCACAAATGTTAGTAACTTAGAAAACAAATTCATTGATACATGCGCTGGAATTCGAACCCTCGACCTCCCGGATGAGAGACCAGCGTGCTACGGTGGTAACCGCTTAGTATAAACATGATACTGACTCGAATTAACACCGCATACATATCCGCAGCGCAGAACTCCGTGATAGTGCTGACGATCAATCCTGCGCGCACGCAGCGCAGGTAATGGCAGCGCAGCTTGTCACCCAGATGGAGGATTTGGAGGGGGGTTCACAAACTTACCACCATCAATATAGCACTACAGTTTATCCACGGTGATGCAGCATTTATTTACAGACTATCCAGCATTGATGGATTTGTATTGTAGGTACTTGTTATAAGCTTACCGACATTGAAGCACAACTATTTTTAAGCTTACCCGACTTGATTTATACTGTATTTGTCCATGTTATAAATTTACCAACATTGAGACAGCATTCCGTTATACAAATACAAAATGTTTATTTTAACCACAAAAACACAGTATTATCTTAACATGTTACACGGAGTATACAAGCAAAAGGTATTATTATGATGATGTTACCGTTTTTATGGCAAAGTGTAGTACGAATGCAATTTACTGTGGTCTCCACACTACGTCATACCTGTATCGTGGAGGCCGATTGCTTTACCATTTGGTTTTATCAAGTCGTAGAAAGTGCGTAAGCTTACCAAGATTAAAGTAAAATTATTTATAAGCTTACCCAAATTGATTTCAATTTGTTCAACATATAAACGCTGCTACTTACCCGAATTAAAGTAGCAATGCGCCCCCAACAGGGCGTACATATCCGCAGCGCAGAACTCCGTGACAGTGCTGACGATCAAGCCTGCGCGCACGCAGCGCAGATAGTGGAAGCGCAGCTTGTCGCCAACGTGGAGGGCTTCGGCGGGGGGGAGGGGCGCGGCCGTCAGCAGCCACGCCGCTATGCAGCTCACGTGCCGCTGGATGTCGTCTTGCTGATGGGAGGAAGGGGAAAACTTGCGGTTTATTTACAGAGCGTTTCTCTAATACATGGCAGTGAATGTATGTCCCATTGCAGGCCACAGGCCTTTTCTTAGAGAGAGAGCGTGGGCTTAATCACCAAGCGTGCCTTAAGTAAAGTGGCGATTTCAAGCGATGAGGTGAACACCACCGACACTCGGGTTTCTTCTCTAAAAATAACTTTCGTAAATATTCTGGCCAATCCTACTAATAATACGTTTGGATGCACGGATGTTTGTTACTTAATCACGCAATAACGGCTGAACGGATTTACATGAAACTTGGCGTACAGATAGACAAAGACCTGAATTGAGACATAGCATACTTGATATTCGTTCCCGTGGATAATATTTATTTTAAGTTTAAATAGATGGCGTTGTGCGAGCGAACGTTGTGCTTTAAAAATAGATGGCGTTGTGCAAGAATCGTATAAACGGATTCTGTCGGGGTACGAAGTTCGCCGGGACAGCTAGTAAGTTATATTTTAGAGAGTACATCGATGTAGCACTAGAATATATATATATATATTCTCATCTTGTTAGTAATTTCCTAAGTATTTCTTATTTTCAGGTATCTTCTACTTAGTATCCTATTTATTTGTGAAATTCCTCTAGCTTCTCGTTGTAACTCATGTAAGTTCAAGAAAATAAGACATAAAGAAAAAGCAAACTCTTACGGTCTTATTTATAAAAACACTGTCTTCGCGGACATTATGGGGCTTCAGTTTTTAGGAATCAAAGCCCAAACTCGCTTTACAGAGTTTAATTAAATGATTACTAATAATTTGGATGGAGATACAATTTTGATGTTGTTTCGAAAAAGAAGAAGAAAAAAAGTGAATGATTGCAGGTAGGATTACATATTTAGCTTTAAAAAAGGCCTAGCATTTTGATCTGCGAATCGTGGGTCTCAGGAGACTTGTTGCGATGAAGATAGCAGCAGGCGCTTGAACATATTCCCCCCGTTGAAAGGCATGGTCCTTTCAACCTTGAAGATCTTGTTCCGTTGGTAGAGGGCAGAGACGAACCAACGGTCTTCGGTAGGTTCCTCTCGTGGTGCTGACGTCGGCCACACGTGAAAGTCCATCGGGTCCAGGAAACAACCTCAGTATTCGTCCAAGACGCCAGCATAGGGGAGGAGCGGCGTCATCATGGATGAGGACTAAATCGCCGACATTCAATTTAGCTTTGTTCGTCTTCCATTTAGTACGTTGCTGCAGTTCCGATATGTACTCCCGTTGCCAACGTTGCCAGAAGTGTTGTCGAATTTTCTCGACACGGGCATATCGGCTTAGCTGACTCTCCTTGCAGTCTCCCAGGGCCAGTGATGGTAGCGCGTTGAGTGGTCTTCCGATGAGAAAGTGCCCTGGGGAGAGGGAGAGGAAATCGTTAGGGGATGAGGATAATGGACACAAGGGACGGCTATTTAGAATGGCCTCCACTTGCGCAAAAAGAGTGGAAATCTCTTCAAATGTAAGGTGAGTATTTCCCATTACACGTTTTATATGATATTTTGCGGATTTCACACCTGCTTCCCAGATGCCCCCGAAATGAGGAGCGTAAGTGGGAGTGAAAGTAAATTTAAAGCCTTCTTGTACGGCAAAGTCAGACAGAGAATCAATATTACAATTTAGAAATGATGCCAATTCTTTAGCGGCGGCCACAAAGTTTCGCCCATTGTCACAAAATATCTCCACTGGCTTACCGCGGCGCGCTACGAACCTTCGTAAGGTCATAACAAATGCATCTTTGGTTAAGTCACTTACAGCTTCAAGGTGCAAACATTTATATCGGAGGCAAACAAAAAGACATAGATAGGATTTCATTAGCCTGGCACCTTTTCCTTTCCGATTTAGTACAATAAAAGGTCCAGCGAAATCGATGCCTACCGATCTGAATGGAAAGTCAGGGGTGATTCGTTGCGACGGCAGGTTACCCATTTTAGGGCAAAGAGTTTTACCCTGTACTCGTCTACACCGCACGCAGTTATGGACCGTACGTCGCGCAAGATGTCGCCCATTGATGGGCCAAACAGTTTCCCTAACTGCAGCCAGTAATAATTGTGGTCCAGCATGCATGTTACGAATGTGCTCATTTTCAAATATGAGTTTGCACAAGTGGTGTGACGAATCTAGTAAAACGGGATGCCTTTTTTCATAAGTGTAGTCAGAAGAACTAATTCGGCCTCCGACTCTAATCAATTTTTGCTCATCCATAAAAGGTGACAAAGATAGAATTCTTGATTTTATGCTTATGTTTTGATTATTAGAAAGAGCTTTATAATCTTGTGGAAAGCTTTGTTGTTGAGCCATCGCACAGAGCAGATTAAATGACTCGTTTAGTTCGTGAACAGATAAAATACCTACACGTTTGGTTTTTCGGGTTTTTGTATTGAAGAGGAATCTATTTATGTACGCAAACACTCTTTGTAATTTAGTGAATTTTGAGAATTTATGAAATTTTACAATAGGATCGTTTTCAACAAGCGAGACCGTGGTTTTAACTTCAGGTAAGTCATGTAATTTTACCTTGGACTTTAAAAGTGGCCATTTTGATGTATCCTGTGTCAGAAAGCTCGGCCCATTCCACCACAAGGTTGATTTTGTTAACTGAGAAGCATTTACACCTCGAGAGATCAAGTCAGCCGGATTTTGGTCAGTGGGCACGTAACGCCAGGAAGATGGTGAAGTAGTTTCAACGATTTCACCTACCCTATTAGCAACAAATGTTTTCAATTTGTTAGGAGAGCCTGTTAACCACGCCAAAACTGTACTGGAGTCGCACCAGTGGACTATACGATCAAATTCATACCTTATTGACTCTTTGACAGTATTGCACAGTCTAGCAGCAAGTTGCGCAGCGCAGAGCTCCAGCCGTGGAACAGTAGTAGGTTTCAAGCTTGTTACCTTTGATTTTGCGCACAGTAACCTAACGGTGACTTCATTGTTTCTTTTAATTGACCTTATGTAGATGCAAGCACCGTAAGCTGACAACGAAGCATCGCTGAAAGAGTGCAATTCAATTAAAATAGGGGCGTCACATACGACTGACCTTTGAATTTCAATTTTGGAGAGTAAGTATAAATTATTTTGGAATTCAAGCCAAGAAACTTGAATGTCATTTGGGACTGGCTGATCCCAGTCGAGTTTTTGTTGCCAAAGTTTTTGTAATAGCATTTTAGGCAGAATTATAGTCGGGCTTAAAAGACCTAGTGGATCGAAAATTTTGAATGAGGTTGACATAATAGTCCGTTTTGTAATTTTGTCATTTTTGTTAAAAATTATAGCGGGAAAATTTAAGGTGTCACTATTAGGATTCCACCCTAATCCGAGAGTGCTAGAGGACTCACTGAGCGTCAAATTTTGTTGTGTATTTAGATTGGAATTTTCGAATATCGATGGCAAGTTAGTTTTGAATTTACGTAATTTAAAACAACCCTTACTAAGAGTGCTCGTGACTGATTTTAGAATTAATTTTAATTGTTCAGCATCGTCACAGCCAGTGATTAAGTCGTCAACATAAAAATCCTTTTGGATGATGGTTTTTATTTGCTCATCATCACACTCCTCGCCAATCTGCCAAAGACACCGCGTACTTAAATAACTAGCACTTGCGGTACCATAAGTGATAGTATTCAAACGCAGCGTTTTGATAGGCTGTGACTCATCTTCTCTCCATAAAATTAGCTGGAGGTCGCGATCCTCTTCACTGACGAGAACCTGGCGATACATTTTTTCGATATCTCCCGTAAGGAGATACTTGTACTGCCGGGCTCTCAGCAATATTGAAAGAAGAGAGTCTTGAACATTTGGGCCTACCAATTGCAGGTCGTTGACAGAGTAACCAGAAGATGTGGCGGCCGATCCATCAAACACAACGCGGATTTTGGTGGACTCGCTGTCTTGTTTAAAGACAGCGTGATGACACAAGAAATAAGATGGATTTGGTTGGGAAATTGATGATTCAGAAAGATGGCCTAAATCACTGTATTCTTGTATGAATTTAGAGTATTCTTGTTTTAACTTTGGATCCCTTTTAAATCTCTTCTCTAAATTGAGAAGGCGTCTTTTAGCAAGGTGATAAGATTCACCAAGGCAGTCTGGTGAGTCGACTAGAGGCAACTTGACACAGAATCTGCCTGAATTTAGGCGAGAGACATGAGAGACAAAATGCTTCTCGCACAATTTTTCGCTTTCACTTAGAAGGGTTTTTGAGGGGAGTTCTTCTAGCTCCCAAAATTTAGTGAGTAGGTTTTCGACTTCTGATTCTTTCGATGAATCATTGGCAAGTCTTGCGTGATTGCAATTGATTTTGTTAGGTTGCTTGACTTTAGAGTTCAAGATGGGCCCTGCTATTAACCAACCAAAGTGAGAATTTTGTAACTTTGGATTATTTGATCCAAGGGATTTTTGTTGACATTTTAAGATGTCCCAGAATATGTCGGCTCCGATCAATACTTGAATCGGAGCGGGTTGATCGAAGGCAGGGTCAGCAAGCAGTATGCCTTTGGGAAAATTTAGCTGAGATATATTGATTGGAGCCTTTGGCAAATCTCCTGTCAGTTCATTTAGGATAAGGCAAGAGAGAGTTACATCATAACTACTGTTGGTAGACTTTAGCTGTACTACACAACTTTCACTCACCTTATCAGCATTGTTGTTGCCAATGCCAATTACATTTAGATCAATAGAGTTTGTGTTTAGATTAAGACATTTTTGTAGCGATTTTGTGATAAACGATGATTGACTTCCGCAATCTAAAAGAGCACGCACTCTTTCAGTTTGTTTGGTTATAGGATTGCAGACCTCAATCATCGCAGTAGATAAAATGATTTGATTTGTGTTTTGTTTACCAAAATTGTTTAGAATTTCGGAGTTGCTAGCTGTAGCTACAGCCACGTTATTTGCATTATTTTGTTTGTGTAGCAGACTGTTATGCCTCTTTTTGCATTCCCGGCAAGGCCCCATGCGACATTCTTGAGTGGGGTGGCCTTGTCTGAGACAATTTAAACATAGTTTATATTTTGATACTTCGGTAAGCCTTTCGTCTATTGTCATTCTTTGAAATGTGGGGCAATCGTAAATTTTGTGATTTTGGTTGCAAATAATGCATGAGTACACTAAAGGCTTATCGAAGTTCGTTGCAGCAAATGATTTAGTGTTGTTGTATTGTCTTAAGTTATTAGAAGCTATTGGAGCAGACGGAGGTGGCTTAGAATAATTGTTGGGGTCGAATTTGCTGCGATGAATAGACTCAAGTACATCCGCGCGGTCAATAAGAAATTTATAAAACTGTTCTAGACTTGGTACGTCACCTTGAATTTCGTTGCGGTACTCCTCCCACTTCATGAGGGTACGGCTGTCTAATTTGGCTGAAATCATATAAATTATAAGTGTGTCCCACTTGTCTGTTGGTTGACCGAGGCTAGCTAGTGCTCGCAAATTTTTTGTGACATGATCTACTAGATATCTTAATGCTGAGTCAGACTCCCGAGCTTGTGTCTGGGTGCTAAACAGAGACTTAAGGTGGTGGTTGATAAGAAGTCTTTTATTGTTGTAGCGGTCACTCAGCAATGTCCAAGCATCATTGTAGTTGTTAGACGAAACCTCTATGTTAGAGATAACACGAGCTGCATCTCCTTCTAGGTATGAAATGAGGTAGTGGAACTTTTGAATAGCAGAGATGCGTTCGTTTTTATGTATAAGGCTCGTAAAAGTGTCGCGAAATTCAAGCCAGCGGAAATATGCGCCATTGAACTTAGCTATTTGAATTTGTGGCAACTTTACACCAGAATCTTGATGATCGTGACTGCATTGAGCTTCCTGGAAGACAGATGCTCGTCTATCTTGTTCAATTGTGTTTTTAATTTCATTTTGTTTGTCCAGAATGCCTTTTGCATGTGCAATACAAATAATTAAATCTTGCTCAATGTTGTCACGCTCATCTATTTCTGCAGCGAGGTTTTCGTGATTTATGACCTCAATCTGACTCTGCAAGTCGTCAAATTTAGCCGACAGTCCCTCGAACTTGCCGAGTTTCAGAGACAACTCGGCAACCTCGATAGACGTTAAATGAGGCTGCTCCGTAATCTTTGATAGATAATTTTTAAATTTAGTTATCTGTCCCTTGACAGAGCTACGCTTTGTAAATAAACCCTTGAGGTCCTTGCCTTCAGTAGAAGTAGTCATCTTGTAGGTATTTTCAAGTTGATTACGTAACGTACTCAGAGTAAACTTTTACAAAAAAGGCTTTAAATATAATTAAATAAATCTCACGCTCCTCCCCCGGAGACACCTGTTGACCAGGAAGCAGGATTCCGCAGGAAAACTCCGATGAACCGGGTTGCTCGTCGGGTACAAAGGTCAATTTGTGTACCGCCTGGAAATAGTCGGCAAAATAGCGTAAAAATTGGGTTGTAATAGTGTATTTAAGGTGTGGGAGGCAATTCCTAATTGTAATAAATGAATTTAGAAGTAGCTTGTATGAAATTTAGGCTGAAAAGGGACAATTTTAACTACTGAATAAAAAAATATTGTTTTGGCTAATAATATTTTGGTAAATTTTGAGAAATACTTGATAAAACGTATTCTATTACGTGGTGAACAATGTAGGGATTGATTAAGGACAGCGCAAGTGGAGTATCTAAGCCGGTTTTAGGATATTTTGAGGAAATTAGAAAAAAAATATGTTGTACTGAGATTTTGAGGTAGGTATGGGTTGGAATTTAGAAGGAAACAGGGCACTTATCTGAAGTGACGAACTCGCTGGGGTGATGCTTTAGCTGTTTCACTGCCCTGGGAGATCCTGGATCCTTGGCTTCACCTTCTTTAGCTGAAGGACTTTTCTCCAAAAGCGGCTATGTCCTGTCACGGTCGCCAATTTATGTCTTCGCGGACATTATGGGGCTTCAGTTTTTAGGAATCAAAGCCCAAACTCGCTTTACAGAGTTTAATTAAATGATTACTAATAATTTGGATGGAGATACAATTTTGATGTTGTTTCGAAAAAGAAGAAGAAAAAAAGTGAATGATTGCAGGTAGGATTACATATTTAGCTTTAAAAAAGGCCTAGCATTTTGATCTGCGAATCGTGGGTCTCAGGAGACTTGTTGCGATGAAGATAGCAGCAGGCGCTTGAACAAACACGATTCCTTGAATCACTCCACAAACGTCGATTCAAATAGTCTGTGGTGCAGATTTCACAAGGAAAAGACGTAACCACAGATTAAATAAACTGCCTCTGAGGAGTGCTTTACAGGAATCGTGTTTTCATAAATAAGGCCGTTTCTCTATACTTATCTACTTTTTCTTGCCAAGTTATTAGCACCGTTTCAGTATTTTTAGGGTTCCCTACCTCAAGAGAAAAAAACGGAAATCACTTTCTGGTCCGTCCGTCGGTCGTCCTTCCATCCGTCCGTCTGTCTATCAAGGCCCTTTAACTCGGGAACGCGTGGAGGTATCGAGTTGAAATTAAAACCATAATATATAGACAGCAACAGTCCCTTGTCAAACTTCTAAATTAACGTAAAAAAAAGTAACGGCCGTTTATGCCGCAAAACACATACAGGTATTTCGATAAGGGAATCAAAATTTATAAGGTACTTTCATTGACCTAGAACTATGAATGGCGAGTAATGTCGTCGTATACTAAAAGTGCAGGGAAAAATCTGAAAATTATACATTTTTAATTAAATCATAAAATAAATGTTTTTAAAGTTCGGGAAAAGCTCGGAAACACTGCGAGACTACAAATCGTGTAAGTAATTGTGTTTAGTAATTATCTTCAATATGTATGCACGTATTTTGTTGTTATTTATTTATTTATATTTATTTATGTACTATCATTTATGTAGGTTTATAATAATTTCTATTATTCCCCTCCCCCCTCCACTAAGTCTAAGTTAATGTATTTCCCTAGGTTTACGTAAGTTTATTATTGTATTTAATCTTCTTCTTGCACTACCCGTCGCCAGTCTCTTCAATACCAAAGGTTTGCTGGAAGGGAATGCTTCTTGCATTAAGCACGCCCTTGTACACTTACAATGTTATGCGTGCAATAAAGAATGAAAATATATAAATAAATACAAATTCGTAGGGAACCCTCGGTGGGCGAGTCCGACTCAGGCGCGGATCCAGCTCTCAAAAAAGGTTGTGTCAGTCACCCGAAAATCGGCCAAGTGCAAGACGGAACCAAGTACTTTGCTGCGTACCGAATCACGCACGATCACATTTTTTATTTCATTAACGCATTGGATAAAAAGTACTTACCCGAAACCGGCGTGCGTGCACGCAACGACCAATGAATGTTGATGAAGCGGAAGAGATCTGTCAGGATCTTGGCAAGTGGCAGACCCTGGTCTCTGCCTATCCCTCTTGGATACAGGCGTGAGTTTATGTTATGTATGTGTTAGGTATAAGTATGTGTGCGCGCTGCGCCGCCACTCCTAATAAACGTCAGTGTGAATACAGCAGCGACGTGTTTCACTTGTGTGTCTCATACGTATCAGTGGCGACAGGATTTATTAATTACTACCCGCGAATCGCGAAACCCGACCTCGGAAATGGCAAATTCCATCCTGGGACCTATTTCTACATTTGACCATCAATTACAAGATTGGGCAACGTTTAGAAGCAGACTCCAGCAATGGTTTATTGCCAATGGCATCGAAGAAGACACAGACAAGGAAGGTGTAAAACGACGTGCAATACTGCTTAGCGCACTCAACGACAGCACATACCAGCTGGCGAGCAACCTGGTGCTACCGAATAGCCTAGATAAAGAACGCTTCGAGGGGATCTTAAAGGTCTTAGACGTGCATTTCACGCCGAAGCGCTGCGGGTTTGCGGAGCGTCACCATTTTTACACGGCAGTGCAGCAAGCGGGCGAGTCGCACGCGCAATATGCGGCGCGGCTTAGGGGTCTCGCAGCTCACTGCAATTTTAAGAATTTAGAAGAAGCATTACGAGACAAGTTCGTAATGGGATTGCAGCAGGGGCCGGAAAGAGAGAAGCTTTTTGCAATGGAGATGTCCGAGCTCACGCTGGCAAAAGCTGTGGACTTGGCGGAGAGCGTGCGCTGCGCGCGCGCCGCCGCCGTCAGTACCGCGCCCGGCAACTCCGGGCACCCAGTCTTCAAGCTGGAGCAGCGAGGCCAGCGTGCGCCGCGCACCACAGCCGGTTCCAGCATTGAACAGTGTGCAGTGTGTGGCCGGCGCAGCCACAAATCAAGCGATTGCCGGTTCGCTAAGTTTAAGTGTACAAAGTGCAATGTCAAAGGTCATTTACGCAGAATGTGCAAAAATGTTAATTACGTAGAGGAGTCATACGAGGGCGATGATGGTGAGTTATTCAGTATACGTAGCAAGGACGGGGCTCCGATGGTCGAAAAAGTATGCATTAATAACTTAGAATTAAAATGTGAGGTAGATAGTGGTTCCTCGGTGACTGCAATATCAGAAAAAACCTATTATTCACATTTTGCCCAAGTGCCCTTAAAGCAAAGCAAAAAGAATTTAATGAGCTATAATGGCGGTAGGATTGAATGTTTAGGTTTTGCGCAGTTACCAGTGTCGTACGGAGGGAGGTCGGAAAATATCGAGGTTTACGTAATTAGGTCCGGTGGTCCTCCGCTACTTGGCCGCGATTTTATTTCAAAATTCGAGTTGGAACTTGCGCCAATAAAATTTTGCAATTTTGGACAAACGGGAGATACAGAATTATCTAAGTTGTTGGCGCAGTTTCCGGATGTGTTTTGTGACAGACTAGGTTGTTTTAATAAATATAAAATAAAACTTATTTTAAAAGATGATGCGAAGCCAATTTTTTTTAAAGCAAGGCCAGTACCTTTTGCATTAAAAGAAAAGATAGATAAAGAAATAGACAGGTTGCTCAGTACAGATGTTATCGAACCGGTAGATCAGTCAGAGTATGCTTCACCCGTAGTGCCGGTCCTGAAGCGAGACGGCGCAGTCCGCCTCTGTGCTGATTACTCGCAAACGCTCAACAAACAGCTGTTAATTGACAAATACCCGCTGCCGACCGTGCAAGAGTTATTTGCAAAACTTCACGGGGGGGTCCAGTTTACAAAATTGGATATGTCATCAGCTTATACACAATTTCAGGTGTCAGATGAAAACAACATCACTTGCATCAACACTCATAGAGGGTTGTTTAAATACAAGCGACTCATTTTTGGACTTTCATCTGCCCCTGCTATTTTCCAAAAAGCATTGGAAAGCATTTTAGGCATCGACGGGGTTTTGTGTTTTCTGGATGACATTCTAATAACTGGGAAGGATAGGGCGGAGCACATGAATCGATTAACTATGGTTCTTCAGCGTTTTAAAGAAGCCGGATTAACACTGCGTACGGACAAGTGCGAGTTTTTCAAAGACGAAATAACGTATCTTGGTCACGTTATTAACAAAGACGGTGTCAAGAAATCAATGGATAAGGTGAACGCAATCAAGAACGCACCTAAACCAAGCAATGCAAATGAATTACAATCATTTATTGGTTTAGTGAACTACTATAGATGTTTCGTTCCAAATACATCTACTGTCTTAGCTCCGCTATACGAGTTGCTAAAAAAAGGGGTGAGTTGGTCGTGGACGGCTGAACAAGATAGGGCTTTCTTGGAAATCAAAGAAAAGCTAGCTTCGGAAAACACGTTAGCTCATTTTAACCCTAACGCAACGATAATCTTAACGGTCGATGCGTCACCGAAAGGGTTAGGAGCTATTCTGTCGCAAATTGGTTCAGATGGGTTAGAGAGACCAATATCATATGCGTCGCGGACGCTCAATGCAGCAGAAAAGAATTATTCACAAATACAGAAGGAGGCCACTGCCATTATTTACGGAGTTCGCAAATTCCATCAGTATTTGTATGCAAGATCCGAGCCGTTCATACTCCGCACGGATCATAAGCCCCTAGTGGCCATTTTTGGGTCACGTCGCGGCGTGCCGGAAGTGTCTGCAAATAGACTGCAGAGGTACGCATTATTTCTTTCGTCATACAATTTCACGATAGAATACGTCCGAAGTGCAGATAATTGCGCAGACTTCTTATCGCGCGCTTTTAAGGACGTCGCAGGGGCAAACACAGCCGAGGGCGCGGGGGGCGAGACGACCGCGTATGTAAACTTCGTAGTGGACGGCTCGCTACCGGTTACCAGCGATCAGCTGAGCATCGAAACACAACAAGACGGGTTACTAAACAAAGTGATGCAGTTCGTGCGTAGCGGGTGGCCACGAAAAGTAAGCGATGGCGAGATTAAGCCGTTCCATCAGTGTAGGCTGGAGTTGTCTATAGAGAACGGTTGCTTGCTCCGTGGTCACAAAGTGATAATTCCTAAGTCTTTACAGGGGAAAATTTTAAAAGAACTGCACAGTTCCCACTTAGGGGTAGTAAAGGCGAAAGCCCTAGCACGTTCAAAATTTTGGTTCCCCGGAGTTGATGCGGCAATTGAAAATATGAATAGTAATTGCAGTATTTGTCAAAGCATGCGTACATCCCCGCCAAAAGCACCGCTAGTTTCGTGGCCATACCCAGACAAACCGGTTAGCAGAATTCATATTGATTTGTTAGGGCCTTTACATAATGAGATGTACTTAATAATTGTGGATGCGTACTCTAAATGGGTAGAATGTTTCAATATGAAAAACAATACTACGTCGTCTAGGTTAATACAAAAGATGAACGAGTTTATGTCGCGCTTCGGAATACCGAGTACGATAGTAAGCGATAATGGCACTTCGTTTACATCGGATCTGTTCGATTCTTTTTGTAGGCTAAATGGCATTGAGCATATAACAACCCCAGTTTACCACCCCGCTAGTAACGGACAGGCAGAAAGTAGTGTAAAAATAGTGAAAAAAGGCATCAAGTGTGCGCTGCAATCAGGTAATAATGCGGCGGAGGTGAATAATAGGTTGTTAAAATATTTGTTTGACTATCGGAACTCCGTCCACACAACAACCGGGGAAAGCCCGGCCGTTCTTATGTTTGGCAGGCCACTCAGGTCTAGACTGGACTTGCTAGTTCCCCCGCGGTCCCCACCGTCATCGCCCTCTCCACTTGCTGAACACGTTCGCAACAAACAGTGCTTACAGAGTAGTTATCAAGGCGGCACCGGGAGAAGGGACTTCGTTCTAGGAGATACAGTTCTTTTTAAAATGTATATTAACAAAAACATTTTTAAATGGATGAAAGGTACCATCACAAAGAAAATGGGACATCTTTTATATGCAATTAGAGACATAAACGGTGACCAAGTGAAAAGACACAAAAATCAGATCATCTTATACAAAGGGCTGCAGCTAGATTTTCCGCCCTTCGATATCCTGGATTTCGGAAATACTGAGTCCACCAGGGGGGAGGAGGATAACTGCGGAGCTTCATACGTCGAATCTGATCCGCCGCAGCGCGAGGCTGCCGCAAGCGACACAGCCGTCGCTGCCGCCGCCGAGGCGCCGCCCCCGCCCGCGACGCTAGCGTCAGCGCCGCCGTCGCCGGACGACCGGCCTGTTGACGACGGCCCGGTCCCTACTCGGGTGGTGACTTCACCCAACTCTGGCCAAACCAGGATGACGTTAAGGAACATTCCCAAAGTAGATTATAAGCGGTTTCTCTAGATTAGGATTTGCAAATTAGTTCGTAAAATATTGGTGGAGGGATGTTAGGTATAAGTATGTGTGCGCGCTGCGCCGCCACTCCTAATAAACGTCAGTGTGAATACAGCAGCGACGTGTTTCACTTGTGTGTCTCATACGTATCAGTATGTAAGGCATTAGACATAAGACCGTCAGCCTATCGGTCTAAATAGGTCTTTTGATATCTCAATAGACCGTGAAAGTGTGACGTCACAGGTCTATTATGGTTGTGGGCATGCCCACAGAACCCACAAGGGTGGATCCGCGCCTGGCCGACTCGCACTTGTCCGGTTTTTTCGTTTCAATTAGGCATTCAATATTTTTTCTTTCTGTACCATGGATAATATCCAAGTTAAAACAGTAGACTTTAGCCGCAGAACAATATTTTCAAGCCCAATCGAGCAACAACACAAAAACGGTTGAAAAAACTCACACTCTCCGGTTGGCTGTCCTCGTCGAAGTCCAGACAAGTGAGGAAGTCCCGTGCATTCTCTTCCCTCTCCGCCTGAGGCAGCATTCCCAAGTACGGTCTCAAATCCGGCACAGCACAGGGCTTGTGAGCGAACACCCTCAAATACTGCACACAGAGAGCTACCCCGCTGCCTAACAGCTCAGTAGACTCCCCAGATTCCTTCAGTCTCTTCCACAGCTCAAGTCTTGCTAAGTACGGCCCTCGCATCGGCTTTCCTGAGCCTGTACTTTCGACCAACAACGCTATGAACTCGTGGCACTTCTCCGCAGTGTCGTCTGGCTGTAATTCCCCGTCGCCGGGGTCGGCCTCGCCTTTCATCAATTGGAACACGGAGTCGAAGTACGGCATGTAATAGTCCCATCTGTTGCGAAAGAAAACAAACCGATTAAGTTCCTTATAAGTTAACTACTTATCCAAAGAAAAAATTTGAGACTGTAGGTTACATTACACAAATGTTAATTGCTTATCCAAAGAAACAAATTGAGACTGTAGGTTACAGTACATAATTATTAACTGCTTATCCAAAGAAAAAAAATGAGACTACAGGTTACAGTACACAAATGTTAATTGTTTATCCAAAGAAAAAAATTCAGACTGTATGTGACATTACATAAATGTTGATTGCTTATCCAAAGAAAAAATTGGAGCCTGTAGGTCAAAGTGGACCATTAGGGTTGAGAAGCGATAAAGTGAAAAGGCCCTACTTTTGAATTATTTTCTATTGAGACAATATTATCCGATCGCGTTTTTGGTATGTCCATGTTCCCGAATATAGTCAATATTGACATACATTACATTTATCAACTTTGTATCAAAGAAATGAGTATTGTTAAAAATCGGCCAAGTCGAGTCGGACTCACGCGCCGTGGGTTCCGTACTCGCGCTTGGCAGTTTTTTATTATTTGTCGTTAGAATATAATAATAAGTCCCAATCACGCCAAGTTTGACGCCTGTAGGTTTTACGCCGTTTTTACGATAGACCATAAACAAAAAAAAAAAAACACGTTTTTTGTATGGAGACCCCTTATTTTCTATTAATTTTTTTAATTTTATTATTTGTTAGGTAATCCTCCGTAATAACACATATTCTGTGAAAATTTCAAATGGCTACTTATCACGGTTCGAAAGATAGATCCCTTTAAAGGTCGGACGGACAGACAGCGTCCCTTCGGGTACGGAAAACTAAAAATTACTGCTTAATTAATTATTAGTTTCTTTATTAATGATTTGTTTTACCTGTCTTGGTTGTCAAGCAGTAGTTCCTTGCAGAATACGTTGAGGCGGCTCCATTTGCCCAGTTTACGGAGGTACGGCATGGAGGCTTGGGGCATCGAGCCAGGCAGGAGACGGGAGTAGAGTGGGCTTTCCATGAACTTCAGGATGTCTTCCCACTTCTCCTGAAGCTCGAGGATCATGATGTAGAGCCGAGCTTCCTGCTCGGCCTCCATTTTGTTCTCGTTTATGAAGTTGTCGACCATACGCTGCGCGAGGGTCAGTAGGATGCCCTTTTTGGTGGGGTCTTCTGAGGATTTTGCCTGGAAAGATTATTCTTGTACTAAGTTTTTGATTGACAAAATTTGATTCCAAAATGAACAATTTCGGAAACCACTTTTCTTTATTAAAAACTTTGGATAGGAAAACAAAAATATACTCAGACCACATCTATCAATAGTTTACGCATGATCATCATCATCATTCAGCCACAAGAAGTCCACTGCTGGACATAGGCCTCCTCCATGGATTTTCAAAAAGATCGGTTGGAAGCGGCTTGCATCCAGCTTCTTCCTGCCACTTGGATGAATTGTGTGAGCGAGACATTATGATCCACGTGAGAACAGCCTTAAGTGGCCAGTGTTACCTGCAAGACAATGCTCATAACGGCCCAGAAGTAGTAGGGGTTCTTCGGTGCAAACTTGTACAGGGCCATGGCGGACAGTTGCTGGGCCCGGTGGTCCCCGACCCTCACGTGGGACATAAACAGATGCGAATGAAGCTCTTCGCTCGTCGGCTCAAGCTTCACTGCCTCCTCATACAGCTTGCAGACTTTGTGTACTGTTTAAACAAATAAATAAAGAAAAAGTTGTTTATTGTTCAAAAACATTAAGACAGGTTGTACATCACTTATGGTAGTTATAATATAATATACAGGGATGCATTAGTACAATCTAAAATCTGCACGTTTTAGGCTTGTTCTTGATCTTATTTCGCAACAATACATAAATTAATGTTTACGAAACCATTAACTTGTAATAGAAACTGAGTAATAGAAAGAAATGTTCAAAACAACACAATCACTTGAACTGGTCCCAAACTAGGATACCCTGTGCTATGGTACCCGGGCAAGGACATCACAAACGAAATACACCCAGACTGAGGCCATTTGTACAAATGTACGGCAGCCCCCAGTGGGAATAGAACCCACGACCTCAGTCTTGCTAGTAAGCGCCTTAACGGCTAGTCCAACGAGCCTGTCGATTGTACAAGATACTATTAATGGACACACAAAATATTACTTACGATAACACAATACAAAAATGATTTATACAGCGACCAGTGGCACCATCACTCACACTAGATGGGTGAGAGGACCATTCAGACGCTGCAGTGCCTGGGACATTATATTTTAGATGGAGCAGGCTTGCCCAGCACCTATACCATCCTGACAGCTTCGGCGGCCTAGCCCACAGTACAGACAAGTCAATACGTGCGGAGCCAATCAAGCCACAGGTTTCCTCACGATGTTTTCCTTCACCGTTCGCGTGTGGTATTGCTACTACAAATTCGCAGATGTACGTAACTATAAAAATAAACAAAGTCATAGTCATACAAGTCTGCACTGGGAATAGAATCCCGCTTCCGAGTCCGTTGTTCTACCCACATTTATTTTATTTTTATATCATACAGATTCTATTAATTTTATTAATACGTAATAATCTACTAAATAGGTATAATGCGAAATAAACTATATTTCTGTCTCAATATGTATAATCAAAATCCATTACAGATGATTTACACAGTGTTGAATTAAACACAAAAATTTAGAGCCTACCCTCCAGTTTCGAGAATTTCAGTTTTGAGAATTTCACTAACAAAATTAATTCTCAATGTAGATCTCCCAAGTATTATCTTTAAAGGATCAAACTTAACTAGAATTAGGTACTTAAGAAAATTCTTATTTTACTTCCCTTTACTGAAGATTTGTGTTTAGTTAAAATAGTTAAGTTTTAGATTTGATGTGTATGATTTCATTAATATCTTCAATTAATTCACTTTATTGACTGTAAATTTATCTTGAGAACAGACAACTAACTACAGCAATACAATTTTTAAAACAATAGGTTCTTCAAAAAGTTAATAACACAATAAATAGGAAACAAAGACATTTTACTGCATGTCATGTAACTTTCCACTCGGGTTAAGCATTTAGACGACTCAAAAGTGTCAAAATATGTATGTAGTTGACAGTTCAGAGTAGGCTAAATCAGAAAACGCCATACAGTGAGGACTTACGTGGTCGCATCCCAGATTCACTTACTTGTAAACTTGAAACCTGCTCGGGCTCTTTCAGCAAAATTACAAGTAAACAAATCCAGAATCTAAATAAATAATGTGTACTGCTTACCAAAGGTTGTTTAGTTTGAAAAATACTGAGTCAGTAGCTTTTTGAAGCATTAGCAATACAAGTAAATCATTGTTTTGTTTATAGTTTTTATTTAATGTTATAGGTACCATATTGTTAATTTTTTTTCTCAGTGTATTACTATGATAAGAAAAGTGGCCGCCAACACCTGGAAACTCACTGCCCAAAGGTCTAAATAGATTAGAATAATGACAATTTTTTTTTATTTGACTCAGACTTTATCAAATAGGTTCTTGAGGTTTTTTTTTAAATTTGGGTGGGAAGCATTCATTTATCAATAATGATGAGTGTCTCTAGGCCTCATTGCCTCTCAGCAAGGGAGAGGATGCACAATCGCTTTAAGCGATTTAGGTTTGAGTCAACTTTTGGTAGGTTTCTTGTTAGTTTATATGTGTGAGTTATTAGCCTATTCTTGTGATTTCTACTGAATAAATTCTTTTCTTCCTAAAAATTCCTATAAGCCATCCTAGGTATTCATGGATCTCAGCATGTTTGGTATACCATGCTGCGCTTGATACTTCTGTTTTGCTTTGGAACTCCTCACAGAAACAGGGTCCCGGTAACCCATTCAACAAGTATTTTGGACAAAACAAAACATGTCATGTGAATCACATATGATTCTTTGAATAAGGAACCAATTAGATAAATAAATAGTCCTCCAAGTGGTGCCATTACAGACACAATAGTTAAACAATAGAAGTCTACCCACTGCGGGCAAATAAAAGGCAAAATACATGTAAGAGGCTTAAGTGATGCAAACCAAGTAGGTAAACTTCGAAAGAGACTGACTAACTGTCAATAGACAAGCGAAATGTTTAGCTAGAGAGGCCTGCACTAGCAAAAAAATATATAAAAAATTACTTACACTGCTGGCACTCCCTGTAGCATATCGTCATGGCCTGCAGCGTGGAGTCGTCGTAAGGTTTCTCGCTAGCCAGGACGTCCAGCAAGGAATGCGCCTCCTCATTCCTCCCTAACCTCAAAAGAGCCAAGGCTTTCAGCGCCCGCGCCGACGGCAGGGAAGAACACTTCTTAAGCACCTTCTCGGCCTCCTGCAGGGCTTTCTTGTGGTTCCCATTGTCTAACCATTCTGCAAAAACATCCAACGCTAACAAAACAGGCAGAAGTAGTCGAAGATGTCCAGGGTTAGACATGCCGGACGTTCGCATCGTCAGGCGCGAATTACTTTAGCTACGCACCGTAGATCGGCCGCAGGCGACGCTCCGCAATGCCCCCGTCGTGCATGTGATGCGGTCGCGCTGCCATTTTTCATTTAGGATAACGTTATTTGGGTAAATAAAAGATTTTTCAACCAATCTTTCTTCCCGAGCTGAGCAATTTTTTTTCAGATTGACAGTTTGACAGATTTGACACACAGACGATATAGGGATACTTGACACTACAAAATGTTGTGTTGCCAGTTTAAGAAAATATATATTCTACCATCTAACTAATATAACTTATCACATTTTTGAGGTCGGCGAGGGCATCAAGTGGGGTGAGTTCGTTAACATTAGAAATTGCATACCGGGCGTCAGTCAGGGTGGTTCAGAATATGTACCAGCAGCTGCTGCTACATACTCTGCGATTAGATACCTTCAAGCTGATATCCACCCTATTCGTTTTCCTTTGCCTGGCGTCAAATTAAGCATTGAAAACCGGCCAAGTGCGAGTCGGACTCGCGCACGAAGGGTTCCGTACCATTATCTATATAATATTTGAATATTTCAAGCGTCTATCTGCTGCTGTTATTAATATCGAGCAAAAACGCCAAAAAAATCACGTTTGTTGTGTGGGAGCCCCCCTTAAATATTTATTTTATTCTGTTTTTAGTATTTTTCGTTATAGTGGCAACAGAAATATAATTATCTGTGAAAATTTCAACTGCCTTAACTATCACGGTTCATGAGATACAGCCTGGTGACAGACGGAAGCGGAGTCTTAGTAATAGGGTGTTTTAGGGTTCCGTACCCTTACCCCTTGGGTACGGAACCCTAAATATACATCTAGAAAAGTGAAGGATACAAATAAACAGGTACCTACACTTAATTTGATTTCAAGTTACGAAGTTACTTTGGTAGGTACTCGTGGGAATTGGAGTTTTAGGAAAATCTAGGATTGTTGTTTATGTAGGCCCCAAATTCCGTAGGTGTAGGTACAGTTGACATCACAGCACATCAGTCATCACATGAATGCACTCTTGGTTACGTTACAGGCGTCACATTTACAAAAAGAAAGGTTAAGACGGCTGTCGAGTGTACCAACTATACTACTATCCGTCGTTGATTCACACTAAGCCTCTTTAGGAAATCGAGAAACAAGGTCAGGTATTTTATTCACAAAACATAATTTATTACAAAACAAATAATTTACAGCAAGTAAAAATTTTTAAAACTACCTTATAATTACAATAAGTATTCAAATTTCTTACATACGATCACTGAGAACCACACATACGGCATACAAAAATAATACACACCCTCTCAATTTACAATAAATATCACTTTTCAGGCAGTGCTGGTAATGCGAATCTCTATTCACTTAGCTCTAAGGTCGACGGTCTCAAAGCCGGAGTCGGAAATAATCGATACTTTCTGCGGACTTATTTGCGGAGGTTGCTCCCTTGACAACGAAGCCCTTTTGTGCCTGGGCGGTGCGACAGGGGCTGGGACGGGCTTCTTCGATTTGAAAAAGTGCTTGATGCGCATTCCGCCTCTGTAATAGTACAGGTAAATGCCTGCGAGAACCGCCAGAGCAACGAACAGCGTGACGACAGCAACGACCACGCCGTACCAGGCGCTTCCACTCGACTCCTCCGGGGTCGGCACTGTCGGTCTTTTGCCTGGAGGCACATAAGGAGGTCTGGGCCTCCTTGTCGTAGTGGTAAACTTGTCCCCGATGGCTATGTCAGCGCATGCTCTAAACTCCTCTTGCGGCCCGCACCCCACTGCACCCGTCCCGTTCTCACAAGTGCCCCAATTGTTCCCGGCTATGTATCGCCACTGGAGTACGCAGTGCGCGCACTCAAAGTCGTCAGGCAGCCGGTACTTCATCTCGTAAACCTTATTCCCGTCTTTGGGGTAGAACTTCGTGCCTTCCCGCCCGTCGAACTGCAAGACGTTTTTGTCTAAGCACTCTTGCGTAGGTTTGGAGTCGTTGCAGACTCTGAACTGGAAGTAGCCGTTGTGGTTGGCCGTGAGCTCGACCTTGATGGTGATGGGGTCTTTGGGGGCGTATTTCCTGACGATTACGCCCTTTCCGAATCTGCCGCCGAGCTCGTGGGGCCGCGGGCTGGGCGCGTCCCAAGCGTCGCCGCAGACGCCGCACTTCCCGTCGTTCTTGTTCCATTGACGCGAGAAGCCCCCGCAGTATAGTTCGTGGTCATTGTAGTTGTGGGGGGTGTCGAAGCCGAAGCGCCAGGCGGAGGCGCGGGAGGGGGGCTCCACGAGCCGGCCGTGCCCGGCAGCGCTTCCCCAGAGGCAGGCGAGCGCCACGCTACACCATAGTACCTGCGACAAACAATGTGGGCGCTGAATATGGATGAGGGGCGGTAAAAGTTGCGTGTTCAATGGTCTGAGACTTCCGATTTGGATATATGTAGGTACTGCGCAAGTGTGTGAAGTTAATGAAGGCATCCACTAATATTAGAGAGGCGATCAAATGAAATGTTGCAACCATTAAAGCCTTCCTCCACACACTAGCACTTCTGCGGACCATACAAAACATAAGACATGGCTAGAATAGAATATTAATTCTGTATTGTGCACCAGGAAAATAATACTGCAACAACATTAGAAGATTAGCAGCCTTATCTATAAAACACGATTAAAGATAAAGATTAAAAAGTATTTATTGCCTCATCAAAAGGCGATTCTTCTAAAGCTTCCTAAGAGGCAGTTTATTTAATCTGTGGTTACGACTTTTCCTAGAAACATCTCCACCACAGACTATTTTAATAGGGCGAAGGAATCGTGTTTTCTATAAATAAGACCGTAGATAATTAGATAGGTAGATATTTTAGGGAGTACTTAAGACAGTACAGGGGGCGACTTTATTACTTATAGTAATAGTATTTTTTCCAGTCAATCATTGACTAAAAAGGCGAAAGGAAGTGCATGATACGAAAGCTCTAAGATCTAAGCGTTAAGCTATACAAATATGAAATTCACAATTTAAGTGCCCTTCAGGCCCCTTCAGGAGCCAGACCCCCTAACATAACTGAGTAGAGTAGACACTGTAAATATCGTCAAGCTGTCAACTGTATAGATGTTATTTATACAAACACGACTCCTTAAAGACTCCCCCGTTTTCTCGTACCCTAACAAGCTGTTAATCTACTGTTAACAGTTGTCAGTGGTTTTTTTTTATGGACATTGGTCAATTGACAGCTGTTAACAGTAGATTAACACCGTGTTAGTGTACGAGAAACTGGGCGTCAGCAGAGGCAGTTTAAATAGTCTGTGGTAAAGACGTAACTACAGCTTAATTAAACTGCCTTTGTGGAGCTTTTTAGAGGAGTCGTGTTTTTATAAAAAGGTTTTTTATGTAGCCTATATTTGTCCCACTGCATGGCACAGGCCTCCTCCCAGAGAGAGAGAGAGAGAGTATGGACCTAATCACCACATGCGCCCACCGCGGATTGGCAATTTCAAGTGCTGAGGTATGAACACCTCCTCTGAACGTTACATGACTCCTCTGGTGTTTTCCTCCACCGTTAGCGAGTGGTAGCGACTGGAGATAGGAAATAAGAACGTACAATGAATGAAAGCCAAGATCAGCAGAGGTTAGCAGCCTATTAATGGTAATAGTAAGTAGGTACATAGGTGCTAAGAAAAGTAGAGCGTACCTAACTATAATTTGCTACGCCCACAATAACGATTCGAGTGCCCTATAAGATACGCCCGTTTTCAGCACTAGAGTCGCTCTAATTTCTATGACAAAGTAAAGGTTAAATTCTAAATGTTACGTAAAGTTACGACATAAAACCAATTCACTGATTGTTATTCCATTTTACGCTTTGCTTTCGCCGTGCTTCGTCGTAATAATGCGAATTTGACACGCTCCGCTTTGCTGCTATGGTGTGGAATCTGAAATTGCTATCGGATGATACCCAGGGTCGGACTGGCCACAGAACCGGGGTGGCATTTGCCAACGTGTGTTTTTTTTCCATTTCGGAACATGAACGAAATTAAAATTGTATATATGTTATTAATTTACTTCTCAACCTGCCCCTCTACTCTCGACGCTAATTTAGCCGACTTGCGATTAAGTACATATTTCATAGTTCGGCCCAAAATATGCTCAAAATTACGCTCTGGAGTTCTAATAAAAAACGTTTACTAAGTCGTTATTTCTGACTTACTGCATTTAATTGTAACGCAATTTAAACACAATAGCGTCGAGAGTAGTGGGGCTGCTGCTGCGGTGTGGAATCGGAAATTGTCGTTTTTTTTTTATTTGAAATGGTACATCAGCGATAATATTACAGAATACATAATACATTACGGTACAGCCAGGATTCGCCACTTAGGTATAGGCAAGCACATAATACACCTTAAAAAAAATTACAAAAAATAACATTACAAAAATAAAATTTGTCTAAATTATGTTATTTACATTCTAGATAACTTATTAAAATTTTCCTCTATTAAAATTCATGCAATAAAGTTCAAATTGTTGGATAATACCCACGATGTTTTGTCCCTATAGGTATTATTGATCTCTATACTTGGTTTTACCCTCAGATTTAATCTGTTTTATTATTCACAACTCGAAGATGCAATAACTTCATTATGGGATCTTTTTTGAATAAATATTCTTAAGTTGTCAATATTTTTCCTTAAAAAGATGTTCAATTATTTTAGGCTTAGAAAAATACAAAACTTCCACTTCAACGTTTAATTTATCAACTTTTCATGAACATCTTAAAATGCTGTCAGTCACGATATACGATGTTCTAGATTACCTCTGTTGTGACGTCACATAATTTATAAACAAACACGTAAGGCCCCAGCCTTAGAAACCACGGCGATTCGATGTTTTACAAGCTTTGTGACGTCCGTTGGTTTATCGAGCTTTTATTTATTTTGAGAAATCTTTATGTATTTTAGTGTACTTAAGTAAATTTTATTTAGTTAAGTACCTACTCCTTTAAGTAGTATTTATTATCAATGTACTAGACGCGAAAAACTTAATTTCACTATAGGACAGTACTCATTATTATATTGTTTGGCTATTATGAATTCATGTCTGAACTGAACATAATGGTGCAAATTGTAACGTTTATAACACATCATCTCAGCTATTCGGGGTAATAACATGGTGAAAATGGCCCTAGCAAAGAAGATGAATAGCTGAGAACAGTACAGAGAGACTCTTCTCATGGTGATTGATGGATGATGTCCATTGTGTAGATGCGAAACAGAAAGGCCCGTCATGATTGGTCATAGGGATCCTATTTTCATAGAAATACGATTCATGGTTTAGGTACCATGACGATTCGATGTAATTTGCAAATCGATTAATCCACAGAATAACAAGTAGGGAGACTGCTACGCAATGTAGGTACATCGAATTGTCATAGGTAATATGTCATATGTATGAATTGTAGTTTTATGAAACGCGAAGCAAAATGACATTGCTTGAATAAATAGAATAGAAACCACAATAATGTGCTAAGAGCACAGAGGAAAAAACTAAGACGAAGGGTCAGCATTGATCGTGGCATCGTTGATTTTCACCCACTACCAAAAAAAATAGCTTCGTAGTATCACATCAACTTTTACTTGTGTGCACTTGTATGACTTTGCAACCAAAATATAAAGATTGACTTGCTGTCGACTGTTCAATCACCAACAGTCGGATTTGAACTTAAAATTCAATGGTCGAGGCTACTTTAAGGTATAGTACGGGTAACTAAATGGACTTTATAAAAACGCGATTATTTTAAAACACTCCATAAACACGGTATAAATAGTCAGTGGTGGAGACTTTACAGGGGAAAGACTTTACTACAGACTATTTATAATGCGTTTATGGAGTTTTCTAAGGGCATTGTGTTTTTATTTAATAAATAACACCGTAACGGCCTTATTTTCTTATATATAAAAATGAATTGCGGTTCGTTAGTCTCACTAAAGCTCGAGAACGGCTGGGCCGATTTGGCTAATTGTTGTTAAAGGTTTAAACGGTGAGAAGAAAAAAACGGTTGACGTCGGTGATACGAAGTTCACGGGGTCATCTAGTTTATAATAAAACGATTCCTCTAAAGCACTCCTAAGAGGCAGTGTTAATCTGTGGTTATGACTTTTCCTTGTAAAATCTCCACCACTAGGTACTACTATTTTAATCGGTGTTTTAAGGATTAAATTTCTTCCGCCCAATAGCCTAGACCCCACTACCTCCCAATGCATAAGAAATTATGAACATGTTATCCATCCGATGAGCAAGACAGTTAGTATTGGAGAGGTGGAGGTTGAGCCTAGTCACATTTTGAAACTACTGAAATGCTTAGACTTAGCGAAAGGTGCGGGGCCAGACGATATACCCCCGATTTTAATTGTTAAATGTGCCTCATGTATAGTAGTCCCACTATGCATACTTTTTTGTAGATCCTTAGAGGAGGGTATTGTGCCATCACTATGGAAATCAGCCTTTGTTACACCTATACACAAAAAAGATGATAGAAATAGCATAATTAATTATAGGCCAATATCGAAGCTATGTATTTTTTCAAAAGTATTTGAACGCATAGTATACCAACAAGTTTACGCGGCTCTTAGTATATCTTTTATTCCGGAACAACACGGGTTCTTGCGCAAACGCTCTACCACATCAAATCTAATTCTCTCATGTGAGTACATTTCAGATAAAATGCAGGCAGGCGGCCAAGTAGATGTAATCTTCACTGACTATAGTAAGGCTTTTGATCGCATTGACCACTCACGTCTCTTACATAAACTAGGCGAGGCTGGCATTCATGGCAACTTATTCAGATGGTTTGCCTCTTATATAGACAACCGGTCACAGGCAGTTGCTATCAATGGGTTCTTGTCATCGTGGACGCCGGTACCGTCAGGTGTGCCGCAGCGCTCTTTACTTGGCCCCTTATTGTTTGTCTTATTTTTGAACGACATCTATTCATGTTTTAAATGGTCCAAATTTCTCCTTTTTGCCGATGACATGAAGATTATTAAACAAATAAGCAATGTTACCGACTGTCACCAGCTACAGGAGGATCTTTTAAGATTCGAAAACTATTGCGAATTAAACAAGCTGGACCTAAACGCTTCAAAATGTTTTAAGATGTCTTTTACTCGAAAAACTAACGTAACAAATTTTAACTATATTATTAAGGGCCAACTATTGTTAAATGTTACTTCTATAAGAGATCTGGGTGTGATTCAGGATTACAATCTCAAATATGACTATCACATAGAATCAGTCGTTAAAAAGGCCTCTAGATCTCTGGGCTTTGTCATAAGATGCAGTTCTAAATTTAACAATATTAAAACTATTAAAATACTTTACTGCTCGTTCGTTCGTAGTATACTGGAGTACGCATCACAGGTTTGGAACCCACGTTACGCTTGCTATGTTGATATAATTGAGTCAATCCAGAAGAGATTCTTAAGATATTTACAATTTAAATCAAATACAATGGATAACGATTATCTATCGCGTTGCGTAAGACAACATTTCTTACCGCTACAGGTTCGTAGGAGTGTGGCCGATCTCATCTATCTCCTTCAAATAGCCAATGGTTCCATAGATAGTCCTGAATTACTAGCTAATATTAAAATTGTTGTGCCTGCAAGGTCCAGTTCGCGGAGATCATTGAGATTGCACGTTCCCGTTGCAAGGACTAACTATAGACAAAATAGCTTCTTTGCACGAGCGAGTAATCTATTTAACTCTTTAAGTGATAGTTTAGACATTGATCTATTTAATTCAAACATAGCCACAGTAAGGCAAGAGATCGTCAAACATCATTTCGGTTCCCTTTCTGATGCGTGAACAAGAAGTATTCTCTCTGGAGATAGGTACCTAGTTATTTAATTTGGTCTTATGGCAGTGGTGAACTTTCTTTTTCTAATTTGCGAACATTCAACGACGCGCCCTCGGTGTTGTAGAGTGTAAGTGTGCAGTAGACTTACTTTAAACTTTTTATTCACTTGCACATGTTTGCCACTTAGTTACTATATGCGGAAACTTATTCTTAGCTTATGTGTAGTCATTCTAAGTCTCTGTCCATTTATTATGTAAGGGGCCGTCCATAAATTACGTCATCGATTTTTTCAGATTTTAGACCCCCCCCCCCCTATAATCATCCTATCGTCATTTCTTAATGACCCCCCCCCCCCTTCTCCCAAAATTGACGTCATTACTAGTTTGACAAAATAAAACATTGCAGATTTGAGAAAAATAGGGTATTATATGATTAAAACACTTGGTTATAGAATCACCTTTTATTATTTTTACTTTGGCAATAATCATTGATATAATATAACTACTTATTTTTTACTTTTCTTTGGATAGTACCACGGGCGAAGCCGGGGCGGGCAGCTAGTATTTTACTAGGTGTGCTGGAAGAAATTTCTTTTTAGAAATAATCTTTTTGTACGTGAAAAATAAACTATAAATAAATAAATAAGAATGACGTCAATTTCGAAACACCCCCCCCCCTCATCTATCATTTACCGTCATCCGCAGACCAACCCCCCCCCCCTAATTTAGAATGACGTAATATATGGACGGCCCCTAAGCTGCAAGTTTCCCAAATAAATAATAATAATAATAATAATAATAATAATAATAATAATAATAATAATAAAAATAAGACCTTAAGTGTTTACGTCTCGCTCACAGTCTACCAACATTGCATGAACGAGAGGCAAATAGTTGTTAATTTTTATTAACACTGTTATAAACATGCGCTACTCTTAGGTAAGAACGGTACCACCTCTTCGACAGTTTTGGTACAAAGCAGTCGAAGAGGTGGTACCGTGAGTCTCTGGCTGCACAGACGACAGCAGAGAAATTGTATTTTATATTCGATTCGTGCACACTAAAATCTAAATTATGATCAGCTGCCGTCTGTACTCGTGTTGCTTCGCGAAACATCATGTGGACATTACCATAGGTACTCACGCTTTCGCAATAAAGAGGTAGGTAGGTGTGTGTCCAAACCAAACTGATGATCATGACATTGGATAACTCATCGCAAATTGCCGAACAAGAAATTCGTGATGCAAATACAAGGGAATCGTCTTGCTCGCTAAGACAAGTTACGTATTTCAAATCATGACTTGCGGGAATCATGAGGTATGGGAGATTGTTTCGCTGTAATGTGTCATTGTTGAAGTTACCTATACCTGTAGGTAGCTGTAGCGTAGGTACCTACTGTATGTATGTTATCTTGTAAAGTTAATTTTTAGGGTTCTGTTACAACCCCGTTCACACAGTGCTGGGCAAAGCTGCAACAGTCAGTATGAGAACGTCTTCCAATTTCATGAGCCGTGAGACCGTTGGTCCACGTCTATGACGTTTGCGAGCGCTGCCCAAACTTTCAGCCGGTTGCCGGTTGACGCACCGCGCGCATTTTGTATCTCTTATTTCCAATAAACATTCTCGTTTATTAAAATTTGTTTTTTAAAAACAAACTCTTGAACCCATTTCTAACCCAAAGCCCAAAGCGTAATGGACCCTATTACTAAGACTCCACTGTCCGTCTGTCTGTCTGACTCTCTGTCACCAGGCTGTATCTCATGAACCGTGATAGCTAGACAGTTGAAATGTTCACAGATGATGTAAGTATTTCTGTTGCCGCTATAACAACATCAGATGCTTGTAGACGCTTGAAATATTAAAATGTTGTATGGTTACGGTATGTAATGTAATGGTACGGAACCCATCGTGCGAGAGTCTGACTCTCACTTGGCCGGTTTTTTAAGGTAAACTCAAAATCATTAAAACAAACAAAAATAAAAAGAATTCTAATCTGTGCAAACGTTTTTTTACAGGGTGCCGAGATGTCATTTTTATTTAAAAATATTTTACCTACCTTCTTTTATTTACGTGTGAAGCGAACGTTAGAAGGTTGAATAAAAGTCATATACTTATTCACAAAAATACAAGAAATGTGTGAATATTATTAATTTATGATTGCATCATTATATTTACTGAGTCTTTAAAATGCCGCATACTTTGTAACAATTTGTCAATATTTAGGACAATGCACATTACGCATTTTAAAAATAAACCTGTATACTTGGGTGGCAATATGCACTTAATACGTCATTAAGCGCAAATAGCACAATTAATTAGGTATCTTTTTCCCAGCTCCACCGCGTGGCGCTAAGTGTTGCAATTTTCGTCAACTGCTCCCATTGATGCTTTATCTATCTTGAGAAAGTACACGGAATGCAAGGTTTTTTCGAACTGCATTGAACGGAAATAAAGCGTTCTCTACACTGTGCAGGTGAATATTGTTGTCCGGTCCTAAATGAATCAGACTAGATTATCGATTTTTTTTACATTTTCTGGTACTTGGTGAGCGTTTATTACATACTTTTAGGAAGCCTTTAAAATTAAAACTTTATTAAATTATGCCTTTAAAAGGTCGATTGTATACAATACCTCATCCTTTCGGTGCTACTTTGATTTTTGATTTTGATTTTGACTAGGGTCGAAAAAAAAATATTTTCGTGTGCTTTCAAATTATATTAAGAGATGGCACTTTTCTTGATGACTGTACAATTTAAAATGTGAATCTGTGAATGCAGTTTGCAAGTGCTCTTATAGTTTGGATGTCGTCCTCTCTTCTATCTTCTCCTAAGAAAGTTTTCCCAGTAGTTACATAGGTTCAGGTAGTTCCCCTTGATGCCCATCTCATATCACCATTGTATCCTAGAAGGGTTTGCGCCACTTGCCACGATCCTGTCAAAGTTCTTTCCTATTTCTCTACTCTGTATAGCTAATACGAATACCTACACTACAAACAATAGAGTCCTATAGAGTGCGAAAAAATCCCAAGTTTTCCCTTTTGTGGTAAGTATTTGCATCGTGTTTACAGTCATATGAGCTGACGTGCTTCAACTTGCACCGTGTAGAAAATCCTTAGTACGTCGTTAGTCATGCGATATCGGTTCGAATCGTGAGAAATATTGCCGCGGGAGAATCGAGAGATCGACACACCATTGTGATGTTGGTGAGGTGTTAAAATTTCTTGACACGCAAGCCTCTAACTGCCAAATTCATATTGACTAGGACTAGGACGTGAGTAATAAAAACAAAAACTTTTCATTTTAAATTAAAAGGAAGTAGTACAACAGTGTACATAAGCAGCCTATAGGTACGTCCCACTGACCACCGCGGATTGGCGATTTCAAGCGCTGAGGTATGTAAATAGCTCAGACACTCGGGTTTCCTCATTATGTTTTCCTTCACCGTTAGCGAATAGTATTGCTACTACAACCTTCTCAGTCCTGACCTTGAAAATAACAATGGTCTTCAATTGTTATTTTCAAGGTCAGGACTGAGGAGGTTAACTTCACAAATGTACATAACTTAGAAAACAAAGTCATAGGTACATGCCCGCACTGGGAATCGAACCTGGGTCTCCCGCTTCCGACTCCAATTTTCTACCCACTAGGCTGGGTAGCCTAGCGGGGGTCCGCTGTATAATCAGCGTCTTTACTTGCTACAATTGACCATGAAATATATAAACTTATGATGTAGCAAATTATTAAATACAATTTTGAATAAGACGCTGTAATAGTATTAGAGAAATAATTACAATGTATTAGTCAAGTATATCCAAATGTTTCTGGAAGAGATCACTTTTAGTGATGAGGCCGCCGTACGTGCTCTTCGGTTAGTAAAATCTCTGTGATTTCCTTTTTTATGTACAATAAAGTGTTCTCTATGTAATTACTATTTTAAAATAGTTAATAAATTCTCTGTACTTCTGTTACATAATTTAATGATGTAAGTAGGCAGTGAAGCCTATTGCGATTCGAAATTTTGGTCACGATTTAAGATATTAGAAGTTTAGAAGGTTGCGATGGTCAATAACGAAAACGTGTTTTGTTTTTACAACCTAAGAGTGAAAGCAATGCTTTTTTGTTACGTCACGAGTCGGGTAATAACTGCAACATTAGGCATTGCGTGTTTGAATTCAATTTTGACGAAATAGTCAAAAAATTGTGTACAATACAAAAAAAATACAAAATACCTACAAAATGTTTTATTAAAAAGAAAGACATTACAAGTATGGTTTGCGTTGAATACCACACTAGACGTAAATCTCTGCGGTGGTAACCGTGAAGGTTTGACATTATGATTACCTACTTGGCGCTTACCGTTAATGTTAGTTTTGTTACATTTTACAATTTAATCAAAGACTCAACTCTAGTGAAAAAGTGGGGTACTAAAAAAACTGTGTATATCGTATAGGATTATTAAGTAAGATAAATAAATGAATATATTATACTTGTCCTATATTATCTATTCTTAGACTGGGGAAGGTAGAGTTCATGTTTTTGGAATGTCCAAAACACATCAATCTTTACATCCACGCATTTTACTCAGTACCGTTACGGGGGACTTTGCAAGTAAAATACTTATAAAGTTCTATGTGCTGTTGACTGAATTTACATATCATAAAGGCGGTAGATTTTAAATCGTCAACGTTTTATGTGCTTTCGTGTGTACCTGACTGATAATCAACCTTTACAATTTCGGTACGAATTCACCTCGCTTGTAAAGATATACCTACACCATCAGTTTTAAGTTAAAATCTGTTAATAACTTTATTACTTTAAGTTTCGGGCTTCGCTGAAAATCAGCGCTGTAGGATGTCAGCACAGGCTGAGCGTCTGTCCAACTAGCAAGTTTTTCTAATGTAGAACTCGTTTTCAATAACATATAAGCAATTAAGTTTCTAATTAGTCTGTAAGTTAAGTGTAACATCTTTCTTATTGACAATAAATGGTTATTCATTCATGCATTTATTAACCAGATTTAACTGGTTTTTTTTCTACTAATTTAGGGTAGGGCACGATAGGCTGGTTGGTAATGTTCCATCGTAATATTCCATTAGAATCTCTAACAGCCCTTATGAAATCGACCTCGCTGAGTTTTTATCAGTTACGCTCACGTTACGTTGTCGACTAGGAAAATACTTACGTAAAACGTCTTACAAACGTCCTGAAAATCAATTGAAATTCAGGTTACGAGTTCTTGTGTTGTGAACTTATAACACACAGACTGACTCTACAACTACATTGACCGTACATAGGATATTGGCCATGTTGTTTTTAGGGTACCGTACGAGAAGGGTGTAAACGAAACCTAATAGCCGACGTTCTGTCTGATTTAGAAAGGACGTTTTCTTGTATTTTTTTGAATTGTATGACTTTTATTTGACCTTCTTACGTTCGCTTCACATGTAAATGAAAGAAGTTTTAATATGTTTATATAAAAAACCGGCCAAGTGCGTATCGGGCCACGCGCCACGGGACGCCTTACTCGGACAAAAAAATTGCGCTGTAAAGCTTAATATTTCGCAAACGGAACCCCAAATAAAAACAAATATCTTCCTGCAACCACAATATTTTTAAACGACCAATTCCAACGATACCCCACACTATGGTGTAGGCGAGAAAAAAAAATGCATCCCTAATTTAGGTATTTTCTAAAGGGGGTACGCTAAAATAAATATTTTAAGAATGTATACAGTTTATTCGGCGTTATTAGTATGTATGTACCTACGTCTATGCCATATTTCAGCTTCCTCTGTTCTTAATCGTCTCTAAGCTAGGCCGCAGACAGACAGACGGATAGACATGGCGAAACTATAAGGGTTCCTTGTCGACTACGGAACCCTAAAAACACCATGGTCTTGGTACTCAGTAAAAAACACAACTTCTTCTACGTTTCCACAGATTAGGATTCTTTTTAGTTTTGTTTGATTTGAATGACGTACTTCCGACTCAGATTCTTTTCTTTTCGCTTTAAAAATTAATTTAAGTGGCCCAAATCGAAATATTTGACCCAGGCTCTTAAAATTTCAAATTTTCACAATAACAGAACTTTTTTGAGACAATGTCCATTGTATAATTCTTCTGGTACAATAGAGAACTTTAATAATAGTAATATTGTGCTCACTACATATCATTTGTGGTGATGGTACGGAACCCTGGGTGTGCGAAGTCCAACTCGCACTTGGCCGAGTTTTTGCATTTGGCCGCGCTGTCGTTGCATTCAGTGTGGTCACATAATAAAACAATTGGTGCCTATTGGGCAAGCGCGGGTCAACCACTACGTGAGAGGCATAGTATTGAGATGTAGATATTATTGACCAAGATTAGGCCAATTCATAAGGTATGTTTGGAAAAGTAATTTGTGGTTCGTCATGCATGAGTAACTTTCATGATAAACTTTTATATTTTTGTTGCAGTCACCCGTAAAATTATTGCTTGGACTCAACCTTTACATGCGTTCACTCTTAATGGGTTAGATCGATTTGCTGTCGACAGTACATGAAATAATAATTATGGTAATTAAAAGCATTTTGATGAAATTTGAAAGCTATCACGTTGTGAAATATACGTACCCAACTAATATACTTGTATAGGAACTTAATGACACGCCACTACCAAAAACTTGTAGTCGAGTAAAAATGAAAGTGTGGGACCAAACTTGGCATTCCCGAAATATTACAGAGATTTCGTTATGGTCAGCCCAGAAAAAGATGACGAAGAAACGTCTGCCTCTGTTTATTTTGTGTCAAACACGACACCGAACAGAAATTAGTATGCGTGCGACAACAGCACATTTCCGTGCCACGAATGTCTAAAGAAAGTGAAATTCTCTGTATCACGTTGAGAATACGCTCGCCTTGTCTACGGATATTAGGTGCTTTGTACCATTGTACCTATTGGAATTTCGGTTTAGCTATGCTCTTGGATAGTCTACCGAGAGATAAATAGATAAGTAATTATATTCTGAAGCATTTGAACATACGTTTAATCCTTCCATGGACTCTAATGTTGTAAGTATCTCACCCCAAGCCATAGACGGGTTTGAATCCCGGCATAGCCCAATGACTTTTTTTTAAGTTATGTACGTACTATGTAAAGTGCAGTAAATATGAAGAAAAACAGTCATTGTAGAAACCGAGGAAATCTGAGTGGAGATTAAAATATACAGGCACATCTATCCATCTGCCTTAAGTAATTCCTGGTGTGTAGTAAAGAGTACCTACCTATTCTAAGTATCTATCGAGGTACCTCAGCGCTAGAAATCGTGGTGGACATACACACGTGGTTATTGAGTTCATACCCTCTCCATGAGGTAAGGTCTGTGCGACAGATTACGTCAGTTTATACGTAGGAAGCTTATTAAATATACCTGGCTCTCATGAAAAATGGGGAAAATGGATTTCGGGAATGGGCACCCTAGGTGATTTGGGGAAACTGTGGAGAAAACGGTTTAAAACTTCTAGATAGTGAACAGCATGTGAATTATGTATATAGTTTGTATTCAATTTATTATAACTACGGCGCCTCCCACAGCTAAAAATAAGTTGGTTAAATGAATCTATTTTCGACTGCCACGTTGGTCTAGCCGTTAAGGGGCTTAGCTACCAAAACAAAGGTCGTGGGTTGGATTCCCACGATAGCCGCCGTACATTTGTACAAATGGCCTCAGTCCGGGTGTATTTTCATGATTGTGACGTCCTTTCCTTTGGTTACCATAGCACAGGGTATCCTAGTTTGGGACCAGGTCAAGTGATTGTGTTGACTGGAAGTCATTATTATTATTATTTTTATATTACGTTTGAGTTTTTTTATGAAACATTATTATAATAAACTGTTTCTCCAGAGACATAATATAACCTGGGTGTCGTGTCTTTAAATGTAGAGTAAACCGGCATTTAACAGGTAAACACGTAACATCTTAGACCCCGTCTTTGTTTACCATCAGGTGTGTGTGACGGGGTCAAGTGTCAACCAGTCCTAATGTGAAAAAAAGAAAAAAAAAGTAATCTTTTATCAGAGACAAATTATAATATCCCGATCTAAGGTTTGGTATGTTTATGCTAAGTAGGTATGTATTTAGGTAAAATAAATAAAGCTGTTTCTCCGCAGCGGAAACTGAAAAGGTCAGCTCAGCACGTTGACCTCTAAGAACAGTCACCAATAAGGTCTATAAAGACTGTTAAACTGCAAAAGGCTGTCGGACTGGTTCTCGGCTGCAGGCCGCAGTCGCCATTCTTGGCAAGCCGCTGTCTTGCCTTTCCCTGAGCGCGTTTAGCCTTGTTTTGAGCTAATAAATAAAATATTAGCCGGTGAAAGATGTTAACGGTCATCGACTCGAACGAAGAGGTTGTTTTAATAGTTATTGAGGGTTATGTAGATTCGATTTCGAGTAAGTGAGGTAAATATTTATTAAGATAATATTATAAATTTATATGGGCGTTGCCAACAATAAAATTATCTTAATCTAGTTTATTTATTAAGATAGTTTATCTAGTTAGATATTCTTGATAGTTAGCCTATAGCTAACAACATAATATAAACAATCACAAATAAACACACGATTTATTATGGAAAAATATGAAACAAGCTTAGCTTTTGCGTGGAATGTATAGGTGCTATATAGTTGGTATGTCGACTAGTAAAAGTAATAAAATAACGCTAATAAATAACTGGAAATTACGCGCACCATAAAGTCGGTGTTACGCGTTTAAAAAAAAAAAGCTACAATAAGAGCTCAACTTTGAGGAACAAAACAGAACAGATGTTTTTTTGTCATTGACAAAAATTTCTTAAAAAACAACTTTGAAGATTATTGAGCGGTGTGGAAACTTTTTAAAAGCGTGAAAGTAAAAAGACCCAGCTGCCAAGCTCGATCGATCTCGAAACATAAAGTTGTAAACACGTATAATATTTCGTTTCATTCAACTTTGGTCTAGGTGTAAACAAAATTAAAATACTTCACTTCTACCCTATTATCAAATTCTTGTCTATAAAGGTCAATAATTTGATAATAGGGGTAGACATTTCTTGAATTAATGAGATGAATTAATTACAGTCGACAGCAAATCAACCTTTGCATTTTAGTTGCTAAGTCGCCCGTAATTGGATAGAGTGCACGGATGTAAAGATTGATGTAATGTCGACTGTACAAGTGTACATAGAACGTGTTAACAACTTGATAGACACTTCCCGTATTTCAACGATTTCTATCAACGTTTTGCTCACACCAAGATTGGTCTTCGAATGAAATATACGAATAATTATAATTTCACAGCCACTGGTAATAATCAAGATACTGGATCGTAGCAGTCCTTGTCTCTGCCTATCCCTCTGGGATACAGGCGTGAGTTTATGTATGTATGTATGGTAATAATCAGAGACTAAATAGGAACTTAGATTTTTTATTTATCCTCTTAGAATAAATTATAGTCTGCGGTGTTATTTATAAAACGCTCCTCAAAAACAGTTTAAATAGGTAGTTTGTGGTAGAGTTTTTCCCTTTACCACAAACAATTTAAACTACATTTGAGGAGTGCTTTAAGGAATCCTGGTTTTTTTAAAAAGACTGCGTGTATCTCAGCTTAAGATTTAATTACTAAAATGTTGTTAAAATAACTATATTTAAGGCGGCCGTGACCCCGAATTTGAATTTCGATCTTAATTTATATAATAATCTTAGTTTATAATAATAACATCCACACAATACAATCACCCAAACTAGGATGTGTTATGGTAACCAGGCAAGGACGTTACAAACATGAAAATACACCCAGACGGTGTATTTTCATGTTTGTAACGTCCGGTGAATGTACGGTGGCCCCCAGTGGGAATCGAACCCACGACCTCTGTTTTGGTAGCTAAGCGCCTTAACGGCTAGACCAACGAGGCAGTCGTTTTGCCTTCTCACATGCTTACAAGAAAGGTTAAATTCGAATAAAGTCGTGATCTTGTCACGATTTTAACCGATGGGCGTAAGCCCTCGCATTTCTAGTAGGAGAAATTGTACTAGGCCTAAGGTAAGCCAGTGTTTAAGTTTCTCCTTGCAATTTAAGTTTACCTACTAGCAACACAAGATGAAAAGCTGGTAATAGAAATTAATACGTTTGCGGTTTTAATGTTAAGCTGCAGGGTTTACTTATTTAATAATAAAGAAAACTATCTCGTTTTATTAATCTTATTACTAATATATATAGCTACAACTATATTACTAATATATATAGCTACAATCCGGTATACTCACTGACTGACTGACTGACTGATCATCTATAGGTTTCCTCGGAAACGGTAAGAGTTACGTGAAAATTTTGTATGAGAAAGTTGTAGGGAATGTATGATATACAGCCATCCTATGAAGCCGATTTTTGAATTTCGAACGCCTTCTCCCATACAAATGGGCTAACTTTTTTGTTTACCGGCCGATTTGGATGAAATTTGAAACGAGCGTTTGGTTCGTGATCTAATTTTGAAAAAAAATTTTGAACGTTCGAAATTCAAAATAGGGGCGAGAATATGGCCGCCCAAAAAATCGACCTCTGCGCAAAAAAGTCGGCAGCCAACTGGGCACATGCTAGAGACGTGCCCTAAACGGCATCGGGTTGTCAAAGGATCCATGTATATGAGAAAAATCTGACATTTTGGATTTTCATGATGGCGGCCGAGATATCAACGATTGAAAATGAGAAAATTTTGTATGGAGAAATTGTACTGAAAATCGACTTTTAGTACAAAATTTTAAACAAAAATCAACAATTTTTCAAATAAACAATTTTTCGAGGCCGATGCGGGCACGAAGAGCCCCGCCGCGGCGAGGCCGAAGGCCAAGCTCCGTTCAGGCCGAGGCCGAAGGCCGAGATCACACATTTTCCGGCGAACAAGCAACAACGCAAAAGCCAGATGGGACAAACTTGCGAGGCCGAAGGCCGAGCTCCGCGAAGCGGGCCCCAGGAACCCCGCCGCGGCGAGGCCGAAGGCCGAGCTCCGTTCAGGCCGAGGCCGAAGGCCGAGACTATACATTTTCGGTGAACAAGCAACAACGCAAAAGCCAGATGGGACAAACTTGCGAGGCCGGAGGCCGAGCTCCGCGAAGCGGGCACGAAGAACCCTGCCGCGGCGAGGCCGAAGGCCGAGCTCCGTCCAGGCCGAGGCCGAAGGCCGAGACCATACATGTTCCCACTCAAACAATCCCAACGTCAAGTGTCTAGCGAGGCCCTAGGCCGAGCGCCGCGGAGAGCGAAGCTCGGAGCGGCTGGGGGTTGGCGCGCGTAAGCGCGCAGGGGGTTCACCCCCTAGTAATAGGTATATGTTTGGCATATTATGACGATTACACTCCATTGTAATGAGGAACGTGCCGCAAAATTAGGTTGAAGTGACATTGTATTTCTATCATAGAAAAAATCAGAAAAAGATAAAGCAATACTTAAATAATTTTTTATCAAAAAATTCAAAATTCAATAACAATTTATTTTTTCAATTTTTTTTATTTTTAAAAAATATTTAGCTTTTCATTGAATTTTAAATGTTTTCTCATAAAGGTGTTGACTCATAAAAACATTATTTTTCAATGCAGTTGCTCGTAAAGTTTTCTTTTTTGTGTAACAAAATTATGCAGAAACCGACTCTTTATTTCACGCGTGAAATAAAACAGTACTGAAATCCTTTATTTCACGCGTGAAATAAAGTAATTTTTTTTAAGTTTTTGACTCTGTGGTGCATGGTGCAAGTCATAAAATTTAAAAAATTACAAAGATGCAAGGAGGTTTTGCTGTCCAAAAAAAAAAAACAATTCTTTATAAGTATGCGCGTTCTAGCAATAATTGAGTGATGATAAACACCATGACACATAAGATTCTTGATAATCTCATTTAAAAATACGTGTTTTGTTTCCGCAAACAAAAATATTTTTCACATTATTGGCTGTATGTATACAGTACCTTTGCCTCGAGAAAAAGAAAACTGTATGAAATGCGCGCTCTGCAAAGAAAACACGCCATTTTGTTGTAAATAGGCTTTGGTGAAATAAAATTACTTTGTTGTATTTCCTCGCAAAATGCATTAAAAAATGTTGTAAGATACTCGCTGCGCTCGTGTTTTCAATTTGGCACTTATTCGTATAAAATCTTAATTTTCGCACGTGTATCTTAAATAACTTTTATGCCACACATGGCCAAAAAGCGGGTTTTTCCGTACGGGAAAACCCACTTTGAGGCCAAGTGACGACATAAAATTGTCAATACGGACTGTAAATTAGAAAGCCTCGCTTGCGGCTCCGGCCTTAAACTTCTGCGATATCGGCTTTTCTTTATTTAACGGCCCTAGTTTTGTAAATAACTATTACGAGTTACCTCATACATTGATAAACTACATTATAAGGCGTTACGTTTACCGCGTGAAGTCGTTTGAGCACGATTTGTAGGGCGTGGGTTTGTACCACGTATATAGAATTCGTTTTCGAAAAAAAAATCGCAAAGAAAAAAATACCACTGGCCTGGGCCTCACCGATGAAATTAAAACATTTTTCGTGCAAGATCTATATCCTAAAAAAAAACTTTTCGTGCATATTAACGACGGACCTCTTTTCTCTTCAGATTTGTTTTATTCCTTTCGTGGTCATGGCAGGCAGTGTAAATATGGCGGTAAAATCACAAGTTAGAAACTTTTTGGTGAAATTGTTTTACGGACTTGAAACGGACTATTAATGGCTTGATGGTATCATGTGATTGTTCCATTTTTGTGTCACATGTCTTTGATTTATAAAACAAAACAGCAAATACATTTTGCTATACAAGCTTTCTATAGCCTTTCTACAGAAACAAAAGCCCGCTAGCAACTGACAGTGACGGACTAGCCCGAGTAAGGATGGTGTCCAATCTCATGCTCCAATGACAATGCAATGCCTGACTCCTAGGCTCGTTTCCTTCAGCACAATGATATTATGACGCAAGTGAGAGTGGTCGCCGGGAAGTGTGCGTATAATACATCGGTATGCGGTGCCCTGCTGTATAGGGTGTTACACAATGGAAAAGAAAAATCCAGTTCTTCATGCGCAAACATTTTCGTTGCTAGAGAAACTGGGAGAGTAAAATGAAAACCGGCTAAGTGCAAGTCGGACTCACGCACGAAGGGTTCCGTACCATTATCTATATAATATTTGAATATTTCAAGCTTCTACCTGTTGCCGTAATATCGAGCAAAAAACGGGAAAAAAATCACGTTTGTTGTCTGGGAGAAGCTTTTATTGTTTTTAGTATTTGTTGTTATAGTGGCAACATAAATACTTCATCTATGAACTGTCTAGCTATCACGGTTCATGAGATACAGCCTAGTGAGTCTGGTGACAGACAGACAGACGGACAGCGGAATCTTAGTAATAGGGTCCTTACCCTTTGGGGCCCTTACCCTTACCCTAAAAAGGATTGGTTTGTGTAAAGTTTGATTGAAAACAAGAACAGGAAACCGGCTTTTACCTACTGCAATAAATGGTGTGGTTTTACCTCAGCTGAAGGTAGAATCGTTTCGTGAATACCTAAAGAGTTTTCGCATTATGCCAGCGTTTTAATTGCTATTCGTATTCGCGTATTTGCGACGATTTATAATACAGCAGGTTTTACAGAATCAGTGCTAATCAGTGATAATCGATGGATAAATCTGCCAAATACGCCTCTCAAACAAGTGAGGCGCAATAAATTGGAAAGCATTTTTGTCCTCCCTTTTGTCACCTCACTACTTAAAGCGAAATAACATATTATCTTTTGAACACTTTCTTTTGTTAAATTAAGAATTAATAAATGAAATGGTGTGGTATTTATATATCGAATCCCTTAGCGATCCTTCACCGACCTAGTTAGGAACTCGGAACGTTCTTGCATTGAATTTAAAATTCAATGGTTCTTGTAACAGCCTGTAGATGAGTGGCGTGACGCGCGGCAAGCGTGAAATGGCATACCCCGCAGTTTTGTTACAAATCGAGTTATTGAGTGGGTTAGGTTAGGACAGGACAGGAGACTGCCAACATTTACCTACTATTGGTTTTGTATGCCCCTCGCAGCATTGGGACTAATACAATGTAGGTACACAGAGTAATGCAAAATATAGTTCTTATTTCGGTATTATACACTATAATATTTTTTCTACATTCATAATTATCTACTACGACTCTCGTCGCTATTATTTGTTGGTTGCTCTACCTACAAATAAAAGCAAGTTTGCACTAGCGTGATATCGAACTGGCGCTATGCAACTCGAATGAGTTCTTTCACCGTGCGTGCATGTAGAGTCGTTAGAACCTTCCGTTAAAGGCATCGGTCGATACAACTTCTTTGATTCCTTAGGAAGGAAGTTTTATGCCTTTCCTTCCCCAGGAATTTCTTAAAAAGGCAACAGATTATATTACTTTTGATTAATCTTGCTAGACGGAAGTGGTTAATAGAAATCGACCTGCCATGATTTCACTTAGGTAAGCTAGGTACATCAGTTTAAATGTAACCGTAATTGCTATCATTTGCACTGACTGACAGCTAGTGTGAAAGGTAACCGAGGCGTAATCAGACCATTGTGAGGTGTCCTTTCTTTCAGATTACGTAACGTTAGCATGTGTGGCTACATTAACTTGTCACTTTCTGGGATGGGCTTTAGTACTCCATTTGATGGTATTTTGGATTAGTATTTTGAAGTCAAGAAATGCAAGTCACTTATTTTACGTATTTTGGCCCAACGACCAAAATTACATGACCTTTTAAGTACCTTCGGAATACTTCAGAATTGGTACTGTGTACGTGCTCCAATTGCTCCATGAGCGACAAACACTGTTAGTTAGTTATATAGATTCGGTAAAGTCCGGCTTGAAGGTCTAAATAGTACCTAGTAGTAAAGTTTAATAGTATGTACCTACCATTTGGTAGTTACATTTCTATGTTTTTGTTTTGTGTTTTTTAGATCTCTGTGTCTTGAAATAAATAAATATTATATTCTATTCTAAATTAGAAAAAAGTTAGTCGTACTGAATTCATGTTCTCGTGCCGATCCAAGGACGGCGTAACTCGCTCTACAACGGGATGGCGAACCAATGGCACGCGACAAAATATTTTGGGCACGCGCACCGATCAAGAAAGTAACAAAGTTGCAATGCAACAAACAATCGCGAATTAGAAATATCGCATGCTTTGTGAAGCAAATATACCTCACTGAAACATTTGCTTAAAGTGCATTTTTGGTTTGTAAATGATGATGAGTTTCGAGTTGATAGTACATACCTATTCATTTTTATTACTTTCCCACACAGAGCGGTGGTAGAGATTCTCACATTCGGCAGGTAGTGCGTGCGGTACCCGGCATGTACCAATGACTTTGTTTTCCAAGTTACGTATATTTCTGAAGTTGCGGTAGCAATACCACTCGCTAGCTCTGAAGGAAAACATCGTGAGGAAACCTGAGTGGCCTTATCTTACTTCCTTAGAAAAAATGGCACGTTGATGAAAATGGGTTAGTTCTCATCACGGCCGCTTCTAAAACTGGGACGCGGGCGACTTTCCACTTTTCAAAATTGTTATTGGTCATCTCGGCCTGTATCAGTTTTACATAAGGGGCGAGTTTCCACCTTCGAAATTTGCTATTTGTTGACTGGGCCCAATGGAGTGAATTTGTCATAGAAAATTCTTAGAGAAAAATTTAATATATGGTATATTACGCTAACACTAATAATATACAGGGTTACCTCTAAAATGCGCAATTCCTGAGACACGACAGTAAGAGGTTGTGTCTTACATCAACTTTTGTTTCATGATATTTTTTTATCAGATCGTCGATAAAAGGTTCGCCATCGCTGCTCTACACTACAGCACTCAAAGGTTCAGAAGCACTCAAAGAAAGACAAGAAGATCCCAGTCGTTAGCCCGATGGACTGAAAAACTCTTAAGTTAAACTTAAAAAAGTTTTTAGTTTCAGAATTAATAGATTATGTGAAAAAGAAGCTAATATCTAACAAAACTCTACATTTATTATTTAAAAAAAATATTTCAACCTAGGTAATAGTCAACTTCAGACGGTCTTATTTATAAAACGATCCTTATAAAACACTCCTCAGAGACACTTTAAACATCTTTGGTAATGTGGTTACATGTTTCCCTTTACCACAGACTATTTAAACTGGCTCTGAGAAGCGTTTTAAGGAATCGTGTTGTTATACATAAGACCGACAGTCTAACTTAAAGTTTATTACCCACGAATGTGTTAGGCACTATAGACATAATCGTCCCTAACTTTTAAACAATCACCTCTACAGTTTCCACGAAACCACGAAACAGTTGAAACACCGTTAGAAACTTGCAATCAGCTTGTCATCTAAAATTCTAAATGGTGCATGCCGTTAAACGCTTTGGGAAGTTGATATGAAACAGATGTCCTCTCTAAAAATACTAGCATTTACGGTAATTTCGCCGCACTATTGTTTTGTATGTGGAACGCACTATTGTTTTGTATGTGGAACGTTATCGTTAGGCAGTGTGTGAATCTAAGTACAATTATTGATGTAAAGGCAAATAGGCGATGTCTACAAATTCTGCCGATGCGTCGTCTTGTTCGGAAATGGACAAACTGGGAAGTCGACGTCAGAAGTATTCTATAGCTAGATTGAAAAACACACAAAAATTGGGCTCATGGGATAGCGAGCAAAATGGAGCGAACTTTTTTAACCGTCATATACTTAATATCAGATTTTGCCTTGATTTTTATCAAGAGGGCGCCGCATAGACCCAGCCCAGGGTTGCCATTAGTGCTAAAACCGGCACCGACGTCATCGGCTTTCTTAGCATGTCCTGGGGCCTAATTACCGGCACCAAATCCTATCGGAATCCTGACGTTTCCGATAGCAATGAGTATGGAATTTGACAGTTAAGACTTATATTGGAATCCATCGGATTTGGTACTTGTAATATAGGTACAATACGACCTCGTGGCGCAGCGGTAGTGCGTCTGCATACCATGCGAGAGGTCCCAGGTTCGAATCCCGGCTGGGGACAAAAAAAAACCCAGGTCTTGGATGTTTACATGTTTGTGATGTCGTTGTTTCTGGTTCCCACGACACAGGGTATCCTAGTGTGGGGCCAGAAGCAATGTATGTGCATGTATGTAAATATTAATGTTTTTATTTTGAGCTGATCGTAATGTAGATTTTCTCTGCGACGGCTACCCATTGGACAATAACGGTGACTGCACGACACTTTTTCACACAACGGCCGGTTAAGGCTGTAAATGTATGAAACTAGATGTATCGTTATGGTTAACGTCCAATGTGAAACCGTCCAATGTGAAACCGTCCAATGGCCATCTGCCAGAAGTGAAAATGGTCTCCACATTTTAGAGATTTATTTCACGGTGTGCTTAGAATTTTTAGTACCTAAGTGTTTCTGTAATTTGATGTATTAGGTAGGAAGTGGTAGTATGCATCCACATGTAAAAGCAGTAGGCTCGAAAATTGACCACTCTGCGACTTACGAGGTCTAAGTGAAATTCGTTTCTAACCGACCTGAAAAAGTTGAGGCTCACAATTTGATGCGCTTGTATTTTTTTTGCGATGTTCCGTCTTAGCTCTTTAATAATAAGATATTGTTGTCTGTTTGTTCAGCATGACAAATAATACTTAGGTACGTTTTCATTGTGCGATAAGACGGTAACTAAGATTGTTTATGCATAAAACTAAATAGGTGAGTCGACTTGAACAGCGGCGGTGCTGGTGATCGATCAAGATAGGTAGAATTAATTGCATGCCAACATCTTTCGTATCTGAAATATTATGTAGTAGTCTGTTTGCGTGCGGCATGAAACAAATTGTAGTGCCTACTCACTAATCAGACAGCTGGAAAGCTACGAATAGTGATTACATACTCTTTGGCTACGAATAAGAAAACCCTATCACCATTGAATTATCCTACTGGCAAAAATGTTTTCTTGGGTGCCGGTCATGGAGTAGAGCTCTGCTGAGGCCTGTACACTGATTGGCCTCCATGGGGCCTAGTTACCTACTTACTTTTTTCTTTTATGGCCTGTTGTGCTTACCATGGAGGTCATTAGACCTGTGGGATTCCATTAGCCGCCATTAAATAATTTATAAAACTTTTTCGTAGACCCTTTTTTATAAATAGAAAACATTTTTTTTCACTCTTTGGTCTTGGATTATGTTCAAAAATCCCAATAGTACAAGGGTCTACGACATTACGGTCGCAGTAATAGCACCAATTGATATTATTAGATAATAAATGAACGTTTAATGGTGGTTTAATGTTACTTTCTCTACATCATACGATTGTCCAGTCAGATACCAGCATTACTTACATCAAATCGGCGGGAATGCTAAGAACAATGGCGGCAAGTTTAAAGAAGGCGCGAATTACGTAAACTTGCGTTCGTGGGAAATAATTACGTGGGTAGGTAAGGTAAACACTATGTAACACAGAAGGATCTGGATTCGAGATTATCAAGATACAAAATTATAAAGATTATTTCAGATTATCTGAAGAAAACCAGTGAAAAAAAATCGTCTTTAGGGTTCCATTCCCAAAGGGTGCCAAATGGGACCCTATTAATCTACCTACAACGTCGGTCTATCTGTCCGTCTGACCTCTGATCAATCAATTTATCAATCTACAAAATATGCTTTATAAGTGCGGATTGCGTAACACATAAAATAAAAAAAATTAAACTGCATTTGAGGAGTGTTTTAGTAATCATGTTTTATAGATAACTCCGTGAGAATTCAAAGATCTTACTAAAGCAGGCAGTAGAGTTATTAATACTCATAAATAGACTGAACGAACTTCTGTTACAAACAAGGTAAGTATTCCATTACGTTAAATGTCCGCGTTCGAGGAAACGGAAGCAGTTTCGTTTGAGCTCCGCCATTTTGTTCATTATTACGGCAAGCCGACCGCGAATTAAAATTAACACCTATTGTCTGCGACAAAGTTAACGAAGCATCCACTGCAATTAATATTGGACCCATTTAGGCTCTTTAAAAATAGTGGAAATCACTTAAAAATTATGGCTCTAACATAAATAATGCTACTTCGCAATGTGACAAAATATATAGGTACAATGCAATAAAATAAACCCCCTATAATAAAAGATCATACGACAACAAAATCATTTCCGTCCCTATAAATTAATAAACAGCTCTAAAATATAATATGGTTTCCACTATAAAATAAAGCTTCGATGTATAATCGCGCTTTGTAAACTTTTAACAAAAGTGGCCTAAAAAAGTATTGTTTAATTTCACCGAAGTCTCATGTTTTGGTAGTTCAGCGGTATTATGGTAAGATCCTGTTACGGAGGATCCGGGTTCGGTCCCCAATTAGTCACTTTAAAGTTAACAGAACATTTTGAAGTTAAAGTTTGTTAAAGTTTGAAGCTGATGAAATAGAAGTTAAAATTAGCAATTCTTAAGATGACTTGCTTATAGTTCCTATCCGTAACATTGGAAACCAATTCTTTTACAGATCATAAGTAACAGTTTTTGTTCACAACCAGACGAAAGCTGAATGTAACGAAATATAGATGGAAATAAACAGTTTGTACGCTTGACCGACGTCTGCGTAGGAGGAAATCGAACCTTAGAAAGGTACTTGTGCGTATAAAATCGTACAAAGGCACAGGACATCCTAATAAGCGGACTGACTTGAGGATACAGCGAACAATCGTACAATGAAGTGAGAGACAAAGAACTCTTCGGAAGCCGGAACCGAACCTGTGACCTTAAAGATTGATTGTCCGTCCGTCTGTCCGATCCTCAGAACATTGAGGTCCGATCATTGGCAAGCGTAACGCGTTTTGTCCTTGACGTTAACACATTAAAAAGATAAGTTAAGCAGCATAGGCTGTGAGTATAGGTGTAACGTTGTAAAACTTTCTAAATCATTTTTTTGATATTTCTTTCATCATTCTATCTATAATTTATAAATGTAAATTTAAAATTACGTCACCCACTCTACATTTCCTTTGGATATTCATTGCTATTTGCAGCAACAAAAGTACACCGCGACAAAACTGCATAAATTTTATTTATATACGAGTAAGTGTACTTTTTAGGGTTCCATACCCAAAGGGGCCCTATTAATTACTAAGTCTCCACTGTCCGTCTGTCTGTCTGTGTTTCACCAGGCTGTATCTCATGAACCGTGGTAGTTAGACAGTTGAAATTTTTGCAGATGATGTATTTCTGTTGCCGCTATAACACCAAATACTAAAAACAGAATAAAATAAATATTTAAGCGGGGCTCTCATAGAAACGTGATTTTTTTGCAGTTTTTTGCTCGATATTAATAACGGCAACAGTTAGACGCTTGAAATATTCAAATGTAAAGATAATACATAGTACCGAACCCTTCGTGCGCGAGCCCGACTCACTTGGCCGGCTTTTTTAAATATTTGTTTCATTCTGTCTATCATTTTTAAATCAAAATTTAAAATTACGTCGCCCACTCTATATTTCTTTTGGATATTCATTGCTACTTTACCTTTTGACGAGACATTATCACTGACAACTTTTACTTTGCAAATAGAAAATGATAAATAGAAAACAGAACAGAATAAAAGATAATAACTTTTATTCCGTTTTCAATTTATCATTGAAATAAAACTCAGGTTTGAAGGGTCTATATGCAACGTTTTAGGTTTTTTTTTCGTTTTAATTTTAACTAAAATAACTTTATTGTAGAAGTCGAATCCTACGCGATAGGTGAAAAAAAGCGCATTGGGATTTAATATATTGGTTTAGCTCAAGTAGGTTCCAAAGCACTCTGGACTGATATTTGATAATGGAATGTGAGAGTTTTGTGAAATTCCTAATTCTACGGATGGCAGACCACATCCACAAATGTTCTAATTTCATTGGGAGTAAACTTGTAAGCAACATTGTGGCATTGTTCGTAGTAGTTTCATGTTGAGATTCCATCTTTATGGTCTGAATACGAAAGCTTTGTGCCATACGTAGGTGCATTTGCATTTTATTTGTATTGCTTTTGTACTGCTATCGGAACACAGTTATCAGTTTGCAATAAGCATTGTGTCACCAGAGCCAGTGCAGAACAAAAGAGGGATCAAAGGTTGAACTCGATCTGTTACGTAGAAAGTATCGTTGTTTTGTGGTGTACAGATGCCGGTAAACATCTTGAGCGATGCGCAGTAGTTCCTACTAACCATGTTGCAGTGCCCTTACAGGGCTCATGTCGACGACTATACTAGGTATTTATATTAAGACCACATATGTACCACACGAAGCAATAAACGATTGAATTGATTGAAATAGTAGATTTTTGGGACCCTTTCACGGACTGAAATTGGCGCGGGAATAGTGTTTGCCTGATAAGAATAATTTATTTCCAGATACCTTACAGTGTTAATAAAATCGTGGATGTCGTAGAAGGCGACTAAGGAAATCAATTACCAGGAGATGGGCAGCAGCGTCTTCCTGAGATTCCAACAGCATACTGCGATCGCCAACCCGCCCTGCCGAGCGTGGCGATTATGGTAAAACCCCTCATGGTTGTGAAAATCACGAGGGAGGCCTATGTCCTGCAGTGGGCGTCAAATGGCTGATGATGATGATGATGTTAATAAAATCAACGTTATTACATTAGCTTCTGTTGCTGCGCTAGGCATGACACCTGTATTACCTACGGCAAGCAGTGCCAACTCCCCAGTGAAATGAGTCAGTTTCTAGTTACTAGACAGCCAGGACCAACTGGGAGTGTCCCGGATGATCCAGAAATTTCCACATGTCCCGTAACGCCGTATCTTTTAGAAACTCTTTAAAAGTAGAACTGGCACCTACGAACGGGTTTAATTTTAATTCGTGCATAGTACGTCTTGTTCCGAATTTATAATAATGTCAGATTGAGGTCATCCTCTACATTTTTGTTTCAAAGACGTCCTTACTTAACGTAACGTTGATGTGCTGTCGACTGTTACGGGAATAGAATATGAAAATGTATTGTACACCAGAAGATTACCTACGATATTTGAAAAAGACGAACCTACTGCTCAAGATGAAAACTGCCTGTACCTACTAGGAATGCGCAGCGCACTTCACACTTCCAAACTAAGTCAATAGTTTTGTTTGCTGAGTGAAAGCAGTGAAATAAATACCTCCTCAGGGCGACACTTTCTTACAATATGACTTTGCTAAATAAGTATCAACCAGCACATCAGATCACAGCATCCACAGCATACCAATCTTTACACGCGTGCACTCTACTCGGCTAGGTTACGGGCGACTTTGCAACTCAAGTGTAGAGTTTGATTTATTGTAGACTGTAAGTAGTAGGTAGATACGTGGTAGTACGTACAGTCTCTAATTTGTTACAAGAGCCGGACCCAATGATTGCAAGTGATAACGCTGTCAGCGCCGCAAAGTTCTGGGCCGCAACTGTTTTATAAAGACTGACGAAAATTGTTTTGCCATCGACACGCTAAGAAGAAGACAAGAACCGGAGAGCTGCAATGATGGATTATGATGCCAAGATTATGTGTCACGAGCTTTAAAACTGCCTCGGAGTCTTTAAGTTGCTTGCCTCCCAAGACGAAAATTGTGGGTTCGATTTAAACATACAGAATAATACAGATAATTGCTGGCAGCGACTGGATGCGGAGGTCCGAGGACAGAAGTTGCGTGCCTTGGTGGAGACCTATGTCCAGCAGTGGACGAGTACGGACTGATTGATTGATTGAAACATAAGATAAGAACAATTATTATTTTATACCGAAAAAAATGTTACAGAAACAGTTTATTGCTAATAGCAATTTCTTCCATATTGTTACAGCATTGTTACATAGTTAAACTTTGACGGATCTAATCGCCCTTGTTTATTAGGTAAAGTTAATTATCTTTAATTCCCTACATTTCCGCCGTGGTCACATATAGACTAGTCTGAAGTGGCGACTAGAGTCAATTATTTTAGTGAGGGTAGGTAGTCTAACCTCAAGACAAACGCGATTAGACCCGAGGTATGTATAGCCAATATGAACATCGCTAGTCATAGAAAAACCGGCCAAGTGCGTGTCGAGCCACGCACAGTGTAGGGTTCCGGAGAAAGAGGGGGTTTTATCTGCTTTACAAAACTAACAACTTCATCAACGTTTCAATGGATTTTGTACGAAGTTTTCCTTTTATAAGTTGGTCGCCAATTACTCGTTAACTTGTAAAGCCTACTTAGCCATGATAGTTTTCTTTTTGTGCTACTACCCTGAATTTTTTCACGTTTCTACAATCAACCGTTTAGCCAGGAGAGGGGGAGGACGCCCTACTCGGACAATAATTTGCGCTTTAAAGCTTAATATTTCGCAAACAGAACCCTAAATCAAGAGACAGACGGACGGACATGGCGAAACTGTAAGGGTTCCTTGTCGACTACAGAACCCTAAAATACTGCAATTCTCACATCACGAAATGGTCTCAAAAAGCTCCAACACGTCTGTGAACTGATAGTGATAAATGGCGAAGTACTCGGTACGTTACGTCACGTATAAAGCGGATCGTGACAAGGTGATGATAAGCTTAACAAAGAGCTCGAGGTACTCGGAAGTGTTGAAGCTAAGAGGTCACATGAGTTTGCTACGACTTTGTGCCTTCATAGCAACAGTTTTCGGAGTAATCTATACTATCAGGACGTTTTTATAAGCACAGGATGTACCAAAAAACCCCTTGTCTTCCCATAAAGGGAGTAGTAGGGGTTTTTTACTCGTCAGTAAATAACTTTCAATAGGCGGATGAAGGAAGAAAGATTGACAAAAGAAACATAAAGGGCGAAAGTGTAAAAGTTCCTGTAAGGGTTTCTCAGGCGTACATACTTCGCCTAATTTATTACGTATTATATTATTTATTATTTATTACGGGACGTATTAGCGAAGGGTAAGATAAAAAGTACCCGCAACCGACGTGCTTGTGTGCAGCGACTCATGAATGTTGATGAAGCGAAAGAGGTTTGTCAGGATCCTGGCAAGTGGCAAAGCCTGGTCTCTGCCTACCCCTCCTGGATAGAGGTGTGAGTAAGTGATGTATGTAATATGGGGACAACTTCAAAATCGCGCAACATATCGTTCCCTAAAATGTAAAGTCAAGCTGCTGTACAAGACTGCTCTCTTGGTTGTATGTAACTGTACGTTAAAAATAATAATAACTTCCACACAACACAATCACTTGTCCTGGTCCCAAACTAGGATACCCTGTGCTATGGTAGCCAGGCAAGGACATCACAACCATGAAAATACACCCAGACTGAGGCCATTTGTACAATCATACGGCTGCCCCCCGTGGGAATCGAACCCACAACCTCCGGCATGATAATCCGACGTGATACCGCCAGACCAACGATGCAGTCGAAAAAGGTAGTCTAGACTAGATAAGTATAAGATTAGGTCGTACCGGACGTAGGTATGTTGTTGCAAATGGAAACTTGTCTTTGGCAGCAAGCTCCTTGCGCAAAGCTGCCAGACGGGCCGTCGAAACAATAACTTGTTTACCTTATCCCAACCACAAAGATTATTGTTTCAGTTAAGCCCTACGAATCTGTCACTGGTTAAGCCAGATTTAAATTGGAATGGTTTACGGTCTTATTTACAAAAACCCGATCCCTTAATCTCCTCATTCCTGACCTTGAGACAGAAGTAACAATGGTTTTCAGTTGTTATTTTCAAGGTCAGGACTGAGGAGGTTATAACACTTCAAAAACGCCGATTGAAATAGTCTGTGGTGGAGAAAAATGTAGAAACAGAGTTTTAGATTGGTTTTAGAGGAATCATGTTTTTATGTTCATATGCCGTGGTAGCCTAGTAGGTAGAACATTGGACTCGGAAGCGGGAGACCCAGGTTCGATTCCCAGTACGGGCATGTACCCATAGGTAATAACTTTGTTTTCTAAGTTATGTACATTTGTGAAGTTATAGTAGCAATACCACTCGCTACTGTGAAGGAAAACATCGTGAGGAAACCTGAGTGTCTGAGCTACTCATATACCTCAGCGCTTGAAATCGCCAATCCGCGGTGGACACGCGTCCCATTAAGACCATACTCTCTCCCTGAGAGACGGCCTGTGCCCTACAGTGGGACGTATATAGGCTGCTTATGCTTATGCTATGTCTTTATAAATAATGCCGTTAGTTTACATATTATGGTATAAATAAGTATAATTTATTTGGACGGACTCACTTTCTTCTTTGTACAAAGTAGGGGGTTTATTTTATTACATACATTACATAAGCAGCCGTCCCACTGTAGGGCACAGGCCTTCTCTCAGAGAGAGAGAATTTTATTTTATTGCAGTGTAACAATAAAATTATTTGACAATGACAATCTGGAGGCACGGCAAACAATTTAATTTAATATAATGTGTATTACTTGTGAGATACATTGTGTTTTCATGCGATGGCCAAGTCAATCTATTTATTTAAAACATAAAAGATATTTAATATTGATAGCTAAAAAAATAACCGAGTTGATATTGATAAAAATTAATAAATTAACCATGGATCTCATAACATTTTAAAGTAGAAGAACTGTGTTGCGAAACTTGAGTTTTTTTTAACAAGTTATGTTATGGCTATTGTTTTCATAGCAATTTCATTAATTTTGAAGGCGCCTTTAAATTCTGGTTATTATTTATAGTGGCAAGTGAGTGCTTGTGATAGATATTTTCAGTCACGACCCACAGGCGAATTTGCACCAAATTAGGCTCATAATAACCTTTCCTATTCAGTACCTTTCCCGATTAGTATCTACCTTTCCTGCTCTTATATTACGCGTACGAAATCATAAAAATAATTACCACAGAACAGAGAAAATTACTGTCGCAAACGACAGGATTCCGACAGGATTTGCTGCTCATTATTAGGCCTCTGTTCGGTCAGAAACTATGTAATACAAGATTTTTTTTATCTTGCTCAAGTAACAATCAATAAGTCTAGCAAAAATACGTTGCAAAACCAATAGCTCACTCATTAGCATTACTAAACTGGAGCTCAAAGTACGGCCTTGCGCAAAATGTACTGACACATTACCAGCAAATATTAGCTACAAAAACGTGTTACGTGTAGTAATGACATTCGCAAGCCAAATTTAAGAAGTTAATTACGTTTAATTAAGGATTTTGTAGTTGTTAATTACAGCATCCTTTTTAAACGGGTTAAGTATAACCCAGCAGGTAGGTATCGTCAGCACGTCTACCTTTACATGCATGCACTTAATCTATGTACTCTATTCGGCTACATTAGGGGCGATTTTGTGACGTAAATAATGGTTGAGCAGCTGTCAAATGTATTTACAAAATACAGTAACTTCATGCACCGAACTGTCCCTATAATTACGCGCACCAAATCAATAACGACTCAAACCGTCTGTCAAATTAGATGCTAATTGTTATCGCGAACGTCTGGATTCCAGCAGGGTATCACACAGGGCAGATTTGTTTTTAAAGTCTAACGGTCTTATTTATAAAAAAAAAACACGATTCCTTAACGCCTATTAAAATAGTCTGTGGTGGAGATTTTACAAGGAAAAGTCGTAACCACAGATTAAATAAACTGCCTCTTAGGAGTGCTTTAGCGGAATCGTGTTTTTATAAATAGGGCCGTAAGACAGCATGAAGTAAAAAAACCTAGATTATAAAGTAAGTGCGTATTTAACTCAATGTGAAAAAACATGTAATCTGTACAATACCTTAATTAGTAGGTAAGTTTACCTATTAAATAAATAAGTAAGTTTTTGCTCACTCGTAAAAGTGCTCGTTCCACATCGCTCGGCACGGATGGATGACAAATTGCAATCAAATTAATCGTTCCGTACTGTTCATTAACCTTTCCATGCATACAGTATGGATTTACATGTACCTACTGTATGTCCTGCCCACTACCAATTTTTCCAAAAATAAAAATAATCTTGCATGTTTAAATATTTATTATACTTCGACAAAATTTTGTATATGTATTAGCAAATGGCAAGATAAAAAGTACCCGAAACCGGCGTGCGTGCATGCAACGACTAATGAATGTTGAGGAAGCTAAAGTGATCTGTCAGGATCGTGGCAAGTGGCAGTCTCTGGGCTCTGCCTACCCCTCTGGGATACAGGCGTGAGTTTATGTATGTATGTGTATTTCTAGTGTGCACTAAAGTTTTCTAAGTATATCTGCCTCGTTGTTAACACGCTTGACTACTAAAACAGGCTCGATTCCAACTGGAAGCCGCTGTACTTCATTTGTACAGTTGGCCTCAGTCTAGGTGTCCATGTTTGTAACGTCCTTGCCTGGTTACCATAACACAAGGTATACCAGGACAACTGATTGTGTTGCGTGATATTTATTTTTATTTAAAAATAACAACAAGTTACCGATCGAAAAACTCTACTCGTAATCGTAGCCGTTATTAACTAAGTACGCGTAGGATAGGTAGGCGCTAGGCTGTAATTACACAATTGCGCTGGAAAGCAATTTGCTAATTCCCGGTAGAAACGCTGCATAATTTTCATGAACGTGTGATATTGATTAATCCATAGGCTTTACAGTTCAAAGTTAAGTATCTAACTGCAACTGTTATACTTAAAATTCACTTCCTTGTTGCATCGCGAAGAATGGGAAATGTGCCTCAAAACTATAATAAGCAGCCTATATACGTCCCACACTGTAGGGCACAGGCCTTCTCTCAGGGAGAGAGTATGGGCTTAACCACCACGCGTGCCCACCGCGGATTGGCGATTTCAAGCGCTGAGGTATATGAATAGCTCAGACACTCAGGTTTCCTCGCAATGTTTTCGTTCACCGTTAGCGAGTGGTATTGCTACTATAACTTCACAAATGTACAGAACTTAGAAAACAAAGTCATAGATACATGCCCGCACTGGGAATCGCACCTGGGTCTCCCGCTTCCGAGTCCAATGTTCTACCCACTAGGCTACTACCGCGGCGTACCTTGGTGTACTAGGCACCCGACAATTTCTAGCAATTGCAGCACTAGGGCCTATTCTGGACTCTGAAAAATGGAACCCACAAAAATGCGGTACCTACCAAGGACGTGCATATTTCCTGTTCAAATTCTTAATTCGGCAATTCTTGATGTATCATTTTATCATACTGGAACTAATGACTCAATAGGCGTGACTCAGGTCTGAGTAACAGTCGCAGTATGTTGATTTATTTTGATCTGTACCACCATCGACCGACGATTATTTCAATATGGCTAATGAAGCAGTGAACTTGCGTACCCGCATAATTTATGGCTCTAATTTTGATGACATTCGGCAAATATGACAAATAGGTATGGATTGACTGACCGTTACCTACTTAATTACATCTATTATTTGTTCTCTATTGTACACTCTGAATTACATCTGAGACCACGAATGTGTATTGACTGTCTATTTATCTATTTGTTTTGAAGCGAGTGAAATATTGGCTCCTGTGTGTGCCTAGGCATTTTCTACTATAACATTTCTACCAGTGAAAACTTGTCATTGGCGGCTCTCTGTGTCTATTTCATTTGTAATGTATGTTTTTCATAGCTGTAAGTTTTCCTATAATAAAATAAAATAAAATAAAATAAAATACAATAAAATAAAATAAAATAAAATAAAATAAAATAAAATAAAATAAAATAAAATAAAATAAAATAAAATAAAATAAAATAAAATAAAATAAAATAAAATAAAATAAAATAAAATAAAATAAAATAAAATAAAATAAAATAAAATAAAATAAAATAAAATAAAATAAAATAAAATAAAATAAAATAAAATAAAATAAAATAAAATAAAATAAAATAAAATAAAATAAAATAAAATAAAATAAAATAAAATAAAATAAAATAAAATAAAATAAAATAAAATAAAATAAAATAAAATAAAATAAAATAAAATAAAATAAAATAAAATAAAATAAAAATAAGAATTCTTGCATTCGACCTAGCTTTAGTAAGTATAGATAGCCCAAGATAGCCTTTACATTTCTGTTGCAAGTCTTGTTTGTGCATGGCAGATTTTTGTTAGTACAGTCGACGGCGCATCAACATTTAAATGCGAATAAGAGTAGTAGGGGAGCCGTAGAAAGCCGGCTTCACATTTGGGAAGCCCTGGGTTCGAATCGAGGCATATAGTACGAGTACCAATGCCTGCTTTTTAAGTTACTTACATTTGTGAAGTTATATTAGGGCAGCAGCGTCTTCCTGAGATTCCATCCACATACTGCGATCGCCAACCCGCCTGCCAAGCGTGGCTATTATGGCAAAACCCCTCATGGTTATGAAAACCACGAAGGAGGCCTATGTCCTGCAGTGGGCGTCAAATGGCTGATGATGATGAAGGTAATTTACATTTAATAATGTATTTTATTTATACTCTCCCACGATTTTACACGAAAGATGACGCGGAATTAAACATTTGGGTACAAATTTGCTGTTACAGCACTAGAAAAACCTACTTTACGGCATGGTGGTAGAAACATAGGTTTTACTGACATGAAATCTAATTGTGTGCCTATCTATGCAACAACTATATCTTATGAAAAGTAATCACTTGCTTTAAAACATACAATAAAATTTATACAAGATACAAATCTCGTTTCGGTTTGTCGCACATTGTGAGAATTAACTCGTAACAAGTAGGTATCTACTTCTTATTGTATTGGGTAAAGATTAGGTTCCCACGATACCTACTCAAACATTTTTAAACAATTATGTATCAAGCAGCTATCTCTATTGGCGTGTTTTTTGTGAAATTGGAAGTGCCCATTAAATAAGCACAAAAATAATCTTGTTAGTTAATTGTAAGCAGTCTACATATGCCCTAATGCAGAGCTCTGCTCTGAGAGAGTTAGGGCTCAATCCCCACGTATGCCCATATCGGACTGGAGCCTTCAAGTGCTGAGGTACGCATGCTGAGGATACCCCATGACGTTTTCTTTCAAAGGTAGCGATTTGTACCAAACATCTAACCGCCGGCTCCTATATCTGAGAATTTACCACTAATGCTTAGGGCAAGATCAAAAGTACCTGAAACCGACGTGCGTGCATGCAACGACTAATGCATGTTGATGAAAGAGATCTGTCAGGATCGTGACAAATGGCAGACCCTGGTCTCTGCCTACCCCTCTTGAATATTGTTAATAGGGTTAATGAGTCACTCACCGCAGTTCCGCGAATCACGTTTATAACTGAATCGTTGGATTATTTTGACTGTTAAATAACTAATCAGCTAAAAACTTGTATTATTAACTTGTTGTATTATAATCTTTCCCTATAATCTATAATTAGTGTGGAATTTGACTTCAGAGCGTGAATTTGACAGAAGATTGGAATCGCTCAAGTTTTAGCGCGCATAAGAGGCCGTATTAACGAGACTGGATTAACGTAATGGGGCAGTGAAGTGGAATCAACTCTTGCGTTTGATATTTTGATATGGGGTGTAGTGATAGTTAAAAACATAGATGTCTAACGCTAAAAATGACCTTACGTTCAATTATGAGAACTAGTCTGACACTTTTTGCAAATACGATCTGTAAAAATAGGTATGATTTTTGGTGGCGGTAGTGTTCCTCTATGGAGCCCCCTTAAAACGTTTTAGTCACCGCTTGCTGGAAAGCATTCACTCAATATTATTTAAAATAATGAAGGCTAATGAAATTTCACCGCGTAGATATTGATTCATATTTGAAAGTTAACCAGTCTTCTTTATCATGGCATATGTTCGACCCAGTTGAATGGAAACCGCAGTAGAAAGTCTAATATACTTATACAAAACAACCCGTTTTCCATATAGAAATAGAAAATGTTTATTTGTCTTCAATATAGTAATGTGCCTTACAATAATCACTTATACTATAAAGCAATTATGACAGTTTAGTGAGTATTATTATTGTTGTGTATTATTATCATTAAATCCTTTATTGCATTTAAACAGGCAGTTTTGCACATAGGCGAGCTTAATGCTACTTAGCATTATCTACCAGCTAACCTAAGTTTTGAAGAGAACATTAACAGGCATTGCAACTTACTCGTAAAATATTAAATATACTTAACTTACTAATTACTTATATAGACCTAGATATATAATATATAGTAGGGGGGAAATATTATACAAATACAACATAATAATAATAAATGAATACTTGATACGATAAATAAATACATAAACCTACAGATTTAGGAAAGATATTATGTAGGTACGGAAAACATTTTCGTTAAAAATAAAAGTAATAAAGTTATATAAAAAGGGGTATATTGTAACTTGGTAACTACTTATAACTCGTTACCGTTAACTTGAAAAATCTTCTGGTAACATTAAAATAATCTGTTAAGTACCGAACCGGATCATCCGTATCGGAATCTCGATAAAATACTAGTCAGCTATCAAGACATGAGACTTCGTAAAAAGCGTTAATTTTCTCTTCATTATGTTTATAAAGTGCGACTACCTATAAAAGCTTTATTTTATAGTGGAAACCAGAGATTTTTTTTTTTACGTAGCCACGTTTTATGTGGAAACCATTTATTTTGGAGCTGTTTATTTTGTAGTCCGATGTATTTTTATAGATAATAATAATGCTAGATCCGTTATTTTTAAATATTTTGCGCATGAAAAACCGACTTCGAAAATTTAATGGCTTAAATCCGTGCTTTTCTATTATCTGTATCGACATTGGTATATAAAACTGAAGATACGAACCGGAAAATAGTGTTTTTTAATGCTGGCGTGTGTAATGCTCGCATGTCTCACGCATTAACTGATATTTCATTGAATGCAATTCAGCTCTTATCTGGGTGTAAACAATTTTTGAAATACTATCAAAGTTAAGAAATTTATAATTGGAGTTGCTATTTCTCGAATTAATGAGATGAATGAATGACCTAGGACGAACATACAACTTGATAGATGTGGTTTCCCGTATTTCAACGATTTCTATCAGCGGTTTGTACCTACACATGTAGAAAAAAAGCTGAATTAATCATTAAAAAAACTTAAAACTGACTAAAATATAGGTTTTACGGTCAGTTTATTCTACAGGGAAATCAGCTGAATAACCATTATAAAATATTCGATTAGGTATGTTACTAGAAGGTAATATGGTACAATAAGCTACTTACCTAATCTATAATAACGTGAAACTAACTACTTCAACCTCGCCTATCGTTCGTTACACTACATTACAATTCCTTGCATAGAATTATTCAATCGGAACAATAACAACGTACTAATAAAATATCTAACCAAGCATTTACTGTCGACCAGCATTACCTTGACTCCATGCGAGCCACCGAAATATAAAAAAATACTTACGTTCATTTTTCACAGCAACTTCAAGGCGTTTCAGGACAACCGGCCAGTCCGTTTGCACAAAAATAACGTTCACAGAACATCCAAATCTCTCTCGAAGCGGAAGTGTTTTATTTTTCTTTCTCCAGGTGTTTTATGGTGCCGATAACACTAAATTATCGTTGGCTTTTTACTTTTTCATTGCGCGCCAGCGCGTGCCTCCGCTGCGGGAGTGCTGCACAGACTGGCTTGGTCGGTTAAAAAGAATAACTTTCTCAAGTGGCCGCAATTTTAACCTGGTTTGTTCGATGCCGGCATGTTGCTTGCTGGACACACATTGGCCGTTCTTAAAATGAAAAGCAAAAGGCGTTTTGGCGACTGGCCGGTTTGACTGAATAGTTAGTTACTGCCCCATTATATTGTTGTTTTTTTAACTGCAATAGAATCGCCAAGGCTATGCGTTTCCATGCTGTTGCTAGTTTGACATGGAGGTTGTAAAACCGCTCTTCGTGAGTGAAACTTTACAGTCGTGCGTTACCTTTCACACGGATATTTTCACTCCGCTTCTAATTAGCTCTTTAAGTTAATCGATTATTAAAATGCACTTTTTAAAGTGTTATTTTCATATCGGCGTTTTTTGCAACTGCAAAAAGTGTAGAAACAAAAACCGGTTGTTTGTAGCAAAACGAGAAACTGTTTTGATTGAAAAAATGGTTTGTTTATCAATAAAAAATTCCAAATAAGATGTTTGAATCATTTATTAAATATGATTACATTTCGTGGTAGTATATAAGATACAATGTTACTAACTACAGTTTATTTCAAATAGGCATCCAGTAGTTGAAACTTCCTACGAATGTACTGTGGGCGAAGGTAAATTGAAAGTATTTTTTTTTTTAGTTTACACAAGCGTGGATTGTTTTAATACTGTATGCATAAATGAAATATTACACTAATTCAAGCCCGAATAATACCGGATTCCGACTACATTATTTCCTGGAAAGCCGTGAAGTTCAAAACAAAGTTGGGTAGATTAAAGACTATTTATAACAAAATGTCAGTGATAAAAAACGTAGCAACATCTGAACGTAAAACGAAGTGTTAGTAAAGAATACATTACGCATCATTTGAGTCCGATTCACGGGAAAATGGCCTTTGTGACAAAATTGGCTCCATGATATCAGGACCGACCCCTCGCAAGATTCTAATTTCTAGTCAGTCATATTTTTAGATTTAATTGTGATAAATAAATGCTAAACATAAGTTCAGCATGCAATGCGTTGTTTAAATGTGCCAGCACAGCGTAATATTAGTAAAATATTGAACGTTTAACTCCGCCACTATCACGAGATATTGACTTTATTGGGTAATACATTTTGTAACAGACCACTGCGACCATTATAGGTGCGATTCCGGCAATGCAGTTTAACAAAGGCTTGCTGAAAATAAAAACGAATCCTTTGCAGGCTGAAATATAGTGTGTGTGCTGACAGTTGTTTTATTTTTTGTTTAATTCGATTACCTACAGCTTGCATACCAAAACTTTCAAATCGAGATATGACACAAATTAAATCTAAATATACAAGATACTAGTTATCACCACATGCCAATAAAAAAGCGCCTACTGTAAATATAATCAGACAGTTTATAAACTTTGGTCAACTGACAATTGTTAACAGTAGAATGACAGATTGTGTACGAGAAACAGGAGGTTATTTTAGTGTATTGTAAGACCGTAACAGTAATAATAATTAGTAACAAGATCTACTATGTTACTGTAGCGTTTACGTCAATTCAACGCTCAGTAATGTTGATTTGTTCATGTAAGGGTGCATGCACATAATGTTTGAAGGCGTTTCTTTTCGGGCACTCAGGTACACAATTCCTGAAGACTCATCCATAAATCACTGTGTACATTCATCCTAACACGATGAAACTCGGGCGCAAAATGAAGCTTTAAATGTTAAGGCGCCGATGGACCGAGTTCTCTTGTTTATTCACTTTTCTTTTTTTTTTATTATACTGGACGATAATTTTACACAATAACTAGCTGACCGGGCAATCGTTGTTTTGCCATATGATTCACCCTACAATCTATTCTCAGACCTACCAAATATACACAAAAGAATTCACAAAAATCGGTGAAGCCGTTACGGAGGAGTTCGATAACAAATATTAAATATTAGATAAACCAATCATATCGTGTGAGTGTTTAAATAAAAAGCACTGTTCGTTAAAATGCTCAGTACAAGCAAATGTTAAGGCCCCTGATTTCGCAAGTGAAAAGTGAACCCACAATCTTTGACAAACGTTTCTCAATTTTTAGGTGTTATGGCCGGCCGGCGGATGTCGACAGATTCTGGCAAAAACTCATCTTAACACGAAATGGGCAAAGACTTTTGAAAGCCGCCACTTTTCTTTGCGACATGTGTGCTATAGAATAGTCTAAATGAAGTCTGTAACTAGAGCAACTCGAAAACAACGTAGTTTGAAGCATCAATATAAAATTTTTGTTTAAGATATTTTTTTCTGATCGTTATTGGTATACAATGTATACTATACATACAACATACATCTCTACAACATACCGTGTGGCGCCGGATTATGAGTAGCGTCACTTCATTTCATTCCGTGGATGTCGTAGAAGGCGACTAAGGAAAAAAATTACCAGGAATCCCGCATACTGCGATCGCCAACCCGCCTGCCAAGCGTGGCGATTATGGCAAATCCCTTCATGGTTGGAAAATCATAAGTGAGGCCTGTGTCCTGCAGTGGGCGTCAAATGGCTGTTGATGATACATCTCTAGCCTCCTAATCTCTGACGTTCTATACATAGGACATCACCTATAACTTTTTTAATTCACACCCAATGTACTTAAAGTAGGAAATTCGGACAACCTACTGTTCTGGATACAATGTCTTTTTTAAACAACTACGTAGTTCTAGAAGATTCGCAGTAATTTTTACCTCCAGGAGTTAGAAGGCTAGAGTTTCTCCAGGTTCATCAGCGGCTTCAGCAATAAATTTCGACCAAAACCTCCTCCACAATCTGGCTAGCCCGCAGTAGGTCTTATCGCGGGTGTCACAAGAGCTTGTTTGGAACAGAAAGGCTTATCGGCGGGCGTGGGCCGTCCTGACTCCTGCGAGGGATGGGCGGGGCGGGGTTTAGCGTCTGGTAACGGGTTGCCAGTCATCACCGTCCGGGTCGCGAGCTGGAAAGAGGAGGCCGGTGAGAAAAGGCTTAGATTTAAGGTTTAGACTTAATAATCGCTATAAGACCCGTTAAATGTATAATTATGCACGAGTATCGGGAGTCATTAAAACAATACTAAGCTTAAGAGGCGGAATATGGCCAGCTGCGCGTTGTTTCACGCGACTATCTGTATCTTCAATGGTTGTAACTTGTAAACTGTAAGTTTAACTTTTTTTACTCGGTCAATAAGTTCAATAAAATTAATATTAGACTATAGCGTAACGAAATAGGTAGAAAAATCCTATAACTTAAGTAAAGTTTACTCCATCACAAGAAATACAAAATTGTCTCCGATTTATAAGTTTTCCACAACACCTAGATGGTTGTTACAGAAATCAAACTATCCTAAAATTTATATAAAACAACGAGCCACGTAAATTGATCTTATAATTTTTACACGTTTTATTCAGAAAAATCGGGTTGTTCAGTGCCGCGGTCTGGCATGTTGTTGACTTTTCAATAACGCAATTACGATCGAAGCGGTGGTAGCCCAGTGGGTAGAACAATGGACTCGGAAGCGAGAGACCCAGGTTAGATTCCCAGTGACTTTGTGCGCCCACCTATGACTTTGTTTATTTTCAAAATTACGTACATCTGCGAATTTATAGTAGCAATACGACACGCTAACGGCGAAGGAAAACATCGTGAGGTAACCCGCGGCTTGGTTGGGCACGTATTGTCTTGTCTTTCCTGTGGGCTAGGCTGACTATGCTGTCAGGGTGGTATAGGTGCTGGGCAAGCCTACTCCATCTAAAAAAATATGTCCCAGGCACTGCAGCGTCCAAATGGTCCCTTCATCCATCTAGTGTAAGTGAAGGTGCCACTGGACGCTGTACAAATCATCTCATTACGTAGGTGCAAAGGCCAAAGTTTTTTTTTAATGACGATTCAAAACAAAACACCGGAGAAAATTGTTGTGAATCAATTGTGCCGGTATATAAAACACGGATTTGTTTAGCGAACACGACCCGTCGCGTCACACCGACTGAGATGCTGTACCTCCGAGGCCTACCACTCCGTAATTACTGAGGAATCAGAAGTGGGATTTATTTCGGAGGAAAGAGAAAAAAAACTTTCTAGCAAAGTTTTGGTCCCTGCCTACCCGTGAATGAAGCGTGAATTTATGTACGTACAATCGTACATGTGTAGTTTAGTAAACAACATACAAATTAACACGATTCCTCAAAACACTCCCCAAATGCAGTTTAAACAATCTACGGTAAAGTGAAAGACAGACTACTTAACTTTTGACTAATACTTTAACTTTTAGCATAAATGTCCTGGCATGGGTGGAATTTTTAGCCTCTAAATAGGTTTTTTTAAATTGTCCTCAGCACGGGTCAGTGCAACAAAAAGAATATCATAGTTTTTTTTTCCACTTTTTACTCGTCTTATAGATCGTCAAGATGCTACAATCGCTTTAATTAGTCTTAAGGCTTGGCCAAACCAACGCGGTGGGCGATGAGATGTTGTGCACGAACTGGTAACGATCAGAGGACGCATCGATGTGGACACGTCGCTACAAGTTCGCACACTACTGATCTCCAACGCGCACGTCACTGCGGACGCGAGCTGGACGCGGTGGTTTGGCCAAGTCTTTAGCAAGAAAAGCCATTGCGTTCCTACTAGCGTACCAAGAGGAGGGGGGGTCCCCTACAGTGCTTGTCGTCGCTGTCTGAAATGTATCATCATCATCAGCCATTTGACGCCCACTGCAGGACATAAGCCTCTTGATAATTATAAATGTTTATCAGTTACACTGCGTGCAGTAAGATCTAAGATGCCCTAAGGTACTTACAGTAGTTATGAGTCGTTTTGACACACACACACACATACGGTCAGTATTGTTTTGACTTTTCTCTGTGCCAGAGAGGTTTACAAAAAGGTTTTTTATATCTATCTAATCAACTCGTGTATCGACCGATGTGTGTAAGCAATTATGAACCTTAAGGTGGTACTGAAAACATTTTTGACCGCCACTGTACTTGGGTTGGCACATTCTACTCCACGTTTTATCTAGCAAACTGACTCATCTAAAACCAATCTAAAAGAAATGTAGATAACATTTCATTACCTTCAGATTTTCCTTAGACATAAACAAACCATTTATAAATAAAGCCTATCAAATTGTTTCCTCGTCCTAGCTTATTCATTCATCTCGAAAATTGTTTATTATCATCATCATCGGCCCACTGCTGGGTATACGCATTTCCCCTAAAATGCCTTCTATCATGGACCCTTGCCATCAGCATCCACGGACCAAAAAAAGTTGTAAAATATGTGTTTTTTTTCACACCTAAAGAAAAGATATTAAATTATTATTATGTATCTATGTACGTCAACTCACGTTTCTCCTCGCGACGAGGTGGCGGGCGTCGCTCCTCGCGTTTCGACGCGTCACGATCATCGCGTCGCGGGCCGTCGCGATCATCGCGTCGCGGACCATCGCGATCGTCGCGTCGGGGGCCGTCGCGGTCGTCGCGTCGTGGGCCGTCGCTTTGGAGAAGGTTGATTGGTTAGTATTGTTGTGAATAATATTTGTACTTTGATGCGGAGGAACTAGGTTTCAGCAGCTTCATACAGTTGGCAGATGAACACTTAGCGATGGTTTTACATTTGGTTTGACCAGCGAACGGTCTCGCAGGTAATAACGATCCACAATGCTCGCTAGTGATATAGTAACAACAGAATGGTTTTTACAAGGGAATGTACCAATACTACATGACCCATTTTTTATGGGTCACATAGTATGCGTACGTTCCCCAATTAAAGGTGTGTCGACGGCAGATCAAACTTTAGATTTTAGTTGACTTTAGATACACCTAAATTAACCGAGAAGAGTGCAAGCTTGTAAAACAATCAATATATGTATTTTTTTCAGGTAACAAGGTCTGATGTATTTTTTTTTTTTCATTATAATATCAGTAATTCAAACTGCATTAAAATTACAAATTACCAATGAAATAAAATTACTGGTTGCTAATTATGTAATATTAATATTTATAATGGATAGTATCGAACTGACAATCTGACACAAAAAGTCGGCTGTACCAAGACAGTTTCCTATCTTATTTGTTGGCTCAGAGAACTGAGTGATACATTTCAAAACAAAATGTAAGCAGGCAATAGGCAAGAGCGTATATTAGAATGTCTAGTAGAGACTAGATGTAGTTATTCAGACTTAATATTCTTACCGGTCGTCTCTTCTGGGCGGGTAGCGGTCACGGTCACCCCTGAAGCCGTCCCTGTCCCGAGGCCCGTCCCGGTCTCTTGGCCCGTCCCGATCGCGCGGGCCGTCCCGTTCGCGGAAGCCGCCCTCCCGGGGAGCTTCCTTGGACCGCCACGCGGATGAACGTTCCTGTGAAGTATGAAATTACATTATAATCAGATTGTCTTTATTCCACTAATTCGTGAAGATCCACGCGTGAACAAAAAGAACTCTTGCGAGAACACTTGCGCGAAAAAATAAAAGTATTGAATTTAGTCGGTAGAAGGCGACTAAGGAAAACAATTACCAGCAGAAGGGCAGCATCGTCTTCCTGAGACTCCAACCGCATACTGCGATCGCCAACCCGCCTGCCAAGCGTGGCGATTATGGCAAAACCCTTCATGGTTATGAAAGCCACGAAGGAGGCCTATGTCCTGCAGTGGGCGTCAAATGGCTGATGATGATGATGTATTGGTTATAACACTTACATGCTTGCTGACCCCCGCACTAGGCAGGGCCTGTCTTTTAAGAAAGAAGAATACTTTTAACAGATTCTGATACGGGACATTTACTTGAACGCGAAGTTTAGTTAATAAGTGCAGTGCGTTTTAGTTCACAAGAAGTAAATTAATTAGTAAGACTACGAAGTTAAAACTAAATTACAATGGTAGTTTACTAAATTACACTAGAACTGAGCAGTACCTGTGCGTCTGTGATGCTGTGTTAAATAAAACAGGTGAAATAAAGTAATGAAATTGTGCGTGCGCGCGTGCGCGTGTGTGTGTGTGTGTGTGTGTCAGTAATATGTTGAGTAGGCAGTGAGTAGAGTCAGTAGTAGTACAGGTCAGCTTACCGCGGTGGGCGGCGGCGGGTCGGCGGGCCCCCTGCGCCAGCTGCCGCCGCCGGCGCCGGCGCCGCCCTCGGGCCCGCTGGAGCGCCCGCCGTAGCGGGGCCTGCGGAGACATTACACCGTCACTGGGTTGGCTTTGGCAGAGACGTTCAGCACTCGAATTCGGGGACCGAATAGCTAAACCGTTAAGATATCTTTGAAAGACGGTGTTATTTATAAAAAAAGGATTCCTCTGAAACTCACATCAAATGCCGTTTAAACTGCATTTGCCGTTGAGACTAGAATTTTTTCACGTTTCTACAAACAACTGTTCAGCAGGGAAAGGGGGGAACGCCTATACATATCTATTCCAAATTTCAGCTTTCCGGTACTACGTAATCTTTGAGCTAAACCACGGACAGACGGACGGACATGGCGAAACTATAAAGGTTCCTTGTTGACTACAGAACCCTAAAAACTAAGGATAGGAAAACGAAAATGCATAAAAAATATCCGTAAATTAACTATCTAGCAAAGCCTCACACCACAATGTTACGAATTTGAATTTACAGAGCTTATTTACAGAATTTAGCGAGCATAATTCATAATTTAGATATACTTTTTATTTTAAGTTTATACTTACTGTATTTAGATTTAAGTTGTGTCATATCTGTGAGCCAGACGTAACAGCAGCCTAAATCATACCGACCGAACCAGCGAGACCTCTAAGCTGCACACGACGCAGGCAAAACACGTACCTGTCGCGGTCGGCGCGGTCACGGTCGGCGCGGTCGCGGTCGGCGCGGTCGCGGTCGCGGTCACCGAGGTCGCGCGGGGCGGCGCGCCAGGCGCCCGCGTCGCGAGGCTCGTCGCGGCGGTCGCGGTCTTCGCGCGGCGGGCCGCGTTCTCTGTTACACGGAGAAGACGATGGTTGATTAGATTACTATTTTAAATTTTAATTAGTCAGTTACCACTTCAGTCCACACGTAAAAGCAATAGAGCAAGCAAATGTTGGTGATGCTTCGAAGAATAGCAAACACCCTTAAGAGCTTTCCTTAGTTTTACTGACAAGGGGGGAGGAGGGTGTGCAAATAGTAGAGCATGGACTACCGGACCCTTTTTCTAAAACCGGTATTTTTTCGATATCAACATTTGAAATACCGGAATTCCGGTATTTCGGTATTTTTTCGGTATTGATGATTTTTTTGTTAAAATAACATAGATGATTGTAAAACAGTTGATTTACGTGGCCTCTGCGTTTTGTCCCACTGAGCTTTCCCCACATCATTAGTTCAAGTTGTCAAATTAACTCAATGAAATATAAAGCAAAATTTTCTTGAGCAAATACAATAAGTCCGAGAGAAAACTGAACTCAACCTCATAGTATTCATCATCATCATTCAGCCACAAGAAGTCCACTGCTGGACATAGGTCTCTTCAATGGATTTCCAAAAAGACCGGTTGGAAGCGCCTGCATCCAGCGCCTTCCTGCCACTTGGATGAGGTCATCTGTCCATCTTGTGGCTGGTCGTCCTACGCTGCGCTTGCCAATATGTGGTCTCCATTCGAGAACTTTTCGACCCCATCGGCCATCAGTTCTGCGTGCTATGTGCCCCGCCCACTGCCACTTCAACTTACTAATCCGCTGGGCTATGTCGACGACTTTCGTTTGTCTACGGATCTCATCATTTCTGATTAGATCTCGTAGAGAAATTCCGAGTATAGCCCTTTCCATACCTCGTTGCGTGACCTTGAGCCTTCTTATGAGGCCCATAGTGAGAGACCATGTTTCAGTGCCATAAGTCATCACTGGTAACACACACTGGTTGTATAATTTTGTCTTGAGCGATTGAGGTATATTAGACGAAAAGACTTTTCTAAGTTTCCCGAATGCTGCCCAGCTGAGTTGGATTCGACGATTGACCTCTTTCACGAAGTTGGACCGGCCTAGTTGGACTGTTTGTCCTAAGTAGACGTATTCGTCCACAACTTCGAGAGTCGAGTTCCCCAATGTTATTGGGGTGGGCACAACACGGGCGTTCGACATGACCTTCGTTCTGTCCATGTTCATTTTAAGGCCCACACGTTGGAAAACTTGAATGAGGTCTTCGAGCATTATGCCGAGGTCTTCCATCGTTTCTGCCATGACTACTATATCGTCGGCAAATCGAAGGTGCGTGATGTACTCGCCATTGATATTGATGCCGCGTCCCTGCCATGCCAGAAGCTTGAAGGCATCTTCCAGTGCGTTCGTGAACAGTTTCGGAGAGATAACGTCTCCCTGTCTCACGCCTCTTCTCAATGGAATTGCCTCCGAATTCTGCTCCTGTACTCGGACCGACATGGTGGCGCTGTTGTACAAGCACTTCAGCACCTCGATATACCAATAGTCAATACGGCAACGCTGGAGAGACTCGAGCACTGCCCATGTCTCGATCGAATCGAAGGCTTTCTCATATTCCACAAACGCTAAGCAGAAAGGCAAATTATACTCATGTCTTCTGTATAATTTGCTGCAGCGTGTGGATGTGGTCTATGGTACTAAAGCCCTTTCGGAAGCCGGCTTCTTCGGGAGGCTGGAAGTCATCAAACCTGCGTTCGAGACGATTCGTGAGGACCCTCGAAAACAGCTTATAAACATGGCTCAGAAGCGAGATGGGTCGGTAGTTCTTCAATAGAGAGTTATCCCCTTTTTTGAAGAACAGCGTCACCACGCTTCTGTTCCATGCTTCTAGCGTTTTTCCTTCGAGCACGATGGAATTGAAGAGCTTCTGAAAGACTTTAAGTACCGGTGTTCCACCCGCTTTCAGGAGCTCTGATGTGATTCCGGCCTCTCCTGGTGCCTTGTTATTCTTGAGCTGTTTCAGGGCCATCCTAATCTCATACAGACTGATGTCCGGGATATCGTCGGTATAATGTCGGGTCAGTTTGGCTCTCGGATCTTTGTTCAAACTGCTAACAGGTTTTGCGACTGAGATGTATAGCTGTTCGTAGAAACTCCCAATCTCCCTCAGCACCTCTGATTTGGTCGACGCTATACTGCCATCCTCTCTCTTCAGCTTCGTCAGCTGGATTTGCCCAATAGACAAGTCTTTTGCGAACACTTTGGAGCCCTTGTTCCGCTCTATAGTCTCTTTAATACGTTAATACGACCGAATATCGTGCTGCATAGACTTTGAGATGTGTCTACTGAGCTGCATATATGACTCAGCATCCTCGGAGGACTGCAGTTGCAACGCACGACGTTTAGCCATGAGGTCGAGAGTATAGATTGAGAGCTTTTGTGGTCTACTCGTACGGTTGGGTCTTTAGAACCTCAAGCCCACTGTACGAACAGTTTCTACAAACCTATTATTGATCTCGTCCACCGATTCGGCGCTCTCCAGGCACTCGAAGCGATTTGACAATTCGAGTTAAAAGTTCTCGGGGTTCTGGATATGGGCACGAGTAGGTCGGGCACGAGTCACACACTTATTCAGAAAGATACAAGAACTCAGTGAATATTATATGAACTTTATACCTTTAAAACAAATTGTCATAAGTATATCCTCCCGCGGCGGATAGTATAACCTCGCGTTCTAAATTCAAAAACAATATTTAGGACAATGCCCATTGTCGATAATATCTTTAACTTGGTGGCTGTTGAAGATACTTACAATTAGTTACAATACTGTAATATGTCACTACTGTACTGTAGGTACACCACATAGAGCAGGAGACCAACACTAGTTTCTTGTGGGACACCGTAATTCACAGGAACGAACTGTGATTTTAAATAGTACCCATCAGTTAATTCGAAACTATCTTTAAGGTGAGCGTTAAACATTTGACTGTATTGATACCGAAACTCCAAAACCCTAGAAAGCATGAGTTCTGTATTTAGACAGTCTGAGGCTCTCAAAAATTGCAGCATAATCGTAAAACCAGATTGGAAATCTAGAAAAGTCCCAATGTTTTACGTTATGAATTTATTATAATAATATGGATGTAGAATAGAACAGCGCGTCTAGAAGCTGGGTATAGTAATACCGAAACTATCGAAAGACCGGTATTAGGATTATACAAAACCGGTTTTTCAAATTAGAATATTCTGTCCGGTATTCCGGTTTTTCGGTATTACCGAAAACCGGTATCCATGCTCTAGCAAATAGTTGTAATAAATCTGTTTACGTAATACTTCAACGGCCCCAAAGCAATATACATTTTTAATGTGCCGGTGTATAAAACACGGATTTGTTTAGCGAACACGACCCGTCGCGTCACACGGACTGAGATGCTGTACCTCCGAGGCCTACCACTCCGTAATTACTGAGGAATCAGAAGTGGGATTTATGTCGGAGAAAATATGAAGTTAAGAAACATAACTTTCACACTTTCTATTGAAATTTTCTTTGTGTAGATAATAGAAAACGTATCGTGTACACCTGCAATCTTAGGCCAAGATTCTGTTTCACACTGTAATAAGAGTTATCCTCTAATTTATTTTCTCGGACACGACACATCTTGGACTGTTTCGGATCTTTTAAGCGATGAAAGCTTTTATGGCCTGGTAGCGATCCCTGATCTAAACTGAATACTCGCACTGGTGCCTTTCGGGCTATGGTTGCGCCCCTACCGGCGACGTTGCACACTTTCACTTGGGAAAATTCAAACGTGAGAAGAGTCGCGCTCTATGTGTTTTTTGTGCTTTTTATTGAAGCCTATAATAAAGGTCCCACTGCAGGGCACAGGCCTTCTCTCAGAGAGAGAGAATGGGCTTAATCACTACGCGTGCCCACCGCCGATTGTCAATTTCAAGCGCTGAGGTATTGAACACCTCAGACTCAGATGTTTTCCTTCACAGTTAGCGAGCTTTACATACTATCAATCTAAGTTGAAGACGTTAAATGTGCGTGTTTCATTTCATCCTATGGACGTTGAAGAACAATTTGTGGTGCCTGGAAAACGCTTTAAATCGCCAACCAAGAACTGACGTAAAGAAGCGAGCTCGAGCGCGTTAGAGTTGAAGGCGCCGAGACCGGTCAGTCGCCAGGCCCATACAAATTCTCTCTCAGATTCCTAGCTAAAAATTGGTTATTTTAAGATAATTAAAAAAGTAGAATAATAAATTTGATATCGATGCTGTCAATCGTAGGGTAATGAAAATCCAAAAGAAACCTAGCGTATGAGACGTAATTTAAAATTTTCATTTAAAAATCCACGGAAGGAAATGGACTGACGCTATTCTTAATCCGGCGCCACACGGAAATCGTGTTATTATGTGTATTTCCTTTGTATTTAAGTTACTTGTTATTCCTTTTTTTTCTTGTGATTTGTTAATTTGTCTCAATAAATGTCTTTATTTCTTTCTTTTATTTACTCTATTTAAGTATTTTTTGTAAATTGTGTTGTTCCCCCTTTATAAAATAAAATAAGTCACAAACGAGCGGCTCACCTGTCGTCGCGAGCGGCAGGTCGGCGGTCGGGCGAGCGCGGGCCCTCGCGCGCTCGTGGCCTCCACGGCTCGGGCTGAAACAATCATAGTGTTGTAAATGGAAGAAATACAAAGTTTTTGAAACAAAGTTCTACTGTCAAGACAACACAGCTGCGAAGGCTGACGTCAGCACGAAATCGTCATGAAAGCATGACTAAGTTGTACGGTCAAGACAGCACAGCTGCGAAGGCTGGAGACAGCATGAAATCGTCATGAAAGGATGACCAAGTTGTACGGTCAAGACAGCACAGCTGCGAAGGCTGAAGACGGCATCAAATCGTCATAAAAGCCTGAGTATGAAATTCGGGCGCGGGCTTGGCCGTGCGCCAGTCGCTCTCCCGCCTCGGAATCACCCATTATCATATTAATAACATCTGTCAAAGTCACTGGAGAATTACCTTCTTCTCCGGCTCCTTGGCTTCGGGCGTGGGCTTGGCGGCCCGCCATGCGCGCTCCCCTTCGGGCTCATCCCGCTCCCGCTCCCGCTCCCGCTCCCGCTCCCGCTCCCGCTCTGGCGGCTTGTCCCCGCGCCGCCAGCTGCTCCCCCCGCCGGTGGCGGCGCGCTGCTCTTCAAGTTTGCGCTGTACCTCGGCCTCCTTGGCGCGGATCTTGGCCTCGGCGCGCGCCAGCATTTCTTGGTGTTCGCTGCGGGAAAGAAAGGGGTTATGGTCGTGACACTCATGGTAAATCGACAGTGCGTAAGTAATTTTCGGCGGGTGTTAACATTTCAATGCCATTCGATGAAGATAGCTAACGAATATTCTGTATTTTTAGTATGTACTTTCCTAAGTAGCCTTTTTTCGCTACGCATTTTTAGAACTTCATGTCATTTTTCTTGACTTGTTTAAGTACATGATTATGTAAGCTTTTGTCCGGTGTGTTTTTGTTATTGCAAAGTCACGTTTCACCTCACAACATTGCGCCCAACTTTGCAACATCGCCCATGTGGGAACTTCACAATTAACGTACTGGAAAGTCGCGACTTTTGACATTTAAAACGCGCGACTAGCGTCTTCGTTCTACCCACGCAGATAAAGAAGCGATAAAGATCCCCCCCTTTCCTTTGTATGGTGTGCATAAGCATAATCAGCCTATATGGGCCCCACTGTAGGGCACAGGCCTTCTCTCAAGGAGAGAGTATGGGCTTAATCACCACGCGTGCCCACCGCGGATTGGCGATTTCAAGCGCTGAGGTATGTGAATAGCTCAGACACTCAGGTTTCCTCACGATGTTTTCCTTCACCGTTAGCGTGTGGTATTGCTACTATAACTTCACAATGTACATAACTTAGAAAACCAAGTCATAGGTATATGCCCGCACTTGGGATCGAACCTGGGTCTCTCGCTTCCGAGTCCGATGTTCTACCCACTAGGCTACCGACGCCCTCAGTCACGAGGACACGACCAGTAAGAAGAGGAGGAATATTTCGCACGCCGGCCACTCACCGCTCCTGCTTCTCCTTGCGCTCGCGCGCCGCGGCGTCGGCCTCAGCGCGCTTCCGCTCGGCCTCCTCGCGCTGCAGCCGCTCCTGCTCCTCGCGCTGGCGCCGCGCCTCCTCGGCCGCGCGCTCCTCCGCGCGCCGCTTCTCCGCCAGCCACTGCGAGGGGCAAACGCTGAGTAAAGCGTCCTCGACGTCGGCGCTCCGGAAACTTTACCGGGCTTATTCTTAATAACCAATAATTCTTAATAGCCCGTGCGCCTGCAGCCTATATTCAAGGTTTTAGGTCCTAAAAAAGTTACATAATAATGTTAATGAGAGTTTTGAGTGGTACTTCTTTGCAAAATGATATCACTATTTTTTGTGCCTTTTAAATGTATTTTGAATTGTATTTATTCCTGTAAAGCACTCCGCAGAGGCGGTTTATTTAACCCGCGGTCACGTCTTTTCCTTGTAAAACCTCCACCACGGACTATTTTAAACGGCCTTTATCGAGTGTTTAAAGGAATCGCGTTTGAGTTCAATGTACACCAACGAATCAGGAAATTTGTGAATAAATGACCATAAATGAATAATAAATTTGAAATTGTTGTCCTTAGTATACAATTCAAAATACATGTAAGAAGCTATCAGGATATTTTTTAATAGTGATATTATTTTGCAAAAAAGTACCACTCAGAAACCTCATTAACAAATACAAATACAAATATCTTTATTGAGAAATACAATTTGCCACTATGCAATTTGAAACCCTTGCTCCCAAACTAGGATTACCTGTGCGTCAGGAGCAAGTGACTTCCCTTAAATATGTGTACAGTACAATGCAAATTAGTGCAAAATAATAGAGACAAATCAAGATAAACTAGGTATACAAGAAGAACCAACAAAATCAAAACCAAGTGGTTGCTAGGCTATTATAAGGTAACCATAGGTTATTTTTAAGTTTCGAAGGTTGAGTTTTGAAGGTATAAATAACTAACTTAAATTTGTATGCATGCTTATTGTAGTTTAGTGCTGGAGAAGAGTGTGTTTGTGTGTGTGTGTGTGTGTGTGTGTGTGTGTGTGTGTGTTTTTGTGTGTGTGTGTGTGTGTGTGTGTGTGTTTGTGAGCCCTTTATTTATATATATGTTTTATTATTTAATCTTCTATAAAGATAATGGAGTATTATTTGTGTAAAAGAATAGTTAGTAGTAATCTTATCTAGTTGCGGTTGGAGATCATGATTTAATTTTATTATTTAAGGGTGAGCAGTAGAGCTTCAGTATCCTCGTAAGTCAGAGGAAAAAGCCAGTCCTTGATTATTTTCTTGACTTTAAAGTTATTGTGATCCTTAATTTGACAAAGTGCATTGAGTTTGTTGTAAAAACGAGGGGCCAAGAAGTTATACTGCCGTTGCGCAAAGGAGGTTTTGGTAGCGGGAACTGGGCAACGGTCAACTCTTTTGGTTGTTTTTGTCAGGAACGGTACAACAGTTTTATGGTACCTTCTAACCGATTGGTAAATAAAGAGCTTCCTTACTGTTAGAACTCCAGCTTTCTCATAAACCGCTATGGTAGGATGACGAAATGGCATAGACATTAGGGTTTTCAGAACAGCTCGCTGCGCCCTTTCAGCTTCAATTAAATGGGATTTAGCGGCCCCTCCCCAAGCACAGATACAGTAGCTTATGACACATTCACAGAGTGCCTTATATGTCTGTATCAAAAGTTTAGGGTTCGCAACTTGTCGCAGTGCTTTAAAAATATATATTAGTTTCCTTACCCGCTTAGTAACTGCAGAAATGTGTGGGCTCCAACTAAGTTTATCGTCTATGTTTACCCCGAGGTACTTAATAGTGCTTACCCTGTTCAGATATTCACAGTTGCATGTATCTGGATTACTCAAGTTATTTCGATTGCATGGATATGTGTGCAAACGCAATTTGAAATCGGTGGGGTTGCTTGCGCTTGTTATGCCGAAACATAGGTACTTTGTTTTGTTGACATTCAGCGATAGGAGACTGTCCTCAAGCCAAGCCGAAGCAGTACCCATACCAGTTTCCGCCAGTTGGCGCACACTCTCCCAGGTTTTAGCGTGAAACAAAATGACGGTGTCGTCCGCAAACATCTGTATATCGGCGCCCCGCAATTCAGCATTGCAGAGTTCATTAATATAAATTAAAAATAATGTTGGGCCAAGAGTACTGCCCTGCGGGACACCGTACGTGCAGGTTGAGTTATTGCTTAAGTTATTATCTATGCGGACGCGCTGTTGTCTGTCCGATAAGTAGTCCTGGAACCACAGAAGAGGAGTACCCCTTATTCCAAAATTTTCGAGACGAGTCAAAAGGATGGGGATACAAACTGTATCAAACGCCTTCTGTAGGTCCAGGAAGACTCCCACGCATTTATCTCTCTTATCAAGGTACGTGGCAACTTTATTGGTCAATTTTAAAACCGCGTCTTCTGTAGATTTGTTTGACCGAAATCCAAATTGATTATTTCCTAACATATGATTACTTTCGACGTAGTTGACCAGTCTCCTGTTAACAACTTTTTCAAGGATTTTGGAAAGTATGGTCAGCAGGGAGATTGGCCGGTAGTTAGTAGGTTGAGATTTGTCACCAGATTTGTAAATTGGGCAAATAATTGCACTCTTAAATAGAACAGGAAATATTCCATGCTCTATGCTAAGATTGCAGAGGTAAGCGATTGGTACAGCTAGCAGGTTACAAAAAGTTTTGATTAAAGAAGTTGTGATACTATCCCATCCAGGGGCACTATTAGATTTTAGAGCACGTATAATGCTTGCAATTTCACTAGGGTCAGTCAAGTAGAGTGACATCGAATATTCGGGGGCATTTTTTGTTTTGTTATTTGCTGCAAGATCTTTGTCACTAGTTTTTAATTTGTCAAGAGTTGTTTCAGCTAAATTATGTCCTATTGTGGAAAAGTACTTATTGACCTCGTCTAAAGATTCTAACTTACTATCTTTAATACTTAGAAGTTCATTTGAGGGAACTTTATTCTTGTTCATGTTACACACTTCTTTGATAATTCTCCATGTTTCCTTAATATTTCCCGAGTTAATTTCCAGTTGTTTTTCATAATATTGTTTTTTTAATGTTTTAATTAGTCTGTTACAATTATTTCTATATGTTTTATATTCATTTTTAAGTTGCTCATCATTTAATTTTTTTCTCATTTTTTTGTGCAGTTTATCCCTTTTGCGTATAGATCTAACAACTCCAACTGTGATCCAGGGTTTAAGCGGCAATTTTTTTCGTGGAATCTTAGCTACAGTGGTATTTTTATTAACTAAATCCTGGATAGTATTGGTTAGACGTTCCGCCGCCCTGTTCACGTCAGTAATGCAGAAATAATCCTCCCATATTTCTTCTTTCAAACATTCCTGGATTGCCAGAAGATCAACCTTGACTTTTTCATGCATAGTAGCAGATTTTGTTACTTGCGCGTTGCCAATATAGAGGAGAATAGGTGAATGGTCGGTTAGTTCGTCAAAGATGAGCGTCTGGCATTTTTTTTGTGTTTTGACCATAAAGTGGTCAATGCAGGTCTTTTGCCTTGTTGGACGGTCAATTCCTGGTTTGAGTCCGTATGAAGCCATGAGGTTAAGGTATATGTTAGTATTCGCATTTATATTATCTGGAAGAATATCTAAGTTGATGTCACCTGTAAATATTATATTCTGAGAATGAATATTGCTTAAGATAATACCGAGCGAATCAATATAGTTCAAGGGATTACGAAAGCATGGTGGACGGTATGAACATATAAGAGAGTATTGATCTGATATATTAACGATGAGACAATTACCCTCCACAATATCGGGCTCATGTGATGAAGCGTCAAGTTGGTCACGGGCATAGACAACTACGCCGTCGTTTTAGGTTTCTCTTTGTTTGGAACATTTTGTATCCATATATATTTGGTGGTAAATAATTGTCACTAGACCAACACTCTGTCAGAACGAACACATCCACCGTTATGTCAAGCCTGCTAACAAAAACCAGGAACATGTCAAAGTTTTGCCTGATGCTTCGGATATTTAAAGTAACCACACAGAGTGTGTTTGAATTTAGGTGATTTGGTTGGAGCGTTGTGGAGCATTTTGAGGGATCATCAATATTATAACATACAATGCCACTGGAATTGTCTATATCGCTAGCAATAATAGTATTAATTGGGGTGAATTTTAAGTATTGGGAAAATTGAACAAGATAACTGCATATAGTGATGTGGTAATAAACTACAACTGATTATGGGTGTATTAGGGCTTACAGTATATGTAATTTGTGAATGGGCTGTTGTGAATGTGACTGTGTGTGTAGTAAGTGTGTGTACTAGTTTTGTGTGTGTAGTGTCTTTTAGTTTTGCATAAAAAATAAAAATATAAAGGCCAATCTTATTATATAAGGCTAACAAGGAGCGAGCACTTGTATGTAATGGCGACATCGCGGTTAGTCATTGTTTGTTCTTACTAAGATCATCCAGGTCAGCCTCAGTGGTAATCTTAATTTGCGGCGAGTTTTCCTCCTTACGAAGGTAGACGACGCCATGAGATGTCCAGCAAAAAGCGTAGTTGGCTTGCTTTTGCACTGTTCTTGCCATGAAAAATAGTCTCTGGTTTTTGGACGTAAGCGTCTCTGATACGAAGACCGGCTTGACAGGTTGCTTTAAACCAAGGTGGTTGCTGTTTAGTTTGTCACCAGCTTTTTTGGACTTGTTGAAGGATTTAGTAGCCTTTATAAGGTTCTCCTTCTTTATAACTGAGGTAAGTTCAGCTACGATTGGGTGGGAATTGTTCTTGGAGGCCGTTCTGTAGACATCTTTGATGTCTGACTTCTGGATGTCAATGTTTACGGCTTTTCCCAGCCCTACAATGACGTCACATAAATCGTCTTTAGTTTCACGAAGAGGTTTCTCTATGTTGCGGATTTCAAGGCCAGGGGCCCGACTTTTCCTTTCGAGATTCTCCAGCTTCTCTTCAAGAGTGCGTATGTATTTCTTGTCCTCCTGCCTTTCAGTTTCCAATTGAGTGATGCGCTTGAGGAATTCATCGTACTTGCTTGACATCATCACGACGCTATCGGTGAGCTCTATGTTTTGGTCCTTAATGGTGTTGATGGTAGACTGAAGTTCGTGAAGTCTTTTTTCTTGGGACTTAGCGTGTGAATCAAGAGTTTGTCTCAAAGCAGTTAGAGACGAGAAACCCGTATCCTCGTCAAATTTTCGCTTCTTGCGTGTGATGATATTAGCGGCAAGGTCAGTCAGATCAGGAGCTGATGAGTGGTGGTCCGGGGTTGGTCCAACCACCAAGAGTGGTGGTTCGGCTATGGTTACCGTGTCATGGTCCTTCACATGCGTCATTTCGCTATCCGCTAGGGGTGTCTTGGACGTAGGCGGCGGTGTACGTTTAAGCGGCATTATAGTCCGCTGCTAAAAACTACCAGGCGAACAGAGTGACTTAGGAGACGAATCCAATCTTTAGGTCAGGCAGGTCCTTTAAACTGGTCACCGAGCGATGATTTCATACAGAACACCTCTCCGTCCACACTAAGAATGACTACAATATATTATACGTCACCTTAATTGGACGACATGCGACGTTTTAATACAAGTTGACCTTCCGTCCACTTAATGAAGACCTCTCAAACAGGTAGGGCGCTTACTCACAGTCGTTGCACTTGTGTGGTGTGCGTATGCGAGCGATCACCTCCTGGTTGTTTATGCACTCCTATTATAGCAAACTTAATTTTGATTCTATTCAATCTTTAAATTAATTAATTTGACTATAAAATTAACTTAAAATGCGTCTTCACTCGAGAAGGGTCCGGGGGGAAGGAGAAGGGTCCGGGGGGAAGGACATTAACATTATTAGGTAACTTGTTTTAGAACCTAAAACCTAGAATATAGGCTGGAGATGCACGTGCTTATAACCTAGGGCCTTATTGGTCTAGTAGAATAGAGCATCTCCCCTAAAAATGTAATTTTTTAGCAAAAACTTATCATTGTCCAACGCAAACCAACTAATGACCACAGTACACCGTTGTGCCGCTACACCACACTCATTCACTCAAATGTACACACACTCTCTCTCACACAAACTAAACTCGCGAAGTCGATCGCAGTTGGGCGATGATCGTTCCAATATTCCATCTGTCTATCATCGAAGTAGCGAGGGCTCCGTATCGGGCTCCGAAAGCTCGGAGCCCTCATTACCAATACCGGCGACTCGGGGGTAGACGCCCCCGGAGAAGGTGCCCGGGGCAAGAGGCCCAACCTCCCATTGCAATCGCTGCAGCGTGTGAACACTGACCTCCTGCCGGCACTCCTGCGCTGCATCACCCGCTTCTCACGCTCGGCAGCTAGGCGCGGCGTCGAGTTTGCGAGGGCTGCGTATGAGGTTTCGACAGCTGGGGGCTCCCATCACCGTAAAAGGCCCTGGAGGAGGCGCCCGGGGGAAGAGGCTCACCCTCACGCCCCGACCGCTGCGACGACAAACACTGACCTCCTGCCGGCGCTCCTGCACGCGCGCACTCCTGCGCTCCTTGAGCCGCTTCTCGCGCTCGGCGGCGAGGCGCGCGTTGAAGTCGGCGAGGCGCTGCGCGTGCGCCGTGCCGCGCTCGGCCATAAGCCGGCGGATGAACTCGTCGCGCTGCGCGTGCATGCGCGCGAGTCGCTCCGCGGTCGCCACGTCGCGCGTGCGCGCCTCTGTGGGCGGGCCGCCGAGTTATAGTTCCACTGGCGATCCGGTATGTCGTTTGGAGATTACACCCAAACTACGTGTGTATGGGAGTTGACGCTTAAGGCTCGTGGGCTACCTATCTATACCTATCACACTTATCTATCTATCTATCTTCATCTTGCAGAAGAGAGCCATCCGATCGATTTATTTACAAGTTAGGTAGTAGGGATTCGCTAAGAGATTTCTTCAAAGAAACCAACATCTTAACAGTTGCATGTCAATACATTTATGAAAATATTATGTACGTTAGAAAAAATATCAAAGACTTCGAAAATGTTGGTGGCCACCATAATGTTAATACTAGAAATAAACATAAATTGTCATTTCCACAATTTAGACTTGCAAAAGTTAACACATCCTTTATGGGGCACTGTATAAGGTTCTACAACAAAATTCCTCAAGATATATTAGAGTTACCTCCAACGCGATTTAAAAAATGTGTTAAGCACATTCTGTGCAAAAAGGCTTACTATAACATCAAGGATTATTTAGAAGACAAAGATGTTTGGCATTAAGCAGTAGATTAATATTATTTAAAGGACGATTGTGACTAGTGTTCAACACATTAATGACTAATATTTTAAGTTGAAAACTCTGTTAATTAAGTTAAAACGTGTTTTGAAAAGAATAAATGTGGAGTTTCTTTGTTAGTTTCTTCTCCACATAATCCATTAATTGTGAAACTAACAACTTTGACGTTCATTAAGTAAACATTCTGTTTTTACAATGAATAAAAATATTTGAATTGAATTGAATTGAATTGAATTTTGTTAATATTATTAGCCAGCCAGTCGCCCGATATACGTTTTGCGTGTAACCTGTGTCGCCCACGCTCCGAATTACTACTCGTATTTCGCTAAACTATCGCTTGTGCTTACGTACCTTCTCCTTATTTCTCTCATAGTGTATGTACCGTTTCTGATCTGTGCTGCTCGTGTAAGTGTGGACAATAAAAGTCTATCTTCTACCTATCAAGACTTTCTTCATTTCCTACCGCCGCTACGCACTAACAAGACCGACAGCCACGCTACAGGCTGTTGGAGGTGAGCATGCTGTCTCGCGCGCAAAATTTAATAATGTTTGTAATAAAATGAGTATCCTACTAATATTATAAATGTGAATGTTTGTGAAGATGTTTGGATGTTTTTTTTTTTTACTCAATCACGCAATAACGGATTTACATGAAACTTGGCGCACAGATAGACAAATACCTTAATTGAGACATAGCATACTTGATATCCCGGTAATGAGTTCCCGTGTGATAATATTTATTTTAAGTTTAAAATAGATGGCGTTGTGCGAGCGAGCGTTGTTTTAAAAATAAAAAAATATATATGCGTCGAATTGATAACCTCCTCCTTTTTTGAAGTCGGTTAAAAATAGATGGCGTCGTGCAAAAATCGTATAAACTGATTCTGTGGCGGTACGAAGTTCGCCGGGACAGCTATTTTTTTTTTATAAATGTGGTCTGAGTGTTTGATGGATAATAAAATTGTGAACATTCAAGGCATATGTTTCTTATCCTCATATCTCGTACTAAGTTTTGAAATGAGAACATTTAATTCCAAAATTAACAATTTTTGAAACAACTTTTCTTTATTAAAAACTACATAGAGAAAAACCAAAACTCATTTTTATTGTGTGTTTAACGACGTGCGAGCACAATGAAATTGTGTGTTTTATCACAAATGAGAACAAAGGAATTAGAAACACCAGGCCCAAATATGGGACAATGAACTGGTAAGGAAGTGCGATGAAGGACTATAAACACAAGGTCAAAATTGGGCTAATGGAGTGTAACACAAATTCAGATTTAATGAAGAAGAAGAAGAAAGACATTTATTATACCAACAAGATACATCACACAAACAAAATAAGCACTTATGTGCTTATGCAACATAATATGCAACAGAAAGAAAACTAAATACACAACAGACAAAACGAATAAATAAAACAGGACCATAGATGTAGCCTGTGGTGTATCTACGTTGCCACAAAAGGCAGCTGACTCAGCGTTGGATAGTTGGATCGAGAAATGGAGAAATTGACTGATAAAAAGATTGAAAGAGATGGAAAGATTGACTATGAACGCAAGTTCCAGTCCCCATCAACTCACCGATAAGCAGCTGGATGCGTTCCTTCTCCTGTTGTTCCCAGAAGGCCTTGTCTTGAACCTGCTTCTCTTCCAGGCTCTTCTGCAAAAGCGGAATCTCCTCCGGACGCTTGGCGCGCTCGAAATAGTCCACCTGGAGGGACGGAGTAGGGAAGTGTTCGAAAATTACGGTGTTACTGATAGATACGATTCCTCTAAAACGCTCTTTAAATGAAGTTTAAATAATTTTGTGTAAAGGAAACGAAAACTATATTTTTTAAATTTTTGTTAATGTGGTCTGTGAGGTCGGACCGTGTTACGTAGAAACAGTTCAACCCACCCACTTGCGATGAAAACGCTTTTTTTATGTATTAGATAGCTTTTTTCCATGTTGTCGTACAGACGTGTTTAATTTTATAGTGATATTACAAATATAAAACGTCTGAACATAAGGAACAAAACAACTTAATACATAAAAAGCGTTTTTCTAGCAAATTACGTATTGTGGGTTGGAATGTTTCTGCGTAACATGGTCTAACTGAACAACTGTGTTTGTCTGTGACATAGGAGATTATGATTATTATGTTACCTTCTTCTCCTGCGACTTAAGTCGGGCCTGGAGCTCTCGGCGTTCCTTCATCAGCTCTTCAGCCTCGCGCTGTGCTATGGCCTCCGCGTCCATCTTCTTTAGGTCCTATTGGGTGGAAAACGATGAATATTAGTCCGTATTCCATTAAATACTCTTTGTTTTTGCATCGGACTGTCAGACTGCCTCTTTGGTCAAACGGTATCACGTATACCTCTCTCTTCGAGACTCCGTTGAGTGTAGACGTGTTTGCGAAATTTCTATAATTTTATAAGTTGCTGTACACAATTTTAAACCATAAAGCTATTAACAGTTTAGTGATTTCTGCTTGCGTGTGAAGACACGTTTTTACTACATTATTACAACGTGATAGGAGGCGGCTGACGAACAGCGAGCGTCCAGTGGCCTGGCACTCCACCTCGGGGAAACGAGATAGTGGCATAAATTTTATTTCTACCCTCACCCGCCACACGAGTCGACTAAGGTATACAACATTTTTACCTTTCCAACTTAAGTTCACCGTGGCTCTGCGGTGCGACGTCTGCCTGAGAGGCGGATGACCCGGGTTCGAGTCACACCCCATACCAGTGTCGAAGATTTTAGTTTTTGTTTGTCTATTTGTTGGTGACTTAACTATAGGCGAGATCTGTTGAACACAAAATGCCACTCAAACGTACTCCAACCAAAACAGATCCATCCTTAGAACACGCTTACTCCGAGCCTGACGTCAATATACCAACATCAATACCGGACACTGAGGGCTTTAATCCAATCAGCAACAGATACAAGCGCAAGCGCAATGAAGGCGACGATCTCAATTTGTTCATGACTGAAATCAAACAGTTAATTTCAGAGCAAAGCCTGAAACTTACTTCTATGCAAGTAAAAATAGATTCGCTATGTGCGCAAAACAGTACTCTAACTGAATCAATAGGTTTTATGTCCTCTCAATATGATGATGTCATAAAACGCATGGACGAAATGGCTTCCGAAAGGAAAGATAACATTGCATATATCCATTCGCTGGAAAGTAAAGTCGAGAGTCTGGAGAGAAACCTAAAGTCCACCAGTGTGGAGATACGAAATGTCCCCCAGAAAAATCCGGAACCCAAAACAGACCTGGTGAAACTAATTATTACAATGGGTAGAAACCTGGACGTGCCGTTACAGGAAAACGATGTGAAAGACGTCTTTCGACTGCCTACTAAATCAGCTCCATCCCAACCAATTGTTGTGGACTTCACAACGGTTATGGCAAAGGAGAAAATCTTACAGGCGGCCAAGGCTTACAACAAAACTAACGGCAACAATAAATTGAATTCTGCAAACCTAGGCATTGGCGGTTCACCAAGGCCCGTCTATTTGTCAGAAAGCCTAACACATAAGAATAAGCGACTCTATTACCTGGCACGCGACTTCGCGAAGACTAATTCCTTCAAGTACGTCTGGACATCCTACGGCAAGGTATATCTTCGCAAGAAAGACGGTGCCCCATCAGTCCGCATCGAATCTGAGAATGATTTTGTCAGAATCAAAGAGGAAATGTGACTACCAACCCAGGAATTACCCGCATTCTCCTACTACGTGTTTTTTGTTATGTTTGTATGTTATAGAGAACTGTACCAATTTACGTTTTTAATATTATCTTTGTTTTTAGTAATACTCACTGTCTGTAAAATTATCTCATTTCACGCGGCTGACAGCAGGGCTGGCATAAGGTTTCGTTTAACACATAAATTAATTTCCAAAATGTACTACTACATCTACAAAGGATCTGCATCAAAAAAGTTTTATTCACACTTATACATACTAATAAATATAAAGCCTATTATATACACATCATACACCCTACACTATCCTACACAATATTCAAAGCTTCATGAGTATAATAAATACATTCAGCCAACAAAAAGTTCTATTAACCTAAATTTATGTTGCAATAAATTGGTGTCCCCTGCAAACTTTTTTTTCCATGAGTAAGCCAAATTCTATAATCGACGACTTAGATAACACAAGTAACATTCATTCTCTGAATTGTGATATAGAAGAACTACCTAATATACTACCGTCAAGCGTTCCGAACCTCTCAATTATTACCCAAAATATTAGAAGCATTCATAAAACCTCGAATATTGATGATTTAGACGTAAATCTTTCTATTCTTACACAAGACATCGATGTCATTGTGCTGACTGAATGCCGAACTAATTTGGATAAACCTCTCCCAAATAAACCTAACTATTTAACGTACAGCACCATTAAAAAAACGAATCAAAATGACGGTGTTGTAGTCTTCATTAAATCTAATATCATGCATACCACAAATGAAATTCCTATTCATGGTGCTTCATGCCTAGAAATAACCCTTTCAAATTTTAAAATAATATGTCTTTATCGGTCTCCATCCGAGCCAAACCCTGATCAATTTATTAAATCCCTTGAAACTCATCTGAACACTATACATCCAAATGACAAAAATATAATTTTAACGGGAGATATCAATATAAATATAATAGAAGGAAATACAAGCCATTACACAGGCTCGTACCTGGACATGCTGGCTAGTTACTTCTTATTACCTGGCCATAGATTTGATACAAGAATTAATAGTTGCCTAGACCATATATTTACCAACCTAGACCCGCTCAAGTTTTCAGCGACAATAGCAGTTCTAAACACAACAGTCACAGACCATAAAATGGCTACTATGTTTATTTACAATAAAGAATTAACATATAAAGCACCAAATACAAAAACCCTAACAAACTACACTGAAGCACTGACTACATTAAAAACCCACATCACTCCTGATTTACTGTCAATTACTGATCCAGATACTGTGGCAGAAAAACTAGTTTTTGCAATTACAACGTCTCTAAATTTAAACACAAAAACAATTAAAATACCAAACAACAAAAAAATTATTAAACCATGGATTACGCCTGGAATCCTAAAATGCATAAAACATAGAAATAATCTTCAGAAAAAACTCAAAAATAACGACACTGATGAAATTCTCAAATTAACATATCGTAGATACAGAAATTTCTGTAATAACTTAATAAAAAAACAAAAAAGGAATTATGAAAAATCATTATTAGATAAAGCAAAAACAAATAACAAATCTTTGTGGAAGTGTATTAAAAATATAACTAATTTAAATAAACAGAAAAAATCTACTATCGATCTAATTAACTTAAAGTCTATTCCAACGGAATCAGCAAAATTTATTAATAACCATTTCATTGGAGTAGGGAAAACATTAGCTGAGCAGATAACAAATGACCAAGAACAGTTAGATGAATACTTTGCTTCAATACCTACACAATTAAACTCTATTGGCATAATAGAACCTGATTTCTCTGAAATAGAATCGATCATCATAAATTTAAAAACTCAATCTGCTGCTGGCTGGGACAATATCCCCACAAAGTTTATAAAATTAGCTAAAACAATACTTACTCCTATTATTACTCACCTCTCGTCTCTTGTCTTCCGGTTGGGTATTTTTCCACGGCTGCTCAAACGTTCAATTATACATCCCATTTTCAAGAACGGTAGTGGAGACGATATAAATAACTATAGGCCAATTTCTGTGCTGTCAGTCTTGTCAAAAATTATAGAAAAATTAATTAACTCTAGACTAATAAAATTTCTAACAAAATATGATATTCTCTCTAAAGCGCAATACGGCTTCCGACAAGGCTTGAGTACAGAAGATGCAGTATTAGACCTTACAAAAAATATAACCAAGTGTCTAGACGATAAGAAAAAAACTCTGTGCATATTCTTGGATCTACAAAAAGCGTTCGATACGGTTTCCACTACCATTCTACTAAAAAAACTAGATAAGATAGGTATCAGAGGTACATTTCTAGACCTCCTTACCAGTTATCTTGCTGATCGCAGTCAACGAGTTAAACTGGACGAGAAAACTATTAGTGATGACCTATTTACGTCCAACTATGGTGTTCCACAAGGTAGTGTCCTAGGACCTACCCTCTTCCTTATATACATTAATGATCTGACTAACCTACGACTAAGTAACGGCCACATTTTTTCATATGCAGACGACACTGCGTTGCTTTTTCATGGTACGAACTGGCCGGAAGCATTTGACATGGCTGAAAATGGATTGCATAGAGTCATAAAATGGTTACAACACAACTTACTAACACTAAACATGAAAAAAACTAATTATATTACCTTCTCGATTCGTGACTCTATGCAACCTAATAAAAGTCAAGTACTTACTGCTCATACATGTGCCAGTGGTGGAATCGCAAACTCCTGCCACTGCAAAACAATTCAAAAAGTGAATACTACAAGGTACTTGGGCATTGTATTAGACAGCAATCTTTCTTGGTATCCACAACTCGAATCAGTGGCAAGTCGAGCAAGAAAGCTAATCTGGTTATTTAAGCATCTTAGAAATATTTGCGATACTACTCTTATTACATATATTTATACTACTCTGGTCCAGTCTATCATACTCTACTGTATTACTATATGGGGTGGTACTTTTAAATCTAAGTTCATAAGTATTGAACGGTCCCAACGATGTATCCTAAAAGTAATGCTGCGTAAGAAAAGGCTGTATAGTACCACAAAACTCTACAATGATGCAAATGTTTTGACCATCAGACAATTGTATATTTTACAGTGTACATTAAAGATTCATAAAAATACGGAAGTAGACCAAAACATTATGAAAAAACGTAATCCTTATACCGTTGTAAAGACTAAAAAAACGAGAACAGTTTTTGCGTCAAAACAATTTTCCGCACAATCTTTGAGACTATACAATAAAGTTAACAGACAAATCAACATTTATACCATGACATATCATGAATGTAAAAAAGCTCTGTCAATTTGGTTGAAAACGCTGTCTTATGCGCAGACAGAAGAATTGCTTAACTGAACTAAAATTTTTGCATGTTAATAACTAGTTTTACATATAAAGTTCCTATTAGTATCCAAACCTGAGACTAAATCCTAGATGTATTATTATCATTAACTTAGTAATAGCTTACACCTTAAATGTACCACAGGAATAAATGTATATACGTTGAGAGAGCGGGCCTCTCCTAACACAGGTTTTTTTAACTTAACAGGAGAGTCCCAACCCCTGTCAAATGAATCCTGTTCATGAAATAAAGAAATTTTGTATTTGTATTTTGTATTTGTATATCATGCCAGAGGTCGTGGGTTTGATTATATTTCATACTGGGGGGCGCTGTACATTTGTACAAATGGCCTCAGTGTGGCAGGGCACCTAGTTTCTAGGACCAGGACAAGTGATTGTATTGCGTGGAAGTTATTTATTTATTTTATAAGGGGTTTTTTATCTAAATCCGGGGAAGCAATGTGTGATAATGTACGGTGCTTATCAAGGAGGCAGAAATTTCGACTGAAAAGCATTCGGCAAAGTAGACAGGCTGGTGAATTTAAAAATCAAATTTGGCAAATTCAAAATGTGGCCAGAAGTTCTGAACCTCACCTCTTCATCCATTTTCATTACTTCCCGTGGTTGCCGATTGATGGGCGCCATCCGCTCCTTGAGATAACGTTCCTTGAGTACCTTGAGATAGCGCGTGGCACATCGTCTCTGTCTCCTAGCTCAAAACTATACTACCTGCCTCGCTATACCTTTGTTGGCAAGCATTTGGCTCCGTTTATTGAGACACCGTCTATCTCACTCCACTTCTCAGCGGAAGTTATATGCGCCTCCCAGGTAAAACTGCCTGAGAATACAGCTTCTGCAGCACCTTCTTCCCGTAGCTGCTGTAATGAGCTCCGTCTGCTCCTCGAGATGGCGACCAGCTCGTTGGCGTGGCGTCTCTTCTCCCGTAAGATTACACTCGTCTTCATCTAATTTGCTGGAAATTTGATTGACAAGGAGTCGAAACATACCTCTTCATCCAGCTTCTGCAGCACCTTCTTCCCGTGGCTGCTCTGGCTGATGAGCGCCATCCGCTCCTTGAGGTGGCGCTCCCTCATGGCGGCCAGCTCGCTGGCGTGGCGCCTCTTCTCCCGTTCTTCCCGCTCCGCCTCCTGCCGGCGCGCCTCCGCTGCTGCTTGGGCGCGCATCTGCTCTTCTTGGCGGCTGTTGAGAAGAGAGGTGTGGTTGGTTAGGCCTGAAACTTCCGCTCTTAGCTACATAGTTTATTACATTAAGGAGCCTATATACGTCCCACTGCAGGGCACAGGCCTTCTCTCAGGGAGAGAGTATGGGCTTAATCACCACGCGTGCCCACCGCGGATTGGCGATTTCAAGCGCTGAGGTATGTGAGTAGCTCAGACACTCAGGTTTCTTCAAGATGTTTTTCCTTCACCGTTAGCGAGTGGTACTGCTACTATAACTTCACAAATGTACATAACTTAGAAAGCAAAGCAGCTCTTTGCTACATACTTTATTGTAAACCAGAAGAAGAAAAAGAAAGACATTTATTACACCAACAAGACACATCACAGAAACAAGCTAAGCAGATAAGTAAACAAGGAAAGAAACATTAAAACAGGACTTATTGAGCATGTTGGGCTATTGGGCTGCGAAATCACTCCAGCTAATCAAACTTTTTTCAGAAAGTCAGCAGTGCTCACCTCCCTTTAGGAAGCCTGCACATAATCATCACTGCAGGCCTCTGAAGGGATCCAAGAGTCAAGAAGTCAAAGAAGAGCTGACGTCGGCACCGAGGTAAATACAAATCTGTATGGGGGTCATCATCATCATCATTTGCCATTTGACGCCCACTGCCGTACATAGGCCTCCCTCATGGTTTTCTAACCATGAAGGGGTATGCCATAATCGCCACGCTTGGCAGGCGGGTTGGCAATCGCAGTATGCGGTTGGAATCTCAGGAAGACGCTGCTGCCCGTCACCTGGTAATTTTATTTCCTTAGTTGCCTCCGACGACATCCACGGAAGGAAATGCAGTGACGCTATTCTTAATCCGGCGCCACACGGATGTATGGGGGTAGATTTTGTAGTCTTTGTAGAAATTAAGGTGTGTGGCGATCGAGGTCATATAACTTAATAAATAGAAGAGAATTCGAAATATAAAAAATATTGGAAATATTATTAATTATTGATGATCTACCAATCGTTCTTTCAATTTGAACTGTTACATATCTGGACCTGATTTATCGATTTTTTTATTTAGTGATTGTCAACTCATCATCCTTGATATCAGGCCTTTATATCTACTTAGTATCGTATTTAGACTTGACTTATCTATCTTTACATGTAATCATTGTCAACTGTTCATTGTGCTGCACCATAAGCGCGCGCGCACGCTCGCTACAGTGCTCCGAGACGAGTTTCAATCTCTTTTTTCTTTCTTTTTTGCATTCCTTTATTCTTTCTTTCATTCTTTTTTTGCTCTCGAGTCTATGAATTGGAACCGTCGCGTACGTAACTATGTTTTATCTATTCTTGTAGGTAGTCATTGTGAACTGTTCGTCCCGGAGCCTTCAAATGTACTTACTATCATCCTCGAACCACATACTTCCAGCTCCGTTGTGTATAGACGGATGCGTCTCGTGTGTATCAATGTAATACTATGTGTAATTTTTTTTTTGTGCACAATAAAGTGTCCTCTATCTATCTACTGACCGCAACTCTTCTTCCTCCCGCACAGTATTCAGCCGCTCGATGTACTCCTTCCTCTCCTCGATGATCTTGTGCCGCTGCAGCACGCGCGCGTGCTCGGCGTGCTTGCTCTCGTGGTAGTGCTGCACCATGTGCGCGCGCGCACGCTCGCGCTCGGCCGCGCGCCGCGCCGGGAACAGCTCGTGCACGGCGCGGGACAGCACCTCGGCCGCTCGGACCAGTTGCTCGCGCACCTGCCCCACAGTTACGAAGGTGATAGGGCGTAACACTCTGGCCAGGCTTCATCTCTAAGGACAGCCCCTGTATTATGCGCACCGAGCCCTGAAAGATTCCAATCGTCTAACTGTCAAATTAGTATGGAATTTGACAGTTAGACGATTGGAATCAGTCAGGATTTGGTGCGCATTATTAAGCCTCAGCTCGTGCACGGCGCGGACCGATCGCTCGCGCACCTGCCTAGAGAGGTACAAAGGTTACAGGGTGTAGAGATTGGCTGCATTTCAATTTCTTTCCAACTGCATAAATCATCTCATTACGTAGATGCAAAGGCCAAAGTTTTGTATGGATTATAGTGCACCAACCAATATACATCCGAAAATGTCTCTTAAGGCTATTAAGGGGCAAGCAAATTAAAAGTTATCATTCTTTTAAAAAAAAAATACGTTAATAAACATAATAAGAATTACACTTGACTTGAAAAAAAAAATAATTATCATTAGTGAACAGGCTAAATTTTAATTTCAAGCGCAAATTAATATGTTCTGTCTCCTCAGTACTGACCTTGAAAATAACAATGGTTTCCAATTGTTAAGATAAGATAAGATAAGAATATTCTTTATTGTATACCAGAAAAAAATGTTACAGAAACAGCAATGACAAAAGAAAAGATACAATTGGCGGCCTTATTGCTAATAGCAATTTCTTCCAGGCAACCTCATATTGGAGATTTGCCGAAGGAGAAATAGACACGGGTAGTCGGTGCAAAGACGAATATTAATACACATACATATACGTAATAATAATAATAAACTTACATAATATATCATACTTGAATACTATACATAACTACACGTACTTACATAAATAATGGCTTATAACAAGTGTGTGATCTGGACAACAAAAAGGTGATATACCTACAGATATATGAAGAGAAGTTAATAGACACTTACAGCAAAACTACTTAATTAGACAGAAAGAATTCTTTCACTCTGGCTTTAAATATGGCGGGAGATGGTGAGCGCCTTATCGAAACCGGAAGATCATTCCACAGCCGGGCGGCCTTTACAGTAAATGAGCTACTGAAGAACCTTGTCGTATGACTTGGTGTCTTCAGCGCTAGACTCTGGTCGGACCGTAGTGCCCGGCTGTGGGAGTCACTGAGGAAACTGAAGCGCTCTTTGAGATAAAGGGGAGTGGATGGATTGAACAGCACTGAGTACAGCAGCGAAAGGATGTTAAATTAGAAATAAAATACAATCTACATAAAACAAAAAACGTTCTAAAAATAGATCATAGTTATTAAGATTTATGATCTTCAATTTTCAGAGAAACATGTTATTAAGGATGTTATGATTTTATTCCTCTGGTGGCGCTGGTTGGCAAATTTATACGAATAAATTAACGCGATACAGTGTTTTTTTCAGTTTCCTAGGCGCCGCTCCACTCTACTCGCAAAGAAAGATTCTCAGCTGCATGGCAAGCCCTTACCTGTTCAGCGGGCGTCGCTTGCAAGATGGCGCCACCGCAAGCCTCGTCAGCAGTGGAGCACCACTCGCCGCCGCCCGCCTCCACTCCGAAGTGCACGCATCTGCAACGAGCGTCACCGCATTAATAAAATAAAATAAATAATAAACAACTTCCACACAACACAATCACTTGTCCGGGTCCCAAACTTGGATAGGGTGCCATGGTAACCAGGCAAGGACATCACATGAATGTTTGTGATGTCCTTGCCTGGTTACCATAGCACTTTACATCTTCTTCTTTTGGTGCCATCTCCTATCGGAGGTCGGCTATCGTTGGGGCTACTTCGTCCCGTGTTGGTGCGGCTCGGCAGAGTTCTACATTTCTCGCGCTAAACCAACTCTGTGACAACATTCCAGCTCCGCAGCCGGACTCTTTGTAGCGACATTCGAGTGCACTAATTCTGTAGCGCCACATACCGTCTACCTCCGGTCGTTTTAGCGCCACAGTCGTCCAAAGACTGTGTCTAGTGTTCAACACATTCATGAGCAATATTTTTTAAGCTGAAAACTATTTAAACTATTAGTCCATGCAGCATGTGGACAGGCCTCCAGAAACATCAAATAAAGTTAATTATGTTTAATTTTTGCAATAACGTAATTTAATTCTGTTTCATTTTTTTTTTCGATAATTCAATTTTAATTCTCCAATTCAAAACTAATTTCTGTAATAGTTTAATTAGTTAATTCAATTTCTATTTTTTCTTTTTATTTAATTCTAGTGTTATGTTATTTAATATGGCTTTGGCTGGAATAAAAATTATTTATTTATTATTTAAAACCTTTTGAAATGAATAAACGTGGACCAATAAATTGCGCTTGAAGGGTCTGAAGACACCATTACCATGTTACCATGGTAATGGTGTCTTCAGTTACCATGGTCGATCCGTATCTGCATGTCGTTATGGCACTCACTTGTTAGCATGGTCGATCCGTATCTGCATGTCGTTATGGCGCACGCAGTCAACCAGCAGCCGCTCCAGGTGGAACAGGTCCTGCGTGCCGGCCATCTCCAGCAGCCGCGAGAACTGGACGCACGCGTAGCACTGCGCGACTTGACGTATCAGCCGCACCAGAGTCACGTCGCTGAGAGCCGTGGTGTACTGGGCCAACGGAGCGTCTGTGGAGAGGTTCAGTGGTCAGTTGGTGCAAGTCTTAATATGAGCTTAATATCTTAAGAAGAAAATCAGAAATCAAAATCAATTCAAAACGTCAAAGTTGTTCGTTTCACAATTAATAGATTATGTGGAGAAGAAGCTAACAAAGAAACTCCACATTTATTCTTTTCAAAACACGTTTTAACTTAATTAACAGAGTTTTCAACTTAAAATATTAGTCATGAATGTGTTGAACACTAGTCACAATCGTCCTGTAATGTTGTAATAAGCCTTTTTGCACAGTGTGCTTAAAAATTTTTTTAAACCGCGTTGGAGATAACTCTAACACATCTTGAGGAATCTTGTTGTAGAACCTTATATAAAAAAATCATTTCTAAGTAAAGAATTTACATTCCGTTTGTTGAATGTCAATTTACCATGTTATCTGTTGCCTTCAGGGTCGAGTTGTCAGGGAGAACGGAGAAAAGAAACACCACTAATGAACACTCTACGAAGAGAGGTTCGATTCGGAAGCATCGTAACTTTAAAAGTTATCAGCAGAGAGCAGATCTTTGACCTGAGATGGCCGGACAGTTGGGCTAAAGACTTCATTGGGCTATTTTAGTAATGTGTAAAGCTGAAATTGTTGTTTTTTTGACTGCACAAGTATTTAGGCTTATTGTAACGGAGATCAAGACCATTTCCAAGGGTCTCTGATCCAGGAGAGTAAGCTTTTCTGGTGACATAAACTTCATTATAATTAAAACTCGCCCCCTTGCGTAAGAAAATAAGACTGATGAACCCTTAAAGGGAACAGTACTTGTTCAGGCCCCTCCTACAACTAGTCTTACGTATTTCCATGTTTGTGATGTCATTGCCTGGTTACCATAGCACAGGGTATCCTAGTTGCAGACCAGCCCAACTAACAATTCTGTGTCATATAACAGTAACAAAGACGTTTTTTGTCGTACAAGCTGGCTGTGTAAGAACATTGATAATGTGTACCGGATGCGAAAGTGGCTCCAATTATTCAACTAAACAGTTGCACAATGCAATGACAAAAAAACATTTTCCCACTTTTTCTTTCTATTCATTTCGTTTCACTGTAACGTAATATCCTGTCATCATAAACAGCCTATATACGTCCCAGTGTAGGGCACAGGCCTTCTCTCAGACAGAGATTACGGGGTTAATCACCACGCGTGCCCACCGCAGATAGGCGATTTCAAGCGCTGAGGTATTGTAAATAGCCCAGACACTCAGGTTTCCTCACGATGTTTTCCTTCACAGTTAGCGAGTGGTATTGCTGCTATAATTTCAACTTAGAAAACAAAGTCAAAGGTACGATAGGCGATTTCAAGCGCTGAGGTATTGTAAATAGCCCAGACACTCAGGTTTCCTCACGATGTTTTCCTACTTTTGCTACTATAATTTCAACTTAGAAAACAAAGTCAAAGGTACATGCCCGCACTGGGAGTCACACCTGGATCCAATCAAAAAATAATAATAACAACAAACTAATGCACTCACTCGGCTCCTCCTGTAGTGAATTAATCACAGCCTGGACATTGTGGCAGATGGTGAGAGGGTCGAATTCCACTTCAAGCCAGGCGTACAACTGCTGCAGCTGTGCCGACGCCAGCGCCACCACGTTGTAGCGGACAACATCTGAAACAAAATAATGTCTGTTAGGTGGAGATTAAACTTTCATATAAATCGCCTACGGCCCGACGATTCGGGTCAATTTGGAGTATCCTTACTTAACCAGCTAATGTCGGGCCACGCGCAGTGTAGGGTTCCTTAGAAAGAGAGGGTTTTATCTGCTTTACAGAACTAACAACTTCATCAACGTAATTTTCAATTGATTTTATACGAAGTTTTCCTTTTATAAGTTGGTCGCCTATTACTTGAAAAGTCTACTTAGCCGTGATAGTTATCATTTTAAGTTATTATATGTGCTACTACCCTGATTTTTTTTCAAGTTTCAACAGTCAAAACCCTATTCTGACAAAAATTTGCGCGTTACTTATAACTTAATATTCCGCAAACGGAACCCTAAATCAAAAAATTATCTTCCTACACCCAGAATATCTTTAAAAGACCAATCCAATGATGCTCCAGACTATAGTGTCGGAGAGAAGAAAAAAATTGCATCCCTAATTAAGGGCAGGGAGTACACAAATTTTTTTTTTTAAGGATTTTATTCTACCGTTTCACCTGAGCTAGGCCGCGGACAGACAGACAGACAAACGGACGGACATGGCGAAACTATAAGGGTTCTTCGTCGACTACGGAATCCTAAAAACTTTGTCCTTTGCATCTACGTAATGAGATGATTTATACAACGTCCAGTGGCACCTTCACTCACTAGATGGGTGAAGGGACCGCTCGGATGCTGCAGTGCCTGGGACATTGTTTTTTAGATGGAGTAAGCTTGCCCAGTACTAAGCTGTCAGTATGATATAGCGTGATGGATTTGTAATAAACCATGTTGAGTTACCAAGGGAAAAAATAATAGTTAGACCCAAGATTTCTGCACTTAGCCTCAGTGTATGTAGCAAGGCTGTGATATCACTCCAGACGGCCTATTTCCTTTCAGAAAGTCAGCAGCGCTCTTATGTCACTGCAGGCCCCCTGAAGGTACCCCTTTAAGGCATCAGTGGCATAGCTGACTGTTGGTTAGTCCCATAGTGTGGAATTATCTATTCAGTGAGCAGTCAAAACTGCCACTGCTTTATGAAGATCACCTCTCCTCAAGAGCAGGCTATTATTTTTATAAGGTCAGGTTAACACTTGACCCCAGTCATGCCTGATGGTAGACGAAGACGGGGTCTAAGATGTTACATTCTTACCATGTAAATGCTGGCTAACCCCAGTTTTAAAGACACCCAGGTTATACATCTCCGGAAAATCGGACGACGGCCACGCTTTCCACATCTTTACCGCATATGTGCAAGGCATTTCTGGCACTTTGATTTTTCCATTTATTTTTTATGTTCTGAGTGCCAAGAAGAAAAAATTTAATGGTCCCAACTGAAAATCAGTTCAGCTGGTACTGTGTTGTTCGCAGCACACACAATCAATGTATGCTGAGTTGGTGACCCTTTGTTGCCACAGAGGCACAATGTCCACATTTTTCTGGTTGTGTTTTTGTTGCTTTTATGTAAATTATGTTATTTTATTTTATTGGGGATAATAAACAGTTATACAATATCAACATGATTGACAAATAAGGGTATGAAATAGAATAGGTAATAGTATAACCCACCACATTAGGTAAATTATGTTATTTTTATGTGTGCCCTTTTGTGGCATTCTAAATAAATGTATTCCTTCTTTCATTTCGAGATTTTCAGTGGAATAAACTAATAATGAAGTTAAGGACTCACCCTTGAGCAAGCTAGCCCGGGTTGGTGGCTGGGCCAGACCAAGGAGCACTGCCAAGCGCTGGGCCTTCTCCACAGGACTCTTGTCAGTCTCCACGAACCGGTCGAACTCTGGGTGGAGTGACGGCAGAGGCACAGAGAGGACAGCCACTAGAACCCGGCAGGCCATCCTGTGAACAAAATGGAGTGTCAAAGGCTATTTAGAATCTAAAGTTTTGTAGTACCGGTTTCCGCACTTAGCCTCATAGTTGGGCCATTGTACGTAGCAATCGCTGAGGTATCTAAATACCTCAGCCACTACGGTTTCCTAACTTTGTTGTTCTTCACAGTTAGCGAGTGGTATTGCTACTACAAATTTACAAATGTACATAGCTTAGAAAACAAAGTCCTTAGTACATGCCGAGTTTCGAACCCACGACCCCCCGAATGTGAGGCTAGCGTGCTACCGAAGCGCTAACACTAGAGTATTATCCTTTGTCTATTTGTAACTTTTCACTGAGTGGATTTGGCAGTTCACAGTAGGTTCGAAAGGATCTAGCAGTTTTTTTTGTTTCCTTTTGTGTCCCAAAATAATACGTCGAAAACTGGTCCTAGATTCTACAGGGTGTAACAAAATCCCACATGAATCCGAAAACAACTTTCACTATGGGGAAAAGAAAATTCTACACAAATTGCTAACGCAAAGGAGAATGATCAATTTACTATAGGAGTTAGTCTATTTTTGCGTGTTCTTGCGCATTGATGAAACCAACGGTAAACTATAAGAAATTAGCTCTGGATTATGCAGGAAAAATATTATGAAAATATTAGATGGGAGTTTTGAGAAATCTTAATTTTGAGCCCATGTTTTGACAACTTTGGTGGTTTGGTGTTATTTTGGGTTGGCATTGGCACCTAGTCAGTTTGAATTATAAACATAGGTCATTATTAGGTAGGTATGGTTAGTTAGTTACAAAATTATTAAAGTTAAAATACAAAATATCCGTAGGTTTCATGCAATAAGTAATAGGGTTCGTCTAATATTATCGCATATCTGTACGACAGTTTGCAATATTATATCTTTAAAAAAAAGTCATAGGCATGTCTAAGAAAAAAAAATGATAGTAAAACGAGGTCTTGTAAGTAATATAACATTTTTTATTTAAATACCCTCTTCAAATATATTATCTAAGAAAGGAGCTGGGGCATTTATATCGTTAAATCGTCCCCATCTCAAGTACCACACCACTGTCATCACGTGAGCGCAACATCCTACTGTTCTTTTGCCTACAATGCAATTGCAGCAATAGCGCACCAAAGAGCTCAATGTGTTCGCTGTGTCAGTATCTCGGTTTACCAAAACTTAAAAAAAGTATGTGCGTCCACTGACATGCCTTGACTTTATGCGTGATCTTACCAAATACATAGTTATTTAAGCCAAGAATGAGAGGTCATTTTAACAATAAACTACACTAATTAAACAGTATAAAATCCACTGGAATCAATTTGCAAAAATAAAAGCGTAATAAAACCGCTCGTTTGAATTACCGTCAAAAACTCCCCGTTTGCACTTTGCACTTTCGCATTTTATGTATGTACACGATTTGCGATTTTTGCAATAATGTAATCTAATCTGTGTTTGTAATCTCTATTGACTGACTGAAGTTTTTTAGTTATACAATCAATACAGATATTTTTTAATTATTACTTTTAAACCCCTGATTCTTTTAATTTATCAAATGGAACTATGAAATCATTTTTCAAAAGAAACATTTTGAGGTATAAATGCTTAAAGCGCAACATAGACTGTTTTTGATCATTCTCTTTTCACGATTCCGACAGAATTTAATGCGCATAATTAGACCTCCGATGGGTCCATTGTAGCAGCAATGCCACTGGCTAATGGCAAAGGAAAACGTTGTGAGGAAACCTGAATGACTTAGGTGTACAGATCACTTTATTGCACAACCAGAAAAAAAGACTACTCAATGCTCGTAATCGCCTATCCACTTTAATATCGTAATTATTGTTAAGTGCGAGAAACCACAGCGAGAAAAATCTTACTTCTGCAGTTCCTCCTGCGTGATATTCTTTTTCATCTCCCGGGAAAGCTGAAAGTGCTTGAGCAGGGCAGCGGCGTGGAACAGACAGTGGCCTGCCTTCCAGAACACCAGAGCGAGTTTGCCGTAGTAGTTGGCCATGGTCTTGGCCACCGGCGTCTTCTTGGACATGTTCATCAGGTTGTGAATGTCCTCGATCGCTTTGTAGGCTTCCTACAAAATTATTTGAAGAAATTAGTAAAAGAAATCATTCACAAGATCACATCATGATCTTCTTGCATCTTATATAAAAAAAAAACACTAAGTACTCATATGATAAGAAAATTCTTGCTTCTTTTAATTAATTAATTTGTCTATTCAAAGCATAGGCAATAGGTAAATTGGTAGGCTGTATACATGGACTGTTATTTCTAAAACAGTTGTATTAGTTTAAATTAACACGAAACGCACATGTATTATGCGCCCGTCGCGTCAAACTTACTTTATTTGCCTCCGAGGCCTATCATTCCATAATCATTGATACATTAGGAATGAGATTTCATTCAGAGGCTTATTAACTTTTCCTAGGCCTTGTTATTAATTTTGAAGCTTATTGTAAATATTGAGGCTTATTAATAATTTTAGGGATAGTAAATTTCGAAGCTTATGGATTAATTATAAAAACTCACCTGCCACAGCTCCATCTGGATTGCACTGTCCAGCTGAAAGAGACGGGTCTCCAGGTTCAGTTGCTGAGTCTCTGGCTTGGAGATGCTTACATTGCCAGTTTGCACCTGGAAGTTAAGAGGGTTTTTAGAAGTTTGTAAAGATAGGATGCGTTTGTTGAAACAAACAAAATCTATAAAAGGATATACAAAATCTCAGAGTTTTTCTTGTGCAGGCATAACTGAACACAGGTCACAGATGAGTTCTATGGCCCAGTGTGTCTTACCACCATCACAATGTTCCTCTGAGGCCTACCATCTCACTATCTTTAAGATAACTGAAATGGGATTTTATTCAGAGGCCAGGCAAAATAGCATTGGAATAAATAAAGTCTTAAGAATATATCAAAACTGAGTGTGACACAAAGTTGGTAAAGTTATCCTTATAAATACATTAATGATTTTCACTATCAAATCAAATTAACTATGTAATTACAACTGTAGCAGTGTATACTCACGGTGAGCTTGCAAATATCCTCGAGATGCTTCCGCAACTTGTCGCAGAGCTTGCGGAACTCGGTCTTGCGCGAGTACTTGAGGCAGAACTGGAAGGCCATGCGGGCGATGTCGTGGTACAGGTTCTCCACATGCGCGTTGGTACGCAACAGCTCCAGGCACTGGCAGTACGACTCCCAGAGGAATTTCACCTGGAACGTGTACGAGTTTTAGTAAATTTTTATAGCTGTTTAAATTCGGCAGCAATAGTAGATTGTACAACAAGTGCATAAAACGCACCATTTTACTCGAGACGTTTATCCATCCGAGCGAGCTTGCGAGCGAGGATAGATATAAAGTCGAGTGTAAAATGGGTTTTATGGACAAGTTGTACACTCTACTTTTCACTTCGATTGCGAGGAAATGAAACAGCAACATGTAAAAATAATTATGGTTCCCGCCAATTAACTTTTTTTCTTTTTTTTTCTGTAGGGACGTGACACCTGACTTAAGGTCGTTACATACTGCTCAGTTATAAAAACATTTTCTTTTTATAACTATGATAAGTTGTTGTTATGGCTTAAATACTATACTGATCTACTAAATTGAAAAATAAACAAATATAAAAAATAATAAATGAGACGAAATACAAATTATAAGTTTATTTCATGAAGTTTTATTGTGTACTTTGGCTGTTGGTATCTTTGCCTTGGTCTTAGAATACGAACGAAACGAAATAAAATAAAGAGGTTGTTGTATGAAGTTAAAGATGTTCGTGTGGCTGTTGCAGCGATTGCCTTGGTCTTCGACGAAGATTTTACTTTATGCTCTAGAGCATAAAAAGCGACTTTATGTCGCCTACGCACGACATAAAGACGAACTTTTAGAGCATGAGAAGTGAAAAGGCCATTTAGGGTCATGGAGGCTGATGGACTTCACTTTGCACCAAACACGAACTACAGAGAAGCAGTGGAAGCCCAAACAGTTTTCTTTTTGTAGTTTTGGAAGGCTTATCGCAAAAGTGCACTAAATAACTATCAGTGATAATAAAAAAAAACTGTTCAAATACCAGCTGACTTTAAGTCCATACATTTTTTTTGTTTTTTATTAGGTACGTAAACTTTAGACTAAAAACCTATTTAGAGGCTCAGCTCAGCACGGCGGGCTGATTACGTATTTCAAAGCAACAGCGTGTTAATGCAACAAAAAAAAAAAGAATATATAAATTTTAGACTATTTATGGGAAAAATAGAAACATGTTTTTTAAGAAATATTAACCACTACTAATAATAATAAGTAATATTGTATCTAATGTAATGCCTGTCTATGACATAACTATTTTAATTTATTCTTAATTTGAATTCTATTTTGATATTGTTTTAATTTTATAATCTGATTGACATGTTTAATAATAATGGAATATTATGGTTAATGTACATAGTGTACAAATTTATTATTTATGAGGATCTTAAGATAATTTGAAAAAGTCACAGACTAGGGTTGGTGGACATTGTGTGTAACCAATTATAAAAAAAAATATGTAATTGCTGGTGTATGCAATAAAGAATATTCTATCTATCTATTTATGCATTAATAACTGATTTTGGCTTGGTGCCAAACAAATAAATTAAGAGCCAATTTTCCAATAGTCAGATAAAACTTAACTGGAGAATAAACTGCATGCCATCCCTGTCTAAATCATACAAGCCAAAACTCACGCCTGTGTCCCAGAGGGGTAGGCACAGCCATTTGCCACGATCCTGACAGATCACTTTCGCTTCTTCAACATTAATTAGTCTGTGCATGTTGTGGAGATATGCATCAAATTGCTGTGTACATTTTAAGATTGATGCTTTGATGCGCTTCAACTCTGTCTCAGTATGCCTCTGCCTTTATGCTGGATTCTTCAGTAGATACATGGAGAACAAGAACTCAATACTGAACCTTCTGTATCAATTTTCCTTTCACTTACCCATGGTGTCAGGATAGTCCTGTCAGAACGATCCTGCGCATCTTCCCCTGACACCGCACTAAGCAGGATGCTCTCAGGAGTAGCAAGGTTGTCCAAGTCGTCTGTGTCAATGACGGCCTGTGCGGATTGCTCACGAGCTGCCTCGGTGCGCTCTTCGGCCATTCGCAGGTAGCCTCTGTAGGTAAGAGTATGGGTTAGAAACTGTTGGTCACACCCCAGTACTGGGATAGCAGATTAGAGGAAAGAAAGATATAAAAAAAACTGACTGCTAAGGTCTTAAGCAATGCCTACATGAGTCCATTGAATGTAAAGTCTCAGCACACTTGTAGGTACCTTGGTCTGAATGAATTCCACACAGCACAATCACTTGTCCTGGTCCCAAACTAGGATACCCTGCACTATGGTAACCAGGCCAGGACATGTACATGGAAATACACCCAGACTGAAGCTAATATGAACAATATCGTCTAATGGACTAATTTATACTTGAGCTCAGATTTGGAGTCCTATATTTTATTAATAACGACAGTTTTGGTTATTAAAGTACAAGATTTCCACACTTAGCCATGCTAGTTGGCCACTGTACCATGCTAGAGCTTAGGTATGTGATCACTTCAGAAACTTTGTTCCAATGTTGTCCTTCACAATTATCTAGTGGTAATTACAACTATTACATACTACAAAATAAATAGATAATACATAATACAATTAATTCAAATAATACATTTTAATGCATGCTAAATATATTTTGTTATTTAAGACTATTGGCAAATAAAGGCTATTTTCATTTTCATTACAACTATCATTTATTCTTAAAAGGCTCTTTAAAAATAGTGGCTCTAAGTCAACAAATTATGATACTTTGGAGTGTGAAAAAAATGTAGTTTTTTGTTTGTGCGGTAAACAATATGTAAGTAGTACATATTATTACATATTTTATTCTTACGCTTACTTAATTTCGAAAGTTAATTGGTATTTCGAATTATTACAAAACATCAGCAAAACCAGTCACTTTTACGGTTCTTTATTTTTTTAGCCATAGTGGTGTAATGTTTCGATTGTAGATTTTTATCAGCTGTATTCAATTACAAAATAATAACATAAAAATTTAACTTTATTTTTCCCACCTCTACAACCATGCGTTGTGTATTTTGTCACCATATTGGAACAAAAGTATGCGCTTCTTTGTATTCAGTGTACTTTAGCTTGGGAGTATTTGTGCCACGATCACGAAGGAACACAGGGCAAATGTAGCACAAAAATGAAGGGAAATGATACAAAAAGAATATGACAGAGATGTCATATTGATAACTTAATTGATGTTATGATTATTTATTATACTGGCGACAATAGCTCAACAGATCATTTTGGTTCTTCATCTGGCAAAAGTGAATAAAGACTATAAGCGATTAGTTTTATTCGCTAAAATACTCAGTTTTTTTTTGTGCATCATTATATAACTATCAAAAACTTTAATACTTTAATAAGAGATGATATAATTTGGAATCAATTTATCATGATAATCGCATATTCAGGGTACCAATTTATTTGGCTTACATCCCTAATTGCATTGTAATGACAGCTGTCCAAACAGGCCTATTGAATGTCAATAACAGTTGTCAGTCATACAACAGTTGTACAGTTACTGTAGTGATATTATCTTCACCTATTGCACAAGTTTTTGTAGAACAAGATAATCTACTGTTCTTCAGGGCTCTATATACATAGCAAAGGATTTGTTTACCTTATGACCTGCTCCAGAGATCCGACATTCACCGATTGGAACATATTCCTGTACTGGAACAGCCCTTCCTTGGCGATGTGCGATTTGCGTAGCTCAACACAAAGCTCCAGATAACGGAACATGATGGGTTCCAGCACTGACTCGGACCAGTTGTAAGCCCATTTCTTGTTTCTGAACACCTCCTGAAGGGTGTCCAAAGCCCGGGCAGGCTTTTCCAAGTCCATGAACTCTGAAAACAGTGTCGGACAATTGATAACCATTTTAGGTTAGGATTATGAAAGAAGTTTACAAGCTTTTCTGAGGGTACAGGTTGATTTTACGAATAGAGGTTTTACTGAAAATGTAAGATAGTGGAATGAATCCTTGATGCGAAAAGCGTATTCGATAAAAATTGTGAAAGGTCACGCCAAGTGCAACGTGGTAAATGTTATGGGAAAGTACTAACCGTTAGCCCGTTTGAGAGCATTCTCTGGCCTTTGGCCGTAACGGGCCATGGTGTACCGCGCAATCTTGACGGCTTTTTAGAAAATTTGGGTCTCAAAATATCAGAGAAAGAATAAAATTCTTTCTCCATACGCCGGCCTGTCTCACACTACAACATTCACCACAATACAAAATGGCCGACTGTACGATCTATAGTGATGTACCAGTTCTTAGAAAACCGGTAAAAAACCGGTAATTTGTAGGATGCGACCGGTGGCCAAGAGAAGATTCATTCACATTGATTTTTTGAGATGGAACAGTGATAGTTAAAACATAGATCTCTAATTAGTGCTACAAAATACCCCACGTTCAATTGTGGGAAGGTGGAACGAGTTCAGTATTAACCGGCAAATAATCTATGCACCTGCCATCGTCGACTGCCATCTTGCGAAGTACCTAGGTATTTCGACGGGTGAAGTTTTTGTTACAGTTTTAAATCTTTTAGTGATTTTTTATATTTTCCTTAGATTTATGCTGATTTCATATAACCTATAACACACTCGCGCATATACGATGAATCGATTCAGATCTCATTTCTCTAAATCTGACTATTGGTCAACATAGAATCGGACGTGCTTAAACACATACATACATACCATCCTTTTGGGCCCCGCAGCAGTCGGGTAAAAAAGGCAATGAAATTAAATTTTGCGTTGGTTTGGACATGTGGAGAGGATGAAAGAAGAAAAATTGACGAAACAAATATATTCAGCGAATGTGGATGCAAGGGCCGATAAGGGACGTCCTAGGCGCGCAGGCGGACATAGTTCGACCACCAAATAGGGGATATATTAGCAAAGAGCAAGATAGAAAGTACCCGAAACGAAACTGACGTGAATGTTGGGGAAGCGAAAGTGATCTGTTAGGATCGTGGCAAATGGCAGTCCCTGGTCTCTGCCTACCCCTCTGGGATACAGGCCTGAGTTTATATATGTAAAATTCAATTCCTATTTCGATTCGATCGATAATTCGATCAGGTTTTGTTCGCATCGTCGGTTGAAGACCTGCAGACACAAGTAGCAGTAATGGATGAGGCGTTTAAAAGGAAAGGAATGAACATTAATGTGAGTAAGACAAAAGTAATGGTGTTCGAAAAAGATGATGAAATGACTGAGTGCAAGATAAGAATTAGAGGTAAGGGTGGAACAAGTGAAAGAATTTGTCTATTTGGGGAGCCTCTTTACCAGGGATGGCAAGTGCGAAGGTGATATAGAAAGAAGAGTAAAAGCAGGAAATTGTGTAAACGGTGCATTGCACTCCTTTGTGAGTGGCCAGAACATCTCCAAAAGAGCTAGATTGGCTATCCATAATGGAGTGCTAGTCCCAACACTTATGTATGCTAGCGAGACTTGGGTATGGCAAAAGAAGCAAGAAAGTAGGATTAATGCAGTAGAAATGAGGTCCTTGAGAAGTATGTCTGGCGTTACTTTGAATGACAGGATACGCAATAGTGTGGTTAGAGAACGTTGTGGACTGAAAGAGGATGTAGTGACAAGAATTGAGAAAGGAATGTTGCGTTGGTTTGGACATGTGGAGAGGATGAAGGAAGAAAGATTGACAAAACAAATATATCGAGCGAATGTGGATGGAAGGGCCGGTAAGGGACGACCCAGACGGACATACTTCGACCAAATAGAGGATGTATTAACAAAGGGCAAGATAAAAAGTACCCGAAACCGGCGTGCGTGCATGCAACGACTAATGAATGTTGAGGAAGCGAAAGTGATCTGTCAGGATCGTAGGAAGTGGCTTTCCCTGGTCTCTGCCTACCCCTCTGGGATACAGGCGTGAGTTTATGTTATGTTATGTTCAATTCCTATTTTGGAACCTGTACCGATCTGATTCAATCCATCAATTTTTATTATCATAAATATCGCGGGACTTTTTGATAAAAAAATTACATAAAAAACCGTTTTTGGTGCTAAAGATTATAATCGGTTCACATCGCAGGTACGACTGTATCCGTTTGGTTAAAGTGTGTTGCCACCTCAAAAAAAATCTTGTCATCATCTGTTTATTTTAGTGCCCAGATGTTGACCAAAAAGGGACCGAGGGATTGGAAACCGTTATTTTTTTTATTTGAATTTTTTAATCTGTGATATTTTAGCTTTGTTTTGGTCTAGAATATTTTTGGGTGCCGTAGTAATTTTTTTATGATTTTTTTGTGAGCCGAGGCAGTTTTGGAAACTTGTTTATACACGAAACTTCAAACGCGATTTTCTCGAAATCAATTATTTTCCCTTGATGTCCCTTTTTAGTCAACCACTCACAATGGTTGAGTGAAATAAACATCTTTTATCCAATCACAAAAGCTAAAGATTGTAGAAAAAAGTAACCAAAGAAAACATTTAAGACTGAAAAATATATTCCTTCCGGTCCGCTTCCGGTTTCGGATTAATGGAAGACTTGCAGACTTTTTAGACGTTGAATAAAATGAACGCAGCGATAATTTTTTTTGACGGGTTTGACTTGACAGTTCCATTTCCACATAATTTTCGTATAGTCTGTGCTGTGATTCTCGTGTTGTTTTTACAATTCAAATACCTAAATGCAAAGTTTTGCTAAATCGTGATGTAATAAGTATCAAGAGCTAATTAATCGCGTTCTTGATACCTACATTACATGACATTGTGCTTTTTAGACTAAATCTAACACCTTTCACATCCATAACCTAGCAGCGTTTGTGTATAATTTATAGAAATGTTATTAGTGGTGAAAATACGGCTTTACGGGAAGCCGTATTCAAGTTATTATATATCTGAAGAAGCCTGCATGTTCACTGATGAACGATCTCTTAAGGATTTAGGTCTACAGAACAGCTGCTGCAGCAATATTAGCATAGAAGATTATGACACGAAAAGAAAACACTTCAGTTTGGTCACAAACGCATTATTTCTGCAGCCCTTTGTGAGAGAGTGTTTAGTGTCCGATGTCTATAGAAAAAGAGTATTAGAGAACTTAACAAAGCTAAGTGGTGACAGTGCTAATGGCATGGCTTCTCTGAAACTAAATTTAGAGTGTCCTGACAGGGAAATCCTTGATTATGCTTGGTAAGTTTCCTGTTGCACGATCTGGGGCCTAATTTTGCGCACCAAATCCTGTGCGATTCCAATCTTCTAACTGTCAAATTCCTTAGTAATTTAGACAATTGGAATCGCTTAAAATTGGGTGCGCGTAATATAGAGGCTGGTCATAATACACTTATTTGAATGTATCATGACCAGTATATGTAAGAAATATGTTGAGCAAATATGGGTGGAATTGCCTATAAGGGACATCCCAAGTGGACACGAAAACTGAAGTGTGTGCATGTAGCGACTAATAAAATTAATGTTGATGAAGAGGTTTGTTAGGATTATAGCAAGTGGCAAACTCTGGTCTCGGTCCAGCCCTTTGGAATACAGGTGTTAGATTATTGTATGTATGATCAGCATAATCCGCTGGCACTGTTACAATCCTACATGCTCTGCCATGTAGTTCATGCTTGGTCTAAATTAAAGTTAACTACCTAAGTGTCTACCTATCTTATGTTAAGATAAGAATATTTTTAAATGTTCATGAAGCGAAAGAGGTCATTGAGAGCAACAACGAATAAATGTTGATGAAGTGAAAGGGATTTGTCAGGATCGTGGCAAACCCTTGTCTTTGCGTACCCCACTGGGATACAGCAGGAGTACATAGTACAAAGACGCGTTTTAAATGTCAAAAGCCACGACTTTCCAGTACATTAATGGTCCAATTCTGACATTTTAGTGCCACAAAACGCTTGTACTACTCATGCAGGTGTGAGTATATGTCATGTAATGTAATTAGTCAGATCCCATTTCTGATTTCAACTCATTTTCGCTAGTATCTGAAATAAGTCTTACACTTTTTGAAGAGCTGCTTGGCTATTGCCAACCAGTCAATTGTTTTTTCTATTGTTTTAAAAATTCCTTATTATTTTTAATAATTAAGTAGATTTAATAATCAATCGGTCTCTTCAGCTTTGTCAAAAAAAGATTGGTATAGAAAAATACTCATCATCATCATTCAGCCAATAAAGAATATTATTGCCAAAAACAATACTCAATGGATGGTAATTTTATTCACAGGAATGAGAGAATGCGAAGGCTAATTTGGACCAGAGTTGAAATAGAGAATGCATTTTCTTGGCTCTCGACACTTGGAGGGGCCTACTCTGCTTTGGGCGACTACTTTGAAAATTGTGTAAGTATATATTTGTGTTGGATACCCAGAAATATGTATGTGATGTGACACTAATGATTGATACTAGTTTTATTTAAGATTAATGCTTTACAAAAGCTTTTGCACTTCAGAGTTGCATGCACAAAGTGGAAATACTTCAGCAATTTTTGCTCCATAAGGTACTTTGATGCTTTTGTCTATGAAAGTTACATGATATGGGTACTATAGAACAAAATGCAACAGTAACAAGACATTATGGCATAGGTGAGGCTAATAAAACTTTTAGGAATGTTTGAAAATGGAGGGTGAGGACATTTTTGGAACAAAATCTGTACCCTGTCTATACCCAAAATTTGTGTTAGTGTTTTTTACACCTCAGTTACTAAATAGTATGTCTTATTACTGTTTCATTAAAAGATTTATTAAATATAGTGGAAAAAAATGGTTTTTAAAGAATACAAACTATTGTCTCATAGTTAAATTCATTGGCTCCTAAACAGAAGCCCATTTTTCTATGTAGTTAAAAACATTGGCTCAAAAACGAAAACCCATTCTAAAGTAGGTAAATTCCTTCACTTATACTTTCACAGGCAGAGGAAGCTGGCAGGATATCAATAAGACAATACAAGCTATCGCTAATGCTCGGAGACGAAGGTCTAGCAGCGCGCAGTAAACTGTATTCCGCGCTCTCTTCAGCGCAAAAAGGAGATCTGAAGCTATCCAGGCATATTGTGAGAAAAGTAGCAGAGTTTGCCCACACGACCCACGATCGGAGACTGATGCGGATGTGCCATGGCGTCTGGGCCAAGCTGAAGTATTTGAGGAGGCTAAAGAAGCAGCTGGGTTTGAGAGAAGATGGCGATAAGAATTTTGTTTGAGAAGGCACTAAATTCTGTCAATGCAAAAACGCAAGAAACCATTGTCATGCCACTCGATTGATTTTCATTCCACTGCCGGTTCAATTTCGCTTGCTTTGACGCGACAAGGGCCGGTATTAAAAAAATCTGTAAATGATTTTCGACTGGCTTGGTTTTTGTCTTAACAGAATAAGCCCCCAGGGTGGATAGGTTTTGTTCTCCTTCGATATTTGTGTTCAACATCAATGCCATTTAATAAAACTAGTGTGGTGCACACAATGTGATAACTTAATGCAATGATGCCATAATTGTGTGAGTGCATTAAACCTGTTGTGTTTATTGATGACCTTCATGCCTGGCATATTGGCAATATTGCTGGGTACAGTACATAAATAGTTGTGTTACTGTAAATAAATTTCCAGTTTTGATTTATACATTATTTAAAGGAAATAAACAGGTACTCTGGTAAGAGAAAAACATTTTATTTTCAAGTGACAAAATCCGTAAAAACAAAATACACCGTATAAAATGTCACACTATTTAAATTCACTATCTAAACTAAATAAAATACATGTTACATATAAAAATACGAAAATATCCTTTGCTTTCTACAGTATTATTTATTACCTTACTTTATTATTAGCACTTGTTGGTAACAAAAATAAAACGGAAAATGCGGCGAATGAAACATAAATAAAATAAACTTAATTTAGTTTTTCAGACCAAAAGTACAATATAAACCTTATTTTTAGTACCACTTTTACGAGGTTCTGTACCTCAAACGGAAAAAAACGGAACCCTTATAGGATCACTTTGTTGTAGGTAAGTCCGTCCGTCTGTCTGTCTGTCAAGACCCTTCATTATTTATTTATTTTAATACTTTATTGCACTAATTACATTGTAAATGTACAAGGGCGTGCTTAATGCAAGAAGCATACCCTTTATCTCGGGAACGAGTGGAGGTATTGAGTTGAAATTAAAACTGTCCCTTGAAGCTGTGAACAAATCAAACTTCTAAGAGATACGGCCGTTTATGCCGCAAAAGACGTATATTTCGACACTCGAGGGAATCAAAATTTATAGGGTACTTTCCGTTGACCTAGAACTATAGAATTTGGCATGTGATATCGTCTTATACTACAAGTACAGGGAAAAATCTGAAAACTATAGGTGCATTTGTAACTAAATCTTAAAAAAATGTCTGAAGTTCGGAAAAAGTGCGAGACTCGATTCCTGGACTATTTATAATACGAAAGTACCGACAGATTTTGGACGGTTTTTTAATTACAATAATTTAAAAAAAATCAGTTCTCAAGAGACTCCAACATAACAGTAGATCATGTTTCCTCACCATTAGGTATTTCATGACACTGTGTTATTTACAAACACACATTCCCACTTTTATAAGCAACCTATATAAGTCCCACAGTAGGGCACAAGCCTTCTCTCAGAGAGAGAGAGTATGGGATTAATCACCACGCGTGCCCACCGCGGATTGGCGAGTTCAAGCGCTGAGCAATTTCCCACTTAAACACCATAAATTTCCTCTAAAAACGCCATCAACTGTGGTATTGGGGTGGTAGCGGAGCGGTAGAACGCCGGGCTTCTCGTTCGGGAGGTCGTGGGTTCGAATCCCGGCATGTACCAATTACTTTGTTTCCCAAGTCACGTACATTTTGAAGTTATAGTAACAATACCACTCGCTAATGGCGAAGGAAAACATCGTGAGCAAACCTGAGTGTCTGAGGTGTTCACATACCTCACCGCTTGAAATTGCCAATCCGCGGTGGGCACGCGTAGCCTGTGCCCTGCAATGCTGCTATTATAAAAAATAAAGTTTGTAGCAGTATTTTCCTTGTAAAGTCTCTGCCACAGACTATTTATACGGCGTTTATGGAGTGTTTTTAGGAATCCAAATCGTTTTTATGGATAACACCGTTAGTTTTCATTGATCAAATTGAGAACGCGTGCGAACATATTCTGTGAAAATAATATCGAAATCGGATAAGAAATGGCGAAATTATAGCTATTTTAGTGCACAGGGTCGAAAATCGGGCGCATACGCTTAACACGTCACATCATAGTACGATGGACCGCGCGCTTGGTTGCCGCGTACAGACTAGCATTTCGGTCGGTCTCAGTGAATTGATGTGTGCGCGCGGGTGGTTTTTAACGTTATGTAGGTGATAATGTCGATGTGCCAAAACGCTAGAATGCGACTGTAACTGCGCCCGTAAACATTTTTTTTCGGGTTACACACGGCGAAAAAGTTGGAAAGAAATTATTAACGTCTTGTGTTCGGAGACCCGATTTTATTGCTTAAAACGAAATGCTTATCATTTCAAATACTTGACAAGAACACCGGAGTGTCAAGTGGTCAAATATGTTGAGGGGCTCCATGTAGTAGCACTAGCGCCCCACCATGGAAAGAAAACATCTTTTTTACAGATCGTATTTGCAAATAGACCTATGACTGATAGCATTATGCCAAAAACGGCCGAGCCTCGTTCGCTTGTGATTGGCCATGTTCGGCTTGTCACACGTGACACTGGCGAAATTGCACTGGACAATCAGTGCAGTGAGTCCATAAAGCAGAATAATGAATTGAAGTTGCCTAACAAAAAGTTCGTATTGACGAGTAGAACCCATCTTCGAATGTACATGGGGATTTTGTTACGTCATGTTTGGGGTGGCCAGGTTCCGATGATCTTCACATTTTATTCTTATCGTTATATTTCAATATGGGCGTGTGTCCACTAAAGGCCACATTGCACAGATGAACAAGCCGAATTGCATAGTTGTTCAATAAATTGTGTAAGGCTGCTATAAGAGCCTGGTGCAATGTGCAAGGTCACATTACTTACTGTACGCGCTCAGCTAGTATCGTAGTCAGACGTTCTCAAAAATTACTAAAATGCTTCATTGAGTAGTGATACACTTTTACCTCGTCAGGCCTTGACCTTGAAAATAACTATTGAAAACCATTGTTATTTTCAAGGTCAGGACTGACGAGGTTCTATACAACAAAGATCATCATCATCATTCAGCCACAAGAAGTCCACTGCTGAAAATAGGCCTCCTCCATGGATTTCCAAAAAGACCACATAAGATACAACAAAGATCCTTGCACCCAAATAAGAGGAGGCATTTCCTTCCACTTTCCGTCTTACTGTCACGATGTTGAACAATTTTAATGAACACACAGTTCCTTTTGATCATTCTGGCATTGGTTTGCATTGATACTGTTTCCCAATGAAGGATTTTCTTTTTATTTGTTTTTAAATTATTCCCTAGTCGCTACATAGATGGCGCTGAACTTTGTAAGTTACTGCAAGGAACGGAACGATTTGATTATTTCACTTGGATGTAATTTTTGGATCATAAAATGAAACTTGCATAATTATGTTATTGTCACATGACAAGTAAATATCGTTCCGAACTGATCCCATTCACGTTATCGCAATATCCATTGACGTCCATTTCGGAACGCCTATCATAGAGACGCGTCAACTCACGCGAATAGGTACGTGAGCAATTTGTAGTGCGTTTCTGTTTGTCCATCATCCCAAATCAGAACGCACGGCTAGTAACGTAGTCAGTTCAGCGCCATCTACGGAGTTCTTGGGAACTACTTTTTTTTCTTAATAGTCAAAAAGAAAACCTCCCATTGCTTTGTCGGTCAATATTCAATGTCACGATATTAAAAGTATTCAATAAAATAGTGTAAAATCGGCAGTGCCGTTGTCCCTATTCAAAAGTAACCGGTCGTTAGGTTGGCATAACTGCGACAAAGTATGACGGAGTGCATTGATTAGTTGGAAAGGTGAGAAGCGCGAGCTGGATCACTTTTACTGTACTCTTGGTGGAGGAAACGTTTCTTCACATTATTAGGTAGCATCAAATCGGCACGCTTTGTTTTCATACAAATCCCTGTGCTTGCGCTGTCTTGTTGATTCACGTCTCAGTGGGATGGACCTTAAACAGCACGGCACGATGGCAGTACGGGATTATAGGCATGGTTACCTCATAGACCGGCGACAGCAGTCTTATACAACTTACCGTCGACAGCACATCAACCTTTACATACGTAAAATCTAATCAGTTAAGGATGAAACACACCAACGCGGTAGCGGTGACCGTCTATACATAGGTCCATATAAATACTACTGCAGCAAATGACGTACGTATGGACGTTAAGGGCGCCTTTGCAACAAAAATGTGAAGGTTGACGTGCCGACGACTGTACGTCTTGCCGTGCCCTGTCGTCTAGCGGAAATCGCCCGATTTTGGTAGATTCCAGGCGGAAGTTAAGTATGGTTCATACGAAGCCAGTGCGCTGGCGCCAGTTCTACAGGCAAGCCACCGCTGGCTCGTGTTGTATAGATGAAGCCAGTCGGCCTACATCTTGTGGCAGAAATTCTAAACAAAAACAAACGCACAGGACTGAACGGTTGAAGGGTTAGCGGGCCGAGGTCACTGGGTTGAAAATAGACGGCTCCTCTATTATCGCCAACACTGGCTTGGCATGAAAAACTGTTTATACAAGGCCAATACCAAGCCAGTGCCGGCTGCCAGTAATAATGGCTATAGCCGTCTTTATTGAGAAGACTCCTTACAGCACAAAGGGCAGGCCAGCGTTCCCATCGGGTCCCACGCTGGCAGCATTTTAGCTGGCTGCTGGAACACCTCTAGGACCTCCTCGGGTACATACTTCTTGTCCACTGCAACCTGAAACGGAGTGAAGCGTGAGTAAAACTAATCTGTGAACCAAGCAAGTTGTTTTTGTTTTCTATTTTACTTATAATTAGGCCGACCGACCAACAAATATGTTACTGGTGCATAAAATTATGTGTAAGAAAGGGGTACAATTCTAGGTGATCATTTACTTACAGGTCGCCATAACATTAAAAAAAAAAAGTATGTAAAGTGTAGTAAAGTGTAGTACAGAAACTGCGACTTAACGAGAAAATAAAATCGAAATCAATTTTTTTTATTCAAAGTAGCAAAGAAACTGCGACTTAATGAACGTTACAAGTTAAACTAGGTGTCCATTTCAAAATCTAGATCATTTTGGAGAAAAAATGGACAAAAAACTCCAAACTTAGTCTTTTCAAGTCCTTAATTTACAGGATTTATATAAATGTTCTAAAACTCATGCATTGAACTGGCTTTAATTCCAGACATCATTGTCATCTAAATAATCTTTAATGTTATAGTAGCTTTTTTGGCACAAAGTGTGCTTCACACATTTTTGACAAGTTAAACAAGATGTCCATTTCAATATCTAGATCATTTTGGAGAAACAATGGACAAGGTATTTAATTCTTATAACAACTAGTAAATAACACTCCTGTATTAACCCAAAAAACGTCACAATGTTTTCAAACGTAGGCCACCACGATTCAGGCTCGACCTTGTGTGGTGGCTACTGCTATTGTCTTAGTTATAGTTAAACCGTTTGTCAATAAATTATGTCATTTCAACTAGAACTTACAAAACAATAGCACAATAAAATCTTTGAAAATTCATCAACATCTACACACTTGGGGAATAGCAGAGCGTTGTTCTTGTTAAAAATCAAAGCACCTCAAAGACGAACAGTCCAAAAGGACTACGGGCATTTATGAGGAGACGAATGGTTCCCGCCCTATCGAACAATGTTAGTGCAAAAAGATGCTTTATTTCCCTCACCTCAAATACGAATTCCCTGAACCAGGGCTCGGTCAGCAGGAGGTACCCTTTGTCGTAATCCTTGTCGCTATAGGAGTTCTCCACGCGGAACTTCGTTGGCTTGCCTTGCTCCTGAGAAATGAAAGGATAATAAAAAATCTCGGGCAAGTGCGGGAAAGACTGGAAAACATCGTGAGGAAACATGTGAGTCTGAGGTGTTTATAGCTCAGCGCTTGAAATTGACAATCCGCGGTGGGCGTGCGTGGTGACAAAGCCCGTACCCTCTCTCTGAGAGAAGGCCTGTTCCCTGCAGTAAGACGTATTTATAGGCTACATATAAAAAAAAACCGGACAAGGGCGAGTCGGACTCGCCCACGCAGGGTTCCGTACAAATTTGTAGGTACTTACTCGCACATATAATAAATAATTCAGGAATCGAGTTTCTTCACTTCAAAGACAATTTTTTTATGATTCAATTACAAATTGTTTTCAGATTTTTCCGTTCTGAAAATCAGTTTTGCTGGTGTTATGCTAACCATAGCACACATCAGTAAAGTATGCTGAGTTGGAGCCCCTTTTTTGTTGTCACGGAGGCACCTGAGGCGTTTGAGGTCCGAGGTGGCTGGGTGCCGTACATTACTGTATGGTACCCGGCTGCCTTTGACTCTATATGCCTCACATGTTCTCTTCACGATTGTTTTGTTTTTATAACGTTCGTGTCTTTTGACCTTTGTGTTTACTTTGCGTTTCTGTGACAATTTAAATAAATATCCTCTTTCTTTCTTTCTTCTTCTTTCTTGTAGTAAAAGACGATATTACTTGCCTCATAGTTCTAGGTCAACGGAAAGTACGCTATACATTTCGATTCCCTTGAGTGTCGAAATATACGTTTTTGCGGCATAAACGGCCAATTTTTTTTTACGTTACTTAGAAGTTTGATTTTTTCACAGCTTCAAGGGACTGTGTGGACCTCAGTATATGGTTTTAATTTCGATTACATACTTCCACGCGTTCCCGACATAAAGGGTCTTGACATACAGACAGACGGACAGACGGACAGACGGACAGACGGACGGACAGACGGACAGACGGACAGACGGACGGACAGACGGACAGACGGACGGACGGACGGACGGACGGACGGACGGACAAGAAAATGATCATATAAGGGTTCCGTTTTTTCCTTTCGAGTTACGGAACCCTAAGAAGGTGTGATGCTTACATCAGTGCCCACAGCTGTGAAAACCATGGCGTGGGTCATGCACGAGTCGCCGTATAATAGTCGGTCAGCCTTCGCCAGACCGATCTGCACTTCCGTGTTGAACACCAGCCGGTAGTCTTGTCTGGAAGTGCAAGGAACGGGAGAAATCATCACCATCATCATCATCATCATCATCATCATCATTAGCCCACCTCTGCCCACTGCTGGGTATAGACATTTTCCCCATCACGCCATTCCCCATCTTTCGCGGTCGTCATTCGCGTATAAAAGGAGAGAAATAAACCGAACCAAACCGAAGTTTTACCATTGTCTGTCTGAGGAGTTACCTAATAATGGGTTAGTTAGTTAGTTTCACCTGAGATTTCTGCACTTGGTCTCGTAGTCAAGGTCGTGAGATTACTCTATATATAGCCAGCCTATCTCTTTCCAGAATGCCATTTTTGGTTTGGTGCACATACACTGTAAAGACAGTAAGCGATGTGCAAACGTTCTGTGACTATGTTCACGTTACCGCCAAAAAGATTTGTGCGGACTATAAAATAGATTATTTTATTTTATTTATTTAACAGAAATCCGCAGCAATACAGTTACAGTAAACAAAAGGTTCTTAATATGTTTTACATGCAGCCAATAATGGATTTTACTACGTAACTTAGGAAATTATATTGTACTTATTTTAACAAGCGGTGGTGGCCTAGTGGGTAGAACATTGGACTCGGAAGCGGGAGACCCAGGTTCGATTCCCAGTGCGGGCATGTACCTATGACTTTTCTTTCTAAGTTATGTACATTTGTGACGTTATTGTAGCAATACCACTCGCTAACGGTGAAGGAAAACATCGTGAGGAAATCTGAGTCCGAGGTGTTCACATACCTCAGCGCTTGAAATTGACAATCCGCGGTGGGCACGCGTGGTGATTAAGCCCATACTCTCTCTCTGAGAGAAGGCCTGTGCCCTACAGTGGGACGTATATAGGCTGCTTATGAGTATATTTTAACCAATTCTAAAAAAAAATATTCTATTATATTAAATCTAGGTGCCTCAAGATCATTCTCGTCCATCCAAGGGCAGAAAAAAGTGACGTGCCCCAAGGAGGCCCATGCCCAGATTATTGGCCAATAATAACTTTTTTATGTTTTTTTTTCAACATCTTATCGATTTCGTATCTTAGCCAGTCGTCATCGACCGACGCCTCAAACAAAATGCGACGATTTCCCTTCAATCTACTCAAAATCTAACAAGGCGACTGTGCCGACCAGCTACTATAAAGAGGTACCTATAGTTACAACCAAGTAGCCCAGTTGCAGTTGGCATGCAGTTCCATGTGTGCTTTCGCCGGTTGGCAGTTTCATTGCAGTCATGCCAACTGCATTCAAACTGCATCTGTACTGTAACTTTGGAGTCTCAAAGCGGTTGAAATGCCCGTCTCTGTTAAAAGCCTAAGAAGATTCTTACTTACGCGTCAAGGTCCTCGAGGCCGTTTTTCCTCTCGAAACGCTTGGAGACTTCGCAGCCGAACCAAACAGCCTCGCCGCCTTGTATACTCTGCTTTACTACCCTGCAAATAGAGTACATTTTAACTTTATTATGTACGCACAAATCAGGTTTGGGAGATAAAGCCCGTTATAGGTCAGACGGAAACCTGAGATTTCCGCACTTAGCCTCATAAGCCTCACAAGTAAATACCTCGGACACTAGGGTTTCCTCACGATGTTTTCCTTCACAGTTAGCGAGTGTTATTGCTACTACAACTTCACAAATGTAAGTAACTTAGAACCAAGTCATCGGTATATGCAGGGATTCGAACGCACGACCTCCCGAATGTGAGGCCGGCGTTCTACCGCTACGCTACCACTGCTCTGCCATGACACACCAAAGCATACATTACGCGCGATGTTACTTAGTCCCTCGCCAGATACAAGAGACGGGACGAGGGCGCGGAAAAGACGCGACGTCTTGTAGAGAAATCGCGCCCTTATATACAACGCGTCGCGTCTTTTTCGCGCCCTCGTCCCGTCTCTTCTGTGTGGGATTCGTCCCGTACGTTTTGTATGAAAGTGAATTGGGTTAACGACGCGTCTTTTTCACGCCCTCGCCCCACGTTCCTTATGTGTGGCCAGGGGCTTACGCTTCTGCCGAATGGACATAGTTCAGTGTATCGAAAGACTCGTGGCGTTTCGTGACGAAGAAAGCTCAATGACATGGATATTTTACCATTTTTCCTAAGTTACACGACAGAACTTACTTTCCAACTTATTCGATTGACATGGCACACTAAAAGTTAGAACTCACTGCATAAGAGTCTCGATGGGTTGGTTGTTATAGGCAGTCGGTCTTCCGCCCACCACGTTCCCGAGGCATTGGAGCGTGTACAGCTGACCGAACGGGTTCGAGGCCCTGGGGTCACTAACCAGGCACACCTGAAAAGGATCATAGAACATTTTTTTATAAGTATCTATATTTGTGTCCCACTGCAAGGCAAAGACCTCCCATTTACTCACATTCCTCCCTGTCTTTGGCCAACTCTTGCCACCCAGGTGAAGGTTTTTTTGAACTGGAACGTTCGTAAGCACTACACATTTTTAATGTAAATTCCTACCTATAACTGCCTTCCGTAGCAGGGCAGGAATGTTGTATGAAAATCCATTCCTGCCCTGCTTTGTTTTTTTAGCAGCGAACATAAAAAATACAAACGTCAATATCAAAAAGGTTTTATATCAAATAGTTAGAAAAAAGAGGCGGGATTTTTTTATATACTCGATTTCCAATTAAAGGAGGCTGGCAACCTTTTTCTGCACTACGAAAAAAAAACTAGCGTGGCAATTTGTTTTGTTTTAAATTTAGTTTTTTACTAAATTGGTAATTTAACAGTACGCTTTTAATTATTCTAAGTAATTTCATTTTCCTCGTAGGCTTAAACATACTCTCGAACAGAAATATATAGTTTTCTCCCTTCGGTGTACAATGTAATAATTCTTTCTTTTTCTTTAAATTGTTGAGACTAGCGATGGCTGACCCCTGCCAATGGGTGCTGTTCGTGTGTCTGGCCGCAGCATTAATGTTTTCTTACTTTTGTTTTTGATGGCAAACATGGAATCTTATCATGCAGCAACTGATGTTACGTTTAAGATGATTTGAGAAAAGAGTGAATTTTTTTCGCTAGCTTTTTGTCCACTACAAATCCGACCCGAGGACAGCGGGTAATATTTAATGTACCTACATTGACATTCACCAGACGGAATGTAAATCCTTTATCTTGAAATATTTTTTATACTACACCTGCTTGGAAAGTACCTTGATACTTTATCAAATTTACGGTAGAAAGTACGTCATTGCATATCGAACAAATATGCGGGGAGAAAACGCATCTGAGCGGGAGAGAAAAGTGTAAATTTTGGGTAAGACTATGCGCCGGTAACCTAAATATCAAAAGCCAAAAAGTTTTTACAGTGAGTTTTTATCTCCAAGTTCGCAAAATGACACTGGCCACTAGCTGTGTGTTGGATGGTGTCGGGCTGGCAGTGCGACCCTGCGGCGGCAGGATAAAACAATGTGAAAAAAGAACATGTGAAAATTGCAGACGCCATTGGCGCCATTTCCAATTTGTGTGTTGTTTGAGGATTCAGTTTTCGTAGAAAGTAAAATAAAACTATCAAGCAGGTGTAGTATAAAGCACTATGTATCACTCGAGAGAAACTGCGATTCCCGATCTCGGGTGTTTTAAAGCCCTCACCTACGGCTCGGGCTTCAAACGACACCCTCGACGGTAATCGGTCACTTTCTCCTCTCGGTGAACAATGTACTATTCTATTTCTGATTTTTGTGTGTATACAATATGCATTCTCTAACCTTGTCATCGACATTGAACAGCGGCCGGATGTGCTGGTTGTAGAACTCTTGGGGAGTGAGTGTTCCAAACGTGTTGTACGCCTTCTCTTTGTTATAGTACTCGAATGTGAACTTGTCGGGGGGAGTACCTGCATACGAGAAAGCTTGCAATAATTGACTGCCTCATTACCATAAAAAAACAGACGTCGTGAGTTTGATTCCTTCTGAAGGCCGCCGTTTATACAAATGGTCTGATTGATGTTGACATTCAGTTTCCAGTAATTATAACGTTCATTTTACGTCAGACATTCGAGTGGATTATTTTGTGAAAGCCAGAACGGCCTTCCTAATATAATGCCCGACAAATAACTTGAACAAATGAGTTTAACTTCGCATTGAAGTATTTCGGGTCTTATCGCCGGGGGACGCTGGATATAAGAAATAATTTAAATAAAAAATCTTACGTGTCCATCGGAAACTCATCCCAACTGCCAGGATTTTTATTCAAGTAATCAGTCGCACATTTCGTCACGGTTTGCCTAGTAGTATAACCCACCTTTGTTATAAAAACGAACAGGCTAAATTCTAAAGATAAAGATTCATTTATTCGTATAAACATGTGTCAATAGTGCAGTGGCATGCATTACTATGGTCTTAAATATAACATTGTCATGTTAGTTTTGCTTCAACATGTTTTGCCAGAAGGTGGCGTGCAAATAAGAGAGTTTCGCCATCACAGTAATTATTAATCAGTCATAAAAAGGTTATAAAAGTATGTCAAGACAAAAAATTACACTTTATTATTATGATCAAATTGGGTCTCACCTAAGCAAGTGGCGACGATATTATAAATAACAGCGATCTGCTTGTTAATCGTGCACTGGATCTGGTCGTCCGACGCTCCATTTGCGACTAAGCCTCTGAGTTCCTTGGCGTATTCGCGCAGCTGAAAGGGTAAAAAATAATCTTAATTTCTTTTTCTATTTTATGGGACCACATATTAAATACAAGATTTGAATTTACTTCAAGCTTTAAGCATTTGAAGGTACCACTGTCTCAATACATTAATCCCAAATAATATTTGTAGCTGAAGAAATTCAGTGACAAATGAGATTCGCGGAACCCCAGTGACTTTCGTACGGAACCCTGTCGTTCCGTGGAACCAACTTCAGGAATCGCTGCTCTAAAGAGGCCAAGTTAGAAGTCCTTGCGGTTAACCGTTAAAGGTTTATTTTATTTATTAGCGACACAAAACAGCAAGGCAACAATGCACAAAATCAAACAGTACACTTAATATTGATATGCCTAGGTTGACTATGTTACAACACAGCAACCTGGTTGCAACCATCCTGCATAGTAACCTGCTTGTTTAGTCTAATCCATGACGTCAATTGCGTTGTTTAGTTTATCAACAGCCGACCCGAGGCCTTAGTAGTCCAAAGCTCAACCACATCTACACTACACATTATTATGCACCGGCGAAGCGCAACACTTATCCTCGGTTTCTAGTACGCTAAAAATCTGTTAATCTAAGGTTAATAGGTTTCGGTTTTTTAGGGTTCCGTACCCGGAGGGTGCCAAACGGGACCCTAATACTAACACTTCACTGTCCGTCCGTCTGTCTGTCTGTCACCACGTAGAACCGTGATAGCTAGGCAGTTGAAATTTTCACAGATGATGTATTTCTGTTGTCGCTATAACAACAAATACCAAAAACAGAATAAAATAAATATTTAAGGGACCCCTCTTAAATATATAACATCATATAACAACAAACGTTGTCTAAAGACAGCGCTCGCCATCTAGCGGCCATCTATGTAAACTTCACAGCACCGATGTCATGTCGTTAAATGTCAATGTCAAACGCTTCTTGTTGGTTTCTATAGATGGCGCTGTTCTCAAATTCGATCTTAGTCTAATGTTGTATAGACAATAGTACGGAGCCCTTGGAACCCGGACTCGCACTTGGCCGAACCGAATGTAAATTATTTGCGTTGATATTCATTTCTGGTTTCTGGCGGTTTGTACAGCACTGTTAATTAAAAGAAGGGATTAAAAGAGACATCCAAAAGCGCCCTCTAAACTGCGTGAGCGAGTCTAATAGTTATTCAGTCCCTTTCTTAAATTTACAGTGCTAACAATAACATCGCTATGTAACTTGATGATATGAATGAATGAATGATGAACGAATGTCTAACCATTTATTGCCAAGAACAAAGATGTTTCACACTTATAAGGTGACGGACGCGTTGAATTTGATACCAATCTTTTGTAGTTCGGAGGCCTGGAAACCTAAGAACAGATCCTTTGAGCTAGTTCAGGCTCCAGTCTTTTCACAAGTACAATCTGTTGCAGTGTATAATTTATTCAATGTTGTTTTTATATACGAATGTAATTTGTGGACAGGAAATAGACAAATAGACCTTATCTTACTTATAAGCGAAGATGGCACCTAAGGTACTTGAATGTAACATAGTTCTAGTTCTAGTTAGACCTGAGATTTCTGCACAGTTTAGCCTCATAGCTTCCGCTTAGCCTCATAGTTGGGGCATTGGGGGTTGTACGTGGCAAGCACTAAGGTATGTATACACCTCAGACACGGGTTTCCTTACGTTTCCTTCACGGTTAGGAAGTGGTATTGCTACTATAACTTCACGAATGTACCTTAGAAAACAAAGTCATTGGTACATGCCGGGATTTGTACCCACGACCTCCCCGAATGCGAAGCCGGCGTTCTACCGCTACGCTACCACTGTTGTCTGAATGTAACATAACAAATTATACGAGGCGTAGCAGAACTTAACGGGGCTAATTTTACTCACCAATACAAACCCTAAAATAAACCCCTAATAATAGGTTATAATAGGTTAAGTGGTGGTAGCGGAGCGGTAGAACGCGGGCTTCTCATTCGGGAGGTCGTGGGTTCGAATCCCGGCTTGTACCTATGACTTTCTTTTCTAAGTTACGTATTTGTGAAGTTATACAATACCACTCGCTAATGGTGAAGGAAGACATCGTGAGGAAACCTGAGTGTCTGAGGTGTTCAATCCGCGGTAGGCACGCGTGGTGATTAAGCCCATACTCTCTCTCTCTGAGAGAAGGCCTGCGCCCTGCAGTGGGACGAATATAAGCGACGTAAAAAAATAGGTTATAAAAATAACCTTTATATAACACCTGCTCGTCAATGGCATATTATGTGTCATGCAAACTCAACTTAAAGCAAGTCATTTGTGTCCTATGGTCTAGCCGGGTCATTATAAATGTACTGAATTTCATAATCCCCTAGGGAATTATGACATTTGAATTTGGAATGCAATCAACATTGAATATACGAGCTCCTTCCATGACCAAACGTCAAAATTAGAATATAAACTTTTTATAGAGCCCTACACCAAGAAGAATTTATTCAAAATTAGAATGAAAACTTTTCATAGAGCCCTAAATCAAGGAGAATTCTTTTTAATTGTATTATGTTTTATTGCCTCGCAGTGTTTATATAAAGTAGAGTATGCATTTTGGGGATAAAGCAGTGTATTTGTCTCGGGCGTTTTTGAACCCCTCGGCCTCGGGATTCTAGCTTTAACTCCCTCGCTTCGCTCGTGAGTTAACCCTAGGATCCCTCGTCCTTGGGGTTCCAAATATCGCCCGAGACATAATACACTGCTTTATCCCCTTAATGCATAATCTACTATTATGCCAGGCACACATAATCTACTATTATGCCACACCAGGCCAAAAAGCGGGGTTTTCCGCACGCTACGCGTACGGGAAAACCCACTTTGAGGCCAAGTGACGACGTAAAATTGTGTTTATTTTGCGGCCCTAGTTGTGTAATAGCTATTTACACAACTATGGCTGTAAAATAAAGAAAGGCCGATATCACAGAAGTTTATGGCCCGAGCCGCAGGCGAGGGTCATAAATAGGTATGCGATAGAGGGCTTTCTATTTTACAGTCCGTGTTGTGTACACAATTTTATGTCGTCACTTGGCCTTAAAGTGGGTTTTCCCGTACGCGTAGCCCCCGCTTTTTGGCCAGGAGTGGCTTAAATAACTATTTTGAAACACCCTGAATGATGAAGAAAAATTAAGTAAGTTTATCCGGTATAGAGTTAATAATACTCTGAAATATCACTAAAATGGCACCCACCTTAGTTTTAATGAGCGCGTTCATGTGCAGACTCCGACGACTGCTGAACGATTCCGGGAAGCACTTCTTGGGCATGACGCCGTATTTGTTCACCAGGTTCACGATCATGTCCCACTGTCCGCCGTCGTTTATGGGGTCCTGAATTAGAAATGTAATGTACCTATTAGGAATGTGCGAGTAAAACCGTGTGGCGCCGGATTAAGAATAACGTCACTCCACTTCCTTCCGTGGATGTCGTAGAAGGCGACTAAGGAAATCAATTACCACGAGACGGGATTCCAAACGTATACTGCGACCGCCAACCCGCCTGCCAAGCGTGGCGATTATGGCAAAACCCCTCATGGTTATGAAAACCGCGAAGGAGGCCTACCTATGTCCTGCAGTGGGCGTCAAATGTCTGATGATGATGATGATGAGTAAAACCGGTGATAATCGAGGATTAAAAATACAACCCGAAACCGAATGAATGTTGATGAAGCGAAAGTGATCTGTCAGGATCGTGACAAGTCGCAGACCCTGGTCTCTGCCTACCCCTCTCGGATACAGGCGCGTTATGCTATATAAAAGTAAAACACAAAGTTGGGGCTGTGAGTTTGACTGCCTCCCACAGCGACTGCCTCGGTGGTATAGCGGTTACCACGCTTGTATAACAAAACAGAGTTAGTGGGTTCGAGTCCCACTGGAGGCCGCCATACTTGATTTGTACAAATGGCCTCAGTCTGGGTGTATTTCCACGTTTGTGATGTCTTGACCTGGTTACCATGGCACAGGGTATCCTAGTTTGGGATGAGGGATGAGGGCGTATGTGATTGTGTTGTATGAGAGTTATATGAGAGAGAGAGAGCTGACTCGGCGAGCGTTGTTTTGCCACATAAATTAGCCAAAAAAATCTTCACTTGAGCATAAAAAAACAATATCAGGACGAAAAGTAATAAAAAAAAAAAACTATGTTTTGAGCGTTTTATGGTCGGCGCGGGCCAACTCAATTTTTTTTACGCATATCGGACGTCAGACTCAAGAAAAAAGTCAGATTTAAGAAATTCACATGTTAGAAAACATTTTTCAACTTTACGGTACTTCCTGCCACTTAGAAATTGGATTCACAGTTTGGAGCCAAATTAATGATACATAAGCAGCCTATATACGTCCCACTGTAGGGCACAGGCCTTCTCTCAGGGAGAGAGTATGGGCTTGATAAATCATTAATAATACTCTTTTTCACAATGAAAAGGATATTCCCTCGATATCATCATCATCATCAGCCATTTGACGCCCACTGCAGGACATAGGCCTCCTCCGTGGTTTTCATAACCATAAAGGGTTTTGCCATAATCGCCACGCTTGGCACGCGGCTTGGCGATCGCAGTAAGCGGTTGGAATCTCAGGAACATGCCGCTGTCCGTCTCCTGGTAATGTATTTCCTTAGTCGCCTTCTACGACATCCACGGAAGGAAATGGAGTGACGCTATTCTTAATCCGGCGCCACACGGAATGCCTCAATTTACTATCCCTCATAATATAATATATCCCTAAATATACGGTCAAAGTCACCCTGTATTGTACTGTCACTTAACAGTCACACCCCCAGTTTCTCGTACACTAACACGTTAACAGCTGTCAATTGACCAAAGTGCATACAAAAAAAAACCACTGACAGCTGTTAACAGTAGATTAACAGCTTGTTAGTGTACGAGAAACCGGGAGTTAGTCGCACACACAAAAACGGTTTGATTGTACAGTTTTTTTTTAACAACTACCTAGTTTAATTTTTCATGAGATCTTGGTTCACTTATAAGGCATTACTTGCCAGGCAATTTACGTCACATTACAAATACATAACATAAATAAACAAAGCCAATAGATAAGATAGCGGTCGACAACCGCAATCGCTTATCGATGGCGGTTGTCTCGATAAGTTGTGCGCCATTCGAGTTCTACAACAATAAAACTACTATGATGAGGATACGACAAGTTTTAACTTTAAAAACATATTTAGAGGCTAAAAATTCTTGAACCCGCGACCTCTGGCTAACCGTGCCGGCGCTCTTCCAACAGTGCTTATGGGCAAGTGGGTGGACTTTTTAGCCTCTAAATAGGTTTTATAAAATTGTCCTCAGCACGGGTTAGTGCAACGAAAAGAATATAATCATTGAAAAGAATAAAATTCAATGACATAATCAAGTTTTAACTTTATAAACTTTCAGTAATCACTAAAATATATGTCGGGCTTGCCCTAATTTGAGACCCTTGGCACGCCACTGTAATGAATGTCAAAATGTACAGAAATAGGTACCTATTACAAGTGGCAAGTGGCAAACATCAGCCTCTGTCTGTGAGTTTTTGTATGAATGCGCTTTTCTGGGGATAAAACTTGATTTGCAATGTAGCTTGATAGAAATTAGTAAGTTAAAATACTATTAGTAAGTAAAGCGTTACAGAATTTATTAATATAATGTACATATATACTAGCCGTTAAGGCGCTTAGATAAGGCACTAAAAAGATAGAGGTCGTGGGTTCGATTCCCACTGGAGCCCACCGTGCAATTGTACAAATGTATCCTACTTTGGGACCAAGACAAGTGATTGTGTTGCGTAGAAGTTATTATGTTGTTATTATTATATATAAAATAAAGCTTTATTATATATAAAATTCTTTTTTTAATTTTTAAGTTTTAAAATCTCACATGTAAGGACTTATATTATTTCTAAACATTTCGAAGCTTGTAGATTTTTTAATGACTTAAATCGTCTTTACGAAATGGGCAAAATAGTCCTTATGTTATTAAAAAAACCGGACAAGTGCGAGTCGGGCTCGCCCATTGAGGGTTCCGTAAAAAATTGTAGTCGCGCAGTTTTGCCGAGCTTTTCCCGATTTTTTTATGATTGATAGGCGGTGGTAGCCTAGTGGGTAGAACCTCGGACTCGGAAGTGGGAGACCCAGGTTCGATCCCCAGTGCGGGCATGTACCTATGACTTGGTTTTCTAAGTTAATACCACTCGCTAACGGTGAAGGAAAACATCGTGAGGAAACCTGAGTGTCTGAGCTATTCACATACCTCAGCGCTTGAAATCGCCAATCCGCGGTGGGCACGCGTGGTGATTAAGCCCATACTCTCTCACTGAGAGAAGGCCTGTGCCCTACAGTGGGACGTATATAGGCTGCTTATGTTATGTTATGATTTAATTACAAATGTATAGTTTTCGGACTTTCCCTGTACTTGTAGTATACGACGATATTACTCGCCAAAGAGCTACGAAGATTTTTGTATGGGGCCTGGCATAGTTCATAGTGGCGCCCTCTATATTTTTTTCAATATCGTGGAGCATGATGAAACCTAGCTAGATCGATAGAGGACAAAAAAGTAAACAAGAAATTATTAAGGTCACCATGTCCTAAAGTGGCACGTTTAGGAGTTATTGAGCTTTGAAGTTTGTATGAGATTTTTATAAAACTTAACTTTTGAATCATTTTTCACTAAATACTGGACTATATGCTTGGCACCTGTGACTCGTTGCCGATTCTTGACTAAATTGCTAAATAAGTCGTAGAAAAAACACCCAGTTTATTATAGATACCGTATATTAAGGCACCCGAGCGTAGCGAGGATGCTTACAATGCTTATAAATCTGCCATTTTTCAAACAATAAACCAATTACTAAGTCAACAAAATGCTTTGATTGAATTTTGGAAAATGAAAAGAAAACGAAACAAATGAGGTACTTACTTTCCAAATATAAATCAATGTTGACAACGTCACTTCAGTAGTTTACCCACTCACCAAAAAGATTAATCTCAAAGAAGTTTGTAATAGGTAGGTACCTCAGTGGGTAGGTCCGTAGGTTCTTTCTTTACCCAACTGAAGATGAAGGTACCTACCTAATTATTGGATATTGCCTACCTACTACGCTACGTCAGGAAATGGTATTTATGTTAAAAACATGGTTGAACATGGTTTTACACACAGCAGCGGTTTAAGTTTCTAGCGATATGTACCTATCTACATTATTTATAGGTACCTACCTACCACCTAAACTTATCTATATTAATTAAACTGTAGGTTTTATATTGACATGTTTTGAATTTTAATCGAATTGAACGAATTGGATGCATGAATAATACTATAATTTCATGTATATATGTATATAAGTAGGTAGGTACCTACTAGACATAGCTACCCAGACTTTAAAAAACATCAAAGTAGGTTTGAATCCCCGAGAAAACTCATATCAAGTGACAAATTCAGTGATGAAACTCAGTTAGTGGAAATTCCATACAAACTTCAAAGCTCAATAACTCCTAAACGTGCCACTTTAGGACATGGTGACTTTAATAATTTCTTGTTTACTTTTTTATCCTCTATCGATCTAGCTAGGTTTCATCGTGCTCCACGACATTGAAAAAAATATAGAGGGCGCCACTGAGACTATGCCACTAATCTTCGTGGCTCTTTCATAGTTCCCGATCACCGGAAAGCACACTATAAATTTTGATTCCCTTGAGTGTGTTGAAATATACGTTGTTGGCGGCATAAACGGCCGTAACTTTTTTTGTAAGTTAACTTACAAGTTTGATTTTTTTCACAGCTTCGAGGGACTGTAGTCCTGAGTTTAATTTCAACTCGATACCTTCACGCGTTCCCGAGATAATGGGTGTTGACAGACAGACGGACGGACGGACAACAAAGTGATCCTATAAGGGATCCGTTATTCCTTTTGAGGTACGGAACCCTAAAAATGGCCCCAAAGTAGTGGGGTAAAAGAATGAGCAGCCTCTTACTTTGAGCAGGAAGTTGACCAGTCTGCCCTCCAGCGCCTCGCCCTGCTTAGCCGTCGCCACAATATTGTGGAGCCAATAGTGGGACCGTTCGATCTTATCCCAAAAGAACAGGTAGCTGAAAGGCAAAGTCTGGTTACATTGGGTGTTCGATGTGGTGTCGACGGTACACCAGCTGTGAGACTGATCTCATCGCCGGAAAAGCAATGAAAGGTGAACTGAAATGTCTCCAGGCTTCTTTCCGAAGTTCCAGGTCCAAAGGGGGTAACTGACGTCATCCAGAACATCTCCGATTAGGCACAACTCAATGAGCGGAGCGGTAGAACGCCGGCTTCTCCTTCGAGAGGTCGTGGGTTTGAATCCAGTGACTTTGTTTTCTAAGTTACGTACATATGTGAAGTTACATACCACTCGCTAATTGTGAAGGAAAACATCGTGAGGAAACCCTAGTGTCTGAGGTAGCACTTGCTACGTACAATGGCCCAACTATGAGGCTAAGTGCGGATGTCTCCAGTCGGACTAGCCGAACTAGGCACAGGTCAAGGGGCAGATACAACAGATCCCACTGGAGGAAGACTTTACTAGAAGGAAGACTCTACTAGAAGGAAAGAAACTTAATATTTGGAAAAAACAATTCTTTTTGTAGCTGGTATGGACACCTCACTGCTCACCTTTGCGAGAATTCGAACTCCTCGATGTTGTGTTTCCTCATGAAGGGCAGCCGCATCACGTTGAGCGCCGCGAAGAGCCAGCAGCGGCCCGAGTTCTCCTGGTTGGTCACTGGCTTGCCCTCCGAGGGAATCTGCAAGGAGGAGGCCGGTTTGAAACTGGCAAAGTCCAGTCAAAGCAGGGTTCGATGACGATATACGATATCTACCTAATCTACACTAATATTATAAGGAGGTAAAGTTTGTATATAGTGGGTAATCTCCGGTGGTACGTATCCGATTGCAAAAATTTTTTCACCAGTATTTAGAATGAACCTTCAGGGTAGACATAGGCTAATGCGTTTACCACGCCAAGATAGCCGCGGGCACTGCTATTTTTAATAAATTGCAAAATTCTTTCATCAGTTAGCGTAGTATTTATAGTAAATAGGTATATATCACGCTATAATTATATCAAGGTTTAATAAAAAACTGAACTTGCACGGATTTACTCGTTTTATTTTTTCATTTTACAATTTTCAGACGTTTCGGTACTTTTGCAAGTCCCGTGGCCTCGGTAGACAGAGGTGACAGGCGTCTTTTTGAAAACATTCATTGTTAGTTAAATATATATTAACGTTACGTTTCCAAAATATTTTGGCAATATTTTCAAATTTAAATTGGCAAAACAATTATTTTATATAAGCTCAAAAATATTGATTCTTAGTTATTGAAATTAAAATTCAATCTACAAAACAATTATTTTATATAAACTCAAAAATATTGATTATTACATATTGAAATTAAAATTAAATCTACAGTCACACTTTTAGCAAGGGAGCCTCATGCTCTCAAGCTCTGGTTCCCATACTGTAGCTATTATGCAGTATTCACTGACTGCAGATCTACCAGTGCGCTTAAGTTGCACGTCCGCGATATGTCCCTTCACCCGTTCAGCAATTTCACAGCGTTCAATATGGTACGCCTATTTTGACCACGAGGACCACATTCACCAAACAGAATTTTTTAATTTTTTTTTTTATTCTGTTTTTAGTACGTTTTGTTATAGCGGCAACAGAAATACATCATCTGTGAACATTTCAACTGCCTAGCTATCAGGGTTCATGAGATAGGTACAGCCTGGTGCCAGACAAACAGACGGACAGTGAAGTCTTAGTCATAGGGTCCCGTTTGGCACCCTTCGGGTACGGAACCCTTAAAAGAAGGAATATACGCGTCGAATTGAGAACCCCCTCCTTTTTGAAGTCTGTTAAATACATTTAAATACAAAAATACCTTTGAGGTTAACGTACTTCAAAGCGATCATCGTAATCAAAGTACCTATATTTTTTAACACACCTTGATGTTATACACATGGAGCTGGCTCTGGCCATTGTTCCGGCTGATGGCCACCTCGAAGGGGTCGAACTGCGTGCACACATTCTGAGCCAGCCCATTTTTGGGCTCCGCGTAGAAGTCACTGCGCAATTTTGCTAAAGATTCCAGGCTTAGGGGATCTGGAACAACGATATTTTTAAGTTGAGTTAAGTGAAAGGCCATTGCAAACGAGGGCAGCCGCGAAGACGATGGCGAGATGATCTCGATAAATTCTTGGCGGAGTGGTCAAAGGTGGCAGATAGGGGGCATGCTCTGCACCGGGACTTCTACAATTATAGAAGCTACTGTAGTGTGGTGACACGTTCTAGCCCCCTTTAGGATAGCTACATGATGTAATCCATAATAAGAGGGTCCAATATACGACATCAAACTATACGCACGCGTCTCATTAAACACCACCAACCAATCGAGCTCCCATACGTAGGATGTGCAAGCTCTACAACGAGAACCTCGCAGATGTAGAACTTTTCAATTTGGCACGTAATGCGTTCAAAAGTCAGGTGGCTAGGATGCTCTTGGTGACTTATAAACAAACCCCACGTAACATTGTGTTGTGAACCATAAGTCCACACCACACTTTAGTGTTATCTTGCCATCCAACATGACATGTATGTGCATACGTAATTTTTTGTGTATTTCTTTTTTTATCTTTGATCGTGTACCAAAAATTTATAAAGAACTTGTAAGCTCACTTAAGTTAAATTATCTTTTGCTAATTAATATTAATTTCAGTACAGCACCTATTGTTTTAGCGTCATCTTTTCTGTTTATATTAGGTATATACTTCTCTGTGTGAAGGTCTAAGGATGTAGTACCTATTGTTTCTTCTGTCTTCACCTTCTAATATAATAAAATATAGTAGCCTCCTTACACTACATAAAAAAGTGAAAATAACGTAATAGATAGATAGATAACACTATTGCACACCAGTAATATCACAACAATCGTTCCCTTGTTAGGTAGAGGTAAAATGTTGCATGGATGTTTTCTGTCGGTAAAATGAGAATACAGAAGACAAGCTTCTGTGATAATTACAGATACTGAAACTTCGGACTGAAAAGGCTTCAATAGAAGGAAAACTTTGCTCATGTGTCGATCACAATCTCATCCCGACTGTGTAGATTTTTGTTCAAGTTATTTGTTGGGTATTATATTTGCTTCGGAAAACATTAGTAAAGAATTAATAGTGTTTAAAAAGTGCAGGTTTTGTCTGATTGTTTTGAAACTAAGGGCACTAAAATATCATTGTAAGATAAACTTTAAACTTACATTCCAATGAAGATGCAGATAATTTCATAAAGATTTGATTTAGTTACAATACTTTTGTCAATCTCGGATATAACATTTTTCAACGACCAATCCAACGATACACCACATGATGGGGTAGACGAGAAAAAAAATCATCCTCACTTTTCATGTTAGGGGAGGTACAGTAAAATAATCTTCCAGCATTTTATTCTTTAACTTTGTCTGTGTATGTGTATAGGTACATATTTGATAAATATGTACCTATACACATACCAAATTACAGCTTTCTAGTACCACCGGTCTTTCCGCTAGGCCGCGGACGGACAGACAGACAGACGGACATGGCGAAACTATAAGGGTTCCTTGTCGGACTACGGAACCCTAAAAAGGGTTATACCGATAGAGATAGCTTTGTCTGAAGCAGCTTTTCATCACTGTTCTATTCCGATAAACAGATGACATACCTAGGTAGTCTGAGATAGAGGATTCACATGAGGTACCAACCAAATGTATGAGGTTTCACATCATCCAGTAGATGTATAATTTCGGAGAGAAGAAATGGCTGTGTCATAGAAAACAAACTCACTTGGTGTTATTGCACTGGTGCAATATCTAAGGATTTTAACAGTTTTGAGTGGCCGAAATAAAGATTTTATCATTTCATTCTGGTGTGCATGTTTGGGTTTTAATTTTCATTGAAGGGCTTTTTAAGGCCTGTTGAATGGCGTTAATGACAGATTAATTTATGACTTTTATGTCGTACCATGTAAAACACCTTACAGACTCTTTGGTACCATGGAGGTCAGTGAATTTGGCAAAAATAAGTTTGCACTACTTACTTGCAAGGCTAGAGATCTTTGTGATAGGTATTGTTTTTTTTTTTTATTTTGGCAGTAGGTATCTTTTTGATATCGTCCTGACTTGAGCCTCGTTCGCATGTGATTGGCTTGGCTATAGTCTTGTCTAACACGTGACATTGGCGAAGTTGTACAACAGATTAAAAAGAAAAAAGACAACTGGATAATCAGTGCAGTGAGTCCATAAAGCAGATCAGCCCCTATATTACGCGCACCAAATCCTGAGCGATTCCAATCGTCTAACTGTCAAATTAGTATGGAATTTGACAGTTAGACGATTAGAATCGCTCAGGATTTGGTGCGCATAATTAGGCCCCAGAAGCGTGTAACATCAAGATGGTCCAACAGATGTTTGTTTTTATGTTTCCGAGTGTTCATGACTTCTTGTTACAGACACAGACTAGTCCTGCACCAATGGTTCTGTTATAGCTCTCCACTGGTTGGATTCTTTAAATATTTTTTTAACAACAATCTGTCACAAACTATTTCATTTTACCTTAGATATTGTATGGAATCATGCGTTAGGTACTTTGCGGAAATTCATACTAGCATTAAAATGTGAAAATTAGGTATTTTGCTAAATTATTTTGGCGGAATTTAGCAAAGTAATTTTCACATTTTAATGCTATTTCATTTTAGTTGGTGTACCTATATATAAACATAACATATTTCAAAAAATTGTTATATGCAATAGAAAAAGAAATCTATCAAAGTGAAGAAATTGATAATGGGCAATAAGGCTGCCCATTGTAGTTTTTTCATTGCAACATTTATTTTTGTGTCTTGTTTCTTGTGTGCAATAAAGAATATGATAGATATTATGGGATTCCATTTTTTTTTAATAAGTATGCTTTGTTTACATGTAGACTAAAGCTCAATGAAATTAATTATAGACATTACGGTCTTATTTATAAAAAACACGATTCTTTTAAACGCCAATTGTAATAATCTGTGGTGGAGATTTCACAAGGAAAATTCGTAACCACAGATTAAACAAACTGCCTCTTAGGAGTGCTTTAGAGGAATCGTGTAACGGCCTCATTTTTATAAATAAGGCCGTTGTGGTCCTATTCGTAGTGATTACATACTCTTTGGTCCTATTTATAAAAACACGACTCCTAAGACGCTCCTCAGAGGCAGTTTAAATAGCCTGTGGTAAAGGGAAAAACGTTGCAAATTATTTAAACTGCCTCTGAGGGGTGTTTTAGATAAGTAAATCATATTTTTAGATAAGTAAATGAAGAAGAAAAAGAAGAAGAAGAAGAAAGACATTTATTATACTAACAAGATACATCACAGAAACAAAATAAGCAGATAAGTAACAATCACACGATATACAGAGCGTCCCAAAGTTATGGGCCATGAAGGGAAAGTACCTCAAATATCGTAGATAGGGTATTTTGCTGAAAGAAGACTTTATGTTATTTTTAAAAGTTAGTAATGCTGCATTCAAAGATTTTCTAAAAAATACTTGCCTTGTCTGGGAATCGAACCAACTTAAATAATAAAAAAAAACACCCCTAATTTTATGATGCCAATCGAAAGAATGGCCAAAAAATAATAACTCTTCTTAAATAACATAGTGTTTTAAAAGAAAGGAACAGCGTGAAATTAATCATTTTAATCAAATTAAAAACATACATGAAACTGCCGTAGTCAACTAAGTGGGTATTTTTTTGTAAATTAATTAATTAAATGCTCAAAATGTGATTCCTCTTGTCTTACGCAAATCGCCAATCTTTTAATGAGTCCGCTGCCTGTTGATTTTCTTATCTTTTTATGGTGAATACTCGATATGATATGGCACAATCCTGTTTGTAACTCGCCCACGTTCTCATATCGCTTTTTGTATAGCATATCTTTCACGTATCCCCAAAAGAAGAAATCTAATGGTGTAAGGTCCGGGGATCAGCCCCTATATTACGCTCACCAAATCCTGAGCGATTCCAATCGTTTAACTGTCAAATTAGTATGGAATTTGACAGTTAGACGATTGGAATCGCTCAGGATTTGGTGAGCGTAATTAGGCCACTGGACGGCCATCTAATCGGTCCATTCGTACCAATCCTAAAAAATACTTGCCTTGTCTGGGAATCGAACCGACTTAAATAATAAAAAAAACACCCCTACTTTTATGATGCCAATCGAAATAATGGCCAAAAACTAATAACTCTTCTTAAGTAACATAGTATTTTAAAAGAAAGGAACAACGTAAAATGTTTGAGTCAAATTTCAAGAAACGTTTTTATTGCCGACGACGACGTTCGAAAAGTAGCGATATTATCATTCCATAGATAGCATTGATTATTCGTAAATAAGTACCCACTTCATAAAATACTTTATAGCATAGTTTTCCTTATTATAAATGGAAGTGTAGATAAAATGATAAAATTTAGTATTTCAATACGTCCTTGGTAAGCTAGACACGAGCCAAATTTAAAACAAAAATAATGTTCTTGTTAAATTTGAAAATGTAACAATTTATGAGAGCGTTTGTTTGAATGCATGCTTTTTAAGATATTTTAAAAAGAAGATAAATTTTTAAATGTCGTTGTTAAATTTGAAAATGGAACAGTCTATGCAATTGTTTGCTTGTTGTTCTTAAATTTGAAAATGGAACAGTCTGTGCAAGAATTTGCTTTTCCGATATTTATCTGTTTAGTTTTAATTCACTTATACATGTGTTATTGTGTTAATTTATTGCGGACATGGCATATCAAGTAAGTTTTGATCTAATGGAAGCATATTTTTTGAACGATAAAGATATCTCTCGAAGTTTGCGCTGGTATAGCGTAAAATATACTGACAGACAAACACCGTTTCGTAAGGTTTTGAAAAGGCTTGTGAATAATTTGAAAACTCTGGGATGTTTCGATAAACGCTCAAGAGAACCACAGCAAGAAAACCATACGATCAACAACGAAGAACTTGATATTTTAATTTACTTTTCGGCTTTTCCGAAAACATCGGTGAGAGAAGGAGAAAATGAAATTGGAGTTTCAAAAAGTAAAATACATCGTGTATTAAAAAAACACGGTTTCAAGAGTTATGTTGAAGGACGATGAAATTTTTTGGATAATATTATTTGGACAGACGAATCTAACTTTAGCAATAACGGTATGTATAACCGCCACAATAATCGTAATTGGTATAAACAAAATCCCCTACGAATCACTGAAACGAATAACCAAGTGCGTTTTTCATTCAACTGTTGGTGCGGACTTTTAAAAAACCGGGTTTTCTTAATCCATTTTTCCATGGAACCTTGAACACAGAAAAGTATTTAGAAATACTTCAAATTGTAAGAGATGAGATAAGAAATCTTTCCGCTGCGGAGCAAGAAAAAAGAAAACTTAATTTTCCAACAAGATGGAGCTCCGGCTCATAATAGTCGGAGAGCAGCAGATTTTCTAAATGAATGTTTTCCTACTTGGATTGGTACGAATGGACCGATTAGATGGCCGGCCAGATCCCCGGACCTTACACCATTAGATTTCTTCTTTTGGGGATACGTGAAAGATATGCTATACAAAAAGCCATATGAGAACGTGGGCGAGTTACAAACAGGATTGTGCCATATCATATCGAGTATTCACCATAAAAAGATAAGAAAATCAACAGGCAGCGGACTCATTAAAAGATTGGCGATTTGCGTAAGACAAGAGGGATCACATTTTGAGCATTTAATTAATTAATTTACAAAAAAATACCCACTTAATTGACTACGGCAGTTTCATGTATGTTTTTAATTTGATTAAAATGATTAATTTCACGCTGTTCCTTTCTTTTAAAATACTATGTTATTTAAGAAGTTATTATTTTTTGGCCATTCTTTCGATTGGCATCATAAAATTAGGGGTGTTTTTTTTTTACATTTAAGTCGGTTCGATTCCCAGACAAGGCAAGTAATTTTTAGAAAATCTTTGAATGCAGAATTACTAACTTTTAAAAATAACATAAAGTCTTCTTTCAGCAAAATACCCTATCTACGATATTTAAGGTACTTTCCCTTCATGGCCCATAACTTTGGGACGCCCTGGAGACACCAACATTTGCTATGTATACCAGAACACAAAAAATGTCGGTTTCAGGGAACTTTCTCAAATAAGTGCTAAGGTTTGGAATGATCTACCACCGCCTCTGACAAATAAGGAATGATTACAATACTTAAATTTCAGGTCGTACATTTCAATCATAGAGTTGTAAGTAAAAGATAATGTACCTAAAATCATAATTTCTATAATAAACTTTTTTTTTACTTACAAAACATAACAATATTGACATAAAGAACTTCCAATGTTCATAAAAAAATAACCGACCAAGTGCGAGTCGGACTCGCGCACGAAGGGTTCCGTACCATTATCTATATGTTACAGCCAAAGTGATTAAATAGCTATTATACATAATGACTGGTCATTATATATAAAAGCCAAATTGACTAGACAAAGTAATAAATTATTATGCTAACGTTTTATTTTGGCAAGTGTTATATAGCAAATAATTGTTTGATTAAATTTATATTTCGCATTTTGTTTGTTAGGTCAGTACACATAAGCAAAAATAGGTTCGAAGTTCCAGGATGGAGCGGAGCGCTTCGGGTGTTAGTTCTTTTTTTTTATATAAAAGCGAAAAAAAATATTTCACTAAAAAACTTAGTTTTGTGTCAAACTTAAACAAGGTTGGTGCATGGAAAAGTCATAGGTACCCTACATTATGATATTAATATGATATTAAATAAAATTGCTAGTAAATGTGATTAATTTTGTGTTAATTATCACTTTATCTAAACTGAGTAGACATTATATATAATGACCAGTCATTATGTATAATATCCAGATTTATTACTTTGGCTGTAACATATATACCATTACACAAAGATCGGATTTGAGAACAGCGCCATCTATAGAAACCAACAAGAAGCGTTTAACATTGACATTTAACGACATGACATCGGTGCTGTGAAGGTTACATAGATGGGCCCTAGATAGCAAGCGCAGTCTTTAGACTACTTTTGTCGTTACGTTTGGTCCCGTTTGGTACTCTTTGGGTACGGAACCCTAAAAAGTAAAAAGTGATAGAGGGAGAATGTTTTTGCTTTGTTAGTAAATGTCTTAAAATAGAAATATACAATTTAAGTAATAAAAATGTCAAAATACCTTACGAAATACAAATCAAATTAACTGTCAAGTGCCGATAAAGAGTTGTAATCAAAAGTCTATCCATGCGTTTACAAAATTAAATAATTACGGCTTCACTGTACATACTCATGCTATAGGTACTAATCACCTAAACAAAGCACCACTATTGTTATAAAACCAGTTTAAATGTTGTGAAGGAGAGGTAGCTGAAAACCAGCACTATTTAAATTTTCTTGGATAGCACATAGCTGAGCTATATCCGATTATCATGTCAGCGGAGGTAGGTACCATAATATTTACTAAGATGTGTAATGTTAGGATATGCGGAGCCATCCTTTTGCTGCCACATAGGCAATCTGTATTTTAGTTCTAGTAACTTTTTTTTGGTTTGTTTTCATATACCTAAGTAGTTATTACTTTAAAATGTGTTATATTGTACGTTCCTCCCATGGCCAGCATGGTAGTAAATATAAGTAGGTAGTATGAATTATTTTTCTTCACAAAATGTTTTATAAAAATACAGGTTGGTTAGCATCTAAAGACCAAAAATATAAAAATAATTTTAGTTAGGTATTTATTTCCGAATTTATAAACGAGATCTTACTTGTGCAAGGCATGGCTGCTGACGAAAGTCCTACGAACTGTGAAGTCCTGAGCCGTAATAGAGATTTATATGCCAATTTTACAAGCATTAACTTGTGTCAAACAAAGAACTTGCTAATAATGTGAATGAACTAAACCGAATGACGCGAAATAAATAACAATGAAAGTAATAAAACACGTACATCCCAGGTCAACGACCTATAAAAACACACACACAAGTGTGACCATATTTAAATTGATAAATCTACTCCGGCCACATTGAAAATCTTCAATAATCTACCACAGTTGATTTTAAACCTGTATAACGATTTTTTGTGAAAAAGGAAGTCAATAGTCTCGAAGAACATCTAGCGGTTCAAATAGGATATAAACAAATCAAAAGCTTGCTATTGACGTCAAAATCATACCTTATAGTGGTAGATTTTGATTTTGAAATGTTGATACTGGCTCTGGATTTTAAATAAACCTATTTACTGTTTGGCTTACTGCCAACCTGCCTACCTGCCTGTGATCTGCAAATCATGAGTCTTTAAAACAAGTTCTTTTGGAACATTTTGTTTATCCGTAAAATTAATTTTGTTAACTTGGCCTTTGCATCTGCGCAATGAGATGATATATAAAGTGTCCAGTGGCCCCTTCACTCACATTAGATTGGTGAAGGGACCACTCGGACGCTGCAGTGCCTGGGACATTGTTTTTTAGATGGAGTAGGCTTGCCCAGCACCTAAACTGCTGCACCTAGACAGCTTAGTCAGCCTAGCCCACAGGATAGACAAGTCAATGTGCGGAGCCAAGCAAGCCGCGGGTTGTTAATCACATGGAATAGAGTTATTTGTGCATCCTAATGGTATTTTGATAATATTGTTTAAAGAGCAAAGGAGAGAATTAGTAAAAACGCAATGTAAGTAATTACTAACTCTCTCATGCTGAATAATAGTAGATTTTACAACAAGTGCACAAAACGAACCATTTTCATCCGAGACTTTTAGCAGCCCGAGCCGAAGGCGAGGGCTGATAGTAATGTCGAGGTTAAAATGGTTTTGTGGACGAGTTATAAACTCTGCTTTTCACTTCGATTGCGAGGAAATAAAACAGTAGTATAATTTAGCAAATTGAAGAAATTAATAAACGCACGAAAAAACAAGAGCTGTTTCCCAACGCTTCATTTTTTTAAAATCTTACGACATTGATATTAGGCTTGGGCTGTAGACCTATACAGCCTACTATTAAGTTAATTTTGTTATAATAATTTTCTTAAATTAATTAAATACGGTAGGTGTACTTAAATTTAAATTTTTAAATCTTTTATGTCTTAAAGGACACATAAGGCAAAATAAATTAACGTAAATATTATAAAATAATAAATTCTCTCTATGAACTTCTTTGTTTGGCTCTATGGTTCATTTTCTTTGCCTTAATACAGATCTATACATTTATGAGTAGATACGGTAATGCACTTGTGAACAAAATTCGATTTTGTACAGCCTATATCCTGCACAAATAAGCACTTTCAGAGCATGAGAAGTGAAAATAATTTGCACATCAATATTTACTTTATTATAGAAATAATTATTTTACGACTTTATTTGATGATCATATTAATTTGGTTTAATTGCTCATGTACATTTTGATCATTCTGCTGAGAAAAACAGGTAATACTTGGCTGGTCAAAAAAATAATTTTGCAGACTTGTTATTAATAGCAAAGAGTTGAGTAATTTCCGCTAAGCCCCGTAACTTTCCAATCTATCAGGTCAGGTTTATCATTTAGACGACTCTAAAGTTTAAAAATATGTAAATGTATTTGAGCGTTCGGAGTAGGCTAAATCAAACAACTCCATGGCTGACTTACGTGGCGCACTCCAGAATCTACGACAAAAGTTGAAAACTGCTACATGTTACCACACCTATAATTTGTCAAATTATGGATGCGTTCGTGAAATAAAATTGTGTTCGCTCTTAAAATTTTTTAACACTGGCAATGGTGGCAATGTATGTAGAAAGAAAGCGGGAATTTCGAAAGACTGTCACGGATTAGTTAGTTAGTTAGTAGGTGTAGGTATAAAAGTATAAAACAAAAATATTAAAAACTGATGAATGAAACTCACAAAATTTAACTTAGAAATGTAAATTTTGCAGACCTGATGCTGAATTTATGCTTCGCCTTGCAGTAAGAACGTCTTCTACGTTCAGTCCAGAACTCCAGACGCTCTGGCACCAACTTCACTTTCACGGGAAATCAATAACTTTGACAACACTCAGAGCACCCAATTTTTCTGTGTCAATAGTTTTTGGTCTTCAAAGTGCCCATGTAAAATTAATGGTGTGAAATGGCGCAAAAAGCTTACGAAGACGCGTGCCTTAGGGCTGAGCTTTTCGGTCAACAGAAACCAAATAGGGAGGAGTTTTTGGCAAAACATAAGCATTTGGATGTTGTGGAGTTTGAAGAGGTGGACATTCAGACAGCTGAGGTACGTAGGTAATACAATATCTACTGTAGCTTTTGGTACCTACCTAACCTAATTACTTGCTCCATTCGTCGTTGTTAACTGTGATAGATTATGTTAATTTTGACAAGTAGGTAAGACAGCGTTATAAAGATTTACGGTCTTATTTATAAAAACTCGATTCTTTAAAACACTTCAAAAACGCCGATTGAAACAGCCCTTGGTGGAGATTTTACAAGGAAAAGATGTAGCCACACATTAAATAAACAGAGTTTTAGATTGGTTTAAGAGGAATAGGTAGTGTTTTTATAAATAAGGCCGTTGAAGTTTCAAACTAATTTCCACTCTATGGCATTGTAATAGTCTAAAATGTTACGGTTGATGAGTATTGTCGACTGTACCTGTTAATAAACAATCTTTTTTCGGCAATTTCCCATTAGATTACTCAAAGAAACATAGTTCCATATCTCTACTTAGTACCTATGTGCTTTGAACAGCCAGGCCAAGAATTATCAGATTTTTCTAATAATCTTTGGGTATGTACCTAGGTACCTACCTAGTATTAAGGCTATGTTACGTCTAACATGCTGTCTCGCTCGCACAATCTAATATTTGTAGTCATTGTAAATAAAAAAAAACTTTCATTGTGCGAAGAGGCATGTACTGTCGCCTACATAATGCCGAGAATGCGGACGGGGAGTCCTCACCCGTAGGGTTTTTTAAGCACTGCATAAATTATTTTCAATCAAGACAGCACATTACGTAAATGCCATCGATGCCATGATGATAAATAAAATTTACTAAAATTAAATTAGAATTGGCGTAGGTAGGTCATCCACCAGCTATTCCGTGTGGCGCCGGATTTAGAATAGCGTCACTCCATTTCCTTCCGTGGATGTCGTAGAAGGCGACTAAGGAAATCAATTACCAGGAGACGGGCAAGTGTCTTTCTGAGATTCCAAGCGCGTACCTACTGCGATCGCCAACCCGCCTGCCAAGCGTGGCGATTATGGCAAAACCCCTAATGGTTATGAAAACCACCAAGGAGGCCTATGTCCTGCAGTGGGCGTGAAATCTCGCTGAAAGCTCGCTGGACCGACAATTTGAGGCAGTTTGCTGGGCAGCGGCTGGATGAGGTTAGGTCTAAAGGTCCCTGGTTTCGGCACCGATGATTGTTCGAGCATCTTTTTAGATGCTTTTTTGAGCACAAACTCTTTGTTTTACATTTTTAAATATGTATATAATTTTATTGAGTGAATCACAAGCAAGTTATGCAAATTGTGTGACTTTTTTACGTTGCCACAGTAATTGTCAACTTTTTTTTTTTCACAAACAAGAAGTGGCGTGCTCCATAGGCTGTCCCCAAGCCTGTGTCTAGCAGTGGGCCGGTAAAAATGTTAGCTAGGTTTCACTTCTACTCTTTTTTACCAAACTCCATAATAGTTATTTAAGATACACGTGCGGAAAGTAAGGTTTTATACGAATAAGTGCCAAATTGAAAACACGATCGCAGCGAGTGTTTTCATTGACACGCATTCGGATAAAAACCTTTTACGCTCAAGTATCTTACAACATTTTTCAATGCATTTTGCGAGGAAATACAACAAAGTAATTTTATTTCACCAAAGCCTATTTACAACAAAATGGCGTGTTTTCTTTGCAGAGCGCGCGTTTCATACAGTTTTTTTTTCTTGAGGCAAAGGCACAGTATACATACAGCCAATAATGTGAAAAAATATTTTTGTTTGCGGAAACAAAACACGTATTTCTAAATGAGATAATCAAGAATCTTATGTGTTATGGTGTTTATCATCATTCAATTATTGCTAGAGCGCGCATACTTATAAATAATTGTTTTTTTTTGGACAGCCAAACGTCCTTGCATTGCATCTTTGTTATTTTTTAAATTTTATGACTTGCACCATGCACCACAGAGTCAAAAACTTAAAAATTACTGTATTTCACGCGTGAAATAAAGGATTTCAGTACTGTTTTATTTCACGCGTGAAACAAAGAGTCGGTTTCCGCATAATTTTGTTACACAAAAAAGAAAACTTTACGAGCAACTGCATTGAAAACATAATTAGGTACACAATTTTAAAATGCAAAAGTAACTTATCGTAGGTACCTATTATGTAGTGAGATTTTTTTTTCTTTTTTTTAGAATACGGCTATGTTAGAAGGTGACCTAAATGCTGCCAGCGGAGGATTTACGGAACTGAACACAATTCTAACGTCAACACAAACCAAAATCAATCGATTGCGGGCAAGTAGAAATTACCTAAAGCAGCAGATGAGTTCTTGTGATATTGCTCAAATAAAAAGTTAAGGCGTATTTTTTTTTCAGGGCGTTTGTGGCAGTCTGACGAATTTCTTCCGAGTGAAATTGACAGCCAAAGACAATCTGTCCTATTCGAGCGAGCCAAGCTACGTTGGACAAACGAACTATGACAAGGATTACGTTCCGCCCCAGAACCAATCGGACCTTGGTTCAAAAAATAGTGGCCTCAGCGAGAACGACAATGAGTTGACAGTAAGCGCGGGAAAGAAAAAAGAAAATAGCGACGGAAACATTAATTCAGCTTTAACAGATTTGGAGTCGATGCAGGAAATACAGGATTCGGGGGTGTTTAGTAAATCGGCGGTGCTGGATGTAAAGAAACAAGTCACTACGCAAGTATCTAAGCTGGATAACTTGATCCAGCAAGCGGACAGGGCTCAGAGTTCTTTAGCTCACCAGAATAAACAGATGAGGAGTTTTCTGAGGTAAAATGCTTGGTCTTCGAAGGTACCGTGGGCTTTGTTTTGTTCTTCGCTTCACACCTATGCTTTTGAACGAGGTTGCCAAACTCGTGATATCACGCTGATAATATGCGGGATGTAAGAAAATCATTTTAAGTATGCTTCCATCCGAAAACGGGGGGTTTACTATTCAGTACGAACGAACGTCAAATTTTACTATGAGAAAAGTCGCTGAGGTTTCAAAATGGCGAAAAACTATCAGCTGATCTGTGCCACCTGCGGAATTAAAGTGATGAAGCAGCTAAAATGTTTTTTCGCGATTTAGAAATAATCCCCATAGTAAAAGTTGTTTGTTATTTGGGGATTTTGAGTGACTGCAGGTCAGAGGTCTTTATTCTTGAAGAAAAAGACGGTTCTTTACTGCAAGGCTAGTGAATTTATAAATAAAGGAGACAATCTTATGAATATGATATTTCGTCCACGGACGCGTCGTAAGTTTCTCAAAGAGGACAAAAAAGGATTACTGTTGTGAATTAAACATACATAGGCCTTTTGTAAGTTTAGGCTACCTCGGCGATTTATGTGGCGGCAGCGTGCAGTCTCTCTTATCTATTCTAGTTGGGTGAAGTTATCACTCAGACGCTGTACGTACCTAGTGCCTGGGACACATGATTTGTGAGTTAATTTATTGATATTATTAGTCTAGCTGATTAAATAATGTATTTAGCTCTTGCAGAGCATGCTGTGAATTATATGTAGGTACCTATATACAGACTATTTATAAACCAACTTCTTACTAATAAAAACCCGATTTGTCTAAAACACTCCCCAAATGAAGTTTAAATAGTTCTAGGTGAAGTGAAAGACCACTTTAAACTGAATTTGAGGAGTGTTTTAAGAATTCGTGTTTTTGTAAGTAACACCGATAGTATTTGCCTACCCCATTGTAATTTAGACGCTTGACAATACTTACTGTTACTCACACTTTTCTGTGGATCTGAATTCATAGAATGTATAATCTTCCAAACCTCTATTACTCAATCATATTCTTATGGAAAATCTCAGTGTGCTTGCCTGTTATAAATAGCCTGTTAAAAATGAATGTAATCTCTATTTAATGTGATATTTATGGAGGGCACAGTTTGTAAAACTCGTATGACACAAATGAATTATTGGAATTGTTAAAATGATTGAAAATTAGTTATTCAATATCGAATAAATCTGTGATCAAAACTATTTTTTAATTTTCGGCTATACAACTCTTATAAAAGAAAGAGCTCTAGTTAGGAAGATGTGTCAGACAAATAGTCACGAAGATCATTTGACATTGACAACGATCCCAATCGCCACCCACGGCCAAACAAAAAAGAGCTCGCCAACCGTGAAATGCGATTTGTTTAAATAACCCGACTATCCTACCATGACCTATTATCACTCAAGAAGTCGGTCAGGCGCCATGTACTTTAAATCAATAGCATTTTTAAATCTTATAGTGTTAACTTTGGGAAATCCTTTTCATAAATATCCCTACGTGTTTCTCTTAGACGTTGGCAATGAAGAACTCGAAAATGCGAATAAAGAACAAATCAGAGTGTCAGCACCAGGTGGTTCTTTAGCGCTACGTTATCCTGCTGTTGGAAACGGTGGCATGTTAAGCCACGTTCGAGTCAGTGGCATCGATTTTGGCACAGATCTGAAGTCGAATATACTGGAAGGTGGTCCGGGGTATAATTACGTGATTTTATTGTTCATGGGTAATCCAGGGGTGCCTTACGATGCTGTGGTGACTGTACAGACGTTGCCTAACCATGCTATTGGAAGAATTGACACCCAGAAGGTTGATGAAGTTGATAATACGACAGTTGGAAATTTTCCTTATTTATTAGAAGGTGAAGTGGGTAATATTGTTAGTCCGGAAGATTCCGCGAACGACAAAAATAATGAGCTGGTTATAGAACCCAGTTCTAAAGTTTACAATTTCGCTCAAAATAACCGCATTAATAGACGTGGCGATCAAAGTGAAGATGGAAAACATTATGTGGAGGAAAATAATGAAGTAAACAATGAAGATCAGAGTACCTACGAAGATAATAGTCAACTTGGCTCAGCAAAAGATGAAGAAGCAAACGAGAATAACATAAACGCTTACAGACAGTATGGCGCTGATCAAGTAGAACATCAAAATGAAAACAAATACGTTGGAAATCGGCAATTTTATGAAGACGGACAAGATAAAAGCCAAAGTTTGAATAATTTTGATGACAGCCATCGCTTTACATTAGACCAGCTACATAAAACTCAGAACAATATTGGTGATAGCCGACAGTATGACGTAGAACAAGATGAAACACAAAGCCAGGATAATTTTGATGCTAATCGACAGTACGATAAAGAACAAGACAGAATATATCAGTTCGAAAATGACGGAGAACCAGCGCAAAGTACAAATATAAATAATTATAATGAATCAGAGCAACAGCAAAAAGATAACGAGAGCTCTGAAGCAGAGCAAGATAGTGACTCTACAGATGAAAGTTACGACGGTGAAAGACAAACAAATATTGCAGAGAATAACTATAGCAATTACAACGCCTTAAAAGCTCTACTTTACGGCTATAACAGCGTTTTGCCAGAAGTAACAGCTGGTAATGAGGCCTATCATGATACTGACATCGAAAATAGGCTAGGAAACGAGGAGGAAGGTCCAATATTTAATGATGAAGAGGTGCATAATGAGACTGGTAGTGATGATAATAATAATCAGCTTGAGAGTGACAACGGGTCCGCTGTAGCATAGCAGAATTTAGCAATAATAACGGTACGCAACCTTCGTGCTCGAGTCCGACTCGCACTTGGTCGGTTTTTTTAATATTCGCTGTTGTGCAGCAAATACGAAAATCCGCAACCAAAACAAAATTCATATTTTTTTGCAATTAAAATAACTAAATAAAGAAGTATTTACGTTCAAAGTCTTTGTTGCCCCTTACTGCAACAAATATTCCTCAAGGTTAACAATGAAAAAAGTTCATACTTAAGTACCTAAATAAAATAGCTTAAAAAGCAACGGGTTTTACTTCCTGAAAAGGTGAAAGCAGTAAGCACACATAATGACTGAAGACCCAAGTCATACGTTACCAAGATAAAACTAATTGAGTGTTGTACATCTTCAACACAGTATTTTCATACATACATAAACTCACACCTGCCGTATCCCAGAGGGGGAGGCAGAGACCAGGGCCTGCCACTTGCCACGATTCTGACAGATCACTTCCGCTTCCTCAAAATTCGTTACTCGTAGTTTCATCCCTAGATATTTCCATCACTACGAGAAGATGAGACCATAACATTATGGTCTCATCCAGTAATGCGTAGGGGAGAATGTTCCCGCACGACGGGGCCTTATAAGTTGAAAAATTACGTCTTTGTTCAAATAATTCCGCCCCGTTTAAACTGGGCATTCACTGTAAATATACGGAGTTTACTGTAAGTTATTCCTGTAAAGATGATTATTCTTATCTATACGGAAGCGAGAGACGCAGGTTCGATTCCTAGTGCGGGTATGTACCTATAACTGTGTTTTCTAAGTTATGTACATTTGTGAAGTTATAGTAGCAATACCACTCGCTAACGGTGAAGGAAAACATCGTGAGGAAACCTGAGTGTCTGAGCCATTCACATACCTCAGCGCTTGAAATCGCCAATCCGCGATGAGTACTCTTGGTGATTAAGCCCATAATCTCTCTCTGAGAGAACAAGTAAACTTTACAGTGGTAATGCGGCCGACTTAATGGTACGAGCATTTTCTGCAAGTCAACTACTTATTACTTATAACTTATTGATAAAATCACTTTTTTCCAATTTTAAGCTAGCGTCAGCATTCCCCCCCACCCATACGTTACCAGTTTCATCTTGGTAACGTCATCATCACCATCAACATCAGCCATTTGACGCTCACTGCAGTACATAGGCCTCCTTCATGGTTTTCTAACCATGAAGGGGTTTGCCATAATCGCCACGCTTGGCAGACGGGTTGGCGATCGCAGTATGCGGTTGGAATCTCAGGAAGACGCTGCTGCCCGTCTCCTGGTAATTGATTTCCTTAGTCGCCTTCTACGACATCCACGAAAGGAAATGCCGCTATTCTTCATATGGCGCCACACGGATTGTTAACGTATGCTGTAGATTTAGTGACGGCTGGTGCTATTCTAAATTCTAACTCGTAGCAGTATTGTAGGCGTACACGCGTTCGCGAGCAGAAATAAAATAAACAACTCTCGTTGATCGTGCAATATGTCAAACATAATTTATTATTTAGCCTTCATTATTGTACCATTACATCCGCTAAAGAGTTATCGAAAGACTCCAAGGCTGATCGCAATTTCTATCCGTCTGTAAGGTTTGATGTCCACTGAAGTAGAGGTAAGATAATATAAGAATACTGGCTGATACGACAAACTTTGTTTTGCCATATTAATTAGCCTACGACCTTTTCTCAGACCTCCCAAATATACACATATAAACCGTTTTTTATGTAAAAATCTCGTGTCATGTTATCGAACTCCTCCTAAACAGATTCACAGATTTTTATGAATTTTTTTGTGTACTTTTGGTAAGTCTGAGAAAAGGCTTATTAATATGGCAAAACAACGTTTGCCGGGTCAGCTAGTTTTTTTAATATTAGATGATGATTTATTCCACACGAACAGAATATTTACAAGGAGCGATGAGAAAAGGGCGCTGAGTTTTTCTCATTTATGTTTTGGAGGTAAAATCATACCTACCAATCCATAAATGTGAATAAACTGGGCTAACAATTACATGATAATTAGCATTGTAGGAACTCTGCTAAGATCCTTGCCTGCCGGGGATTAGGGAACCGGATTATTAAAAATAATACGATTTAATTCCTGTAACAATTGAATTATTACAGGAATTGCCGTATTTTTATTTACCTAAGCGCGCGCACGTATCGAAGACGTCAATGGAATAAAATAACAGGTCTCGTGGGTGACCCGTCCGTAAATCTGTCATTGTTCTTAATACATTAACAAAACCGGCCAACTGCGAGTCTGACTCGCGTACGAAGGGTTCCGTGCCATTATCTATACAACATTTGAATATTTCAAGCGTTTACCTGTTGCCGTTATAAATATCGAGCAATAAACGGCAAAAAATCACGTTTGTTGTTGTAAGGAGGGTTTCCTTAAATATTTATTTTATTCTGCTTTTATAGCGGCAACAGAAATATATCATCTGTGAAAATTTCAACTGTCTATCACGGTTCATGAGATACATTCTGGTGACAGACGGACGGACGAACGGACGGACTTTGGGTACGGAACCCTAAAAAAAGAAGCTGATTAAAGTTTAATCAAACTTAGCGATCTCACTTACTCATTCAATACGTAGAGCAAATTTTACTTCATCGCTCTCAGCAGTTAGTAGGCATTATCTCAGCAGGGCCCACTACAATTTTATAATCCTGAAAACAGCCGGCGTCACGGGTTGAACTAGCCACGTGTAGCCTTCCTCGTGGTTGAAATTACATCATTATAACGAGTATTTCAGTAGACTTTCATAACGAACGATTGTTTTTTTACGTATATGTCTACAGTAGTTTAAAAAGTCCTACTTCATGGCCGGGATATTCTAAGGAGCTATTCCGAGCCACGCTACACGCTGCAACTGCCCACAGCACGTGCAGCGACTGCATGCAGTTGGCTGCAGCTGCATGACTAGTTTGTATGTATTTCTAGAAAATGACTTCCGAACGCCGCGGCGGCATCGGCAGCCCGTGCACCGTGCAGTTGACGGCAGCAAACACGGCGATTACACGCAGTCGCTGCACGTGCTGTGGGCAGTTGCAGCGTGTAGCGTGGCTCGGAATAGCTCCTTAGAATATCCCGGCCATGAAGTAGGACTTTTTAAACTACTGTAGACATATACGTAAAAAAACAATCGTTCGTTATGAAAGTCTACTGAAATACTCGTTATAATGATGTAATTTCAACCACGAGGAAGGCTACACGTGGCTAGTTCAACCCGTGACGCCGGCTGTTTTCAGGATTATAAAATTGTAGTGGGCCCTGCTGAGATAATGCCTACTAACTGCTGAGAGCGATGAAGTAAAATTTGCTCTACGTATTGAATGAGTAAGTGAGATCGCTAAGTTTGATTAAACTTTAATCAGCTTCTTTTTTTAGGGTTCCGTACCCAAAGTCCGTCCGTTCGTCCGTCCGTCTGTCACCAGAATGTATCTCATGAACCGTGATAGTTAGACAGTTGAAATTTTCACAGATGATATATTTCTGTTGCCGCTATAAAAGCAGAATAAAATAAATATTTAAGGAAACCCTCCTTACAACAAAAAACGTGATTTTTTGCCGTTTATTGCTCGATATTTATAACGGCAACAGGTAAACGCTTGAAATATTCAAATGTTGTATAGATAATGGCACGGAACCCTTCGTACGCGAGTCAGACTCGCAGTTGGCCGGTTTTGTTAATGTATTAAGAACAATGACAGATTTACGGACGGGTCACCCACGAGACCTGTTATTTTATTCCATTGACGTCTTCGATACGTGCGCGCGCTTAGGTAAATAAAAATACGGCAATTCCTGTAATAATTCAATTGTTACAGAGCATAGCAGAATTTAGCAATAATAACGGTACGCAACCTTCGTGCTCGAGTCCGACTCGCACTTGGTCGGTTTTTTTAATATTCGCTGTTGTGCAGCAAATACGAAAATCCGCAACCAAAACAAAACAATCGTTCGATTACAATTTTATAATCCTGAAAACAGCCGGCGTCACGGGTTGAACTAGCCACGTGTAGCCTTCCTCGTGGTTAAAATTACATCATTATAACGAGTATTTCAGTAGACTTTCATAACGAACGATTGTTTTTTTACGTATATGTCTACAGTAGTTTAAAAAGTCCTACTTCATGGCCGGGATATTCTAAGGAGCTATTCCGAGCCACGCTACACGCTGCAACTGCCCACAGCACGTGCAGCGACTGCATGCAGTTGGCTGCAGCTGCATGACTAGTTTGTATGTATTTCTAGAAAATGACTTCCGAACGCCGCGGCGGCAGCCCGTGCACCGTGCAGTTGAAGGCAGCAATCACGGCGATTACACGCAGTCGCTGCACGTGCTGTCGGCAGTTGCAACGTGCAGCGTGGCTCGCAATCGCACCTTTACGCGACTGAGGAATATGGAGTTTAATACGACGGTTATAGAGCGTAATCATCAGTAGTGTAGCGGCAGTTTTTCAAATTATGCCATTAAACATAGATGCTATAAAAACATTAACGAACAATAAAAGTAACATGCAAGCAAAATACAAATAAATTTTGTTTTTTGTGCAATAAAGTGTAGTAAACAAACAAATACTTAAATAATTTCAAATAATAAGTGTTAAGTAAGTAACAAGAAGCTACCATTGTTTTTTAAAGTAGGAAACAAAATTCCATCTATTATAAGTTATAACAAATTAAAAAAGTATAATTAAGTTAATTTACTGCTGTTCATTCCGTGCAATTCCGTGTGGCGCCGGATGAAGAATAGCGTCACTCCATTTCCTTCCACGGATGTCGTAGAAGGCGACTAAGGAAATCAATTACCAGGAGACGGGCAGCAGCGTCATGGTTATGAAAACCACGAAGGAGGCTTATGCCTTGCAGTGGGCGTCAAATGGCTGATGATGATGATGACTGCTGTGCTTGGAAAACTGGTTATTTGGCTGCAACATTTTAATTTTTATAACACTGCGAAAACGCGTATGTGCGTCGGCGTGTTTCTTTATGACAGTGTAGAGTCCAAACGGCCGAGTTTTGACAAATGAGATCAGATGAAATTAATGTATTCCAATGCAAGCATTTCTAATGGCTAAAATAATGTCACAAAAAAAAAACAAAACGGCGGACGTCAGCAGTCACACTGTAGGTAAAAATTCACCAAAAAGAAATTAAAACAAAACCACCGATTTGCTAAAAATAAAAAGTCTTGATGTTTCCGTTGAATAAAATGCAGCAGGTGCGGCGAAACTATGTTACCTAAAAGAAAATTAACAAATAGTCTCGTCTGCTGTGGTTTAATAGTAGATTGTACAACAAGAGCATAAAACGCACCATTTTACTCGAGACGTTTATCCATCCGAGCGAGCTTGCGAGCGAGGATAGATATAAAGTCGAGTGTAAAATGGGTTTTATGGACGAGTTGTACACTCTACTTTTCACTTCGATTGCGAGGAAATGAAACAGCAACATGTAAAAATAATTATGGTTCCCGCCAATTAACTTTTTTTTCTTTTTTTTTTCTGTAGGGACGTGACACCTGACTTAAGGTCGTTACATACTGCTCAGTTATAAAAACATTTTCTTTTTATAACTATGATAAGTTGTTGTTATGGCTTAAATACTATACTGATCTACTAAATTGAAAAATAAACAAATATAAAAAATAATAAATGAGACGAAATACAAATTATAAGTTTATTTCATGAAGTTTTATTGTGTACTTTGGCTGTTGGTATCTTTGCCTTGGTCTTAGAATACGAACGAAACGAAATAAAATAAAGAGGTTGTTGTATGAAGTTAAAGATGTTCGTGTGGCTGTTGCAGCGATTGCCTTGGTCTTCGACGAAGATTTTACTTTATGCTCTAGAGCATAAAAAGCGACTTTATGTCGCCTACGCACGACATAAAGACGAACTTTTAGAGCATGAGAAGTGAAAAAATTAAAACATGCATTTAGGCCTTCTTTTTTCAGCTTTTTTAAGACCACGGCCACTAAAATTTGCGAACGAACATTCAACGATCATTTTTTTAAATTTTTTTTTTATTGAAAGAAAACAAATAGATGTACAATATGTATAGTTACAAGACAAAACAGTCTTACATAGATATATATATGTGACTACCTATTTTTTTTCTTGGAATTAACCATGAGGGCGATCACAGCAGGGTCATCGTTCAGCGAACCATATATGTTTTCGGGGGAAGAGCCTATGATGACCCGTATATAGTACTAGGATGAGTAAGTACTTCTCGGATTGGTATTATTATATTTTGTGAGTTTGAGTAACGAAACTGCTATCAATGCTATCAGCAAGTATCCACGAGGTTATCTATTCAATTCATTTAATTCTTTTTTGTGGCATATCTAGAATTCTGTCACGTTTGTAAAGAAATATTGAAGAAACCAGTTCAGCAGGTAGTACGATGACGCTAGTCCCGCGTTTTAAATGTCAACAAATCGTATTACTAACTTTTTAGTGCTGTAGTGTATTGAAGTCGGTTTTTATTTTTTATTAATAACTCGCGATGCTCATATATAGTACGTTTTATGTATCATACCACGCGTGGCCACCGCGGATTGGCAATTTCAAACGCTGAGTGACACCTCAGACACTCAGGTTTCCTCACGATGTTTTCCTTCACAGGAAAAATAAAATGTAAGTAATAAATAAACAGTCCCTAACGTGACACAAAAACGGTTCTGCATGAGGTTAGGTTAGGTTTGCTCACGTTTGTACAAAATAGGTTATCTCATTCACATAACCGTAATACTGGCACGTCGTGGTATACTGATCGGTAACTTAGCATCTGTTAAATAAAAGAAAACGTCGTCGTCGGTATCGAAATGTGAGAAGAGTTTGTCACAAAAATCAATAGAAACAGAAGTGCAGTCGACAGAACCTTTACATTTTTGTTTTGGCCAAAATCATTCGTAACGTAACTAGTAGAGTGCATGCGGGTAAAGGTTCACGTGCCGTCGACTGCACCTAAGATGTTGTCAGCCCCCGTACTCTCGACGGTCAATTGGCCAACTTGCGTTACAATGGGGTACACATAGGGTTGCCAACTTTTTTCTAACAAATATAGTATTTTCGAAGCTATTAAGTACCTCTAAAAATATAGTAGATGGCAAAATAATGGTAAAAAAAATAGAAAAAAATAGCGGCAGTTGTGCCGCGCGATTCACGGACTTTAGACTTGAAGAGCGAGCTTTAGAAAAAGATTAAGGCTGGGTTCCGCTTTACGCAAAATATAGAAGTTTCGCCTACTACATATTTTTTTTAGAAATATAGTATTTGAGCCCCTAATATAGTAGAATACTACCTATATTATATAGTAGGGTTGGCAACCCTAAGTACACACTACAATTGCTTACGATGCTTCTGCCTGGGTACTACGACGACCACTAGTCGCGCGTATGAAATGTCGAAAGTCGCGACATTCCAGTACCTACATTAACGGTCCAAGTCTGACATTTTAGCGCCACAAAACGTGTGACTCGTACCATAGTACTACCCATGCACGATTATACTAGAGTGACATTGTATGAGTGCCACAAAGAACAAAGATAAAAAATAATACAATATGTAACAATTTTTTTCGGTATTTTCCAGGTACAAAAATCTAATCATTATAATAATCTAATGATAATAATAAAACTCTAATAATAAAAAAAATATTACTAGATTTAATTTTACATTGATTTCTTATTACATTTAGATTTTACATTGTACTTGATTAACTGTGGCGCAATTTAGAACACAATGACGTCGAGAGTAGAAATGAGGGCTAATCCATATTTTCTTCCATTAGGTACCTTTTTTCGAAGTCCCATGAGGTTATTACGTAGAATTAAACTTCCTTGTGTATGCAAGGTATGGCTATGTCGTGTGGAAGTAATTTATTTATTTACTTAGTTCGCTGACTTTTACTCACTCACTAAATAACGTTTTTAGGATTTAGGGTTCCGTACCCAAAGGGTAAGGGACCCTATTACTAAGGCTCCGCTGTCCGTCCATCCCATCCGTCCGCCTGTCACGGCCTCAACAACCGTGATAGTTAGTTGAAATTTTCACAGATGATGTATTTCTGTTGCCGATATAACGACAATAGTAAAAACAGAATAAAATAAATATTTAAAGGGGGCTCCCATACAACAAACGTGACTTTTTTGCTGTTTTTTGCTCGATATTAATAACGGCAACAGGTAGACGCTTGAAATATTCAAATGTTGTATAGATAACGGTATGAAACCCTTCGTGCGTGAGTCTGACTCGCACTTGACCGGTTTTTTACGATAATTGTGTATTATGTCAATAACCTCTTCCAGGCGTAATTTTGACGGTGTGTTTAGCATAATGACACTGCTCTAGGTTTGCGTAGATAAGTTCTATACAAAAACAAGAAACAAGAAGAAAATCCAAACTGAACATCTTTAAACTTACTTCTCTCCCTGCCTTCTGAATATTTAGCACAAAACGGTCTTCGAAAAGGAATGGAACGGATGAATTCAAATGTGCTTGAAAATAGAACACGTGCTACCGTAGTTCAAAATTCGAATACGATTTCCACCAATCTGTCACAGACTGCATTTAACGGATAACCTATTTTCTTTTAATTAAAAAACGAAATAGCTATGCGCGACGTTATTGTGTTCCAAATTGCGCTACACTCAAGTATAATTATATTAAATATAACGACTTTTTGGCTATACCTACACTTATTTTGACTTTATATCGCATCCGAAACTTAGAGCATATTTTCACAAAATTATGTATAAAAAACGCCCTCAACTGCAACCCAACTTGGCCAAATAAACGCCGGGACTCCTAATCAGCGTTTAGGACTGTTCTGTGGTTTAAGCTCAAAAAAACTCTGTTTCTAGGCTAAGTACCCTTCTGTGCTAAATGAATGGGTAGAATATATTCACTGTCTCTAAGCTGAATGGTGGGCTATATAAACAGGACATATTTAATAATAGTAGGCTAGGTAGGACATATTTACTGAATCTATGTGCTAACTAGGCAGGATAGGTAAGACATCATCATCATCAACCCATTATGTCCCCATCGAGGGGCACGGGTCTCTTCGCTGAGGAAGGTATAGGCCATACTCCACCACGGGGGCCAAGTCCGGATTGGTGGAGGCTTGTAGACTAGTGACTCGTCTACTGTCAGAAGTTGTCAAGCCGCCCATATACGTCTATAGGTAAGACATATACGGGCTGAATAGGCAGGACAAATTTACTAATTCTATGGGCTGGATAGGCAAGACAAATTTATTAATTCTATGGGCTGGATAGGCAGGATAAATTTACTAATTCTATGGGCTGGATAGGCAGGACAAATTTACTAATTCTATGGGCTGGATAGGCAGGATAGATTGATCATTTATACTGACAGTAAAAGCTAAATGAGCAGAATAAATCCTTACTAATATTATAGACGCGAAAGTTTGTATGTATGGATGGATGTTTGTTACTCTTTCACGCAAAAACGGCTGAACGGATCCGGATGAAATTTTGCACAGAGATAGAGAGATAGTCTCGATTAGCACATATGCTATTTATTACGTAAAAATACACGTGAAAATTACAACGCGAACGAAGTCGCGGGCAATAGCTAGTAGGACATATTTATGGAATGTATGTGCCAACTAGATAGGATATATTCACAAATTCTATGGGCTTAATAGGCAGAATAGGTAGGATCTATACTGACTCTATACGGTAAACAGGTAGGCAGGATAGGTTTACTGACTAAAATCTTTCATGGAACCCTAAATCACAAAATTATCTTCCTTCAACCATAATATTTTTCAACGACCAATCTAACGACGCTTCACATGATGGGGTAGACGAGAAAAACAAATCATCCCCATGTCACGTTAAGGGAGGTTAAGAAAAAAAATCCAAAATTTTAATTGTTTAACCTTGTCGGCGTGATAAATATATATACACATACCAAATTACAGCTTTCTAATACCACCGGTCTTTGCGCTAGGCCGCGGACGGACAGACAGACAGACGGACATGGCAAAACTATAAGGGTTACTTGTCGGACTACGGAACCCTAAAAAGGGGAAAAAAGGAAAAAAATTATCTGAGGAGACAGGCTCCAACTGTCTTCTGGTTTCGGGACTGCCCAATTTCCCACGATTTAATAACCTTGCGGCAACCTTCATATAAGCAACAGTTTAAATGTACATAATACACATAAGTACCTACAAAATAAATAAGTACATAATTAAATACATATAAGCAACAGTTGACAGTGATAATATGGTGAGACGTGACGACTTTATTTTTTTAACTAAAACTGTCGTAAGCATTAACTTTAGCAACCCCGGAATCATTTACTTGATTTTTTGTCGGAGGAGTCCAACTAGGTTTGAGTAGAGTAGAGTTTACCAAAGGCCCGTGCTGAAAATCAGTGCTGTGGGCAAAACCGCAGCGTATACTGAGCTCGAGGCCATTTTACCGCTGCATAGACATACCCTGGGTCCCTTATTGTTTTGGGATTATTTTTGTTTTTGTTTTTTTTTTCATAATCAATTGTTTGTCCGTTTTAATCATTGTTAAATGTATGTCTTTGTGGTGTTAAATAAATGTTTTTCTTCTTCTTTCTTCTTCTTTTTCTAGAGATGGAGCTTGCGGCGTCGGTTGCTCGTCTCCGTCCAGACGAGCAACAGACGCACGACTCTGTCTCCTCCGTCTCTACACGCTCTTCGAATAAGAGCGAACCCTGGTCGGACTCTTCCGAAAAGTATTCAAGTAAGTGATTCCAGAATATCTTGTACTGTACACCAGGAAAATAAACATAAATATTTACAAAGATACAATACAATTGGCGGCCTTCTTGCTATAGCAATATTCCAAACAACCGACTTAGAAAATACTGTCATTGTAGTCAGTTAAAAATGTTGTCTCGTGCAAATAAAGAAATCGATTTTTTTTTTAAATAAGTCCGCCTTTGCGCAAATGTTTTTATCACAAGCCTGTTGTTTAAGTTTATTTTTGTTAATGTTTTTCAATGTGCAATAAAGTGTAACAAACAAATTGTAAGGCCTTGCAACACTCTCTTATTGTTGGCAATACTGCAACATTGAGTGAATGAAGATGGCTGAGTGAAGGATGAATGAATGAGTGAACGAACGATTCTTGTTTTCTTCGTCTCTACGGCGCGGGCGTCCGCCGTCCTGGCCGGTGCTAATTTACGTTAACTGTATTTGTAAGCTATTATAAGTGCATATTAAACGGCGAGGTCAGCCTACTTGAACCCACGGCATTTTCATCACACAGTCCACTGCCCACTATCGCACCTACACTTATCCTAATACATCATCTGATCTATTTACTTCTCAAACTCGACTCTACAATCTACGTACCTAATTGGAATTAGTTGAAACGCAGTACCTGAGTGCCTGAGACGCACCCTCTAAACACGTGTAAGTGAATGCGCCGTTCGTTATTGGTCTTGGATGTTTACATGTTTGTGATGTCGTTGTTTCTGGTATATACTTCCCACTGTAGGGCACAGGCCTTCTCTCAGGGAAAGAGTATGTATGGGCTTAATCACCGCGCGTGCCCACCGCAGATAAGCGATTGTTTTCAGTTTCCCATAAATCCGTAAAAAATATTTAATCGCACGTCTATGACGACCTCATGGTGCAGCGGTAGTGCATCTGCATACCATGCGAGAGGTCCCGGGTTCGAATCCCGGCTGGGGACAAAAAAACCCCAGGTCTTGGATGTTTACATGTTTGTGATTTCGTTGTTTCTGGTTCCCACGACACAGGGTATCCTAGTGTGGGGCCAGAAGCAATGTATGTGCCTGTATGTAAATGTTTATGTTTATGTTTATGTTATTGCTACAGTTGACATCACAACAACTTTTACATACCCTATTATATTTTATAAGAAATAGCGAAGTGGCAGAGGAATTTTAAAAACCTATTAAGAGGCTAAAAATTCTTGAACCCGCGACCTCTAGCTAACCGTGCCAGCGCTCTCCCAAATAAGCTAATGGGCAAGTGCAGGCATCAGCAAAATTTCGAGCCTCTTTACAAATTTCTCTGTATTACCTGGGTGGAATTTTTAGCCTCTAAATAGGTTTTTCAAATTGTCCTCAGCACGGGTTAGTGCAACAAAAAAAAAAAAAAAAGAATATAATCAGGCAGAGAAATGTTGATGTTTGTGGAGTTTTGTGAAGCTGTGGAAGCGTAGTGAAATGTATGGTTCCCATATTCGTGACAAAACTATTCATATTCTTTTTGTTTTATAAATTTACTGTTGAAGTTCGAAAATAAACATGTTTGATTCCGCTTCTATTCATCGTAAATTTTTGGTCAGTTTTGTCTCAGGGAGAGACTGAAGCTAGAACTTGGGTGCATGAACCCCTGAACTGCCCACGCGGAATGGAACGTATAGGTGGCCCATACTAAGTTGGGCACAGATCTGTGTCGCGGCAGACGAGTGGAGCCTCCTCGACTGACGTACTCCCTTACCCAGTACGTCTGGCGTGGCGCACCCTGGGCAACATTCAGCGAGTCCCTAATGCTGATTGGCGAATCCATTGACTACGATGGCAAACTCAAGTCCAGCCTTCAAGCCGGCGCCGTTATCTACACGCTAAGAAGATAAACTGAAGCCAAAAATCTGAATTCACAAAAAATCTAATGTGTGTACACCACCATCCCAGTGCATATCAGTTTTTAATTCGTTATTCTGTGGGTCAAGCGGCCATGCAATGCACATCGAATTGTCATAGTAAACCATGAAGTGTAGTTCTATGAAATGGGACACAGTTCAAAGTACAAAATGTAGGTTGACATCAAAAGTATTTAGAATAACTATTTGAATAAAAGCTCGGAGTACTTACGATCTACGGTTTACAAAACAAAAGTTCCAAGCGTGGCATCCACAGAGTTATTCTGAGAACCCTGTGTGAGTCACTTTTGTTTGCGAAATATGGAAAATATTGAAGCGATTCATTCATGATTTAGGTAGCGTGGTATTTAGGGATACTCATTGAGGAGTTAAAGAAACTGAATAACTAGGTACCTGGTGTAAAATGCCCGACAAATAAATTGAATAAAAATCCCCGCAGTCAGAATGAGTTGGCGATGTTTAATTAATTTATTAATTTAACTAAACTAAGGCCCAAACTTTTCTGTTCCGGGCCAATAAAATTTAGTTGGTTTTAACCGACACGTTAATAATAAATAAAAGATAAAAATTCCCAAACTTGAAACTGTGGCCTTGACAGCTTAAATACCTAGGTAGTTACTAAACTTACTTAAATAACTAGGTAGTTACTAAACTTACTTAAATAACTAGGTAGTTACTAAACTTACTTAAATAACTAGGTAGTTACTAAACTTACTTAAATAATTAGGTAGTTACTAAACTTTGCAGAAAACTGCTTTCTGGTATTGCGTATTACAAAATAACTTACTGACCCAGAAAAACGCAGGCCACGCGCAGTGTAGGGTTCCGTAGAAGAAGGGATTTTTTTATCTGCCTTACAAACAACTTCATCAAAGTACGCAATTTTCTTTTATAAATTAGTCGCCTATTACTCGTTAACTTGTAAAGCTGTACTTTAGCATTAAGTTAACCTTTTGTACACTTTCTTTTGTGCAGTAAAGAATTAATTATAATAACCCTGTACGTATTGAATCTCGTATCGTGTTCATGCTGTCTATTGGAGGAATAAGGAATCGATCAATGCAGCCAAAGCAGCTCGATTGTTTACGCGAACTCTCAGTTTATGAAATAAATATTTGGCTGGATTTTGGTATTATCATGTCTACAGGTCTGTAGAATCTTGGATAGTTTTGAGCAGCGGCTAATATTGTACATTGACATTCAACAAACAGAATGTAAATCCTTTACGTCGAAGTAAATTTTGTGAATGTTGAGTGATAAAAGATCATTGGCTGTCTTGGAACAATTTAAAATTAAGAACAGTATAAAATTAATGACTAACAGAGACTCATTGCATACCGTGGCACGGTCACTGAACTCCATGCAACCAAAGCAGGTGGCTTTTAACGACTCTTCTTGAAGACCGCTCGTTATTGGGTAAGAAGTTAGTGGTATATTATACTGAGTAAGTAAGTTTTTAGGGTTCACTACCTCAAAAGTAAAAAGCGGAACCCTTATAGGATCACTTTGTTGTCCGTCCGTCCTTCCGCCCGTCCGTCTGTCTGTCAAGACCCTTTATCTCGGGAACGCGTGGAGGTACCGAGTTTAAAATTAAAACCATATACCTACTCAAGTCTACAGTCCCTTAAAGCTGTGAAAAAGTCAAACTTCTAAGTTAACGTAAGACAAATGCCGCATAAAACGTATATTTTGTTACTCAAGGGAATCTAAATTTATATGGTAATTATCGTTGACCTAGAACTATATACTACTATACTAATATACAGGTAAAAATTTGAAAAGTACACATTTGTCATAAAATTATAAAAAACTAGTCTTTGAAGTTTGGAAAAAGCGGGAAAAATCTGCGAGACTCAATTCCTAAACTATTTATAATATGTACAAATGTACCTACAAATTTGTACGGAACCCTCGGTGGGCGAGTCCGATTCGCACTTTTCCGGTTTATAAAATGGGATAATCATACTTATCAATATCATACGACTTTATAGACACTTCAAAAAAATAACAGCAGGTACATTATAAGCAATTCATTAAGCAAAATTCTACTACGCCATTTCAATTTCAGTAGCCTGAAATATTTCATACTATTTACCAGTAAAAACAGGAGGGCACATAGCTCGGAGAACTGATGGCCGTTGGGGCGGAAAAGTTCTGACCTGGCTACACCGCACGACGCAGGGTGGGTAGGCCGCCACCAGATGGTCTGACGACCTGGTTATGGTGGCAGGGAGTCGCTGGATGCGGGAGGCACAAGACCGGGAAGCATGGAAAACCACGAGCGAGGAGTATGTCCTGCAGTGGGCGTCAAATGGCTGATGATGATGACTAGTAAAAAATGTCAGGACATTGGAACCAAAAGGAGAATAGGAATCTGCGAATATTAGGATAGCCTATAGGTAAACCTATAATGTGCTAGTAGCTTATAGTTCAGTAACCTGCCAATGTCAAGCTGACAATAAAGTTCAGATGGTGTCAAGGAGATAAAACCAAGTTTAGTTATGAAATACCGTGCCTGGACAGTTAATACTTCAAAATTGTAGTATCGATTTAGTTAATACTAATAATACAACTTAGTACTTATGTCATATTATTACTTTTATACCGTGTAATGGTTGTGATCTATTTTGTACACCAAATAAAACAAAATAAAATAAAAATAAGTTGCACACAATACAATCACTTGAGCTGGTTCCAAACTAGCATACCGTGTGCTATGGTAACCAGGCAAGGACGTCACAAACATGAAAATACACCCAGACAGACAGACGGACAGTGGAGTCTTCTATCTTAGTAATAGGGTCCCTTACCCTTTGGGTACGAAACCCTAAAACTAAAGGTGTCCATGAAGTGTTGCATTTTCCGCCTATGATTTCCTGCACAGAACACTTGTGTTCTGAGATTTCCTGTCAAATAAATAAGGTATCAAATGACCGATTATAGACGTTCGTCACTTTTAACCGGCTTCAAAGTAGGAGGAGGTTGTCAATTCGTCCCAAAATATTTTTTGTGTACGTTCAGCGATAATTTTTCATTTGTCCGATGACATTAATACTTTTATTTGTTAGAAAGGGACCACCCATATAAATTTGGTCAAGATCCGTTGATAGGATCTGTGAGAAAATAATGAGAAAAATACTCTACTTTTTAGTGCGAGTTTCTGTTGAAGTCGTGTTTTATTTAAAAAGTTATTTGATGTATAATTTTTACTACTGCAGCATCATTTATGTGACTAGGTACGCTACAAATAAACTAACGAATGAGTTTGCTAGGCAATGACCAATCAAATGTCGTTTAACCAAGAAGTTAAAAACTCACATAAAACCGGTCGTTATTAATTTTTCCATTTCATAGCAGAAATAATCAAATTGGCGATCTTTTCTTTAGGCGCATATAGTTTTATGTGCCAATCAGTATTTTTGATACAACTCCAATATTTTGTTCGAAAAACAAGCATTTTACAAGCAGTGTAATAGCACTTTCGTTTCGTTTCGTATGTTTGATTGTAATAAATTTGATATTCAATGTTTGTGACGCGCCAAAGAAAATTTGGTATTCTTTCAGTTTTTTTAATGGCCATCGCCGTATGTAAAGTTTGATTTGCAATAAGAATTCTTGAAAATTTCAAGCAACGAATATATTAGCGAAGGGCAAGATAAAAAGTGCGTGAATGCAGCGACCAATGAATGTTCATGAAGCGAAAGAGGTTCTTCAGAATCGTGGCAAGTGGCAAACCCTGGTCTCTGCCTATCCCTCCGGGATACAGGCGTGAGTTTATGTTGTAACAAATTTTGTTTATTTGTACTGTTAAATACACCATACCATACGAAACCAAATCCAATCCATTCAATACCACACCTACCACCTTTTAAGAAATAGTATGTTATCTTTCTTGGCTTATATCTTACACGCTTAATACCTAACGGTGGTAGCTTACTAGTTAGAACATTGGACTCCTAAGCGAGAGACCCAGGTTCGATTCCCAGTGCGGGCATGTACCTGTAACTTTCTTTTCTAAGTTATGTACATTTGTGAAGTTACAGTAGCAATACCTCTCGCTAACGGTGAATAAAAACATCGTGAGGAAACCTGAGTGCCTGAGCTATTCACATACCTCAACGCTTGAAATCACCAATCCGCGGTGGACACGCGTGGTGAATTGGTGATTAAGTCCATACTCTCTCCCTGAGAGAAGGCCTGCCCTATGCCCTACAGTGGGACGTATATAGGCTGCTTGTGATCTAACAAGCTTTAGGCGTTTGTATTGTGTATCTTGCTTGACAATAACAACATGCAACAAGGATCCAGTATAATATTGGGCAGTTACTGTCCACTACCTCTCTTAAAGACGTGTCAGCCTCCAATTTGATCTGAATTAATTTATGTGTTGCTGAACCGCGTTTTATTAAAGCGGCACAATGTGGTTTTGGTGTCAGCCATATTACTCATAGCAGTTTTAAATTGTTACTAAGCAAGCCAAAGGAAGGAAGCTAGGGGCCTGATTATGCGAACCGAGTCCTGTCGGAATGCTGAAGTTTGCGATAGCAATTTGTATAGAATTTGACAGTTAGACGTTTAGAATCGTTCATGTTTTGGTGCCCGTAATGTAGAGGCACATAGCACGCAGAACTGATGGCCGATGGGGCCGAAAAGTTCTCGAATGGAGACCACATATCGGCAAGCGCAGCGTAGGACGACCAGCCACAAGATGGACAGATGACCTCATCCAAGTGGCAGGAAAACGCTGGATGTAAGCCGCTTCCGACCGGTCTTTTTGGAAATCCATGGAGGAGGCCTATGTCCGGCAGTGGACTTCTTGTTGCTGAATGACGATGAATGGAGGGGCTTATCATGTAAAATGATAATAAATAAATAAATCCAAAATGTTTTCTATTCTTCAATATTATTATAATTAAAATTCTTTATAGTACCAGAAAAAAATGTACAATTGGCGGGCTTTATACTAAATATATAGCCAACCAACAGGTTGTTGGATTATGGGCAGTGTGACGCAGTGGATAATAGCGTAGTAGCGTAGGAAAAGCACTGAATTATGTGATAATAAAATAAGTCTGTATTTTCATCACAGTTGTGACACGATAAGTAAACAGAAAAGTCAAAGTAACATTAGACGCAAATAAAACTTACGGCCAGTAACTTGTAATGTGCCAGACCTCCAACAAACACCGCCTCAAATTACAAGTTCTTGGTCTGACCTTACCAAACAAATTAAATTCCAAAATAACAAAACAAAACTTAAATTCCTTCAAGTACTAAGTTAAAAATCAGCAGGGCTTGACTCCCAAGCCATGAGTACACTTAAAATGTTTAGCGCTTGGCAGTGGCTTGGTCAACACATCTGCCAGCATGTCTCCGGTAGGTACATGGCTTAACATAATATTCTTATTGTCCCTCAAAACCCCCCTAATAAAATGGAATTTAATGTCAATGTGTTTACTCCTGGCATGGAACACCGGATCCTGAGCAAGAAAAATAGCAGCGCGACTATCGGCATACATTGAGATAGGGGCATATTTGTTAAATCCTATTTCCTCTAATAAGCTTTGTAAATACAATCCTTCCTTCATCGCCTCTGCTAAACTCACATACTCTGCCTCACAGCTGGAGGTGGCTACGGTTCTTTGTTTCCGCGAGCTCCATGATATGCATGCACCGCCTAAACTGAAAGTATATCCCGAGAAAGATCGTCTATCGATGGAGCACCCTCCCCAGTCTGCATCAGAATAGCCTTCAATAGACTTACCCGTCTTCTTGTATACCAATCCATAATTAGATGTACCCTTTAGGTAGCGAAGAATACGTTTCGCGGCATTCCAATGCTCTATCTTCGGGTTCGTGGTAAACTGAGCCAATTTTATTACAGAATTGCTTATATCCGGTCTGGTGCCTACACTCAAATACATTAAGGAACCTATAAGTTCTCTATAGGGCCATTGCTTTTGCTCAACATTAGTTTTCTCTTCTCGTTGGCTTGCAGATGGGTTAGATACTTCCATAGGGGTTTTACAGCTATTACAATTTTCCATTTCGAAACTTGCCAAAATATCTTTTGTGTATTTCTCTTGTGACATAACAATGACATTGTCAGTTCGCTTAATGTCTATGCCCAGAAAATATTTGGCCCGACCGTAATCCTTTAACTCAAACTCTTTTCGTAACTCATTTTTAAAGCGAATGATACGATCTTCTTTTTCTGACGCCACCAGAATATCATCTACGAATACCAACACCAATAGATGTTCGTTATTTTGGATCCTTGTATAAAGACAAGGCTCATTGAGGCTCTGTTTCAGTCCCATATCTTTTAGCTTCTTGTCTAGTTTTATGTTCCACTGCCGGCCTGCTTGCTTTAGTCCGTATAAGGATTTCTTTAACAAGCAAGTATCACCGCCTGAATCAATGCTATCCAGCATTACTTCTGCATTTTTAACCACGCGAGGGTCCTCCTCTTTACTATGAGCAAGCTTCATCAGGCACTCTTTTAATAGTCTAGGTGTCCGCATATATATTTCCTCATCAAGGTCTCCATTCAAGTAAGCTGTATTAATATCTAACTGATGTATTTCCAAGTCCAATTCCACAGCTAGAGCCATTAACATTCTTACAGAGTCTAGTCTAGCTACTGGTGCAAATGTTTTGTCATAGTCGACTCCGAAGCGCTGACTAAATCCTTGTGCTACAAGTCTAGCCTTCTTTTTTGTTGTTTTATCCACATTGAGTTTTGTGGTCAGGACATACCTACAACCAACAACATTTCTGTTTTTAGGCTTTTCTACTATCTCCCACGTGCCTTTATTTACTAAGCTTCTTACTTCTGAGAGAATTGCTTCCTCCCATTCGACCCTTTCGTCACTTTGTAGAGCATCGTCGAGAGATATGCCTGCCACCCCTGCAAAGTCGACGCAATCTGTGAACACATCATCCGATGATTCATAACTTTGTATTTCTGATTCTTGTTGTTCAGTAGGGGTCAGAGATGTTTCTGGCTCTGAACGTTCGGGGGCCATGATTATATCCACTGGGTGTGGATCTTCTTCTACCTCTACAACTCTATAATTTTTTCTTGGACGACCTACTTGTCCAGTACGCTCTATCCTCGGCCTACCGACTCCCCTTTTTAAAATCACTTGTGGAACTACAGTATTTTCTACATGATCTGTCTCCACGTGACTGATTCTATCTTCCGTCTCAGTCTCTACGGAAGATGTCGCAGGTTCTGGGTTTCTCAAATCAGTCTCCACAGAAGATGTAGCAGGTCCTGAGACTCTCGTATCATCTCGTATAGGCCTAGACTTATTATTATCTTTTATTAGGTCAATTTCTATAAATTTCTTTTCGATTTCATCTCTATTCTCAATCTCCATCATAGTCTTGGGTGCATTTGTAGGTACAGGATTCTTTATTCCCAGTGTCTCGTGAAACTTTATATCTCTCGCTGTAGTAAATCGCCTTTCTCCGGGTATCCAGACCCGAAACCCCTTTGAAGTCCTTGGATATCCTACAAATATCCCAGATATTCCACGTGCAGCGAATTTGTCTTTATTTGGACTTTTATCTAGAATATTGACTTCAGTTCCAAACTTTCTAAGATAACCAATCTTGACAGGTTTCTCAAACCACTTCTCATAGGGTATTTCTCCGCCTAAGCTGCTAGTCGGACAGCGGTTTCTAATATAACAGGCCGTATCTACAGCCTCGGCCCAAAATACCGTTGGCAGCTCACAGTTCAATAACATGCATCTCGCCATTTCAACGAGAGTTCGGTTCATCCTCTCCGCTACTCCATTCTGCTGTGGCGTGTGGGGAACCGTTAGTCTTCTCGATATGCCCTCCTTACGTAGAAAATCATCAAACTCAGCACTACAATATTCCCCACCATTGTCTGTTTGGAAATATTTAATTCTCGATCCTGTAAGGTTTTCAACGTGACTTTTATATATTTTAAAAGCCTCCAAAGCCTTTCCCTTGGTACTAAGGAAATACACCTCACACCAACGAGTGCAATCATCAATGAAGGTGATGAAGTATTTGGCACCTGTTTTAGACTGGCACCTCATCGGGCCTACTATATCGGAATAAACTATTCTTAATTTCTCAGAACAAGGTCCTGCTGAGTCGGAGAAGGTCGATGCATGCATTTTACCCTTTGCGCAAATTTCACAGTCACGCAAGAAACGTACATCATTTTCACCCACATGTTCCCCTATTCTATTCAATAACTTAGCAACATCTCTTCCATTTAAATGCCCTAAACGTTCATGCCAACAGCGTATATCATCTACCTTATTATTTACTATAGCGTTAGCCGATTCGCACTCCTGTAGGCAGTACAGATTACCCCGGCGAAATGCTGTCAATATAACTTTACCACTACCATCGATTACAGTTGCTAAATCACGAGTGAAATTTACGTTGTATCCCTTATCAGTAATTTTAGCTACGGAAATCAGATTGGTTCGCAAATCAGGTACGTACAGTGTATCATCGAACTCGATTGTCTGTATCGATTGTTCACCCAATGCCGATAGTCTTACTACACCCTTACCTCGGACCATAGTGCTTAAATTAGTAGCCAAATTTAGCTTTCCATCGGCATGTTCAAGGTTACCATAAAATTTTCGTATGTCGCCGCATAAATGAGAAGTACAACCGGAGTCAAGCACCCACTGATGTTTCAATGATGCAATAAGATTAGCTTCCTCTAAACCTGTAACATTTAGACAAATTAATCCCTCATCCACATTAATATTAGCATTAAAATTATAATACGCATTTACATTATTTTGACGACAGTCCGATGCTTTATGCCCAGGGCGATTACAACGATAACATTTTATCGACTTCTCTATCAGTTGCCAGTTTTTGCGATTCTTATCTCCATTTCTCAAACTTCTCTGGTCGTGGTATGGAAACCTCTCATTCTGACGAGCATACATCACTTGGGTTTCACTATTCTCATTCCTAGACTCGTACTCCTCTAGTATCTTCACTTTTAACACCTCTGGCTTAGGGAGATCGTCTCTACTTTCTATAGCACAGCGAAAGTTCTCAAAGTTTATTGGCAAACTGTATAGTAACAGAACCGATACTAAGTCTTCATGTATCATGACCTCCATACCTTCGAGTCTATCTACAATATCAAAGAAGATACCCATTCCTTCTCGTATGTCACCAGAGTCGCCCATTTTATGTAGTAGTAGTCGCTTTAGTAATGTAGCCTTCTTGGCAGGTCCACGTGAAGCGAATACGGTATGCAGCTGGATCCAAACTTGATTCGAAGTGGTACAACCTCTTATATGTCGTAATTCTGATGCACTTATAGAAAGAATCACATCGGCCTTTGCCTTCGCATCTTCACTCTCCCATTTAGATATAGCTACTTCATCTGCCAGAGGTTTTTGCTTCTTACCACAAACATAGTCCCATAGTTCAGACTTTACCAAAAGGGCCTCCATGTGGAGTTTCCAACTCTCAAAGTTCTCCTTGTGGAGAGGCTCTATGCGTAAAGTAGACATCATGTATAGTCAGGCTCTAATTCACACGAGCTGCTTTACAAGTTTAAATCCCTAAGACTTGAAAATATTACTCTACGCTACATTCCTGGGCCCATAACCTTTGTTGGATTATGGGCAGTGTGACGCAGTGGATAATAGCGTAGTAGCGTAGGAAAAGCACTGAATTATGTGATAATAAAATAAGTCTGTATTTTCATCACAGTTGTGACACGATAAGTAAACAGAAAAGTCAAAGTAACATTAGACGCAAATAAAACTTACGGCCAGTAACTTGTAATGTGCCAGACCTCCAACACAGGTGACGTGGAAAGGATAGGGTAGTGCCAAACGGTGTAATGATATTTTAATGTACTAAATTAGCTTTCAAATTAAACAATATACTGATACATAGAATAATTATAATACTACATATAAACAAAAATAATACAATAAATAATTGCAATAAAAAATAGTATATACATATTTATAGACATATAGACATAATTATATTTCCATACATACGGATGAAATTACACATTATTATTCTGAAAACGAAGATAGCGTTACTGAACTAACGCTGACTGACGATGCCTGACGAAAGCGGTAGTGCAATACGTACAATCTTACAACTTTTAATATGGTGACCACTTCAAAATACCAAAAATGTATCACCTGTTGCATACTACAGTTACACCTGATGTATTTTTATTCATCTGTATTTTATTTTACTTTTTATACGGAGCAGTTGATATAGTAAAAGTGGTTTAAACGGATTAGTAGAATAACCCCTTATTTTCGGATAACTTCGCAGTCTTTTTTCCTTCTGTCTTTCCTTCTATGACGTTCGTTATAAAATTACCATGCGTGATTACCATACGTGACGTAGCAAGTGGCCCGGATTTTTCTTCTATCTTCGTGACTTACTAGGCTGTCAAATGACTGGTCTGGGGCAGGAATAAGAGGAAGATGCTGCAGCGGCAAGAGTAAGTGAAAGATGCTGCACCGGCAGATTGTTAGTGTACAAGAAACTGGGGGTTAGAGCCTACGTCGTGTCGTAGTAAACGTCCCACTGAAGCTTTTATCAGAGAGAGAGAGAGAGAGAGAGAGAGAGAGAGAGAGCGAGAGAGAGAGAGAGAGAGAGAGAGAGAGAGAGAGAGAGAGAGAGAGAGAGAAGACGTAAAGCCACGCTTTCACGATCCATCATGTAGTGTATATGTTACAGCCAAAGTAATAAATCTGGATATTATACATAATGTCTGGTCATTATATATAATGTCTACTCAGTTTAGATAAAGTGATAATTAACACAAAATTAATCACATTTACTAGCAATTTTATTTAATATCATATTAATATCATAATGTAGGGTACCTATGACTTTTCCATGCACCAACCTTGTTTAAGTTTGACACAAAACTAAGTTTTTTAGTGAAATATTTTTTTTCGCTTTTATATAAAAAAAAAGAACTAACACCCGAAGATCCTAAGTAAGGAACTTCGAACCTATTTTTGCTTATGTGTACTGACCTAACAAACAAAATGCGAAATATAAATTTAATCAAATAATTATTTGCTATATAACACTTGCCAAAATAAAACGTTAGCATAATAATTTATTACTTTGTCTAGTGAATTTGGCTATTATACATAATGACCAGTCATTATGTATAATAGCTATTTAATCACTTTGGCTGTAACATATATACATATTAGTGAATTCAGATTTTTCACATCAGTTTATGTCTGATGCAAAAATCTGAGTTTTGTCGCAAACGGTGTCACCTCTTGTGCTTATTGCTACGAAGTATAGAAGCGTTATCAAATATATTTGCTATCGAACTTCAAGAACAGAAGTATAAAACGAAAAGAGAAATAATAGTTCGGTCATGAAAATCGAAACTATACATTTCACTACACTTCTACAGCTTCATAAAACTCCACAAATATCAACATTTCACCGCCACTTCACTTTTTCACAAAATATATGACACCCTGACCAAAATTTTGTACCACGTGGGCGAAGCGGTGGGGCAAACACTAGTAAATCAATAAGCATGTAAAATAAAGTAAATGTGTCTCTGTTTGCACGTTACAACTGAACCGATGTGATGAAATTTTAACAACTTCAAATCTTATTCCGATCTAATTCGATTGAGTAGTCTTCTATTAGGGTTGTGAGCATGCCCATCGTGTCCACAACGGTGGATCCGAGCTTGCGACATCATCTTGCGGTAGCATCTAAAGTACTAAGTGCTAAGATCCTGTAACGCGGCTTTACAGAAAACAAAGTCATTGGTTCTTGCCGGGATTCACGCATGTGAGGCACGCATTCTACTGTGATGCGCTGCATCTGCCACTGGTTAGTGGGGTAGTGGGGTTACGAAAGCCGGTGATCATTCAACATCACAATCTGTAGGTTACGTATATTTAGCTCAGAGTTCCAGTCCAGTCTAGATTCTCTCCAGTCACATTTTGCGTCATAACCTCGCCCTGAGATGTCAGAGGCAGCCCGTATAACCGACAACTCACGGAGATTTATTGTTGCGAGGCAAATTGTGCCATTCTGCAGATGAAAGGGTTCGTCAGGCGAGAAATTCCAAGAATCTGAACGAGATGACGATACTCCTACCAGTTTGTTTTACTCGTAATTGTTTGAGATTACTTAACCTTTTCAGGAAAGGAGAAGAAGAAAAATATTATTACAAAAATATGTAATCAAATCATACTTACTAAGTTTGACATGAAAGGCGTTTGAGCGACCTTCGTATTGGATGGTTTTACACTGTAATGCGTAACGACTGACACTTGTTTCGGATATCTTTACTACGACCTTATCCGGCCGCCGTTTAAAATTTTGCATTTACCGTTATCGTCCCTATGGTGGTTGTACCCACACAACCATATAATGGTAAATAGGAACCACAGAACACGCAATAAAGGTTAAAAACAGCATGAAGGCGGAGCGCGTGTGCCACGCACGAGTACCTATATAAAAATATTGTTACAGTCGATAGAAAGTCAACCTTAACATATTTGTTTCGAAATCGTCCGTAATATACCTGAGTAGAGTGCACTCGTATTGACGAGCTGTCGACTGTACCACGGAACACGCAAACGGAACAAATAGTTCCACCTATCGTTTTGGCTCGTTTTGGTGTTCGTTCTCTTGGCATCAACGCGACAACTGCATGAACGGGCCGATTTCATTTCATTGCCGCTTGAAGTCATCGCGCGCACACGTACCAAACCTCGCAGGAGTCAATAGTAATAAAAACACGTGACGTGACCCGACCGCGTATCTGTCGTTGTACCTTAATGCAGTAACTGCCCCTATATTACGCGCACCAAATCCTGAGCGATTCCAATCGTATAACTGTCAAATTAGTATGGAATTTGACAGTTAGACGATTGGAATCGCTCAGGATTGGGTGCGCATAATTAGGCCCCTGATCCTCTTCGCGTTTGCGCAGCCGTTGACAAATCTCTACGTATGTAATTACTTTGAGATATTTTTTTAGTACATATACAATTACTTTCAGATATTTGTTCCCCTTGAGAAGGTTTTTAATTAATTTACTCAAATCAAATCAAAGGAGTCATTGGAGGTGTCGATTAAGTGATCCGCGCCACGACGATTTCTTGCCATTTTCTGGGAAGTAAGACGTGCAAGGTCGTTTTGGTTCAGGAGATTAATGGAGTACAAAAGAAGTTGATTAAAACGAGCCGATGGAATAGAACAAATACAAGTAGAACGTCAGTGAAAAAACTTGCGGCTTCGTGTCAGCGGGTTCGATTCTGCCTGGAGGTCAACATACTTGATTTGTACAAATGGCCTCAGTCTGGGCGTATTTCACAGCCTCGTTGGAGTAGCTTTTAAGGTGCTTACTACCAAGATAGAGGTCGTGGGTTCGATTCCCTCTGGGGGCCGACGTACATTTGTACAAATGGCCTCAGTCTGGGTGTATTTCCATGTTTGTGATTTCCTTGCCTGCTTACCCTAGCACAGGGTATCCTAGTTTGGGACCGGGACTTTCTCCTATTTTGAGCTGCATAAATATGGATTCATAGCTGATTCAAATATTTCTATTGAATTGGAGTTTTGTCATTCGACATTGCGAAATAATTGCAAATACTTGAAACTGTTCCATAATGAAATAGTATGAAATATTGTCACCAAAAATATTACTCATTAAAAGCAGCCGATATTTACGATTTAATAGATTTTCGAAGAACGACATCAGAAACCTGTAAACATCCAAGACCTGGGGTTCTTTTTTTGTCCCCAGCCGGGATTCGAACCCGGGACCTAAAAAAACGTTCTGTTTATATTTCGTACTTGCTGACTCGGCAAGCGTTGTTCTGCCATGTCAATTAGCCTACGACCTATTCTCATCTCAGACCTATGCACACAAAAAATTTCATGAAAATCGGTGAAGCTGTTTCGGAGGAGTTTGATAACAAACACTGTGACATAGGATTTTTATTATATTAGATTTATTTTATTAAGTCTGCCAACCCTTTTGGTATCTTACATGCAGTAACTTCGTTACTTCGATCGCTCGTAGCCCCGGCTGCCTGAGTGATCTTAAACGACCACGAAGGTTAAGCAACACAGGGCGCGTTCAGTGCATGGATGGGTCGCCGTCTATGCCTAACGCTAGTGGCATTTTTCCGAGCGGTTCCGTGCTTCGCAAGGCACGTTAAGCTGTTGGTGCCGGCTGCCGTCGATAGATGGCAGTCGTTAAGCCAAGTCAGAGGCCTTAGGGCGGCTTGACATTTTCTGACAGTAGACGAGCCACTAGTCTACAAGCCTCCACCAATCCGGACTTGGCCCCCGTGGTGGAGTATGGCCTATACCTTCCTCAGGGAAGAGACCCATGCCCCTCGGTGGGGACATAATGGGTTGATGATGATGATGCAGTAACTTAAACCTTGGCTGAGTCTTGATACAAAACTAAGGTGAACATCAAATGCCTTACTAATTTAAACTTAAACTTAAAATCATCATCATCATCATCAGCCATTTGACGCCCACTGGAGGACATAGGCCTCCCTCATGGTTTTCCTAACCATGAAGGGTTTTGCCATAGGCGGGTTGGTGATCGCAGTATGCGGTTAGAATCTCAGGAAGACGCTGCTGCCCGTCTCCTGGTAATTTATTAGTCGCCTTCTGCTTAAAAAAAAAACTTTATATTTTTATATTCACAAAAATGCAAGAAATCAATGAATATTAGATAATAATTGATGATTGTAGCATTATATTTGCTGAGCCCATACATTTAAAATGCCGTATCATTTGTGTCCTACTAATATTAGGGGTTAAAGTATGAAATTGCCGTTTTATTGCAATAGGTTCTTTGAATTGACATAGAATCTTCATGGTTTGAGGTTTTCGAATAAAACTTTTTTCAAAAGGTTTCTATGATGTTCTTTTTTTTAAAAAATTTAAACATTTGAATATCGACTTTCAATTGTTTTTGTTATTCAATTTAGACAAGAAAGATGGATACTGCGAAAAGTCGAGTGATTATGAGGCACCCATTTTTCGTATTTTTTTATTTTATGGATTTGACGCAAGTGAGTGAATATTGTGGGTAAGGTCGCTAATTCCTGGGTAGTTTGACTAGGGTCGGCTTCCACTATCTCTATCTCTATATCGTTATTCACCTGTGTGGGCGGTCTTCCTCGTGGCTCGTTCTTTAAGTCGAAATTTCCATCACGAAAGCGTTTAAACCAAAATCGCATGGTACGTTCATTAGTAGACCCCTCTCCAAACGCAGCATTGATATTGCGGGCTGTTTCTGCCGCGTTAGTTCCGCGTCGGAACTCGTATTCAAAAATCACTCGAATTTTCGCAGTATCCATCTTTCTTGTCTAAATTGAATAACAAAAACAATTGAAAGTCGATATTCAAATGTTTCACATTTTTTAAAAAAGAACATCATAGAAACCATTTGAAAAAAGTTTCATTCGAAAACCTCAAACCATGAAGATTCTATGTCAATTCAAAGAACCTATTGCAATAAAACGGCAATTTCATACTTTAACCCCTATTATTATAAATGTAAAAGTTTGTGAAGATTTTTGGATGTTTGTTGCTCAATCACGAAATAACTGCTGAACGGATTTACATGAAAATTGGCGTACAGACAGATAGAAAAAGACCTGAATTGAGCCATAGCATACTTGATATCCCGGTAATGCGTTCCCGTGGGATAATAGATAGATAGAATATTCTTTATTGTATGTACAAAAGGAATTACATATGAGAATTTAACAATAGTATAGTACAGTATAATTGGGGGCCTTATTACTAAAAGTAATTTTTTCCAGACAACCATTGACGGAAAAAAATGAGAAGCTAATTGACAGGTAGTCGGTGCAACTAAACAATACTAAGGAAAATAATGTAATATTAGGGGTTAAAGTATGAAATTGCCGTTTTATTGCAATAGGTTCTTTGAATTGACATAGAATCTTCATGGTTTGAGGTTTTCGAATGAAACTTTTTTCAAATGGTTTCTATGATGTTCTTTTTTAAAACAATGTGAAACATTTGAATATCGACTTTCAATTGTTTTTGTTATTCAATTTGGACAAGAAAGATGGATACTGCGAAAATTCTAGTGATTATGAGGCACCCATTTTTCGTATTTTTTTATTTTATTGATTTGACGCAAGTGAGTCAATATTGTGGGTAAGGTAACGTTAAACCATGCCGCTAATTCCTGGGTAGTTTGACTAGGGTCGGCTTCCACTATCTCTCTTATTTCATCGTTATTCACCTGTGTGGGCGGTCTTCCTCGTGGCTCGTTCTTTAAGTCGAAATTTCCATCACGAAAGCGTTTAAACCAAAATCGCACGGTGCGTTCATTAGTAGACCCCTCTCCAAACGCAGCATTGATATTGCGGGCTGTTTCTGCCGCGTTAGTTCCGCGTCGGAACTCGTATTCAAAAATCACTCGAATTTTCGCAGTATCCATCTTTCTTGTCTAAATTGAATAACAAAAACAATTGAAAGTCGATATTCAAATGTTTCACATTTTTAAAAAAAAGAACATCATAGAAACCATTTGAAAAAAGTTTCATTCGAAAACCTCAAACCATGAAGATTCTATGTCAATTCAAAGAACCTATTGCAATAAAACGGCAATTTCATACTTTAACCCCTATTATTTATTTTAACTTTAAAATAGATGGCGTTGTGCAAGAATCGTATAAATGGATTAGTTGTCAATATTTAGGACAATGCCCATTCACAAGCGGTGTTTCTTCTATTAGTTCATGTCTAGCGAAAATCAAGGAAACACGTGCAAAAAAAGTTCATCATTTAAACCGAACTTTTTGCTTGACCTTTTGATGCTTAAAAAAAATGCAAGTAAAAAAGTTTGTCAGCCTAGCAACAAAAGCAGGAAAAAGGAAATACTTTGAAGCTAACTAAATAAAGTGTGACGTTTAATTGCTGTGAAAAAGTGGTTTGTTTGTTTACATTTTTTATAGGATTTTACTTCTTGTCGCATGGTAACTCTCTTGAAAATATTGGAATACTTTAATACTTTACTATGTAGGTACATACTCGTATTTCGAAGATCGTAAAAAATTATATTTTGTACTTTGAGTACTTATGTACTTTCTACAACAATGTGTGGGCATTATTACAATGAAAGTTAAAAATGATTGTTTCCCGAATTTTAAAAATGTAGCAAAATTTATGAAACAATGTTTTTTTTTTGTGAAATGTTTTCCGATATCTGTTTTATTAAAAGTAGGTTTGGTGACCGAGGATTCCTCACGACGTTTTCCTTCACCGCTAGCGAGTCTTACTGATTCTACAAATTCACAAATTTTAATGTACATTATTAGAAACGTAACTTGGCAAACAAAGTAATTTGTACATGCCAGCATCAAACTCAAGACCTCTGGACTGTGAGGCGAGCGTTCTAGCAATGTGCTTCCACCGCTGAATGGGTTTGTGGTTAATATTTTATATAAGTGGAGCCTACGATGCTAAATGGGTATTTATTCGAGCGGTCGTGGAGACCTATTGCATTTTGACGATGGTGGGGAGAAATATAAGTTATATGAAGTTTCCCCTTTCATCGGTGAGGAGAACGTATGAATATAGTTCTTATTAAGTTCTTATTAACAGTATATGGTGTAGATTTTCTACAGGGTGTAAAGTATTACCCCTTATATAAATCTATCGAGCTTTATTAAATACAAGAATCTGCGCTTGGGCTCCAACTTTTATTAGGGACTGTCTAAAAACCCCGATACAAAAGCAGACTGCACTTGAAACCAAAGTACCTTGTCTTGCAGATTGCACTGTACAGTCGAGAGCAGGTCGACCTTTACATTTTCATTGCAAAGTCGTAACGTCACTGAGTGTGCACGTGTGTAAAGAATTACGTGCTGTCGACTGTAATGTATGTTAATATATGTGTGTGTTTCTGTTGTTGAAATAAATGTTCTTCTTCTTCTTCTTCTTCTTCTTCTTCTACAGCCTCGAGCACATCAACCTTTTCTACAAAGCCGGCCGTAACTAAGCAGGTCGTCGTTTATTCAATACCAGGATTAGTATTAAACATTCATATCAGAAGACGTTCAGGATTTAATGTAAAATCTAAATCTAAGATTTTTATTATTGGGATAACATGATTTTAAATAAATGAATAAATGTCTTTCTTTCTTTCTTTCAATTTTTACATTATTTTAAATCCTGTAAAATATATGTTTTTTTTTAATGACTTGCGATGCTAATACATAATATGTTATGCATTACGTTGGTAATTCATCGTAATTGAATTAATTAATTCAGTTTAAATTAATTCCTTAATGGTTTAATTATTATTTATTGAATTAATTAATTAACGTACTTAATTAGGTCTAATCGTAAAAAAGTGCGAAAACAATTTTTTATCAATCTCTCTGTAAGAACTCGATTTATTGAAGAGAAGAAAAAAAATCTTAAAAATTTTTACAAATGGGCTCAGTCTGGGTGTTTTCCCAGATGTCCTTTCCTGTTTACCATAGCACAGGGTATCCTAGTTTGGGACCAGTACAAGTGATTGGTGGAAGTTATTGTTGTTATTACTGGTGAGTATCGTTATCTATAATTTAGTTGTCTGTAATGTGATTCGGAGTAAGGTCGACGTCCTGTTAACTGTACTGGCGCGTACGTTTCGGAACCAGGTCAAGTCAGGAAATGCATTTTGGAGCCGCGCCGGTGGTTTAGTTTATAAACACGCTTACTCACGCCGCGCCGGTCGCGGTCTCGAATCCCGAAATATAATGTTAGGTTTCATTGTAGAAACAACATACTCTGATGACCCCGGAGGTATGTGAAGTACATAGTTATACATTCAACGGCTCTAATCGCCATCGTTTCTGAATTTCTAATCATCATTCAGCCACAAGAAGTCCACTGCTGGACATATGCCTCCTCCATGGATTTCCAAAAAGACCGGTTGGAAGCGGCCTGCATCCAGCGCCTTCCTGCCACTTGGATGAGGTCATCGGTTCATCTTGTGGCTGGTCGTCCTACGCTGCGCTTGTCGATACGTGGTCTCCATTCGAGAACTTTTCGGCCCCATCGGCCATCACTTCTGCGTGCTATGTGCCCCGCCCACTGCCACTTCAACTTACTAATCCGCTGGGCTATGTCGACGACTTGTCGACGAATTTCTAATCTGAACAAGTTAGTCTGGGAATCGCTAAAGTAATAATCCCTGCCTTTGTGCAATAAAGAATTAATAATAATAATAATCCCCATTGAGTTAATAGTTCCACAAATGTTAGGCTTAAGTTTTTGGCAAACAAATAATTTTTTCGATAAAGTGACATTTATTTCAACGTAAACAATTTACATTCTGTTTGTGATATAATTAATAATAAATACTTATATGAATTAACCTAGACTTTACCTCAATATAATATTAATCTTCCCAACCTAACCTACCATTTAAATTATTTAACAAAATACCTAAGTATAAAATACTGCGCCCAAATCATCGCTGCCTCTGGGAAGGGTACCCAGTATGCTGGCTGCGTGGCCGCTCGGCCCGAGGTAAGAGCCAGCCCAGTATGCGTTACCTCGTTGGATGGCAAGACTTATCCTCGCCCGAGGTAAGAGCCAGCCCAGCATGCATTACCTCGTTGGATGGCACGACTTATCCTCGCCCGAGGTAAGAGCCAGCCCAGTATGCGTTACCTCGTTGGATGGCAAGACTTATCCTCGGCCCGAGGTAAGAGCCAGCTCGGGCCCTTGTTATGAAAACTGCGACATTATCGGAAGTAGCGAGATGGTCGCTTGTGTATTAAATATGAAACTATGAAAAAAAAAGAACCGTATTTGTCGCTAGATTCGAGTGAATTTTCGGGCTCAAGCGCGACGTTGACGACCCTTCCGAACATATCGCTGCTTCATAATAAGGGCCCTGGGGTCTCTGATCGTGCCGACGAGGCGCGACGAACTGTCTCGCCTTGGGCCCCCACGCGTCCGATACACTTAATTGCTTTAATTCCCGATATTTCGGTAACGTTGCGTTGTCGCTTAGCATACAACACCACTAGAGTCAAATTTACGGTTTTGACATTTCTATGCCATTGAGTGTAGATTTTAAGCGCGAATTAATCAATCTATGTTATATAAGCATACACTAATCAGCGGCCGTCATTAAAAAAATATAACATGATGCAAATATTTTTTCTATGGATCACCGCAGAAACTATTTACGAAATTAAACAGTTTTTATATCTCCTGCAGGAAAAAATAATTTTGAGGTGTTGTTTGTTAAGTGACTCATTGCTGATGCTGTGTGACCTCAGCATCGCAACAGACTATTTTAAGCGGCGTTTATCGAGCATTACAAGGAATCGCGTTTTTACAAATAAGACCGTTAGAATTTTAGTTGACAATAACTTCAACTTAAATTTCTTCCTTCGTGTTGCCTTTACTAATTTATTCGGAGTTGACAGTTATATAATTAAACGGGTCTAATCGCGATTATTTACTAGGTAGAAATTTTAATTACCTACCTTAAATTCCCGACGTTTCGGCAACGTTGCAGCTGCCGTGGTCACGGGTAGACTGAAGTGGTGAATACCTACAGTCAATTATTGTAGTGAGGGTAGTTAGTCTACCCTCAAGTACAATAAAGAATATTCTTATGTTATCTTATGTTAATAACATGGCATTAATGACTGGCAGCAGACTAGTGTCTAATGACTCTGGTCTAGGACCAAGGTCGCTAGTGAGCTAACCTAGTGACGTAATTATAACGGCCTGCATCCTGTGTACACCCACAAATAACAGACTAATGTCGATGACTCCAGTCTAGGACCAAGGTCGCTAGTGAGCTAACCTAGTGACGTAATTATAACGGCCTGCATCCTGTGTACACCCACAAATAACTGACTAAAGTCGATGACTCCGGTCTAGGACCAAGGTCGCTAGTGAGCTAACCTAGTGACGTAATTATAACGGCCTGCATCCTGTGTACACCCATAAATAAAATGCTACTACTTTCTGTGGCACAATGTGGGACGAAAACATGTTATTCGGGTAAACGTATGTGCATCGGAATGAGTCCAATTCAATCGAATTGTGGATTCGATACGGACTCGTTCGAATAACAATGTCTGATTCAGTGGGAGATTTCGCCACAATATTGCGTAGCTTTTATGCTAATAGCATTGGCCCAGTTTGTAAGGAAAAATCTAAAAAAACGTAGCAATTATATTGAAATTAGGGAATTGGGAAACATCCGCGCATTTCTGTACTTTAATAAAATTTGGTAGTTTGTTTATTGGAACTCGCACGCATATATATTATGGATACCTAAGTTATACTGATAGACAGTCGTTGTAGGCATCGTAATCTGACACGCCACGCCGATATTGTTTATTTTGAATCGTATTATACTATATTAATCTGCGTCCTGGGGCCTGTTTTATAAAACTACAGTTAATGGTTTACTATGACAATTCGATGTACGTTGCAAAGTCCATTAATCCACAGATTAACAAATAGGAAGACTGTGGTACACAATGTATATCAAATTGTCATAATAAACCATGAATTGTACTTTTATGAAACGCGGCCCTGAATAAACCTGTTACCGTACCAGGAGCTGTAAGATTCGATGAGCTTTCAGGATGGATCGCACTATTTCTATGGAAATAAATCTAATATATAAAATCTCGTGTCACAGTGTTTGTTATCGAACTCCTACGAAACGGCTTTACCGATTTTTATGAAACTTTTTGTGTATATTTGAGAATAGCTAGGCCTATTAATGGGGATCCACACTGCCAATTTATGCCTGTAGAGGGCGCATGATCTATACGGCCAGGCTGAACTGTCATTCTCATACAATTGTTGCACTTTTTTACGATCTTTCATAAATTTCCGTTAGATTTCTTTTGATATGTCTCTTTGTGCCGTACCAGGTTGTAAAAAAAATGGTGTTCACTTATTTCCTTGATTGCCACACTCAATGTTCTGGTCATAGAATTCTAAACAAAAATATGAGGAAATAATATGGGGTTACTAAAATATTCAAGTTCAATATTTGTACGAATTTAAACCGATCTTGTAGACTACTACAAGTACCTCAAGAAAAGAATAAAAAACACTAGCATTAAATATAGTATAATTTTGTGGTTTCCACCGACTTAACCGGACTTTTCACAGGGTCAGCTTTCTTTCCAGTTACTTTTGTTCCTCGTTTATTAATTTCGTCGTTTAGTTCTGTTAACTTCCATGTTGCGTATATAGTGAAAAACAAGATGTTGAACCCACAAAAGACTTTATGAAAAAACAACAAATCTGTATCTAACCAAATCACAACAAAGTTTGACATGGTCGGATCGCTGCTAGCGCCATCTTCGATTCGTTTTGCGTGTGGATCCCCATTATTAATATGGCAAAATTATGTCTGCCAGGTCAGTAATATATAAAATTGTTTGGAATACAATCGATAATTAGACTGTATATCAAACGTTACACGCGAATACTTAATACCCAGTGGTTTTCGTTGTAAGAATATGTCCACCGAATAGTCTCTCGAGTGTTGTAAGAAACGACCAAGGGAAATCTTGGAGGTAAGCAGCAGCACCTCTCGTGTACTAGAGTAAACCTCTACTGCGATCACCCACCAGCACGTCATGATCATGGTCAGAACAGAATATCTTTGTGGCGTGCCCTGGGAGAGGCCTATGTCCTGGGCCACTTTTCTTAAACATAGTTTATTTTGTCAACGAGGGATTTTCTTTTTATTTTTTTAAATTATTCCCTAGTCGCTGCATAGATGGCGCTGAACTTGGTAAGTTACTGCAAGGAACGGAACGTCACATTATTTTCTGATCATTTCACTTGGATGTGATTTTTAGATCATAAAACGAAACTACATATGTCATTGTTACATCGCAAATAAATATCGTTCCGAATTGATTATCGCCAGTCCATTTCGGAACGGCTATCATAGACGTGAATACTGAGAAATCTGTAGTGCATTTCCGATTTGCCCATGATCGCTCACAGTCGCAAATCGGAACGCACGGCTAGTAACGTAGTCAGTTCAGCGCCATCTACAGACTTCTTGGGAACTACTTTTTTTTCTTAATAGCTGTGTTAATAGTCAAAAAGAAAACCTCCCATTTCCTGCTTGTTAATCTGTGTACATAGAATTATTATAGTACACCACGAATTAACATGGATGCTCACGAACGGGTCAAAGTGGCACAAAGAGCTATGGAGCGAGCCGTGCAGACTAGTGGATAGAGTACCGAATGTCGTCGGGCGAAGGTTGATGACATTGGTGACCGAATCTCGAGTCCGAAGTGGCGATAGGCGGGACACCTGGCGAGCTGGGAAGACGGCAGGTGGAACAGGGCAGTAACGGAGTGGTGGCCGAGAACCGGGCGGCGGTCAGTCGGCAGACCGGCAGTGGGCAGAGGTGGGCTAATGATGATGATACTATTAAACTATTAACTCTACGCAGGCCGAAAACTAGCATGCTGAGCAGAAACAAAATGTGGAGACGCCAGGGAGACTCCACCAGCAATCTCGAACCGCTTCACATGTAACCTGCTGCGAAAAACAGTGGCAGTTTTCACAGGCCACTGGCCACTTATTAAACATTTTCGTACCATGGAACTAACCGACACAGCCGGGAATTCCAAACACCCGTCCACGTGACCATTCACTATGAGACAACGGTAAATCAACGGACCAACATCTTGACGAAGGATCAGAGAACTGCTGGCTTCGTGGAAGGTGAAGGCCGAAGTAATCTCACAGTCTTGCTACGTGATCCAATTATGAGGCTAAGTGCGGAAATCTCCGGTCTGTCCGACTAACTACTCTACGTATTACGGGCGTTATTGGTCGGATAAGTTTGCAAAAAGTACAAATAAACGTAGTCAACATTATCAGCTATTTGACGCCCACTGCAGGACATAGGCCTCCCTCATGGTTTTCCAAACTTCCCGGTCTTGTGCCGCCGGCATCCAGTGACTCCCCGCCACCGCAACCATCGTCGAACCACCTAGTGGGGGGCCTGCCCACGCTGTGTCGTCCGGTCCGCGGTCGCCAGGTCAGACCTTTTTCGCCCTAACGGCCATCAGTTCTCAGTGAAAATGTGTAATATTTGGAGAATGATCTCACAAAGTAAGTTCTTATCCCCTTGTGTAACTTTACAACAGGATTTGGTTGGTGTTCGTATTTAACTTTATTTCTAATTTCTAAAGGCTTATAAAGTATTGTCACGTTTGGGAAGTAAAAAAGAAATTCTTGTTGAAAAGTTGTCTGTTACTTCCGTCTGTTATATTATAATCGTTTCTTTGTAGGCACAGTGCTATGAGGTAAAATAACAAAAAACCCTATGGCGTGACAAGGGCACGTCAATCCACCGTCAATCAGTTCTCGACATTGATTTAATAACCGGAGCATCCTAGAGATAATGAAGTAAGGTCAGAGCATGTATTATGGTCCCGTGCACTAATATAAAAACTGTTTGAACTGATAATTTTTAATCGTCTTAACAACTTTCCTGTCCCAATACATCGTTTTGCAAATGAGCCACATCTATAACTAAAGTAAAAACCATAATCCGTAAGACTACTTTGACAGTTCATTTTGCACAGATGTTGCAATAGTCAGGCTAGTGCTGTTCTTATCGTTATTGTAAAAATACGGCTTTGTTTGCCATTGGTATTTATCCATTGGTCACGATGACTTAATCAAATTTATTTAATAATTTACAGTGCCATGTATGATACCCTTAAAGGAAGTGCAAACATTATCTATAGTAAATTTCTATAACATATTCATCATCATCAACCCATTATGTCCCCACCGAGGGGCACGGGTCTCTTCCCTGAGGAAGGTATAGGCCATACTCCACCACGGGGGCCAAGTCCGGATTGGTGGAGGCTTGTAGACTAGTGGCTCGTCTACTGTCAGAAGTTGTCAAGCCGCCCTAAGGCATCTGACTTGGCTTAACGACTGCCATCTATCGACGGCAGCCGGCACCAACAGCTTAACGTGCCTTGCGAAGCACGGAACCGCTCGGAAAAATGCCACTAGCGTTAGGCATAGACGGCGACCCATCCATGCACTGAACGCGCCCTGTGTTGCTTAACCTTCGTGATCGTTTAAAATCACTCAGGCAGCCGGGGCTACGAGCGATAACATATTATTTTAATTTAATTTTAATTCTTTTTAGTATCTGAGTAACTTTGGACGAACACCGATAAGCTTATACCAAGAAGGAAAACATTGAAAAGTGATTGTTATGAGGAATGGCTCCGGGGCATAGGTACACCGGTTTTCACCATGTTGATCACTGGGACGTCATTGAATATTTGTCTCGTAGAGGTCAGGATGAAGTCTATCTCGTTTCTCGTGGAACCATCGGGACTTAACCAGGTCCATTTCCTGTGAGGTGGCTTCTGAATGAAAGAGATCATCATAAAGAGTCCCTCTTTCTCCAGGAAGTCTGCCAACTTCTGTCCTCTCGGGTTCCGTTGCCCATGACCAAATTGTCCCACTCTCATCTCACCTTCGCTTCTTGTGCCCAGCTTCGCATCGAAGTCCCCCATAAACACATTAAAATAGGTCTTCGAGGTATGTATGGCCCTACTAATGTCCTCATACATCGCCTCTACCTCCTCATCGGAGTGTGACGAGGTCGGTGCGTACACCTGAATGACCTTCAGCGAATATCTCTTAGATATTCTGAGTATTAGGTACACCACCCTGCTCGACACACTGTTGATGGCCAAAATGTTGTTTACGAGGGACTTGTAAACGAGGAACCCGACACCACCCTGGGACTGCTGCTCGCCAGCTCGCCATACCAGCTCAAAATAAAAAAGATCTCATATTGTTCATTTCAGAGACCAAACTGATTTCAGTCGATTTGCTCATTTCTGTTACACCTATCTATTTAACAAAATCACAACTGCAAAGCTGCTTGGACAAAAACCAGAGCAAGGACCACACAATCTTTCGAGGTAATTAAAAGCGGTTTTCTCGTTTTTTGTCGAGCCATGAATGAGGAAGATAATGGTTAATCTTAATAACGGTTATCGGCTGTTACGGACAAACGGCAGTATCACGTGATACACACACGAACGTTTAAAACTCTCTTGGATATACATGGACAGAAGAAGTTAAGGATTTTAGGATTATTATGACCGAAATTCCGACATCAGACATTCCGTGTGGCGCCGGATTAAGAATAGCGTCACTCCATTTCCTTCCGTGGATGTCGTAGAAGGCGACTAAGGAAATTAATTAGCAGGAGACGGGCAGCAGCGTCTTCCTGAGATTCCAACCGCATACTGCGATCGCCAACCCGCGTGCCAAGCGTGGCAATTATGGCAAAAACCCCTCATGGTTCGGAAAACCGTGAGGGAGGCCTATGTCCTGCAGTGGGCGTCAAATGGCTGATGATGATGATGTCAGAAAATTCAATGATTAGTAGCCCACATAGTGCAGCCCACATATACCGGTCACCTGACAAACTTTGAGGGATCTTTTTATTCGTCAATACAAACAACTTGTACTATGAGCCCAAACAAATCACAGCGAAAAATTAATCAGCTGTTTCATACATTTGGTGCAGTACTGCTTCTATCTTATGTATGGAACGGTTCATTTATTTTTTTGCTCTGATTTGTTTGGCCCCATTGTAAAAGTTGTTTATATTTATAAGTAAAAAGCCCCTTTAAAGTTTGACAGTTGACTAAAATGCAGTTGACTAAGCATACTGTGCTGGTGCGCGCTGAAACGCTCGTCTGATGGCGGTCGCTAACTGAAAAAAAATCTCCATAATCTATTAATTGTGAAACTAACAATTTTGACGTTCATTAAGGCTTGGTTCTCCGGGCGCATGGATTTGTATGGGACTTGTTGCGCTGCGCGAGCGAATAGTTGGGGGGAAGGTAAACATTTCTGAAATTTCACGAATACAAATCCTATTAATAGAGTTTTAACGACCAACGTCACTAACACATTCAGTGATAGTCATTTTGGTATATTTTTTATTATCCAAAACTCAGTACAGCTCAGATAAAATCATATCTAGTTGACCTAGTACTTATTGCATGTTAGATTATAGGTAATGAAAATATTTTTATGCTTTTTTAGCAGAATGTAGAGTACATAAATGTATTTACCAACTTATATATCCATTCCACAAATAAACGATTTTGTATTTGTACAATTTAGGCTCATGTTAGCGATTTTTTTATGCTATAAAGTTTAAAAAATCATAAAAATAATGACTGACGGCCCTAGATAGAACATTGAAAGTAGTATATATTGCTTTCAGATTTGAAATACTAACCATTAGAGAGTAAAATGTATTTTAAAACAGCTGATTCAGGGGTAATGTCGGAGAAGCCAGCCTTAAATAAACATTTTGTTTATGTTTGACAATCTCATCAACGAAGAATTAACTGCTTGATTTTGCCATAACCGTCTTAGGCGCCTTCCTATTGCCATCTCTTGCCCGATGATGCGTGCGTCCGACGAAAATGATCGTGCGACCTTTTCAAACATACTGATATCTATTGAAGGTCGCGCGATCATGCGATGCGACCAAATTGACGCATCGTTTTTATGGGACAATCGTCCGATCAATGGGACATTTAATGGGGATTTTATGGGACAACATTCTGATCAGTACTGAACGTCGAAAGCGCGACGAAGCGCTGATATATGTTTTTATAGAGTTTAACCTCTGAACTGAACTGCCCTCGCGGAATGGAACGTATAGGTGGCCCATACTAAGTTGGACACAGATCTGTGTCGCGGCAGACAAGTGGTTAATATGTGGTCCACGTTTCCTTTTTTAATGCTGCGATTTAAGAAATATTGCCTGACAGCAAAAGTTGTGCATCTCAGAGGTATTTCGAGTGTGATCGCTCAAAAGTCGCTCCAAAACAGGACACACGATTTTTTGTCGCGCGAACGGATTTATCGCACGTTGAAATCGCATCGCATCATGCATCGCGCGGCACCTTACTCCGCCAACAGATACGGCAGTCCCGTGAATACCCGCGAGGAGTACGTCGAGTTTGTGAGGAGTATATGAGTGGTACCTCACGACATTTACTGATGGAATCCTGGACGTGCTCCTGAGCATCCTCGACCAATATCGCAACAAGGTTTACGTCCCGCCCCGCGTCCTCCATCAGTCTTTCCTGTCGAAGTTTTTGGTACTGATTTCCCAATAACGTGCAACATTCGGTCAACGAGTTGAACGAACCCGAAAAACTTTTCCTCTTGATTGTTTCACAGTGAACTTTGTAATTTAGTACTTTGTAATGTAAGCGTCGTTTTATTTCGAAAAACTTTCAACATAAACAACAATGGGGCGACTGTGCATTACTTTCCTTTTCTCTTTATTAGATTCCAACTTGATTTTTGTAACGCACATAGCCTGGTTTGAGTTTGGTTTGATCAAAGGCCTCCTAAATGGCGGGAGGCCTGTGCCCTGCAGTGGGACACCCATATTATGGCGGCTACATTAAAAAATACGTAACTTCTTCACTGAATGGACTCGTTTGATTTAGCCTACTCCGAACTGTAAAACACATGACAGCTTAGATGGTCTAGCGGGTAACACAATTGACTAACAAAACAGAAGACGTGGGTTTGATCCCCACTGGAGTCCACCGTACTTGATTTGCACAATTGGTCTCACTCTAGGTGTTTTCATGTTTAAGATGTCCTTGCCTAGTTACAATATCACAGGGTATCCTAGTTTGGAATCAGGACAAGCGATTGTGTTACGTGGAAGTTAAGTTATATTTTATTTGACAGTTACAGAATAGGAAGGTAGGGCTTCAAAAGCAGCTCAGTAGTTTTATTTAAAATAATTTGTAATTTTAGTGTATTTAGAGTCCAATTAAAGATTAAATCATATCAAGAGTTCGTAATAGTGCAGTTACATTAAAAGTTAATAGTGAAAATCAGACAATTACAAGACAAACGTACTATAATTGTACCGGGCCACCGAACTGTCAAACGGTTCGAATTGCAACGAGTAAACCGGGGAAGTATTGTTTTAATCCTGTATTTTACGCCTCATACTACACTCCTTACTGCTTAACAAACTGTACATAACCTCACGTACGTGAGACACGTCCCATACAACCACTCCGGCTCAGTTTTGGCTCTCTTTACTTGACGAAAAGTGGAAGCAAAGTTGAGACAAAACAACTAGCCTCAGCCATCACAAAACTCACACTCCACATCTATAAACGTACTATCTACTTGTTATCGGTCAATCACATCTTACATAGTCCGACACTGACACCGATTCCCGGTTTTTTCCAGGTGACAGTTAGCATGTTGACCCGAAGCAAGATGACTGTACGCGACATGGAGCTGAGGTTAAAGGCGACCCTGCTCGAGCTCAAAAAGAGCAAAGAGCTGTGCGACACGCTTCTTCAAGAACGAGAGGAAAGTGAAGAGGAGATCCGTAAACAGAACAAAACCAACTCAGCGCTCAAAGAAGAGCTCAATGAATTGGACATCCAATGCCAGGACCTAAGTGCCCAGCGGGATGAGCTGCAACATCAAGTCCACTCGTTCAACAAATGCCATGATGTCCACGATGTAGCACTACAACGTATACGCTCACTTGAACACCAGCTTGCGGAGGCACACCACGAGCTTCAGCAAATAAGTGAGCATGAACAACAAAAAGAGAGCGCTAGAACCATGGCTTTGTATAATGAAGTTATGAGTGACACGGGGATACCAACTGTCGACCTAACTACAGCCAGCAGTAGCAGCAGTATAAAAATGAACAGCGTAAGGAAAATCAAGAAATATATTAAAACAAAAAAATATATACAAAGGGTACAGAAACTGATTAAACGAAGCCGGAGGAGTATAGAAAGTATACCAATTCACCGTCAAAAACTACAGTTAGAAATGGAAATGGCCGAATGTCAGAAGGAACTATTCACTAACAATGTGGACCACGAGCTAGCGATGGCTGAACTACAAATACAAGTGGAAGACCTGCAGTTTCAGTTACTGGACATCACCTGCAAGTACTCAGCTATACAAACTCAGTACAATGACTGCATTTCATCGATGAATGGGTTGATTGCACTAAGCAAGAGCAATCTGGAACGTGTTGAGTCCAACTTTATCCAGGACTTGGAAGACTCAGAAGGCAAATCAAGCTTGCTGTCCCTACAACCACCATCTGCCGTGATTGGAGACCCAGCCCCTCTACAGCTGAGCACCATGCAGCCACGGAGCAGTGAAAAGGGCAGTCAGAAGCTAGGCTTGCTTACACCGTGCCATGTGCCCATCACACCGGCCCCTTTACCGCTGGATCCGGCACAACAGCATGGAGGTGAGCTAAGCGGACAGCCTGCACCATCAAATGTGACAGCGGAGACCAGTGCGCCGTCGACCTGTGATGCAAGACCTGGAGTACAACCCACAAATAGACCAACCAGCAACTCAGTTCCAGTCAACGAGCGGTGCAGTGCCACACCGACCCCTGATTCCATACTGGATGGACAGCCGCAGTCTAGACCCACCACCTGCAGAGTTCCTGACAATCACGCCCAGTACAAAACCATTATCTATTCAGATAAAATAGGTGTAGGGTTAGGCAGTATACTACAAAATAATTTAAAGCAACATGTTGAGAATATTTGTATGCCCTATGCATCTTACATGCAGATAGTCAACTGTATGCTTAGTAAGGAGTATGATAATAATACCACTGTTGTGTTATTAATAGGGGACAGCGAAGGAATACAGCGCGATGATTTGACAAATTATTATGATTCTATAGTTGCTCTTCAAGCAAGGAAAATTGTAATCTGTGCTTTTCCTTATTCTAAGACTCTATCAGAGACACAAAATGCCCGGATAGATAAGTTAAACCGGCTATTGTATAATATGACCTTTGGCCATCGAGACCAAGTATTGTATTTTGATACGAATAAATTTATTCGAAACTTTATATTGACTAGGGACACAATGCATGTGCCCCTTTCTTCAAAGCGACAGATTGCCAAATTGTTGGCATTCAATATTTATGACCCTATTATTGTTAAGACAATAAAACAGGGACCAGTCGTGGATACAAACTGTAGAAAAAATTCTACTTGCAAACCTCTGTATTCTGAGGCTGTAAAAAAACCTAGCATAAGTAGGTTAAGCATGACTGCTGATTTAAACTGTCAGCGCAGACAACAGAAAAGTCCCCCTTAAACAAACTTGTCTTAGCTAACCAAAATTTACAGGGTGGCTTTTCTGGTAAACTACTAGAATTAGAGTTGTTCTTAGAACAACATAGAGTGAATATACTTTGTGTCACAGAGCACTGGCTACTAGAGTCTCAAATGAATTTTGCTATACATAATTATGAAATAGCCAGTTGCTTCAATAGAAAGTCTGCATTGCACGGGGGATCCTTAATAATAGTAAATAGTAGTTTAAAATATAAAGAACGGAAAGATATTTGCAGACTTTCTGTTGAAAAAGTTATTGAGCTATCATGTGTTGAACTGGCTAAGCACATTGTAGTAAGCGTATACAGGCCCCCCGCCAGTGACTACAGTTTATTTGAATCAGTACTAGAGGATGTCTTAAATGTAGCTTCAAGTAGTAGCAAGAACCTTATAGTCTGTGGAGATTTTAATATCGACTTGCTGGTAGATTCCACTTTAAATACTAAATTAAAACTTATTTTCAAGTCTTTTAATTTAGTTAATATTTTCTTAGAGCCCACTAGGATTGCCGAAATCACAGCCACCTGTCTTGATAATGTATACTGTGACTGTGAATTTTCGCACTATTCTACAATAAATTGCTTAAAGTCAGACCACAGTGGTCAAATTGTACACTTTGAATCTGATTTTAAAAAATCAGAACAAGATATACTTTACAGGCCCATGACAACAAAAAAATTAGAATTATTTAAAACTGATTTACAAAGTAGTTTACATACCGAAAAAAATAAAACCATCAATGCTAATGCCCATTATGGAGATTTCTTTAAGGTCGTTTCAGATAGTTTTGAAAAAGTTTTTAAATTGAAAAAGCTTTCTTCGAAAGGAAATAAGGTAGAATTTAGTGAATGGGCCACTGCCGGCATCCGGAAAAGTAGGGACACACTTTATTCACTATATGAGAAAAAGACATACACATATGACCCTAGTTTTCTACAGTATGTTAAATTATATTCAAAATTATTTAGGGCCGTCTGCCACAAAGCTAAATGCGAGCATATAAAAGCCAAAATTCTTAAATCGTCTAATAAATCTAAAACCATTTGGAATATAATAAATAAGGAAACCGGTAAATCCAAATCAGCGGACCCCGAATTTTCGCTTAAGATAGATAATAAATTAATAACGTCAAATGAAGACGTTGCCGCGGCTTTTGAACAATTCTTTACAAATGTTCCAATTATAACTACGGCTCCTTTAGATTCATCTCCTGATCTTGCAGAAAGTATTTTGAAAGATAATGTCCCTCCCTGCGATCACGATTTTTCGTTTGATTATATTGAAGCTCATACCGTGAATAAAGCGTTTAAAAAGCTAAATCTTAAAAAAACTGAAGACTTGTGGGGTATGTCAGTAATAATAGTTAGCTCAGTTATCGATGTCCTAGCACCCCATTTGGCCAGAATCTTTAACAAATGTTTAGATGAGGGTACATTCCCTGACCTAATGAAATATAGTAGGCTCGTTCCTTTATTTAAAAGTGGCGACAGGCAAGATCCCACAAATTTCAGACCAGTCTCGGTTCTACCCGTTTTGAGTAAAATATTCGAGAAAATAGTTCTAGGTCAACTACTTACACACTTTAATAATTATCAACTTTTTCATAGTGAGCAATTCGGTTTCACGCAAGGGCGGTCTACGACGGATGCTGGTGTCACATTAGTTAAACATATATTTAGTGCATGGGAGGATCGGAAGGATGCTATAGGTGTTTTCTGTGACTTGTCGAAGGCATTTGACTGCGTAGACCATAAAACACTTCTCTTAAAATTAAAACACTACGGAGTGAATGGGAGGAGCTTAAAACTTATGAGATCATATTTAGAAGGGAGGGTTCAAAAAGCTGACATAAATAGGACTAAATCATCCGGGTCGGAGGTTAAGATGGGAGTGCCACAGGGATCTATTTTGGGGCCGTTCCTTTTCCTCGTATATGTAAATGATTTGCCGTTCATGGTTCAAAATATGTCAGAGATAGTATTGTTTGCAGATGACACGTCACTTATTTTTAAGATTAAGAGACAAGAAAATGACCTTGCGGGTACAAATAATGCTCTCTCTAAGGTACTATATTGGTTTACTTCTAATAACTTATTATTAAATTCAAAAAAGACAAAATGTATAAAATTTACACTACCAAATGTCAAAATGGTTGACAGCAATGTTATATTGGGGAATGATAAGCTGGACCTTGTAGAGGAAACTGTATTTCTGGGTATCACAATTGATGCAAAGCTTCAATGGGGTCCTCATATAGGAAAATTGGCAAATAGGCTCAGTTCTGCAGCATACGCAGTTAAAAGAATCCGGGAACTAACTGATGTCGCAACTGCTAGGCTTGTTTATTTTAGTTACTTCCATAGTATTATGTCCTATGGTATACTACTGTGGGGTCGCGCTGCAGACATTGAGACCATCTTCGTCCTGCAGAAGAGAGCGATCAGATTCATATATAAGCTAGGCAATAGAGATTCGTTAAGAGATTTCTTTAAAGAAACCAACATCCTAACAGTTGCTAGTCAGTATATCTATGAAAATATTATGTATGTTAGGAAAAATATCAGTGACTTTAAAACTGTAGGTAGCCAACACAATGTAAATACTAGAAATAGACATAAACTTTCGTTCCCAAAATTTAGGCTGGCAAAGGTTAATACATCCTTTATGGGGCATTGTATACGTTTCTACAATAAGATCCCTGAGGATATAATAAGCTTGCCAGAAACGCGGTTCAAAAAATGTGTGAAGCGCACTTTGTGCCAAAAAAGCTACTATAACATTAAAGATTATTTAGATGACAATGATGTCTGGAATTAAAGCCAGTTCAATGCATGAGTTTTAGAACATTTATATAAATCCTGTAAATTAAGGACTTGAAAAGACTAAGTTTGGAGTTTTTTTGTCCATTTTTTCTCCAAAATGATCTAGATTTTGAAATGGACACCTAGTTTAACTTGTAACGTTCATTAAGTCGCAGTTTCTGTGCTACTTTGAATAAAAAAAATTGATTTTGATTTTGATTTTGAGGTCTTTACTGTCCTGATGCACCTATATTGGGCCTCTACTTTTGAACCAAAAAACGTTCCAAAGCATTTTGCCAGACATACTTCCAGATTTTGATTTGAAAGTTTCATCTGAAGGAAATGTAGAAAGTAATGTATGTACACCTAGTTAAAAAAAAAAAAACCTGTTTAATATTTTATGTATACCTTTTTTTAATTAGGACAGGTTTTATTTACGTAGGACTTCTCTCTCGTCAAATTTCTGAAAGAGAACGAGTCTCTTATACATTACATCTCTTAGCGAAATTTCACATGAAACAGAAATGAATTGACTTAAAATTAAGTTGACAACCGTGTGTTGCATTATAAGCAGTTTCTACTCGAGAGAAATCACACAGATGCAGTTATAATCTCGCTCATCAGTTAATAACAAACTGTGTTAATATTAACATCGAGAGTTGCGAACTGCTGAAGTTTGTAAAAATTGTACAGTTGAGTTGAAATCATCATCAACCCATTATGTCCCCACCGAGGGGCACGGGTCTCTTCCCTGAGGAGAAATATCTAGGGTTGCTACCTTAAAAAAAGTCCGGTCTGGAGACTTCAATGCGAACCTCATAAATCCCCAATATTAAATTTGTTATGTAAATAACGTAAGGTTGTAAGAAATCAATTTTTTTAACCTTTATAAAAAACACTCAGATACCGTCTAAAGCATGTAAGACAGGTATCAAATTAAAAATGTAGTGTACATTTCTAGATTTTTATTTAAGGATATTTTTATTAAACATTTTTAGGTAAATATTTGTCGGACTCGGAAGTACGATGTTGAGGGGGTTTACTAGAGTCAACAATAAAAAAACATATTATAGGTCATTTCTGCAAAAAGTGTCTGACTATTCTCTCAATAATGTTAATAGTTGTAATTTTTAAGACCCACGACCGAGAACCTGGACTAGGACTAGATAGCATCAACGTTAAAAACGGCCGTTTTGGTTTTTCAACCACAGAGAGAATAGACGGACACATTTTTCAAAAACGATTTCAAGTAAAAGAATTCGGCGCTACACAAGAACTAAGGCAATTAAACTCTGTAGTATTGAGGTAAATGGAATAGTCTTTTGGGCACAGTTAATAAGGTATATTAAAAAAACGAAAGAGCACAGAACTTACACGGAAATTACACAGGTTTTGGTTACGCAACGTTATAGATAGTTATAACCCAGGAGCGGTGGGGCGCACACAACTGAATTACTGGCAATGAAAAACGCAGGCGGTCAGTCGCAACAAGAAGATATATTTTTTCAATCGGTTGCTACTGAACCTCATGGTTCTCCTTTCCGGATTCCGGATATGCAATTGAAACACGGAAGGGGCAACCCTAGCAATAACGTCACATTGTTCCAAGGGGAGAGATCACGTTTCAATACTCAAGGACTGCAATCTAGGGCGTAGGAAAAACCATTTTCTGCAGCGTAAGGTTATGAAAACATTGAACTGATAGCGACAACTGAAGGTGAAAAGAAATACCATTCCATTCTACAATATTATGCAGCGTGTTATTAAAACGGCGTAAAACTTGCGTCGATAAATATTTTAATAACATCTTCTTCTTTCAGTGTCTTTCCGTAATTTAAGGTTTCTTCTAGCATCTATAAATATTCAAATAGAAAGAATCATTATCATCATCAGCCATTTGACGCCCACTGCAAGACATAGGCCTCCCTCATGGTTTTTGGAGCAGAAGAAAGGAATAGAAGTCGTTTATTACCAAAAAACACGATAATTAATAAAATTATAATAACAGACATTATTAACTCAATTCCGGATTCACTTACTCGATTTTTTGTCGGAAGAATCCGACGAGGTTTCGCTCTGATACGCAGAGTTAAGTCAATAATGTGTAGTGCTTACGAAAGTTTTAGTTAAAAAAAAACAGAGATTTATAATTTTTAGACTGCGTCTAACCATTTTGGTAGTTGGAGAGAGCTCGAGCAGAGCTATCATATCGGTTATTTCGCCACTCCCCAGCTCTTAGGTTGTAATTTAGAGCAGGAGTTAAGGCAGTAAGGCAAACGATAAAATATAAAATAATATAAAACTTATTCTTTTTCTTTCAGAGCCTGCCCACTATTGGTGGTTGGCCGTCAGCTCCGCGATTTTATTATTGCTCTCTTCTCTTTGCCGAGCGAAATATATCTTCAACGCTGGCAACTTCAGTACATCCTCTAATATTAGAAGAAGAAGAAGAAGAAAGACATTTATTATACCAACAAGAAACATCATAGAAACAAAATAAGCAGATCATCATAAGCAGCCTATATACGTCCCACTGTAGGGCACAGGCCTTCTCTCAGAGAGAGAGAGAGAGAGAGTATGGGCTTAATCACGACGCGTGTCCACCGCGGTTTGGCGATTTCAAGCGCTGAGGCATGTGAATAGCTCAGACACCCAGATTTCCTCACGATGTTTTCCTTCACAGTTAGCGAGTGTAACTTAGAAAACAAAGTCATAGGTACATGCCCGCACTGGGAATCGAACCTGGGTCTCCCGCTTCCGAGTCCAATGTTCTACCCACTAGGCTACCACCGCTTCATAAGTAAGCTTCAAATAAGCAGATAAGTACCTAACATAATATGCATAACAACAGAAAGAAAACTAAATACACAACCAGACAAAACGAATAAATAAAACAGGACCATACATGTGACCTGTGGTGTATCTAAGTTGCCACAAAAGGCAGCTGACTCAGCGTTGTGCTGAAGAAGTGATCCCTCAGCACTGATTTACAGTCAGTGCCTGCGGTAACCCATAATTACGGACGGTGCCATGATTTACTTTACCTCGTCATTATAATTCTATGAAGTTCGTACCGTTCTTTTACGGCCAAGTATCCTCTACAATAAACAAAACTTTAAAATTAGGTATTTATTTTAATTTTTTCTGTTTTTCATACAAACTGTCAAGTTCAAAATTGTATCGAAATTATTCAGAAATAAAAGAAAAATTTCAACGTAAAGAATTTACTCACTTTCTGTTTGGTGAATCTCAAGGTACAATGATCCGCTGCCGGTAGGATCGATCTGTAGTGGAGAAAAAAGCTGCGAAAAAAACGTCTTTTCCCAAATAATTTTAAATGTACCTAATACATAATTTGGTACCTACCTAACAAGATCCCATGAGTGCAATCAACAACTTGCAATTAGGGAATGCAATGCAATCTCGCTATACCGAAATACCGGGATCCCGCATACATTTTGCGGGACTAATCTCGGTCGACTGGCGGGATTACAAAGAAGCGTAGATCATACGTGTTACTCTGCGGGCGGCAGCGCGTTATTGTCAATTTGATTGTTGTGATATTTAGGTGATGATGGCAATTTATGCTTCTGATGTTTACATTACGTCATTATGTCAATTTTCAATTATTATTATTATATTATTATCTCGTCTAAAAGTACTAATACACTATTCGTAATGTAGCAAAAAACTTTGATAAATTTAAAACCATGAAAACGAGGTTTATTAGTTCTTTATTGCTGGATCCTGCAAATACCAGGATCCAGGGGATCTTAAGACAATCCAGTCCCGCAAGGACCTGCATGGGTAGTACGATGGCACGAGTCACGCGTTTTGTGGCGCTAAAATGTCAGAATTTGACAATTAATGTGCTGGAAAGTCGCGACATTTAAAACGAGTCCAATGTTCTACCCACTAGGCTACCACCGCAGACATATTATTATTAATAATAATAATAATAATTTCTACACAACACAATCACTTGACATGTTCCCGAACTAGGATACTTTGTGCTGTGGTAACCAGGCAAGGATATCACAAACATGGAAATACACCTAGACTGAGGCCATTTGTACAAATGGACGGCGCCCCCCAGTGGGAATCGAACCCACCTCTATCTGGGTAGTAAGCGCCTTAACGGCTAGTCCAACGAGGCAGTCAAGTTAATACGACGCAGCCGACGTCTTACCGCGCGTCGTGCATGGCACGGTGCGATGTTGTGTCGTGAATTTTTACGTTACTCGTCGTAGAATACGAGCGATACGACGTCGCGTCGACGATTCGACGACGACGACGACGGCGTCATGTTGCGACTCGACGTAATATGGGTTTAGAGCTCGGAGACCTCTCATCGAACCAATGGTTAGAAAAGCTAGGCCAGCGGACCATTATTGCTTGACTAGCCATAACAGCTGTTTTACGAAAGAAAGGTCTTCGAGTGTCATTTTCGCCTTCTGCCCAACACCGAATGGTAAACGCGAGTGTTATCGGTGGAATAAAGGTTTAGTGGTGTATGGGGGGGGAGATTTTTTATCGATATCGATATTAAATTGAACACTGTGTCATGAAATTCTCCTTATTATCCCAAGCAACGGACGTTGTACCATCAATCTATTGATGTACTCATTACCGTAGGCACTGACTGAAAATCAGCGCTGAGGGATCACTTCCTCAGCACAACGCTGAGTCAGCTGCCTTTTGTGGCAACTTAGATACACCACAGGTTACATCTATGGTCCTGTTTTATTAATTCGTTTTGTCTATTGTGTATTTAGTTTTCTTTCTGTTGTTGTGCATATTATGTTATTTATCTGCTTATTTTGTTTCTGTGATGTATCTTTTTGTTATAATAAATGTCTTTCTTCTTCTTCTTCAATGTTAATTGAATTACATTAAAATAAATAAATAAAATAACATTAATAGAGCAACTTACGTTACAGACAGATCCAAAATCTAGGAAATGACACCAAAACTCAGAGGGAATAACACAATTCCTCTACTCAAATGCAGCATAAATAGTCTGTGGTAAGTTTTTTTTCAAACTCTTAGTCTCCGACTATTCAATGGGCATGCAAGGAGTGCTTTAATTTTTTGTGATTTTATAAATAACACTTTTAATTATTTACACATTGTAAACTTTCATGAACTCCTTTAGGTGTATCAATTCAAAAATTATTGTTTTGCCAATTTAAATAAAAAAAATTATCAAAATACTTTTAGAACGTAACTTAATAAATTTTGCCGAGGGTAGTAAACTAACAGTTAATGCTTTCAAAAAGACGCCTGTCACCTCAGTCTACCGCGACCACGGCACTTGCAAAAGTACTGAAACGTCAGAAAATTGTAAAATGAAAAAATAAACGAGTAAATATCCGTGCAAATTAATTTTTTATTGTGTATCAATTTGTGCAATAAATATTTTTCTACATCGATACTTAGGAGGAGGCAGCACTAGTAGTATAAAAGCTCCATTAAGGTCTCGGTATCGCGGCCCCGAAACGGTCGAGTGTGCCAGACGAGCCAATGCAGCCACTATTCTGGTCAGTCTGGTTTTTTTATTCATGTCATGTTTTTTCTACCAAAAGATCTCATCTGTTTCCCTGATGAGCGAAGGCCTCTCCTAACACGGACCTGCCTGCCTATTCCGTAACTGTCTATTGTATTGGATTACTCATTTTGAAGTGTTAAAATATGTATTTGACAGTTCGGAGTAGGTTATATCGGACGAGCCCATACTGTGCAAAAGTTAGGTAACAGCACCCCAGATCATTCTGTCCTGGGCCGTCTCAGACCATTCCGGCATAAATCGGTCCAGATTGTCTCGCCGCCGTCTCCTTGGTCTGCCCCGCCTGCAACGTCCGCTTTGTGGCACTCAATCGATGGCCTACCTATCCGGGTGTATTTGGTTGATGAGAACCGCCTAGCTCCACTTCAACCTCGCAGTCAACACATAGGTGAACACATCGCCTTTTGCGATTATTCATATTCTTTATTAATTTTGAGCGCAACACGGTGTTTTCACTGCATGATCGAATCAGGAATGAGGAGATCCACAGAAGAATCCGAGTTACTGAGTGGCAGTGGACGGCACATTGCTCGGAGAAGTAATGGCGTTGGCGGAAAAGTTCTGACTTGGCATCCACGGACCGGACGACGCAGCGTGGGCAGGCCCCCCACCATGACTGCTACAAATGCCCTCAAAAAGTCGGCTTCTGTGTGGTAAAATTAAAGCTGTACCCGTAAAGATAATGTTTTTTTTTCTTCTACTGCGTTGCACTTTCGAGAGTCTTGCGCGATCTAAGTGGCGTTAATTACTGTCCTAGATTAAATCTAATATATAAAAATCTCGTGTCACAGTGTTTGTTTCCGAACTTCCCCGAAACGGCTTCACCGATTTTTATGATCTTTTTGTGTATATTTGGCAAGTCTGAGAATAGTTCGTAGGCAATTAGTACGGAAAAACAAGGTTTGCCGAGTCAGCTAGTAAACTATATACGTATGGATATTAAACAAATAAACACTTATATTTTTTTTATTACTATATATCACCATACTCATACGAATCATAAAAAAAATTATTTGAATTATAAGAATTATAAGAATTGTACGGTTTAATAGCTGTGCGCGTAAATACAAACACTTACGTGACACGTTGTTTATTATGACAATTCGATGTGCATTGTGTAGACCGAGACTACTTGTTAGCCGTGGGTTAATCGACTTTGCAATGTACATCGATTTGTCATAGCAAACAACAAATTGTAGCTCTATGAAATAGGGTCCAGTTTGTTTTCAGGTTTTCAGCATCGTTTCGTCTGTACAGAATTAGTCCGTTGCACGTTCCCGGGCCTTATGATTGAAGTACCTTGAAAGCTTCGCCCGATGTGAATCTGATGCGGTTTATGACATATCAAGGCTTGTTGCACCGTATTTTTAGCCACTTTAGCTGCATTATGGTTGAGTGAGACGGCCTTAAGCGCACTGTTTTTGAGAGTTTACCTAAACAATCGCATTTCCAAGACAATTTCATGAGTTATGGTGCGATTTTCACGATTCGAAAAGATTTTGCTTCTTTAAAGAAATAATAATTGCCTTATGTCCGATTTTTACGAAAATTTTAAATTGGTATAAAAATATCATTGAAACTACAAAAATAAATTGAATTTGCCGTTGAAATATCACTCGCTGACGGCAAAGGAAAACATCGTGAGGAAATCTGAGCATCTGACGTATTCATATACATCAGCGCTTGCAACGTAGAATGACTCGTCTGTGAGGCTAAGTGCGGAAGTATCAGGTCTAACTAACTAACCGCCTCCTGAAATTCTAACGGGAATTTCTACAGCCTCCTGTATAATTAATTCTGTTAATAAAACAAATATTTTTTTTTAAATCAAATATAAAAACCAACTTCAAAACATAACAGCACTAAAAAGTTAGAAATAATTTAAATAATTAGAAGTATGCATGTATACAATACACATGTAGGTATTGTAAAAGTATAATTTGGAGTCGGTGGCCAAAATATATGTGCTGGTCATGAAACTGGGCACCGACTACAAATTATACTTTTGCAATACCTACCTACATGTATACATACTTCTAATTGATTAAATTCTTTCTAACTTTTTAGTGCTGTAGTGTTTCGAAGTCGGTTTTTATTTTTTTTTATTTTTTTTTATTTTTAAATTTTTAGAGGGGGCGCGGGAGAAATATATACGAGTCCCTTATAACCTACTTAATTCGTTGCTTTAAAATTTGACGTTCTCAATTTCCATCTCCAAAAGTCTTCCAGAAAATCACCAAATTACTTTGGGACTACTTTTACGCTATTTTATGTAAAATACGGATATTACTAAAGGATGGGCCTCATTAGGCCTTATTTACTGCTGTTCATTGAAGAGTTCCGTTCTCCATCTCTGAAAGTATTCATCAAATCTTCACCAAATTAAAATGGGACCAATGGGGCGTTATATCTATTCGAACAAAAAAAGAATTGTCAAAATCGGTTAAGATTTGACGGAGTTATGGAGGAACAAGCAAAAAGAAAAATACGCGTCGAATTGATAACCTCCTCCTTTTTGAAGTCGGTTAAAAAAGGGACTATTTTAAAGTAAACTTTCAGACAGAAGAGTGTATTTACTTTCGCACGTAGCAAATTGAATTACGCCCATCCCTTTTGTACGAATCGGGGTTATTGACATGAGACGAGCTCAGACTTACGGACAAAAGGTAGATAGATAAAGTCTTATGTTGCTAGTCAGCAATAAGCCAGCCATTTTTAACCAACTTAAAAAAAATGAGAACGTTGTCAATTCGTTGAAATATTTACTTTTTTGTTGTTAATATGATTATAAATATTACGATGCATAACAAATAAAATGTCCAAAAAGTAGTACTTTATCAATTTTTTTAAGTTATGTTCAGCAATAATTCTTTACCATTTTGTCTGATTTTATAATTCTTTGTTAGAAAGGAGGTATTTCCATGGCGGTCCCATAAAAAAAATAAGATAACATATCTTTTGAGATAAGATGAGATTTACGAGAAAATAATATAAAGAAAGAAAGACATTTATTGGAACAAATTAACACATCACAAGAAAGAAAAGTCGTACCACTCATAATCGAACTTTTTTCTATGTAGTTGTTTTTTTTATATATAAATTACGTGGTTAGCTGAAATTTTGATTATGAATAAATAAATTTTTCGTTTTCTCATTAAATGTGTCTAAACATTTGTTAAACATGCTTGTCATCAATAATAATAGATCTGGATGTCTATAAAAAAACCCTGTACATTGATTAGAATGCATACGCCGGATAATTCCTGAAAATTATTGCATGTATCCACGCATAAACAATGTTCTCATGAAAAGACTTCAAAAGGCAGTTAATAATTTACCATGACGTCAATTTCATTAACGATGTCATTGTTAAAACGTAAGTGTATACAGGGTCGCCTTTAACGAGCGCAATTATTGAAACACGTCAGTTAGAGTTTGTGTCTCACTACAACTTTTTTTCGAGGAGTTTTTTCTCAGATTGATATCTCGATTAATATTTCTTAATATGGTATATATGGGCAAGATAAAAATTACTTGAAACCGGCGTGCGTGCATGCAATGACTAGTTAGTTAGACCTGAGATTTCCGCACTTATGGCCAGTTTCTGAAATGAGAATTTCGCTAAGTAAATGGTTAACTGTAGTGCTGTCTCTTCAAATTTCTCAAAAGCGTGACAGTATTTTACTTAGTGAATTTCTCAATTCAGAAACCGGCCCTTAGCCTCATAGTTGGGCCATCGTACGTAGCAAAGCTGTGAGTTTACTCCAGCCGGCCGGCTGAGGGCCGGTTTCTGAATTGAGAAATTCACTAAGTAAATACTTAAGTAGCGTTCTGTCAAGCTCTTTTCTGAGAAATTTGAAGAGACAGTACTACAGTTAACCATTTACTCAGCGAAATTCTCATTTCAGAAATAGCCCATCTCTTTCCAGAAAGCCAGCAGCGCTCTAATGTCACTGCAGGCCTCCTGAAGGGCTTCCCAATGATAGCAGTCTGTTGCTTTTCCATGCCTTCACAGCGAATGGTCACGTGGGCGGGTGTTTCCTCTTCTTTGAGGCATCCCCGGAAAAACGGGCTGTCGGTTAGTCCCATGTTGTGGAGGTGTCTATTCAGTAAGCAGTGCCGTTAGGATTGTCACAGCTTTGCGCAGATTATCTCCTCGCAGACGCAGCAGGCTACGTGAAAGACATTTCGAGATTGTTGGTTGATTGTTAGTAGAGCCTCCCTGACTTGTATGCAACGACTAATAAATGTTGATGGGGCGAAAGAGATTTGTCAGGATCGTGGCAAGTGGCAGACCTTGGTCTCTCCTAACACTCACACAGGTGTAAGTTCATGATATCAGGGTTTACCTATGAAATATCTCATGAATATATCTCTCCGAACCCTGCAAGCCACCTTTACTAAGTAGGTATGAAACCTGGTACCGAAATAATAGCAGCGCTGGAGTAGTTCGCTTCTTCAGCACATGCTGAGTCAGTGCCATTTTGCATTTGCCGCACCCACAGCAATATTATGTCAAAGGTCGTTTCTATTTGATGTAGGTACATACCGTACCGTTATGTTCGATTTTTTATGTTTGTCTCCTTGTTGTATTTCATCTACCCACTGTGCTCTTTTTATGCTGTTTTGTTTTTGTACTTTTTTGTGTGTGTGTGCAAGTGTAAATAAATGATTTATTTATCTATCTATCAAATTCACATTTTACGACCTCTACTAAGCCCACAGCCTACGGTCGTTGCGGTCAGTAGGCAGACCACCAGCCCGTGCCGAGTTTTATAAACTACAATTCCTACTTTATTACGACGATTCGATCTACATTGCGTAGAAGAGTCTTCCTATTTGACTCTGCTATAATCGACATGCAATCATCGAACGGGTGGGCGAGACTTGCCACCGAGTGGGTGCCACAAGGCGGTCGTCGCAGGAGAGGTATGCCTAGAAGACGTTGGCGAGAGGACCTCGACCGACACAGGCCGGAGTGGTCTGAGGTGGCACAAGGCAGAAACATCTGGTCTGAGTTGGGGGAAGCCTTTGCCCAGCAGTGGGACACAAACGAGGCTACATAAAAAAAATCATCGAATTGTCATCGTAAACTATGAATTGTAGTTATATGAAGGCCCTTGGTGCGCCGACGATATTGTGAAAGTGACTCGGTAACATTGGACGAGACAGCAAAGGACCGGATGGGTTGGCGTGAAAGAGAAAGGCGTATGCCCAGGAATGGGCTCAGAGGACCGGATGGGTTGGTGTGAAAGAGAAGAGGTCTTTGCCCAACAGTGGGCTCAAAGCGCGGGATCGGTTGGCGTGAAAGAGAAGAGCCCTATTCCCAACGGTGGGCTCTGTTTGTCGGCTGATTAAATAGACAGATAGACGGTCATTGTTCTCCATACTAGGTATTTTAGGCATTTTCTTAACAGACAGCGCCCCAAAAGCAGATCTAACGCAAAAAACCGTAAAACCACATAAAATTCTAGAAAAATTGGAAAATTTGACAAAAAATTCCGGATTGTCATATGATTTGCATTCCATAAGTTAAGCATATTGTTAATTTGTACTAACAATACCGCTCGCTAACTGTGAAGGAAAAAAGGGCGGATTTCGAAGTTTTCCCAATAGTCAAATTTGTTTGCATTAACGAGTAGAACTCACCATTTTCGCATGTATATGGGGTTTTGTTACAGCCTGTATAGATTTAATTTGCGAAGAAAAAGATAGTGAGGAAAGCCTCAGTTTTCAAAGTTTTTCCCATAGTAAAAGGTTTTCGTATTAACGAGTAGAACTTCACATTTTCTGACGCATAATTATGGGAGTTCAATTAAAGCACGTATAATTGTAATTTGTAAAGGCCCAAGTATGTCATTATGGTCCTTTGATCCAATGATAATGACTCTTCGTGATAACATTTAATTTAAAGATGAGCAAGTACCTATAATGAAGCCGGGAAAATATCCGCACAAAGAAATAGAACACTTTCTCACGAAGCCAATGAATGACTGAGGATTATTTTCTGGAGAATAAAATAAAAGAGCGTTTTGAAGTGGTTTTCTCATGTTACATATATCAAGAAAATCTGCTCTATGTAATTATCTACAACGTGTAAAAACATGTTTAATTAAAGGAAGAGGAGTGGATAGTGTTTTCCTCTCGCTCATGCCACATTGCCGTCTATATAATTATATCGTGTGAGCGAGTGGCAAATATTTGGTAAGCCCCTATCTTAAATTAAAAGTGCCAATTACATAACAAACAATAGCAGCCTTTACACGTCCTATTGCAGTTATAACGCGTTATAAACATAACGCAAGCCCCCCAAATTACTACAATTCTCAACACCCATAATTTTTTAGGTCTCTATATAAATTGAATGCATCACGTTCCAAGTGAGTACGAAAAATAAAATCGAGAATTTTAGCCTTTTACTTACTGGAAATGGCGTAAAGGACCCCTCTGGGCCAAACAGGTAGAAACGTGAAAACAGGATGCGCGTTATAGCACATATAACAACGTTGAAAGGATAACTGTTATGGAAAGGTAGGCTTTACAAGTTAACGAGTAATAGTCCACCAACTTAGAAAAGGAAAAGTACTTTGATGAAGTAAACGTTAAGCCGTAAACTCAATTATTATGTTCATAAATTCAATAAAAAACCCCTCCTTCTAAGTCCGCATATTATGTTGACTTTTGTGTGGAGTGCACGGGTGTAAACGTCGATGGTGGCTGGCTGGCTAATGGTGAAATTGGTTCAATCGCCGCAAAACAGGATGTCATTACCTACCTTAAATCTAAATCTCACTACGCATCAATTGTTTGAAATTAACGCTGCGGTTAAAGTATTTAACGGATCGCCGGGACTTTCCCGAGTTTTTGTAATGACATCATCGTTTACTTACCTTCGACTACTAACTACTACTATACAATAATTCAATTGTAATCCTCAATAGTAAGAAAGTCAGAAGACATTTAGACATTGGCACAGAAACACAAAGTAAACACGAAGGTACACAAACAGAATACACGGACGTCAACAAAACAAAAATAAAAACAAAACAATCGTGAAGTTAACATGTGAGGCATAAAATACAGTGTTATTCCTGTAAACCCCCAATTATAATTTATGTCTAGGAACAACTTCTGGTCTACGAGTTTTTTCTTAGATATTTTTCATAATATTAGGGTTCATATACTACCTACATGGTGTAAGTCGCCCCGTGAAGAAACATTTTGTAGCGATATAGTTTTGCTTTTCTGTTGTCAGATTAGAGTTTTTTCATGAATTCATTTATGTTTCCCGGGTTCGAATCCCGGCTGGGAAAAAAAATCCAGGTCTTGGATGTTTACATGTTTGTGATGTCGTTGTTACTGGTTCCCACGACACAGGGTATCCTAGTGTGGGGCCAGTAGCAATGTATGTGCCTGTATGTAAATGTTATGTTGTTATGTTATGTCATGCAGTCGCTGTAATTTTGAGTCTAATTAATATAATAGTTCAAATCGTCAGTGACAGCACTTTCTTTATATTAATATTTCAATCGTATCCGTCTATAAACCATCAGTGTCTATTAACCCTGTACATAAATTAACTCTTTTCCTGTCCTTGACACCCGATGGTACAGAGGTACAGTCGTCATCAAATCAACTCATTTATTTTAGTACTAAAGTCGCTCGTAACGCAATAGGATAAAAAATATCTGTAAAATATCTGCTTAATTAAAGTGGATATTTATAATGCTGAGATACGGTCTTTTCAGTTTCTGTGGCACACCCATATATGATCTAAAAGTGCCATATAACTTTATGTTTATACATATAAGTTAGTGTGTTAGATAAGTCTGTACTTGTACTTAAACAATTGTATGTCATCATCTTTTCTATATGTACTTATTGCTTAGCACAAATAAATGATTCATCCATCTATGTATCTTCACCGAAAAAATACGAGCCAAAATAGTATACCGCGCCGTAGATTGTGACGTGATATTTGCTCATTCTCTTATGGAGATGCTATTGCTCTCGTGGCAAAGCGATTGCAACATTACAACTCTCTACCGAGCCAATAAACCCTAAATATCCGCTTGCGTGGAATGCAATTGCTATATACTTTAAGTGTAAAATAAATTACGTTACTTTCCTAACATTACACCGTCGCCAGTCTGAGCAGACCTGCGGTCGATGTATACATCTTGGGAAAATTGGGGGGAACTTTTTGCGTTTGCCAGCCCAAGTTTGATTGGTGATTTTCAATAGGTAGTCGCGTCTAAGAGAATATATTAACAGGATTGCATAGAAAGTCGTTGCTCGATTTGATAATGCTGCGTATGCACAGAATAACCCAACGAAGGGTACCTTCAACCCTCGATCAACTCTTGTATTACGCGCACCAAAACCTGACGTTTGCGATCGCAATTATTATGGAAGTTGACAGCTAGATGTTAGGCAACCTTCAGGATTTGGTGCGTGTAATTAGGCCAATGTAAGCGGCAACATAAGCAGTGGTAGCGCAGTGGTAGAACGCCGGCCTCCCGTTCGGGAGGTCGTGGGTTCGAAGCAATGACTTTTTATCAAAGTAACGCACATTTGTGAAGATGTAGCAGCAATACCATTCGCTAACGGTGAAGGAAACAACGCGAGGAGTGTTTGAGGCGTTCACATACCTCAGCGCTTAAAATTGCGTGGTAATTAAGCCCATACTCTTTTTCTCTATATCTCTGAGGGAAGCAGCGCACAGGCTGCAGTGGGACGTACTCGTATATACGCTACATAAAAACAAAAAACCGGCCACGTGCGAGTCGGACTCGCGCACGAACGGTTCCGTACCATTATCTATACAACATTTGAATATTTCAAGCGTCTACCTGTTGCCGTTATTAATGTCGAGCAAAACAAAAAAATCACGTTTGTTGTATGGAAGCCCCCGTTAAATGTTTATTGATTCTGTTATTAGTATTTGTTATTATAGCGGCAACAGAAATACATAATCTGTGAAAATTTCAACTGTCTAACTATAAAGGTTCATGAGATGCAGCCTGGTGACAGACGGACGGACGGACGGACGGACAACGTAGTCCTAGTAATAGGGTCCCTTACCCTTTGGTTACGGAACCCTAAAAATAGGCCTCTGCACCGCGCACGGCCGAAGGCTTCCGAAGGCCTCCGTTTGCGGTTGCTTCACTTCACCCCCGTAGCTTAATATGTTCTGTGACCATAGTAAAGATAAGTACTTTTTGGTCAACGAAGTTCGATTGCTTTCGCCAAACGTAGAAACTACCCTGATTCGTTCACTTTCGATCGCTCCCATTCATTCGGTGAGCCTATTTCTTAATTCGAAATTAGAGTTGGTTCAATCCTTAAATATACTTCGCAGGTACCTATCTAAATCTTTACGAACAGTCACCACAAGATCGAACTAACTTTGGAGACTTCTTGCGATTTGAGTCGTAAGGTGTTGTCATAGTACGAATAGAAAAAGGTAGTAACGTTTTCCTCGTGAGGTTTTCCCGACACGCTACAAACTCGCAAGAAAACGGCTGTTAGTCATTGAGAAAAATGTTGAGTGCGCCTTCTGGCCTTGCATGCAAAGTGCCTCCTATCAGTTTCAGCTGTGCTTTTGCATAGTTGAAAAGGAGCCAAATGTGTTGCTCGTGAACATCATGCAACGACGGAGTGATGTATTGACCAAGAAAGTGCCCTGAATGTGTGTGAACAAATGAAAGCTATATGAGTATTTATGCAGTGGGGTCGTGGCGTGTGGGTACCGTTCGCTATTGGGCTAATTATGTGTATCTATTAAATGAAGAACAACGGATGGTGATGCGGAATTTATGCCCGGTGTAGCCTATACCTTCCTCAGGGAAGAGACCCGTGCCCCTCGGTGGGGACATAATGGGTTGATGATGATGATGTAGCATGAAGCTTTATATGGGGCCTTATGCGCAATTTTGTTTTTTTCGGGACTCACGCCTCGCGTGACGCGACGTCACGTGCTAAGGTCAGTCGGTCGATTCTATCACCTGTCAAAATCACAGTCGACCGATTTAGACTGTTTTCTTGCGACATTCCACCTCCGAGTGTGTTTTTGATCTCCGGCACGTGCGTATGCATACGGATTGTTAACATGATATTGTAAGGTACGCAGAGCCGGAAAATGATATCTCGGATACATGTTGCACTTAAAATGCTTATAGTGCCACAAACTTATCTGACCCGGTAGAGGTGTCAAATATAGTATGGAAACGTCAAGTTTACTATGAGAAAAGTGATGCCTTCACCGGGTCAGATAAGTTTGTCGCACTCTACCCGCCATTTAAAAAAAAGAAATAAGTTGACGTCACCGACAAACACCGGGTTTTATGCAACTTTCGTTTGAAAAGACTAACCCTGAGTGTTATCGTTTTCGCGTCCTGTTTAGAAAAAAAAAAACAAAATAAAATATTTAGGGGCTTATTCGAGTAGTTTATGATATCATTTTGAAGCGTGTTCTCCATTCAAGGTAATAAAAGGGTGCTAGTAGGATAGAAAGTTTCAATTGGCACGTAAGTGCTACATGACAAGCGAATCAATTAGGCATTCTACAATCTAGATTGTACAAAGCTATAAAAAAAACAATTGTCGAGCAATTGAAAATTGAGAATTGTTGCTGTGCACCTCAATTGTCAATAATTTAGGCTTACGCCTTCTAATTGAAAGGTCAATTTTTAGAGCCAGTAGGTAGCTCTATACTCAGGGTTGCCATAACTTCTAGGAACCGTTGGTTTTTTGATGCACATAAACGCACAAACGCCTGCTGCATTAAAGGGGTAATTTCAGGGGAGGTTAGAATACTAACCTTGCGTTAGTAGCCTAGTGGGTAGAACATCGGACTCGGAAGCGAGAGACCCAGGTTCGATACCCAGTGCGGGCATGTACCTATGACTTGGTTTTCTAAGTTATGTACATTTCTGAAGTTATAGTAGCAATACCACACGCTAACTGTGAAGGAAAATATCGTGAGGAAACCTGAGTGTCTGAGCTATTCACATACCTCAGCGCTTGAAATCGCCAATCCGCGGTGGGCACGCGTGGTGATTAAGCCCATACCCTCTCCCTGAGAGAAGGCCTGTGCCCTACAGTGGGACGCATGTAGGCTAATTATGCTAGAATACTAACCATGATATAGAAACATGTGGTGCTAGTTTAAAAAAAAACATACGCGTCAAAAAATCTTTTTTGGTTACGTAAAATTACATCACTTAAGTATAAACAAATTACATCAGGACGAAAAGTAATAAAAATCTAAAATTTGATTGTTTACGTACCTATATCAGACGTCAGACTCTCAAGCATTGTTATCATAAGTAATTATTAGAAAAAAATGCAGGCCGTTGCTCTTTTCATTAAATTTTCGATGACTTTTGAAGTATTTGTAATTGTAAGACATGTTGCCTTGGCGAGGGCTGTAACTCTGTAATAACTTGTAGTGTGCAATTTATTTATGTATCGTCGTGTAGAGCAAAGTAGCCATTACTCAGATCCTCTTGACTCGTGCCGCTAGATGGCGCCAGTGCTGCGTAACAGGTTGCGCAGTTTGAGTTAAAAAAATAACGGTTACTTATAGACGTTTCACTTTTAACCAACGGCCGTTTAACCCTACTCAGCCCCACCCGCTTTTTCACAAAGCTGTGACTTTATGTGACCAATCACGCGCTGGGCTTCGGTTTTGGGCTCAGGAATTATTTTTGGTGTAGAAATTATTTAAAAAAAAAAACGGGCGGTGTTCAAATCAAAGTTACACGAGAATTTTTGTCAGGTAATTTGATCTGGATATAATTTCTGCAATAAATCGATTGTTTCATGCGCGGTGTGGTATGTGGCGCTGTGATGGTGAAACCACAAATGTCGTCCAGAACCTCACTTAAAAAAAACACATGCCTTGCTATTTTGTCCAATAAATTTCAGCCTGTAAAAACTCAGAACAATTTTCCTCTACTGTTTCCTCTCAGTTGACTAAATTTAGTGCTTTACACATAGATCTTATGGCAGCTCTTAAGTTTAGGGTTTTGCGGGGTATCCATCCCGGTTTTGGCACAAATAGACCAATCACTGGCCAAGCTCTCTCCTCAGTTTTCCTTATTAAATTAAATTTTATTGGCCAGTCATGGATACCTATCGATTTCGATTAGAAATAAATATGTACAGCTGATCAACGTTTCGGTCTCTGGACTCCTGCAATTAGAGTTGAATTCCGAAAAACAGAACGTAATTCCGGCTGCCTTCGACTCTATATGCCTCACATGTTCTCTTCACGACTATTTTGTTTTTATTTTTGTTTTTTTGACGTTCGTGTATTTTGTTTGTGTACCTTCGTGTTTAATGTGTGTTTCTGTGACAATTTAAATAAATGTCTTCTTCTTCTTCTTCTTCTAATCTTACGTAGTATTTCAGCAATGTTATTATAAAGGGTTAAGTGGGCTGAATTGAGGGAAAAGCCATCCTGATTGGTGAAATATGTCATCGAATCTAATAATAACAAATGCCCCAAGTCTCAAGCCCATATTACCGGTATCCAACAATAAGGCTGGCATTTTAGGTCATTCGTTAGAATAAACCGGGTATTCTTGGCATACGATAAGGATAGGAGTTTTTATATGATACGACACGACGAATTCAATTTCTAGTCGGGTAGTACTCCCATTAAAGCGATGTAAGTACGAATTTGGGACAATAAACGCCTAATAGAGTTGTAATACAGTGCCTCAGTGGTACTCCAATGGAATCCCAATACATTATACAACAGTAAAGCCGCTAATTGTAGTGTGTATCTTTGCAAATTTTTATGGCATGTGCTCTGGCGTGCAATAAAGAATATTGTTATCTTATATTATTGTTATTTTATATTATCTTATATTACATAAAGTCACGCCTGTATCCCGGAGGGTTAAGCAGATACAAGGGTTACCACTAGCCACAATCCTGATAGGCCTCTTTCGCTTTATTAACATCCATTACTACGCCAGTTTCGGGTAGTGAATACAAGTGTAACAAAATCTTCATAGTTTGGGTATTAGTTACATAATTGTACATAGTTTGTCCCCAGGACACGTCGTATGGTACTGGTCCCAAAGTCACTTACATTTTTTTTATGTCGCGCGATGCTTATACATAGTTACATATCTACGATTATTTATTAGGTAAAAATATTCTCGATTATCGGCAACGTTGCAGTTCCAAACTCACTTGATGTTTTTCACGTTATTAGGTAAATCGTTGTTAAATTGCACGATGTGAAGATGCGGCATAACGTTACGGCATATGAAGAGACCCATAAAGTAAGGGGTTTTTTGGACAATTGCTCTGGGAAAGGTGACCTGTTTTCGCCGACAATATGTCACATATTGATATCACATCTAATGTGACGGAATGGGGTTAGATAACCCAATCGCATGGGGTTACATTTTTGCCAATAACCAATAATGTCTTATTTCATTACGCAATTTCTTTCATGAACTATTCTCGAATCCGCAGAATATTTCGCAAACGTTGTAGTACAGTCGACAACAGGTCATCCTTTACATTATTGTTGCAATGTGGTCTTTAACTTAACTGATTAGAGTGCACGTGTGTAAAAGTTGATGTACTGTCGACTAGTCGTTAAACCCTATTGTACCGGATGTTAAGTTTGCTGTTACGTCTGTCATTCCCATCAAGTCGCACATTCTAAAAATGTTTCAGACATTGGTAGCTAGATGATTTTTTTTTGTATAAATCAAGGATTAAATAAAGAGTTATTACTGCCTGGAACCTTGGGTAGGAGGATAAAAAAACTGCCCTTTTGCCAATCTACGCTATTTTCATTCTTCACTTTTTGCTAAAACGTGTTATAAAAGAGAATACATCTTTATCCATTGGTGGTGGCGCCAGTTAGCACCAGGTAGTCCCTTAAATTTCAAAACTTAATCGAATCTAATAATTTAACTTGTAACTGACAACATTACCCCCAGTTTCTCGTACACTAACACGCTGTTAATCTACTGTTAACAGCTGTCAATTGACCAAAGTGCATACAAAAAAAGCCACTGACAGCTGTTAACAGTAGATTAACAGCTTGTTAGTGTACGACAAACCGGAGGTTAGGCTTATAATCCGCCTCCACGGAGCGTGGCACGGCCCAAGAACGCGTACACTTACCAACAAAAACGTATACCTTTGCATGCTGTGGATTGTACACGTCGGGAATCTATCTGGAGCCTATTTTATTTTATTTTATTTTATTTAGAACACAAAACAGGTGTCTGTAACACATTTACCAAATTTTACATACCTTACAGATCAGATCTAGCCTATGACCCTAAACTTGTGTACCTAGCATGCATTTAGACTACTTGTAATTTTAACCTTAACTTAATTACCCTTATATTAAATTACTTTATTTTATTTTATTCTCTCAGGGCGCTCTGAGGGCGCCACGGACAGCTTTTATAAAGACGTAAAAGCTCTGAAAAATATCTATGTCTACATCTTTGTTGTCTGCCACCAGATCGTTGTAAGTACGACGCATCCTAACAATCCTATTATTTGCAAGCCAACCGTGTAAACCGCGTGACTGACTAGGGCCTAGATCCTGTTAATGCACTGTACTTCGATGACAACTGCATGAACGCGGCTATTTCATTTCATTGCCGCTTCAAGTCGGCAAAACTTCTAGGCGCCAATGGCATGGCATGAAAAAACATTTCACGTGACCCGACCGCGTATCTGTCATTATACTATAATTCACTACCAGAAACGAGGTCCTAAGATTAAATTCTATTAGTGTATTATATGAAGAAGAAGAAGAAAGTGAAAGTGAAAATATTTATTTACCATAAAAATCAATTTTTACATCATACAAATCAATGAGTATTTTTATTTTTATGGCAAAAGGGAAGGGGCTCAGCTTATTGCTATGACTGCATGCATAGTCAGTAGCGCTGGTTTTCAGTCCGTCCCCTTTATTCGCATTTTAAAGAAATCTTTTAAAAAATAATAATAATTCAACAATGCTGAATACAGTCCAATGCACCAACCATTTTATAAAAATTATGACATGATTTACAACATACAAACTTGTGATGTATAAATTTATTAAAATAATTCTTAAAAGAGCAATAGAAATGAAATTTGATCGGAACTAAAATAAATTTAAATTGATTAAATTATTATTATGTAAGAAGAAGAAGAAAGACATTTATTATACCAACAAGATACTTCACAGGAACAAAATAAGCAGATAAGTAACATAATATGCATAATATATAAATATGAGAGATTCATGATCGGGTGAGGTGACGTGTTTTTGTATACAATGTACCATTATACCATTTTTTTCAATACAAAAACCTTTATTTATTCAATACCATTTTTATACCATTGGTGTCTAGAAGATTCGATAAATCTGCGCGCGAAGATTTGTAACGACAATGAAATGACATAGCTGCGTCATGAAGTTGTAATTCTACTACAATGCAGATGCTAGTCCCAGCTGGTAAATAACCCTGGATACGACGGACGAGGCGTGTGCATAGTGACGATTTCTGTCCAGAAATACCTCTCGCTCTCCTTGACAATGAGCTGGCCAGATAAGGTCATCGCGTCAGAGTCATCGCCCATTGCTGATGGGCGATGATGTACAATTGTACAGTTGACGGCACTTCAAGCTTTTTACACATGCATTCTAAGCAGTTACGTTAAGGGCGACGTGGTAACAAAATGTGGGTTGACCTTCAGCTGGTCACCGTCTAAGCTGTAGCTTAGGTCCGTTATCAAGATATCAGCCTTAAAAGAAACAATATAAGCACATAGTCATTTTTAAAATGCACAATTCCTGAAACGCGTCAATTACAGTAAATCATTCACAACAGCCGCTGTTCAAGTACCTTTGAATCTGTTTACTTCAATTTTGCATTAATTTTTAGTGTTCTGTACCTCAAAAGGAACCCTTATAGGATCATTTTGTTGTCCGTCCGTCCGTGCGTCCGTCCGTCCGTCCGTCTGTCTGTCAAGAACCTTTACCTCGGGAACGCGTGGAGGTATCGAGTTGAAATTAAAACCATATACTCAGGTCTACAGTCCCTCATAATGAAACTTCTAAGCCGTTCATGCCACAAAAAACGATTTCGACACTCTCGGGGAAATAAAAATTTATAGGGTACTTTCCGTTGACCTAAAACTATGAAATTTGGCAAGTAATTGTCGCATGCTACAAATAAAAGGAAAAATCTGAAAACATTTGCATTTAAACCATTTCATTCCAAATTAGTCTTTGAAGTTCGGGAAAAGCTCGGAAAATCTGCGAGACTACAAATTTGTACGGAACCCTCGGTGGGCGAGTTCAACTCGCACTTGTCCGGTTTTTTACTTTGTGTTTACGGTTTTTCTGCTTCTTAGTAGCACTGGCTTAGATAATGCTTCAAAGGATATTTAATATAAATATAGAATAGACATTCTTATTATGTAGGATAGCAATTTACTTTATTTATTGGAGGCTGCAGCATTGGTTTTGTTGAAATTATAAGCGCAAACATAAAATCTAGACCCTGAAGTAGTTGTGAAACACAAACTATGTTTGACGTGTTCCAGGAGTTGCGCTTTTTAGAAAAAACACTGAATAGACTAAAGTTGAATTGAGTTTGCAAGATTTATATTTCATCAAATGGTATGACAGGCATGGCGAGCTATACTTCTTTTACATTCCTCTTTATAGGACAGTAATTTGTTGAAGGCTGCCACTTCAGTCACAATCACTGACGTTGGAGATGCGACCGGATATCAAGTGGAGCTGGGCTGGCCATGCCAGACGAAGGGGCCCGTAAAGGCGGGCAAATATCGTTACCGATTGAGTGCCGTGTGACGGCCGAGGCTGACCGAGGCGGAGATGGTGTGACGGACGACTTGATCAAATACTTACCTGAGTGGCAAGAGTCGGCCAAAGACAAGGAGGAATGGAAGCCCAGCAGTGGGACACAGTCATGGCTACGTAAATTAAAAGCCCTGACATTTCGAAAAACATAAATCTGAATGTACCATATACGAATTTACAAATGTACCCAACGTAGAAATCAAAGTCCGTGGTAGGTGACTATTCAAACCGGGATACAAACCTCTCCAATGTGAGGCCAGCGTTCCACCGTTTTTGGGTCTTAGAGAAATTTGAGAGTAAGAGTAAGAAATTGTTTATTTATAAACCCTGACACCGGATATAAAAAACAATGCTAAATAGCAACCAACATACTAACCTAATATTAAAAATACACTTTGAGATTCCAAAGTTAACTTACGAACTAACATGCAAACAATTAAGTTTATATTGTATGGAATCTGGCATTACTTTGCTAAATTCCGCCAAAATCCCACAAGCACCATGCGGTTAGTTAATTCACCGCCCTCCCTCCCACTTTTTCACTTTTTCTGTCGCAACGCATTTTTTCCCACAAGTATTGTTGTCGGTGGTGGTGTGTTTGTTTCTTGCTTCTGCTTGAAAAAGTGGGAGGGAGGGCGGTGCATTAACTAACGCATGGTGCTTGTGGGATTTTGGCGGAATTTAGCAAAGTAATTTTCACATTTTAATGCAATCAATTTTATTATGACTTTTATGTCATGTGCTCTAGTGTACAACAAAGAATATTCTTATAATATTACACAGGTTGATCGCAATGTGTGTTATGGTCATAAAAAGGCCGCCGCCTCAGCATATTGTCACGGGTTTATACACCCGAAACTACTGATTTTCTCACAGGACCTGCACGCGACGGCACGAGAAATCACGACGGACATGAGAAAAGAAAAAAAAATGAAACCGTCCTTTCCAAAGATTTACCCGTTTCGCGATAGAAACGGAGCAAACGCGACAAATGGCAGTTTGCCATCAATTTGCTTATGTGAAAACATATGTTTTAACACTGCTAAAGCAATATTTATGAAAGGAAGGGCTCGTCCACATTTCTCATGAAATTGTTGGTATTTAGACTAATGGAGCACCATCATGTTATGACATTTTAATAGTCTTGTTACGCTGTGTGCAGACTAACAGAACGAATGCGAATGTAGGCGCTCGTCGATTTGCAGTGTCATTCATGAAAAATTCCTCTTGGAAAAATCGAATAATAAATAAATGAATAATCACACATTCTATCACCAAACTAAATAAAGAGTACTTATCTAAGTAACCAAATGAAGACGATACGAAACGAAAATCCAAACTAAATAGAGTAGCCGAGTAGGAGTAGAGACCTCTAGTATTTCATCATCATCAGCCATTTGACGCCCACTGCAGGACATAGGCCTCCTTCGTGGTTTTCATGACCACGAGGGGTTTTGCCATAATCGCCACGCTTGGGTTGGCGTAGTCCGTAGGTAAAACCGTCCATAGGTACCTACACCACTTAACCCTACCTACGTCTTTACGCTAACAGCTTAGTCCGAACCAAGCAGCAGGAGAATCTAATACCGACAAAGTCCGACTAAATCTACTTCCAAAGCTTTCATTCTCTCGGAACTATCCTGAAACAACGTATGTAGTATAGTCGACAGCACCTTGATATTCACGCTATCAATCGAAATTCGACTCTGTCTTAATGAAGCAAAAAATTTGGTTGAAAGTCCATGATCGGAGCTGGCTGTACCGAAGTTCCTTGAGACATAAGTTGCTTCAGGAACTTCTAAGAACATGAGTAGTATCCACCACAAATTTATGCGACGCGACAGCGATCTATTTTAAGCAAAGTTATCACTTTAGTTGATCCCATAGATCAGAATAGATGACGCCGGAACTACTTATGTTGGCTAAGCGAATGGATTAAAACTTTCGTAAGCACTTTAGATTATTAGCTTAATTCCGAGACATCAACCGACGACGCGAGCTCTGTCTCTACTCGCCATGATTAAGCTCTGCGAATGAGAGCGAAACTTAGTCGGCCTCTTCCGACAAAAAAATCAAGTAAGTGAATCAGGAATTTTATTAAGCTAAATAAAGGGAATGAATCGTTGCTACTTACATATTATAGGGTGTAACCCGACTTCCCGACTTGGATCAGGCTTAGGGAAAACCAAGACGAACTATTGTAAGAAATACAGCGGTATTTTACTATGTTTGGCTATGAAGGCAGAAGTCCACAACATATTAAATATTTAATAAAATACTCACATTTATATTCAAACTGGTCGCCTTATCAATAACTTAGTATAATCGATATAGTGAATAATTCGCAAAAATACCAAAATTATTTATTACCTATACGAATTATTTATTCTAAAACATTACAACCACGTCCTTCCACCAAAAACGACGAGCCAAGATGGCGCCTTCCTTTTTAGGGTTCCGTAGCCAAAGAATAAGGGACTCTATTACTGAGACTCCCTGTCCGTGTGTCTGTCTGTCTGTCACCAAGCTGTGTCTCATGAACCGTAGTAGCTAGACAGGTGACATTTTCACAGATGATGTATTTCTGTTGCCGCCGTAACAAAAATACTAAAAACCGAATAAAATAAATACCTATTTAAGTGGGGCTCCCATACAATAAATGCGTGCTATACAAAACTAGATTTCGTTGTGGAAAAATATGGAGAAAAGTGCAACTTTGAATCTCAATATCTCCTGAGCTGAAATCAACAGATTTCCCATGCATGGTTCCTGTGGAAAAAATGATCGTAATGATGCAAAGAATACGTGGTTTTCGGGAAGAACGCTAGCAAAGTAGGCTTTTTATTTTCACGTCCATCTTCTCCCATTATAATAGCTAGAGCTTAATACACTGCCTCCGTCCGTGAGCAAAACATGTCTTTGAAATAACCTATTACAAACACGTTTTCTTATTTGGCCTAAACAAGACTCAGACAAGACTATTATAACTTAAAGACTACTTACTGGCATCAAACCTAGTTCAATGTATGAGTTCCAGGTTTTAGAATAATAATTTAAAGTCTGAAATTGAAAAGACAAGTATGTAGTTTTTATGTCAACTTTTTTCCAAAACAAGCTCTTGAAATGGAAATCGGTTAAAACGGATGTTAAACTTTTAACGTCCATAAAGTCGCAGTTTCTGCGCTACTTTAAAAAAAAAACATTTTGACTTTTAAGACTTAGGCTTAGAAAATTGTAGTGGTTCTCTTCGACGGATTTTCTTTTCGACGAATTTACGTAAACTGAACCAAATTTTGGCATATTTTTGCTGCATTATAAAATAGATTCACTCAATTGATGCGCAATATGACCAAATTAACGTCGGGAGTTCGGAGGCACAACATGGGCGTCACTTTATTTATACAAACTGTAATGAAATTTCCAAGTACATCCGAAAATGGGGAATTAGTCAATACTATGCTAAAAATTTTAAAAATCGCGACTTAAGTATCAAATAAAATGAAGGGGAGTGATGTGGCGAGCACAATGTCAACTCTGCGCGCGCACCATAAACTCCAACATTCCTGCATCGCGCAAGCAAAATGTTTCACATACCATAAATATAACGTCCGACGAACATCAGTCGGACCGGCCGTCCCCAGGCATACGATCTGCCTGGCGGGAAATTTCCCTTTATAGTGGAAGAGCACGATCACCCGCTCTTCTCTATAAGTGTTTCATGCCAAGGTTACCTCTTGCTACAATAAAATGTATGGACAAATAGCCTGGATCGGGCGCTGGTTTTCAGCTATCTCCGTGAAACTGAATGGTTTTTAGGGTTCCGTACCTCAAAAGGAAAAAACGGAACCCTTATAGGATCACTTTGTTGTCCGTCTGTCCGTCCGTCCGTCCGTCCGTCTGTCAAGACCCTTTTTCTCAGGAACGCGTGGAGGTATGAAGCTGAAATTTATATCAATTACTCAGGTCTACTGTCCCTTGAAGCTGTGAAAAAATCAAACTTCTAAGCCAACGCAATCAAAAGATACAGCCGTTTATGCCGCAAATTTTCGACACTTGCAAGGGAATCAAAACCTACAGGGTGCTTCCCGTGAACTCAGAATCTTGAAATTTGGTACGAAGCAACGTCTTATAGCATAGATAAAGGAAAAATTACGAAAACCATAAATTTTTTGTTACATCACATAATATATATTTTTTTAATAATTTTAAACTTACTACCCATTTCCTCATAAACGCGTAGAGGTATTAAATTGAAATTCATACCAAATACTCAAGTCTATAATACCTTTAAGCTGTAACAAAATCTAACTTCTATATCAACGCAATCAAAAGAAACAGCAATTTAAGCTGCATATTTTGAAACTCGCAAGTACTCGCAAGGGAATCAAAACCTAAAGGGTACTTCCAGTCGACCTAGAATCTTGAAATTTGGCATGAAGCAACGTTTTATAGCACACATAAAGGAAAAATTCCGAAAACCTTAAATTTTTAGTTACATTACAAAATATATATTTTTTAATAAATATAAACTTATTACTTTTTTCCTCATGTTTTGCAATAAAAATACCATAGTTATGACTCGATTGTCGTAATGAACGAACTTTGTAAACCTTGCAGGTTTGTACGGAACCCTCGGTGCGCGAGTCCGACTCGCACTTGGCCGGTTTTATACCTATTGGGTAAGTATAATTTTAACTACATTTTATTACCATTTCCACAAGATAAATTATCTATCATAGATGTAAAAGGATTGAGTTACTGTAATCGTAAGCTGTGGTATGTGGTAAGAGCTATGGAAAGGGCTATGCTGGGAATTTCTCTACGAGATCGAATCAGAAATAATGAGATCCGTAGACGAACGAAAGTCGTCGACATAGCCCAGCGGATTAGTAAGTTGAAGTGGCACGCAGAACTGATGGCCGATGGGGCTGAATAGTTCTCGAATGGAGACCATATATCGGCAAGCACAGCGTAAGACGATCAGCTACAAGATGGACAGATGACCTCGTACAATTGGCAGGAAGACGCTGGATGCAAGTCGCTTCTAACCGGTCTTTTTGGAAATCCATGGAGGAGGCCTATGTCCAGCAGTGGACTTCTTGTGGCTGAATGATGATGATGATAATGAATCGATCGTAAGCAGTCTCAAGACTACCAGGCTTGGAACACGCACCCTCAATATTTAGATACACATTTCGAAGATATCCAACGCCAACTTGGTCTACCGGACTACTGACGAAGGGCCCACAGCCTATTAGTTTCGCCTGCCAATCTTCCTGTTAAGGAGGCAGTGTGCCCGCGCTCTCCCTGACCCCGATAGCTGTTTACACATCCCGTCGCACCTAGGCAACGACCCGCCTCGATCCACGGGCGGCGTCGACCCGTGGAGCTGGCGACTAAGGCCGAGTAGAAGGTAGCACTCGCTTTTTGCGGAAATCATATGAATAGGTGCAGCATCATAAGACTGAAACTCTATCTATTAGATACTCGTATACTCGTCAATTCGATCAATTGTTTCTATGGTCAACTTTTACTATGATCAATCTGTTACTAAGATCAACCGCTACTATGAGTAACTGTTACTATGATCAGTTGTGACTATGATCAACCGTTGCTATGGTCATATGTCATTAGTCATTATGGTCAACTGTTACTATGAGCAACCCATTACTATGATCAATTTTACTGTGATCAACCGTTACTTTAATCATCAGTTACTATGATGGTTAATGTTGAACGCCATACTTATTTTATTTTATTTATTAAGTGAGTACAAGATCGCCAACCCGCCTGCCAAGCGTGGCGATTATGGCAAAACCCCTCATGGTTTGAGGGAGGCCTATGTCCTGCAGTGGGCGTCAAAGGGCTGATGATGATGATGAGTACAACAGGTGATAAACAAGAGAAAATATAAAATTACAAGTTTATGGTTCAGAGTTTGTCTGCCTCCCAAAACATACGCACACGTTCGTAAGATAAATAAATAATGATGGACTGCCTCTATGATCTACTGTTACTTACCTTCTTTTTCGTCGATACAGAGCGGTCGTGGTCTTCATGAAGACGTGATTGTGGGTCGATGTTGCTACAAGGACTTTAAAATCGCGGCTATTTCAGATACGTTTGCACCCGATTTTACGTATATCAACAAAGTGGACAGATAAAATTGACCTCTTCAATCAATCTCACCCTGTTGTCAACTCTAATCTGCTGAATTTTACTGTATAAACTAGCTAACCACATAGTTGTTGTGAACTAACGAACAAATGAACGTGCCTGAAAATAGCTATCGAATACGCGAGTGCTTTAAAAAAAAACGCACTTTTCAAAAATAGCACGGGAATAAGAATAATTTATTTCCAGATAACTTACAGTACTGGTATAATCTAATACAAAAACTAGTTTATGAATCATCATTATTACATTAGCTCTGTTGCTGTGCTAGGCATGACACCTGTATTACAGCAAATAGTGCCAATTCCCCAGTGGAGTGAGTCGGTTTCTAGTTCCAGGTGAGATCATAGCTTTACTTTATTGCTTAGAAAATAAAATTTTCAGAAGAAAAACAAAAAAAAAAAAATTACAATATTTAAAAAAAGTTACTTGTTCCTCCCTTTTGTATGTGTGTGTGTGTGTGTGTGATAGTGTGTGTGTGTGTGTGATAGTGTGTGTGTGTGTGTGTGTGTGTGTGTGTGTGTGTGTGTGTGTGTGTGTGTGTGTGTGTGTGTGCGTGTGTGTGTGTGCGTGTGTGTGCGTGCGTGTGCGTGTGTGTGTGTATGTGTGTGTGTGTGTGTGTGTGTTTATGTGTTGTGTGTGTATGTATGCGTGCGTGCGTGTGTTTGTGCTTGAGTGTGCGTAAGTGTTAGAGAGGGTGTGTTGTTTGTATTATAAGTGTTAAATTAATTAGTAAATTAATCAATTTAGAATTTTATGTTCCCTTTTATCCATATGATAGGATTTATTGTATAATAGAGTAATCTTTATAATATCTTGACACAACTCGAATCTATTAGAACCATTAGTAGCCATCCAGAGCGGTGCGCGCGTGTCGTGGGTCCGCGGGTCATTGTTCTGTGAGACGGAGAAGCGGTGCTAATTGTTGGAGCATTTTTTTAAACAAGATTTCTTGCTATAGACTCATCATCTGCACCTTTGCTCCTTCTGTTTTTAGTCTACGTAAGCCGGAAACATGTAATGGAAAAGTTAGCTTTGAACTGTTCGGAAAAGTTTTGTTTTCTTAATGGATGACGTTCAGACGTGACGGGTGAGCTGCAGCGACAGTGGCGGTTGTTTCTGAGGTTCAACAGTTTTCATTTACTTTGTAGAGAAGTAGTAGACATTGTAGAGAGTGTTCTGTGTAAGTAAAAGAGGTTATTTCAAGCTTTGAGGTATGTGAATAGCTCAGACACCCAGGTTTCCTCACGATGTTTTCCTTCACCGTTAGCGAGTGGTATTGCTACTATAACTTCACAAATGTAGGTACGTAACTCTGAATACAAAGTCATTGGTAGATGCCGGAATTCGAACCCACGACCTTCCGAAGGAGAAGGCGGCGTTCTACCGTGCACTTGTAAAATTTCTTTCAAATCTGTATTTAATTGGGTTCATTCATCATTACATACAAACATTATCACATGCCTTTCCGTCCTCTATGGACGAAGCAGTGCCTAAGAGTACCACTTTTTGGAATGACAAAAAATTGGTACGCGCTAATTTTATCATCGGAGAGAAGAAAATTCGGGAGCGGAAGGCCCTACTGCATATAAGGCTGCATATTGACTGCCTCGTTGCACCGGAGGTCGCCGTTCTTGATTTGTACAAATAGCTTCAGTCTGGGTGTATTTTCACGTGATGTCCTTGCCTGATAACCATAGCACTAGTTTGGTACCGCGGTGAGGCGGTTCCTAATTTTATTTATTACACATTACATTTCGGGACCCAATTTTGGCATTGTGTATTTTGGTGTTTAAATAAAACATTACCTTATCTTATCTCATTGCCTATATATGTTTCACTGAGAGTGTTTCTATGAAAACATGTATTTTGTGGATTTTTATAAATAAATTATTTAAAAAAAACTAGGAACAAATAAGTTAAGGAATATTAAGTACCTCATCTCTGTAAATTACTGGCGTGCAGTAAAGAAGTATCTATCTATTAATCTGAAGTAAATATTGTCAGTATTCTCTCCTCTCACTTAATTCAAACGTAATCGGGGACTCGGACGCGCACGTCCCTTCCCAAGGGGCTCGATCATTACATTATCACGCCCTTATTGCAGAGCAAACTACAATTTCCACGTAAACACGCGACTAGTTCTAATCCTAGAGTCTGGAGCACGCGTGGTTACATCGGGCGCGTGTAGGGGTCAGTGGCAGGACCTGTCTCAGCGGTAAGTAGGTGGAGGTAAGGTTATTGAGGGCTATCACAAGCCTTCATACGTCTAGAGTGTATTGTATATGTCTTACTTATCTGTCGTAAAATCTTTTTGATGGCGCGAACTTTACCTTCGGTTTTTCGTAAATTATCTATGTGTTAATAGGTGCCAGATTTAGGGTTCTACGGTTCTACAGTTATTAGTTGACAAGGAACTTTATAGGTTCGCCATGTCCGTCCGTCTGTCTGTCGGTCCGTCCGTCTGTCTGTCCGTCTGTCCGCTTGTCTGTCCGCCGCCTAGCTCAGAGACGATTGGTACGAGAAATTTGTCATAGACATACAATATATTAATCACGCCGACAAAACGGTAGAATAAAATCTTAGACATCATTTTTTTAAGGTACGTTGGATTGGTCGTTTAAAAATATTGTGGATGTAGGAAGATCATTTTTTGATTTAGTATTCCGTTTACGAAATATTGACCTTTAAAGCGTCAATTTTTGTCCGGGCAGGGCGCCCCTCCCTCTCCTGGTTGAACGGTTGATTGTAGAAACGTGAAAAAATTCAGGGTACTAGCACAGATAATGAACTTAAAAGGAAAACTATCACGGCTAAGTAAGCTTTACAAGTTAACGAGTAATAGGCGACCAAGTTATAAAAGGAAAACTTCGTACAAAATCCATTGAAAATTACGTTGATGAAGTTGTTAGTTCTGTAAGACCGGATTTTTCAATAGTCAGATAAAACTTTACTGGAGAATAAAACTGATGTTGTCACTGTCTTGTCGTATGATTAAGACAGCGATAGCATGCAATTTATTCTCCAGTTAAGTTTTATCTGACTATTGAAAAATTGGCCCTAAGGCAGAAGAGACCCCGCCTTTCTACGGAACCCAGCACTGGTTTTTTAGTAACAAAGTTACACGATTTTCGCACACGTGTTAAGGTCAATGCACTGCTGATTCCACAGACCTACACGAGCAACCACAATGCGTGAAGATAAATTTTGTTACCGGTAGTTTTCATGATGTCGCAGGTAAAGTGGATACTTGGCGTTAGGGTGGAGTTCAGTAGACACTTAATCGATGATAAGAGTTTTCTTTATGGCACACCAGAGCACAGGTCATAAAAATATGTAAAGATACAGAGTCCAATTTCCGGCCTTATTGCTAATGGCAATTTCTTCCTATTTGACCCTATTTTTCTGTTATATTTGGAGCTAGCAGTGCACGCGACTGATACTCGTAAGACGGATTAGCCTATGTCCACCCTGAAGGTCTTAATACTGGTGAAAGAATTATTGAAATCGGATAAGTACTTTTGGAGATTACACCCTACATACAAACTTAGATAAGATAAGATCAGAATATTCTTTATTGCACACAATTGCAATAAAGAATATTCTGAAATATTTTATTGTCTAAAAATATCTGGTGAGAAATTAGAGCTGGTAGAGTCCACACTATTTTTAGGCATAACAATAGACTCAAAACTGCAATGGGGTCCGCATATTGAAAAACTATCGGGTAGGTTGAGTTCAGCTGCATTTGCAGTTAGAAAAATTAGGCAACTTACAGACATATCGACTGCGAGGCTGGTCTATTTTAGTTATTTTCACAGTATTATGTCATATGGGCTGTTATTATGGGGACGGGCAGCAGATATAGAAACAATATTTATTTTGCAAAAAAGAGCAGTAAGAGCAATTTACAACTTAAGCAGTAGGGAATCGCTAAGGGAGCGTTTCAAAGAAATAGGAATTCTTACACCTGCTTGCCAATATATATTCGATAGTATAATGTATGTTCGTAAAAATATAACCATGTTCAAATTAAATAGGGACGTCCATAACGTAAACACTAGAAATAGAAATAAGCTTGCTTATTCTAAATTTCGTTTAGCCAAGGTAAATACATCGTTCGTAGGCTATTGCGTTCGTTTTTACAACAGAATTCCAGAACATGTTCTATCCTTGTCTGAAAATAAATTTAAAACATTCATTAAAAAATCGCTATGTAAAAAAGCCTATTATAGAATAGACGAGTATATGAACGATATAAGCCCTTGGTAGTAAGCCAATTCCACTGCGATTTCATTGTTATTTAATTATTAATATTATAATTTATTTAATTTTAAATACGTGTACTGACGACGTGATTGCACATTAATAATTATAGCACACATTTTATAGCTGACAAGAACTCAATCTGCAGGTTTGTTAAAGGTCATTCGAATGGTGGCGTGGTGGCCGGGTCACCTATCTCCCTCTAAAATGGTTGAGACTGGTGATGGCTGACCCCTGCGTTATGCTCGTGAACGGGTGCTGTTCGTGTGTCTGGCCGCAGCATTACTGTTTTTCCTACTTTTGTAAGAAGTGTTATTTTGGCTTTTAAAGTTATTAGTGGCTATCACGGAATCATATCATATAGGCTTTGATGTATAAGTTTAAGATGATTTGAGAAAAGATGGTCAGAGTGGAGTTTTTTTTCCCGCTGCCTTTTTCTCCACTACAAATACGGCCCGAAGGCAGCGGCTAACATAGTAACATAGTACATTGACATTCAGCAAACAGAATGTAAATTCTTTACGTTGAAATAAATTATTGATTTCTGATTTCTGAATAAACTTACAAACTTTTCCTCTTTACAATATTTGTATAAATTGATTAGATGTATCATCATCATCATCATCATCAGCCATTTGACGCCCACTGCAGGACATAGGCTTCCTTCGTGGTTTTCATAACCATGAGGGGTTTTGCCATAATCGCCACGCTTGGCAGGCGGGTTGGCGATCGCAGTATGCGGTTGGAATCTCAGGAAGACGCTGCTGCCCGTCACCTGGTAATTGATTTCCTTAGTCGCCTTCTACGACATCCACGGAAGGTAATGGAGTGACGCTATTCTTAATCCGGCGCCACACGGAAATTAGATGTATATTTAGATAAAATAATATACATTCATACATACATAAACTCACGCTTGTATCCCAGAGGGGTAGGCAGAGACCAGGGACTGCCACTTGCCATGATCATGTCACTTTCGCTTCCTAAACATTCATTAGTCGTTGCACGCACGCGCTCCGGTTTCGGGTACTTTTTATCTTGCCCTTTGCTACTACATCCCCTATTTGGTCGAAGTATATCCGCCTGGGACGTCCCTTAACGGCCCTTCCACCCAAATTCACTCGATATATTTGTTGCGTCAATTTCTCTTCCCTCATCCTCTCCACATGTCTAAACCAACACAACATTCGTTTCTCAATTCTAGTCACTACATCCTCTTTCAGACCAAAAATAAAAGTATGTATAAAGCCCGAAAACTAACTTGAACTCATTGGCATGTGTATCTATCTAGCAGTTCACCCAGAGAGTCAGTATAAGCTACTGGAGCGGTTTGTGTGTCCTTGCTACTTAGGTGTTTGGTTTTCCTGCCTTTATGTTTTCTAGATTTGAAAATAATACAATCATGGGTGAAAGTTATTGCGAATGTAGGTATTAAGTGTACCAACATTCAAGGAGAGAATGTTGAGAAAGGACAAGAAGGGTTAGAGAACATAAATAAGCCAATCACGCTGTTAGTCGACGATGTCGTGATAATATTATTAGTTTATCAAAATGCCGAAAAACCTATTTAGAGGCTAAAAATTCCACCCATGCCAGGACTGGAACCCGCGACCTCTGGCTAATCGTGCCAGAGGTCGCGGGTTCATTTCCTCGCATGGGTGGAATTTTTAGCCTCTAAATAGGTTTTTTAAAATTGTCCTCAGCACGGGTCAGTGCAACAAAAAGAATATTATCAAAATGCTGGAAAATAGGTAGCGCGTAGATCGACAATGGCGCATTCCATTATGCTCTCACAGGTAACTAATTAACGAGTAAATAGGCCTTGTTTGTCCGAAAGACGTCAGACTTCACAAACCCGCGTAAACTCATGTAACAGTTGCTCTATTACAAAACTTCCACCACCATTCCACAACCTTCTTGTTTTTCGTAAACACAAAATAAACGCTTTCAAACTTTTGCTTTAATTATAACTCACTGAAACCGTAGCGAAACTTTGGTAACTGAATGTTAGGACAGGTCTTTGTCGAGCAGGTAGCTTTGCATCATGTCTTCTGTATACAGGGTGTCAGTTTGAGATGGGGTAACAAGAGGAACTTCCTGAACTTCTGTAGCTACTGGTTCTTCTCACTCTTTCCTGAGTACAAGTAGTAGTACAAGAGTACTCTCGTAAGCACCAGTAGCTATAAAGGTACAGATACTTAGGACAGTCACCTAAAGTCGACATCAGGTAAACCTGTAATTTTTTTCTTGTAAAGTCGTCATGTTAGTACTTAACTTAAGGACGACTAACTAAAATAAATAAAATAAATATTATTATTGTTATTAATATTATTATTGTTATCAGAGTGCATGTATACAAAGTTTGATATGCTGTCGACTGTACTAGCAGCTACAAAGGTAAAGATCCAGAGAAACAATGATGCAAGTGAGGGGCTGCAAGTGATGTAAATTGCTTCGGCCAGATGTCGCTGCCTGTACGTAATACAGAGAAGTTTGTAAAGAGGCTCGAAATTTCACTGATGCCTGCACTTGCTCATTAGCTCAGTTGGGAGAGCGCTGACATGGTTAGCCAGAGGTCGTGGGTTCAAGTTCCGGCATGGGTGGAATTTTTAGCCTCTAAGTAGGTTTTTAAAAATTGTCCTCAGCACGGGTTAGTGCAACAAAAAGAATATAATAGTTAAATAAGTTTTAGTTAGATCTGTGTGGCGCCGGATTAAGAATAGCGTCACTCCATTTCCTTCCGTGGATGTCGTAGAAGGCGACTAAGGAAATAAATTTCTTACCAGGAGCCGGGCAGCAGCGTCTTCCTGAGATTCCAACCGTATACTGCGATCGCCAACCCGCCTGCCAAGCGTGGCGATTACGGCAAAACCCTTCATGGTTAAAAACCATGATGGAGTCCTATGTCCTGCCGTGGGCGTCAAATGGCTGATGATGATGATGAAGTTTAGTTAGTTAGTTAGAGGTGAGGGTGATCAAGCCGCCGGTGTTTTTGGTTCTGTTAAATAATTTTATGCAGAATCTCGCCACTTCTATTGCAGGGGGGTAGCCTTCATGAGGTCGTCCCGGTTGCAAGTCTTGGTTTACTGTGGACATTGCGTCGGGTGCACGGTAGTGTGCGTTTCCCAGCAGGCGCAGCCGATGTTCGCGTTGAGAGGCAGGAAGGAATCCGGATTTTTGGAAGTTCGATGCATCAACATTCATTAGTCGCTGCACATATCTACGCACGCACGTTTCGGGAACTTTTTATATTGCCTTTTTATTTTGGAGTAAGTAATCACAAACTGCAACATACATCCATTTTTTTCTAAAAACTGGTACAAGAAATGTTTGTTTGTTTGTTTGTTTGTTTGTTACACTTTATTGCACAAAATACAAAATTTAGCACTTAAAAAAACATGAATGTCTTAGACTATGAGCAAGGGCAGACTTATTTCAAGAGAAATTTCTTCCAGCCAGCCTTGACGTTTAGGTAGTTAAACAGACAGCGGGAACACGGCATGTAAAGCACAAACAAAAAATTATTACTACTTAAATGCTACATTATTTTTTAATATGACACTATAATATCTACATACTAATATACATACAATATAAACCAAATGTAATTTCTTTAGATGCCAACAGATACTGATTAGGATTAAAAGGTGTGGGACTAAATTCCATTCGGCCGTCATCGCAACCATGTTACGCAACCAGTTGCAAGGAAGGGGCGTTACTTCTTCGTTGGGAACTAGTTGCGATAGGCGAATGTTTTGTCTTAATACACAATCAGTTGGCAACCTGTAAACCATTTTCCTACTAGGCTAATAAGTTTCGCAACATAGGTGCAAAGAATATGTTTATTTTCTTGTTATGCACCCTTAATAGTCGGACGACATTATGCGTATTAATATAATAATAAATTTACTACAAAATGTACTAAATTCAAAGGCAAGCTATATCGGCTGCATGGTCCCTGTCAGAGACCACTAAATTGTCCTCTGCATCCGCTATTTCACTCCAGTCTTGTCCATGGCGAGGTTTGCAAGCTGTTGTCCCTGGCGAAATATATAAATTTCCTACCTGTTCACATGTTGAAATGAATTCACAGTTAGGTATTAAGGTATTTCGTATTTAAAACATAGAAACGGTATTTTGTCACAATCATAGGACAAAAAAATTCTTTGTTGGCAAATTAATAAAAATAATCTTCACTCACAACTAGTTTCAAACAAAGGAGGAAAATTTTGCCCTTGCGGTTGTAAAGTATAAAACATTTTTCAAGCCGAATCAGACAGAATAAAACAAAGCTCACTTAGCGGCAAAAGATCTACGTTTTCGAAATTATTAACAATTTTGTTTCAACAGCGTTTAAGTAAGTTCTGGTGGAATTGAAAAGTATTTATAAAAATCCATGACAGTGTTCCATATTTGGAACTTTGAACTTAGTTCCAAATGTGGCATATTGTTTGGGGTTTCGACATATGATTAATTCATCATCATATCATCATTAGCCATTTGACGACCACTGCATGACAGCACGACCACTCATGGTTTTCCAAGATTCCCGGTCTTGTGCCGCCCGCATCCAGCGAGTCCCTGCAACCGTAACCAGTTCGTCAGTTCATCTGGCGGGGGGCCTGCCCACGCTGCATCGTCCGGTCCGCGGTCGCCAGGCCAGAACTTTTTCGCCCTAACGGCCATCAGTTCTCCGAGTTATGTGCTCCGCCCACTGCCACTTCAACTGAGCGATTCTTCGAGCTATATCAGTAGCTCGCGTTCTTCTGCGGATCTTTTCATTCCTGGTTCGATCGCGAAGTGAAACTCCTAACATAGCTCTCTCCATTGCTCGTTGAGCAACCTTGAGCCATCTTATGAGTCAGCGACCGGGTCTCAAATCCATAAGTCATCACTGTCAACACCATTGGTTATACACCTTTGTCTCGAGTTGTCTCGAAACATTGAACAGGACATTACATAAGAAATAACATGTACAAAGGCGAGCTTATCTCTGGAAGAGATTTATGGTTGTTTGGATTACAAAAAATAAAAGCAATAAAAATAAGCAAATTTGACTTTAAAATATAATTATGATTATTGTTGTAAAAGAGTAATTAGCATTTTTATTTCGATTTTTGTCGTAAGTAAAAGTGTCCGTTGTTGTAGAACTACGAGTATGCAGTTTTAGGCGACTATTTGTAAAAGTGATTCGGTACTTTGGTAGTAGGTACTTACATAATTGTTTTCGGGTGATGAATTAATCAGGTTCGTGGCAAGTGGCAAACCCAGGTCTCTGTCTACCCCTCCGGGATACGGACGTGAGTTTGTTATGTGGTATGTTAGTTGTTAAAAAAGGCGACCGCGCAAACTGCTTTTTCCCAAGGGACGTACAAGTTTTGATTGGTGTATTTGATTGTATCCTTACTAATATTTTAAACGCGAAAGTTAGTATGTATGGATGGATGCTTGTTACTCTTTCACGCAAAAACGGCTGGACGGATTCGGATGAAATTTTGCACAGAGATAGATTATAGTCTGGATTAGCACGTAGGTTATTTTTTATCCCGGAAAAATACACACCAAAATTACCACGCGAACGAAATCGCGGGCAACAGCTAGTCAGTGATATAAGTATACGATTGTTATACAGCTCGAGCCGGACAGTAATAGTTTGAGTACACAAGCATGGATAACGGTTTTCTATTTTTGTAAAAATAATAAGTAATGTTTTCAGCATTGCCAGTTATTGATTGCACTCATTCATGGTATCTTTTCTCCACTACAACTTGACCCTTATATAATTGTACCTTGACATTCAACAAACAGAATGAAAATTTATATAATTGTACCTTGACATTCAACAAACAGAATGAAAATTTATATAATTGTACCTTGACATTCAACAAACAGAATGAAAATTTATATAATTGTACCTTGACATTCAACAAACAGAATGAAAATACTTTAGGTTGAATGTTTTCCTGATATTCAAAATGTCTTAAGGCTGCTCTTACGTGGAGCATGCTGTCTCGCTTGCACAATTTACCATCCGCAATTTTATTATCCATCAAACCCCTGAGGGGTTCATCTGAACCACATTCAGCAAAAGTTTACTCATTTAATCACAATAAATAAAAATGTTAAATTGTGCGAGCGAGGCAGCACGCTCCACGTGAAAACAGTCGGGTTATTCATTAACTCGACGCAGAAGACTGGACACACGTGTGTCCAGTTGGGGAAACTCAAAATTAGTGTCACTTATTATTTCGATAGTGAAAATTAAATTAAATATTTTTTATGTTTTCGCCAACAGCACACACTCAGGTTTTTTGTATAAACAGTACAGTCAGCTTAATAATCGCCTCGTCTTAAGTGGGGGCTCAATATGTCCATTGAATTTAAATACCTGTCGTTTTTCTTGAGGTACGAAGGTAGTTAATTTGCCCAAAAAAACACAGGCGATTAGACTTTAAGACAGCTGTTTTGTGTCCGCCATTTTGTTTTTTTGACGTCATATAATCAGTGTCAGTCGCGTCGTTAGTACCTTTTATTTGACACCTTAATTTTGTAAGATTCGCTCCAGCCGCCCACACAATCACCTATTTCCTTTCCAGTTATGTTGTGTAAAATCTGCGTGTTGTCTTGGCGTGTTTGCCCCTATAAAAGGCTAGATGCTAGGCTAGACGATGACATCACCACCGAATGGCACCTAAATAGCTTTTTCTAACTTTGCAGCAACAATACCCGTCAAAGTTGATGGATATTTATGGAGTCAAAGACCGGTTTTGAACGTTTGCTTTATTTCCATTCAGCATGCGAAGATCACGGTCAAGGATTTTAGTCTGTCGGAGGTATTTAGCTGACAATAGAGTAACAATGAGTGTTTTAAATAGTTTGCTTTAACTTATGATCCGTGCGCCGGTGTCACATTAACATCTTTAGATTCTTAAAAAATAAAAAAACAATAAGGACACCGGTAACATTGAATTTAAAAAAAATAAATTAAATACTTTAAAATTTAACGAAACTGGTTTATAAGCAGAAAACTGGTTTATGCCTCGAAAACGAAATGCCTCCATTTGTTTTATTTTTAATTTTTATTCTGTATCGGCTTCAGTTACCTTTATTGTGCAGTTTGCGTCAGAAAATTTCTCTTTTTTCGGTTATTAAGAGGATTTTATTTTATGTATGTCGTTAATCAATGTATATTACTTTTTGCAATTGGCATGTGGTTTTTATTTACTTTTTATGACACACGCATTCGGAGTTCATACGCTTGATTATTTTGGCAAAAGATCTCTGCAAATAAATTTGCGAGAGACTGTGCGATGGACGTCATACAGATATAGCTACAAAAATTTCGCACCTGGACAAACAACACGTCACCTCGTACCTCCTGAATTTTAATCGAAAACATATTAAAATGAAAAACTTTTCAGTTTTCATTGCTTGATAACCTAAACTATCTCCATAAACTAGCTCTGCGAATCAGAGCGAAACCTGCTCGGACTCTTCCAACAAAAAACCGAGTAAGTTTATCCGGTATTAAGTTAATCATTTGTAGTGCTTACGAAAGTTTTTGTCCGAAAAAAAAACTATCCTCGTTTGCTGTTTCTACAGGGTATTTCTAAAATGCGCATTTAAAAATAACCCGGTTTAAAGAACAATCAAAATAAATTGCATCCCTAATTTAGGTGTAAGTGGTACCCTAAAAAAATATTTAAATATTTTATTCTACCGTTTTGTCGGCGTCATTTACATGTATATAACATAAGCAGCCTATATACGTCCCCCTACAGTGGCACAGGCCTTCTCTCAGGGAGAGAGTATGGGCTTAATCACCACGCGTGATTTCAAGCGCTGAGGTATGTAAATAGCTCAGATACTCAGGTTTCCTTACGATGTTCTCCTTCACCGTTAGCGAGTGGTATTGATACTATAACTTCACAAATGTACATAACTTAGAAAACAAAGTCATAGGTACATGCCCGCACTGGGAATCGAACCTGGGTGTCCCGCTTCCGAGTCCAATGTTCTACCCACTAGGCTACCACCGCTTATTCTAATATTAAGCTTTAAAACGCAATTCCTGGCTAAACGGTTAATGCACAATAATTAACTTAAAAGGAAAACTATCACGGCTAAGTAAGGCGACCAACTTATAAAAGGAAAACTTCGTACAAATTCCATTGAAAATTACTTCGATAAAGTTGTGAGTTCCGTAAAGCAGGTAAAAAACCACTCCTTCCACGGAACCCTACATTGCACGTGGCCTGACACGCACTTGGCCGGTATTTTCTCAGTATGTTGTTAATTAGTGAGATCAAGCATGTTCTCACGCCTCGGTATTTACTTTGTCCATTGTAATTAACATTATAACCACGCCGGGTCATTATTACTCGCTCTATTTTCATACTTATTTAATCGCTTTTTGTCAGTTTATCCTTAATAATTATGGCTAACGGCTACTTTCTCACATGCAACTCGAATTATTGTAAAGGCACGTGAACCGTAACGGTGTCATTAAAAAAAAACCGGACAAGTGCGAGTCGGACTCGCCCACCGAGGGTTCAGTACAAATTTTTAAGCACCGAGTTTTTCCCGAAATTCGAAGACAACTTTTTTATGATTTAATTTCCTTTGGTTCACTTAAGTCGCCATTTAAATCGACTTTTGTATGAAGAATCTTAGTTAAATGCTGTTTAAGCCACATTTAGGAATGTGGTGCAAGTCAGCCTTAATCTAATTGTCTTACTTAACATCCGCGATAGTGTTTAAACAACTGTTACCGAGATAGGTAAGAGAGTTGGTCTGGATAGTCCAGATTTATGTGCCAACAAAATGCGGAAGAAATGCGTCGCACAATAAAAGTAGTTTTATGCTGCATTTTTTCTTTGCACGCTCAGAAAATACGTCAGAGGAACAACCCAATGACAGTTTATCTATAAATCGATGTCATGACTCAACAAATTATAAAGAAAAAAACACAAGAACCCCTATAACCCCTATAACTCTTATTTATAAAAACTTGATTCCTCTAAAATACTCTTCAGATGCAGTTTAAATAAGCTGTAGTTACGCCTTTCCACAGACTATTTAAACTGCCTCTGCGGTGTATTTTAAGGAGTCGCGTTTTTACAAAAGCGCGTAGAACTTTCAGCATGTTTGCCGAAAAAGGCCATTATTAAGGCCACATTCGATTAATAGCAGGTTCCTATATTTAACAAATTGTTATTGGTAATCGGTAACTTATCCTTAACAAGCGTCCCGTACCTTAAATAGCTGGTTAATGTTTAAAAAATTGTATAGAAACTTTACAAATTGTTATCTCCATACATTATCGTATGGTGCGTTATTCAAAACCGTTTCTAAGAGGAATACTTGAGTAGACGTTGTAATCATCCGTAAGCAAAACGAGTCGTTTTTGAATATAGGAGCCGGGCATAAGAGTCCTAAGTTATTGATCCTAGTTTCTAGGCAAGTTTATAGGTTCTGAGATAGCTAGCATAGTTATCGAGATTTATGGTGTTATATTATAAATATATAAAGTACTGTAATAATATACCAATTTACTCTCTCTCTGAGACGAGGCATGTATCCTGCAGTAGGACGTACACAGGCTACATAAAAAAAAAACTTTATAGTACAAATGGTGCTACATTACCGCACTAGTGCGATAATGAGCACTTTACGTGCCTATGTCGAAACTTCAAAGGGTCATATGTACTGTAAAACGTTGTACGATACACGTGCGAATAGGTAATTCGTAACTCGTGTCGATTTATAACACTCCCTTCGGTCGTGTTTTAATTTATCGCCACTCGTTGCGAATTTCCTACTTTTCGCACTAGTATCGTAATGTACTATTATTGCACACAAAGAAAGAAATGTTAAAAAAACCGGCCAAGTGTGAGTCGGACTCGCGCACCGAGGGTTCGGTACAAATTTGGGGGTAGGTAAATAAATAAAATATAAAAATAAATATTATAAATAGTTTAGGAATCGAGTCTCGCAGCTTTTCTTGAACTTCAAAGACAATTTTTTGTACGATTTAGACACAAACGCATAGTTTTCGGATTTTTCGCTGTATTTTGATATTACTTGCCTAATTTCATAATTCTAGGTCAACGGAAAGTACCCTATAAATTTTTATTCCCTTGAGTATCAAACTATATGTTTTATTGCGTAACTTTTTGTTTACGTCAACTTAGAAGTTTGATTTTTTCACAGCTTCAAGAGACTGTAGACATGAGTATACGGTTTAAATTTCACGGTACAAATGTAGCCTCTAACCATCTGCCGGTTTGTTTGTCATGTCACGTTTTATTATTACAAAACAAAGAAGTCATAACTTCGTCTGAGATTCTTAATTAACCTCTTTTAATGAAAGTAATAATATAGTATGAATATAGTTCAAAAGTGAATGTCTCGTAACATTTGGGTAGGTTATATTCTCTGAGATACAGGCGTGAGTTTATGTTTGTATGTATGTGCGTAAAAGAAACTGTCGATTACGGCCTGACGGACGTCACGTCAATACTTTTGAGAACTAACGTAGAAAATAAAAAGTCTCTAGGATACCACTCAGATTTGAATCGACTACCCGTACTTTTCCTTCAACAACTCCCTATCATCGGTTGCCTGGAAGAAATTGCTATACGGAATAAGGCCGCCAGTTTTACTGTATCTTTGTAAAAGTTTTACGTTTGTATTTATTCCTGGTGTAACAGTAATTTTCGATTTATTCGCATTTACTTAAAAACACAACACAGGCGGCGGTTTTGAAAACCAATCGCCTTTTGTATTCAACTATCATAAATCTAATGAAACATTGCTCAAGGCGTTTCAGGACAGGGAGACGCGCATTTTGTGGCACTAAAATGTCAGAATTTGACAATCAATGCACTTACTGGAGAGTTGCGACTTCTGACGTCAATATGCGCGACTCGCGTCGTGGTGCTGCCTATACATGACAAGACAATCATTCAAACGACGATAAAATAACTGAATTAAATGGACCTCTCTTAGTTTTTAGGTTAACGTGATCGCTATAAAACTAGCTAAAACTGAATCATTTTCCAAAATGCTCGTATATATTTCTTCAAAAGAACACACGCATTCCAGAGAATAGATATTCTACAGTGGTCTTACCGAGTCTCTTAAATGCATAGTCGTTCGATAGAATCATACTAGTACAACAATGGTTGTTCCATTGACACTATTGGTTATCTACTAACCAATCGCATTTCAATGGTAATACCCGTGCAACTTGATAACTCAGCGCCTCGCGCGATTCGATCTCCTTTGCTAGAGATTGCTATTTGAATTTGCGCGGGTTATTGGAATGACATTTTATTGTAATATTATTGCTTAGTACACTACGAAATAGCGTCAAATAACAGCCATTGTCGTGGCTAATATCACTCTATTGAACAACCGTGCGATTATTAGACTCTAGGTCCGGTTCTCTGGTTCTGATCTTTCAGAGCGTTAACTGCCAAATAAAAATACTTACAAGCTAAATGCACTCTTTGATCTTCAGACAATAGGCAGCCGAAAGCCAATCGACCTCTACATTTATGTTACAAAGTCATCAGTAAACAAACACGCGAGTGTACATGGCTCACCCCCGATTTGTGGGTTAATCTATTAATCTACTGTTATCTATTTAATCTACTGTCTCCTTGAACCTCTATTTAATCTACTGGCTCCTTGAAATAGAGCCTTCGTCTAGCATCTGGCTTCATTTGGCATACCTCTCGCTCACACATTCTATCATGTTTTTCGCAGGAGTATAACCCCCGGTTTCTCGTATACTAGCAATCCGGTAATCTGATGTTATCTACGTAATCAAATTTTATTTAATTTACTGTTATCTAATGTCTCCTTGAACCGTTGAGTAGACATTGCTTACCCCTGCCTTACGGACTGTTTTTTTGTATGCGTTTTAGCCAACTGACAGAAGTCTCTACTTTTTCAGCTCGCCTTTGTACATGCTATTTCTTATGTAATGTCCTGTTCAATGTTTTGTGTGAAATAAATTGTATTATTATACAAATAAACATGCATTTAGAAAAGCTATTTCGAAAGAAATTTCATGATTAAGAGATTTTATTATATTATTTGTTCGGAGATTAACATTTCACTAAATGTGACAAAAAATTTAAAAAAATAAATAAAATTTATTGTTAGCGAGAAACAGGGGGTAACTGCTACGTGGCGGTAACTGTAGATTAATGTTTGACTGTCTACTAATAACTTCTTCTTTGTTCGTTAATAGTCCAAAGTAACAAAGCCGTCTTAATAAAAAGAAATTAAAAACAGTCCTGAGACCGCCGGTTTGCAAGATTTTTGTGAATATAGCGTTTAATCGCAAATCGTTAAACTATTGTTAAATCTACTTATGGTATCATGAAGAGAGAGGCGTTTACTGTTTACGCGTTGTGTTTTGTACCTAATTGACAATTTAGCGAAATTGTCAAAATTGCCTTTTTTAGGAAAAAACTTTGGCCTTTGCATCTACGTAATGAGACGATTTATGCAGCGTCCAGTGGCACCTTCACTCAAATTACATGGGTGAAGGAACCACTCGGACGCTGGGACATTGTTTTTTTTTTAGATGGAGTAGGCTTGCCCAGTCAGAGGCCTTAGGGCGGCTTGACAACTTCTGACCTTAGACGAGCCACTAGTCTACAAGCCTCCACCAATCCGGACTTGGCCCCCGTGGTGGAGTATGGCCTATACCTTCCTCAGGGAAGAGACCCGTGCCCCTCGGTGGGGACATAATGGGTTGATGATGAAGGCTTGCCCAGCACCTATACTATCCTGACAGCTTTGTCCGCCTAGCCCACAGGAATGAAAATTCAGTAGATACGTGCGGAGCCAACCAAGCCGCGGGTGTTTTCCTCACGGCCTTTTTCATTCACCGATAGCGCGGGTCGCACGGGTAGTGGTTAAGACTTTTTGGTCTTAATCGTCAAAAAATTAGGCGATTTAGCACAAGATAATCCGTCAAATGGCGCTAAAGTTTCTGGCTTAAACATTCTGTAGCGACCCGATCGGGCCACCATAACACTGGTTTTTAATTGTTCTTTTCAAGGTCCAACAGGTTAAACATTGTAAGTGCAATTTTGGTGAGTAAGTATTTAATGCTCGCCAAAAAGTGTTTATGGAAAACCAACTCTGATAGATGGCAATTGGCAAGCAAATGTCTGTCTTGGAACAGGCGGTGCCGAAATAGATTTCCCTATGCATAACGAAGTATTTTCATTGCCAAGAGGATGTTTAATAATAATTTCTGTACTTCCTAAAATATCTACACGGAATTCGAGAATCAACTGTAACTGATGCGGATATTATAAGCCGGATATAAATATAAACTCACGCCAGAATCCCGGAATGGCAGGCAGAGACCTGGGGTCTGTTTCATAGAATTGTGGTTTTATGAAACTCGGACCAGGTTTGACGCCAGCCATGATCCCAAGAAACTTCTTTCGCTTCATCAACCATCATTAGTCGCTGCATGCACGCTGAACGATAGTTAGAGGTTCATTTTATCTTGCCCTTCACTAATACATCGTTTGTTCGAAGTATGTCTACCTTACCGGCCCTTCCGCCCACTACGGTCGATATATTTCTTTCGTCAATCTTTCTTCCTTCATTCTCTGCGTATTTCCAAACCAACGCAACATTCGTTCCTCAATTCTAGACACTTCATCGTCTTTCAGTCCACAACGTTCTCTAATCAAACTATTGCGTATTCTATCATTCACAGTTACCGCACATGCTTCTCAAGGACCTCATTTTTAGGGTTTCGTAGTCAACAAGTAGTAGAAAGCTGAAATTTGGCATAGATATATTAATCACGCCGACAAAACGATAGGACAAAATCTTTAAAGAAAAATTAGGGTACCTTCCGTACACCTAATTTAGGGATGCTATTTTTTTTCTTGCCTATACCATAATGTAGGGTATAGCTAGATTAGTCGTTTAAAAATATTGTAAGTGTAGGAAAACCATTTTAAGGGTTCCGTACCCGAAGGCTACCAAACGGGACCCTATAACTAAGACTTCGCTCTCCGTCCATCTGTCCGTCTGTCTATAAGTCTGTCTGTCATCAGGCTATATCTTATGAACCGCGATAGCTAGGCTGTTGAAATTTTCACAGATGATGACTATCTATTGCCGCTATAATAACAAATACTAAAAACAGAATAAAACAAATATTTAATAACCAATAGTCTGATTTTCATAAAAAAAATCTCCATTGATTCGTCGTGTTTGCACGAGTGTCATAATAGGCTACACAAAAAATAAAAAAAATCACTAAAAAGATAAAAAAAAAAACTGAAAAAAAAAACCTACAACCCGACTGCTGAGCAATAATCTACTAAGCAGGGGGACCCAAATTCAACAATGTAACTCATTACGAGGTATCTAGGTTGGTCTCTCCTGCTTAGTAGTTAAAGCTAGCAGTCAAGTTCTGGGTTATTTTTTATTTCGGATTTTTATTTTTGCCTTTTTAGTGATTTTTCATTTTTTTGTGTAGTCTATAACACACGTGCAAACACGACGAATCAATTGAGATCGTATTTATCAAAATCTGACCGTTGGTTAAGGAGTTATGCGGGAACATAGAATTGGACATACATACATAGGAGCCAAACACATTACTCTCCTTTTGGGCTCCACCGCAGTCAGGAAAAAAAACTACCAATGCATGCAACTCGCTGCACATAGTTATGAGGACCACCACCACCATCTATGGCAACCTCAAAAGTCTGTATAAAATGCGTGTGAATGAGGTGGGAACTTGTAAATTGTCCATTGGCACGGAGTCAAAACATTCATCACTCGAATGAGTTTTACGAGTAAATCTACGGTTTCACTTAATATGTCGCTATTATAAATGTCAGGTGGCCAGGTCAGGTTGGCCCCCGTGGTGGAGTATGGCCTATACCTTCCTCAGGGAAGAGACCCGTGCCCCTCGGTGGGGACATAATGGGTTGATGATGATAAATGTCAGGAGAGTCGAACGAAACTGTTTGCTTGTCAGCTGGAGTTAATGGAGCATTTTATTGCATTTTAAGCTTCCGAACCAAAACGTTCGTGCGTAAATTTACTATATCCATCTGTCACATACCTGTATCATTGCTACTGAGGTTTTTTTAACCGATGTGGAGTAGGTTTTCGATTCGCCCGTATATATTTTTTACGAATGTTCAGCAATTATTCTTTAATTAATTAATTTTTTTTTTTTGAAAGTAGCTACCTTAAAATGTGTTCAAGATCTGTTTTTTATTACAGAACCGCATTGTATGTACCCACCCATCTTTGATATTCACTTTCCCTATATTTCATGAGTACCTCGGTCTGCTTTAAGTAACAATGCAAACAGACGATATAGGTTTGCGACGCTCATACTATTTTCTAGTTATGTGCATTGAATTTTAAGTAGACATAGAAAGAAACCCATTCCAATACAAAAACGTGGCGATCAAAAAACCGCGCCGGGCCCAGAGGCCGCCACTGAAAATACGCGCAGAGCCGAGAAAAAGCGCTAGATGGCTCTGTTATCACTTTTTTACAGGTTACTATAGCTATTTCACTATTTTTACAGGTTCCCTGTTTAAAATTCAATGTTATGTGTTTTGCTGGTGGTACGGAACTCATCAGCGCACGAGTCTCACTTCGTCACATCACACGTCTTCTCACAGCTGTCAGCCAAAATGTAAGTATTTTCTTAGCATGCCTCCAATACAAGAGATCATAGGGTCGAACCAAATGGCACTTACCAATAACTCTTTTCTAAGTAACATACATTTGTGAATATGTTTTAGCAATGCCACTTACCAACTGTTAAGTAAAACATCGCGAGGAAACCTTTTCACATTAGGTATGCTGAGCATTAACCGCTAAGCAGGCAGGTCCAAAATCCAAAATTTAAGCCGGGTTTTACACAGTCTTAGTACGCTCGGACCTTGTTGATTATGACAACGCACTCGGTCCGAGCGCACTGACCGTCGTCATAATCAACTAAAACTGTACGCACACGGTCCAAGCGTACTGAGACCGTCAAAACCCGGCTTTAGTTGATTATGACGACCGACGCGCTCGAATGTTTACAATTTTTTGTGAATAATTGGCATAGAGTACAGTCAACAGCATATCAACCTTTTCATACGTGCACTCTAATCAGTTACGTTAAAAACGACTTCGCAATAAAAATATAAAGGTTGACCGGCTGTCGACTGTACCTTCACCTGTAGGTTTGTCCCGCCTGCTTTGTAGTTATCGTTGCTGTGCATATTATGTTACTTATCTGCTTATTTTGTTTCTGTGATGTATCTTGTTGGTATAATAAATGTCTTTCTTCTTCTTCTTCAATTTTTTTCACTTTCCATGGGGCGCTACGACCGTTTGTGGGCCTTAGAATAAGGATCAAACTCGATAATAAAACAACTTGCTAGTGACTAATGAACATTAATGAATGTTTACATTATAATATAACGCACGTGCGATCGGCGAAGGCTCGGCTAATCGAGTTCTTATTGCCCAACATCCCTGGCCCCACGTGACGCTATCTTAGGTTGCAGGCCGGTAAAGGTTCCGTCGACTGCACAGCTTATGAGTCTAGAGTGATATTACGCGCACCAAACCCTAAACGATTAACTGACGAACGCGTAACTGTCGAATTCCATACTAATTAATTGCTATCGCAAACGTCAGGATTCCGGCAGGATTTCATCATAAGCAGCCTATATACGTCCCACTGTGGGGCACAGGCCTTCTCTCAGAGAGAGAGTGTGGGCTTAATCACCACGCGTGCCCACCGCGGATTGGCGATTTCAAGCGCTGAGGTATGTAAATAGCTCAGACACTCAGGTTTCCTCACGATGTTTTGGCAGGATTTGGTGCGCATAATTAGGCCCCTGCATGGGTAATACGATGGCACGAGTCACGCATTTTGTGGCGCTGAAATGTTAGAATTTGACAATTAATGTACTGGAAAGTCGCGACTTTGACATTTAAGACGCGCGACTAATGTCGTCTTTCTACCCAGGCAGGTCAAGCTTTACACTTTTGTCGGAAATTCGCTCTTAACGTAATTGATTTGAGTGCACGTATGTAAAGGTTGATATGTTGTTGACAGAATCAAGCACATCGGGCTTTGCTATTGAGATAGCCGTGTTTATAGAATCGATAACTTTATTGCACACAAACAATAAAAAAAAAATCCTTGTGATGCCGGATTAAGAATAGCGTCACTCCATTTCATTCCGTGGATGTCGTAGGCGACTAAGAAAAAAAAAACACCAGGAGACGAGCAGCAGCGTCTTCCTGAGATCCCAACCGCATACTGCGAACGCGCGAACGCTAACCCGCCTGCTAAGCGTGGCGATTATGGCTAAATCCTTCATGGTTAGGAAAAACCATGAGGGAGGCCTATGTCCTGCAGTGGGCGTAAAAAAGGCTGATGATGATGATGATGAATGAAAAAAATACATAAGGTTACATAGCGAGTACATAGGCGAGCTTATTTCTATAGGAATCTCAAGGGGCTTAATAGATTTCCCCTGAAAACGGCCGTTTACGCCAAAAATGCGTCCCGGGTTCTACCATTAAATACTTTAAAATTCAATGGTTCTACATTCTAAAAAAGCTATCACTATAAGTGAGATTTATGATGTCCACTTTTTGGAAAAGCGTAACTTAAATGAAGTTAGTTTTGCCATGAGTGGCGCTGGTTAGCTCCCGGTAGTCCCTTAAGTTGGCATTTATTAAAACAGCCTTCACAAACGGTGAAGATACGATAATATTTTATCTTAAATTACAATATCGCTCGCCATACAATTCAATGGACAGATACGAAAATATGAAAATATATATTATCTTCGTCGCGTGTGACGGCCCATTGAATTGTATGGCGAGCAATATTGTACCTTAAGATAGTATCTTCGCCGCGTGTTACGCCCTTTAGAGTATCATCATCAGCCACTTGATGCCCACTGCAGGATACAGGCGTCCTTCGTGGTTTTTCATAACCACGAGAGGTTTTGCCATAATCGCCACGCTTGGCAGGCGGGTTGGCGATCGCATTATACGATTAGAATCTCAGGAAGACGCTGCTGCCCGTCTCCTGGTAGGTAATTGATTTCCTTAGTCGCCTTCTACGACATCCACGGGAGGAAATGGAGTGACGCTATTCTTAATCCGGCGCCACACAGAACTTTATTTTAGCACTTTAGAGTATACGAGATCTGTGGCCTAATTACGCGCACCAAATCCTGAGCGATTCCAATCGTCCAACTGTCAAATTCCATACTAATTTGACAGTTAGGCGATTGGAATCGCTCAGGATTTGGTGAGCGTAATATAGGGGCAGATCTCTCTTTAGACACGTGCACTTTTTCTCGTGCTAAGCGAGGGTAAACATCCGTGTTATTCGTCCTGTGCCCTTGGTTAATTTTATGTTCGCAAAATTGAGTTGCGATTAAGTTCCATGTTTGAAATTGATTTGTATTGAGTTTTTTTTTAGAGAATAGGTAGGTATGCATTTTAAGGTTAAGATGTTTAGCAAGGGGCTATTTATTTACTACGTACAAAGTAGGTGTGTCACACGCAAAGGGGGGCAGGGGTTCGACAACGTGTACATTGTGTGACAAGGGGTGGGAGGGGTCCTAGGATTCGTGACGTCACATTTCTAACATATAATTATTAATTTATTGTTTTTCGTTTTTATTTTTGCGAAACCTGGTCGGAATCGTCTGACAAAAAAAACAAGTAAGTGAATCTGGTATAAAGTTAATAATTTATTCTTTTGTTATTTTTTTTAAATTATATGGTCTTGATAGTATTAAAAAATAATTTATATGGATATAAAAGTGCTTTCGGAACTGCTGTTTTAATTTAATCATTTCTAGATGTAAAATTGCAAAATATGTGACGTCAAACTAGGAAGAGGGGCATCTCACAAATGTGACCAACTGTGACAAGGACGGGGAAGGGGTCAAAAAAATCATGATATTAGGGTGACGTATTTTATTATTATTATTTTTATAACAGATACATGGCATCCATATTGTGTTAGTATGTACATAGTAAATTTATATTTTAGTGTTAGTAGTAAATTGAAAATAGGCCATACTTCATACAGTGTAACATATTTTTAACACTGCTGCCTAATCCCATGGGAGAAAACACAGCAGCGGGATACTTATATAATTACCCCTTATAACTAATAATATATACGCCCCACTATGCACATGCCTTCTCTCAGGGAGAGAGAGAAAGATAGTATGTGCTTAATTATCAGGATTGCCCATCGCGGATTGTGAACACCTCTGGCACTCAGGTTTCCTCACGATATGTTCTTTCACACTTAGCGAGTGTTTGCTACTACAAGTTTACAAATGTACGTAACTTAGAAAACAAAATGATTAGAGCGGGCCGGGATTCTAAAAATTCTTCATATAAATGACACTAAAACTAAAATGACACTCAAGAAATTTACCGAAGACAATTTGACTTCAAAACTTTGGATCGAACGTCATACATCGTTAATTCTGAAACTAAACCGCTTTGAAGTTCATTAAGAAAGAAAGATGAAATTTATTTAAATTGCCACAGAAACACAAAGCAAACAAGTGAACAATCTACATTAAGAATACTTTTTCATCATCGTCATTCAGCCACAAGAAGTCCACTGCTGGACATATGCCTCCTCCATGGATTTCCAAAAAGACCGGTTGGAAGCGGCCTGCATTCAGCGCCTTCCTGCCACTTGGATGAGGTCATCTGTCCATCTTGTGGCTGGTCGTCCTACGCTGCGCTTGCCGATATGTGGTCTCCATTCGAGAACTTTTCGGCCCCATCGGCCATCAGTTCTGCATGCTATGTGCCCCGCCCACTGCCACTGCCACTTACTAATCCGCTGGGCTATATAGAATACTTTTTAACCGACTTAAGAAAAAGGTGGAGGTTCTCAATTCATCGGGATTTTTTTCTGTCTAAATGTGCTGATCTTGTAACTTGGCACCGGCTCCAAACTATACTTCTACCACACATCGCATTTCAAGGTCATATTAGTTGAAATTATTTCTCTGGTTGTAGTGTTTTAAAGTCGGTTTTAATTTTTTATTTAAAGTTTTTTATTACTTTTAAAAACAACAAAAATTTTGAATTTGAATTTATGGACAGGTTAATATTAAGCTCCCTTACCCTAGAATTAACGGCGTTGGCCTCAAAACCAATCACACGCGTATTCTTCAGCTTTTGAATATGTAGCTGATTGCTCAAGCGAAATTGTTTGCCTGTACAATGAATACTTTTATTATTAGTTAAATAAACAAGCAATTTATCTAACCTCGTGCCTTGTCACGTGTCTTGTAAAATATGCACTCGTTTTCTTATGATATTTTTTCCACAATGGTTGATCTGAGGGTTAATGTTTAAAGGTAAGATAAAGATAAAAAACCGGCCAAGTGCGAGTCGGCCTCACGCACAAGGGTTCCCTGCCATTATCTACACAACATTAGACAAAGATCGAATTTGAGAACAGCGCCATATAGAAACCTACAAGAAGCGTTTAACATTGACATTAAATGACCTGACATCGGAGCTGTGAATGTTACATAGATGGCCGCTAGATGGCGAGCGCTGTCTTTAGACAACGTTTGTTTTATGAGAGACCCCCTTAAATATTTATTTTATTCTGTTTTTAGTATTTGTTGTTATAGCGGCAACAGAAATACATCATCTGCCAAAATTTCCACTGCCTAGCTATGACGGTTCATGAGATACAGCCTGGTGACAGACAGACAGACGGACAGACATACAGAGGGAAAGTGAAGTCTTAGTAATAGGGTCCCGTTTGGCACCCTTCGGGTACTCGACCCTAAAAAAGTATTTACTGCATCATCAAAATACAACTTAACAGAAAGATAAATAAGACTTAAAACTTATAAAATAAAGCAAAAGGTAGTGGCTCGTTGCTCAGTCTCGGGCAGCGTTGGCTTACTGCCACTACCTGCTCCCCAAGATGTTCTGCGGGAGTAATGTTACGAGGGCTAAACCAGTAAAACAGGGCAACTCCTGGGGACACTGGGTAATCTCCATAGCGGGGCGCGAGCGCTGCTGCACACTCACAGCCTCACTCCGTTCCGCACACATAGCCGAATCTCGCAAGTTTTGAATGGGTTTTAGATGGGACATTGCAGTTTTAGATGGGGGGAAGGGGGGGGGGCGAGGCTTTAAAATGCATAGTTGTTTTATTGAATCATATTAGCACACCAATGGTCGCTTCATTGACACTATTGGTAGTCTAGTAGCCAGTCGCATTCCAATGGTATAACCGTGCAACTTAACTCGGCGCCTCGCGTGATTCGATCTTTTGCGCGGGTTATACGTTATACCATTGGAATACGTTGTACTTCTATGGCTTAGTAGAGTACCAATAGAGGCAAACAAAGGCTATTGGCGTGCTTATACTTTTCTATTGGAAAACCGGCCAAGTGCGAGTTGGACTCGCACACGAAGGGTTTCGTACAATTATCTATACAACATTCGAATATTTCAAGCGTCTACCTGTTGCCGTTATTAATATCGGGCAAAAAATGGCAAAAATATTCGTTTTTTGTATGGGAGCCCCCCTTAAATACAAATTTTATTCTGTTTTTAGTATTTTTTGTTATAGCGGCAACAGAAATACATTATCTGTGAAAATTTCAACTGTCTGGCTATGACGGTTCATGAGATACTGCCTGGTGACAGAGAGACAGACAGACGGACAGTAGAGATTTAGTAATAGGCTCCCTTACCCTTTGGGTACGGAACTCTAAAAACGATGTGTGTATTAGACTCTAGGGCCTGCTCGGGTTGTAAGTACTATGACACGAGTCATGCGTTTTGTGGCGCTTAAATGTCAGAATTTGACAATGAATGTACTGGAAAGTCGCGATTTTTGACATCAAAACGCGCGACTCGCGTCATCGTGGTACCCATGCTGCTCTACTCTCCGGGATACAGGCGGGAGTTTATGTAATGTTATTGATAGTCGATTGTACTGAAAAGTCGATCGTAATGAGACGGAGTAGAGTGCATGAATACAAAGGTTGTTGAACTGCGGACTGTACTTAGATTACTTTCGTGATTAAAAACTTCGCGAAAACTACTTTGCATTTTGATACAAAAGTTACACTGAGTTTTAAAACATTCTCTGTTGAAATTGTAACTTTCACCTCTTTGAATAAATATTCTAATACAGTTTAGAATACGTACATACAACATAAACTCACGCCTGTATCCCAGAAGGGTAGGCAGAGACCAGGGACTGCCACTTGCCACGATCCTTATAGATCACTTTCGCTTCCTCACCATTTTTTAGTCGTTGCATGCACGCACGCCGCTTAAAATATGTAATGGTAAATTTTTTAAATAATTTTTAGTTGAAATTTTTTTCTCAAAAAAAGATCTAGAATTTAAAATGGACACCTAGTTTAACTTGTAACGTTCATTAAGTCACATTTTTGCGTTGATTTTAATGTTTTTTTCTCAATACAGGGTGTTATAAAATTCCTATACTCATCCGAATATGGACGGTTCTCTCAATATGAACCATTTTTGGCAGTGTGTTCGTCACATATTATGCCGAAGAACCGATGGTCGATGGGGTGCAAAGGAGACCATCATCATCATCATCATAAGCCATTTGACGCCCACTGCAGGACACAGGCCTCCTTCGTGGTTTTCATAACCATGAGGGGTTTTGCCATAATTGCCACGCTTGGCAGGCGGGAGGAGGCGGGCAAAGGAGACCACGAGCTGGCAAATGCAGCGTAGGACGTCCACCAGGGCCGAGTTACATATAGCTACACTTCGTAGTTTATTGTAAAAACAAATGTTTCTTTAACGACCATTAAACCGGTGGGTAGCTGCTAATGTGTTTCAGATAAAAGTTTTAAGTGAGGTACAGTGGACGGCGAATCGGCCTTTGCATTGTGTTGCATAGTCACTGGTAATATGACCGAATACAGAGTAAGCATGTATGGGGGGATCTGCTGTCGACTGTACTTTAAAACTTTAAAATTTAGTTTATTGTTACCTAATACTATTTTTAAAAAAATGTTAAAAGAGTGTGATTAATTCGCCAACAAACTGCCACGCAGTTTGGTGAATAATTTATAAAATTTAAAACTCTGCGATACCAAAAAAAAAAAAAATATGGCAATAGGCATGATGAAAATAATTGAAAATCACTAAAATTATGTATTTATTTAACAAGACTTGAATTGTGGAATAGGAAACACGCATTAATTTTTTTATTAAGAGCGGGATTGATAATTAATAATAATAAGAAATAATTTTCTTGACCAAGTTAATTACAGTTCTGTGGGCACTTACAAGTTAAATTTTATTTTACATAGCTAGTTAAGTCCCTGACTCCTAAACTAGGGGATCCTGTATCTTAGGAGTCAGTTTGTTCCTTCAGTACATGTGAAACTACCGTACAAAAACTGATAATTAATTAATCTGTCTCTAGTCAATATTTATAATTTTTTATAAATTGTACATTTTAATTATTACGTTAATAGAATAGAACCGAACATATTACTTTATAATCTATGACATAGGTAACAATCTCTTTATAGTCCGTGGTAGTAAATAAACAGCCAGTTTTCTGGTTTTATTTACGATTACGATCTTTCTTACTTTTTTTTGTATTTCATTTAAATCGTAAGTGAAATAACATGCAGCGTGGAACAAGGTTTTACTAAGGCAGACAGTGGTAATTTGCCTAAAATAGATGTGTTGATGTTGCGACAATTTTTAGCATCAAATAAAGACTTTGTTCAGCAGAATTTAGGAATGTAAAAACTTCCGTGTGGGTATTAAATTACGGTTTGCACCACAGATTAATTTTACATTTTTGCACTGTGACGTCACTAGCGACGCCATGACATGGCGAGCGTTTCGGTAGGAATTTTGATTCTAAAAACTAAAACGTCATTTTAACCGACTTCAAAAAAGGAGGAGGGTTATCAATTCGACGCGTATATTCTTTTTTTACCATTAAACCTCAACTGTGACCAAAAATATGAAATAGATTGTAAATAATGTACGTTTTGGGACATTATAGGACACTTTTTCAAAATTTGTCGTCGTGCCTCAGCAGCCTCTTTTTACTTGTTAATCTGGGGGTTAATCGACTTCGCAATGTACATCGAATTGTCATAGTAAACCACGGACTGTAGATTTATGAAACAGGCCCCTGCCCGCTGGACCGACGATCTGAGGCAGATTGCTGGCAGCGCCTGGCCGAGGATGGAGGAGGACAGAACGACAGTGGCGTGCCGTGGGGTAGGCCTATGTTCAGCAGTGGACAAGTACGGGCTGATTGATTGATTGAGGCTGCTATTACTGAGGAAACCCGCGGCTTGGTTGGCTCCGCACGTATATTGACTTGTCTTTCCTGTGGGCTAGGCCGACTAAGCTATCAGGATGGTATAGGTGCTGGGCAAGCCTACTCCATCTAAAACACAATGTCCCAGGCACTGCAGCGTCCGAGTGGTCCCTTCACCCATCTAGTGTGAGTGAAGGTGCTACTGGACGCTGTATAAATCATCTCATTACGTAGATAGATAGATAGAGAACACTTTGTTGCACAACCAGGTGAAAGATATTACAAATAGTTTCTTATATCTAAGTAGTGGTATACAATTGTATATGTGAAGGCGTGAGTATTACCTGTGGTATTACTGATTGCAGCGATTCCTTAAAACACTCCATATATGCCGTATAAATAGTTTGTTAGAGACTTTACAAGAGAAAGACTACCACAAGCTATTTATACTGCGCTTATGGAGTGTTATAAGGGAATCGTGTTTTTGTAAGTGGTAGACACCGTTAGTCTTACTTCATTTTTATTTTATCTTTATTTTAGAAAGAAACAGTCATTTAAATGCTAATATAAATCGTATCTTATGTTAAATAAACAGACCTCCAAAATAAATAGGTTTTTAAAATTGTCCTCAGCACGGGTTAGTGCAACAAAAAGAATAAGTATAACCAAATAGACCTCCAGTTTCTCATAATTTCAAATGCTTTTTAAGGTAGATAAGTAAGACGTCGTTTTACCGACCTTCCAATTTTCCTAAAGGCATTATGCACCATTCGCGTTTATCAGTAGCGTAGCCATCTCTAAAAATTAAAAGGCCACACTTACCCGTCAAAAAAGCCGGACTTTTGGGTCCCAAGGCCGGACATCAAGAAAAATTAAGGATTTTCGACCAAACACATACTTAAAAGCCTGACTTTTGAATTCCGAATCTGGACGCTACAAAAAGTATGTTTGAAAAAAAATTTTTATTAAACACATAGGTACTTTATAAGAAAAAATTAATTAACGTCATTATTTACCAAAACCTGGACGGACCGGACGCAGTCAAATTTGAAAGTGAAAGTGAAGTACATTTATTGCCAAAACACACTTTATACGATTTTTATGAGTGCAATAAAAGTATCAATAAATAAATAAATATACATAAACACACACACACACATACGCTTACATAATTAAATCGTTTTTTTAAATATTTTATAAAAGAATACAACATAAGGGTGCTGTTTTCTGGTATATACAACAAAGCATATTCTTAGGTTATCTTAATAATTTTATTTGGCAGGACAAGAGGTCAAACAACTTAACACTGTCCGGCTTTATCCGGACGGATGGCAACGCTATTATAAGTCAACGTGCTGTCGAATGATAATAACTCAGTTGATTTTTTACTTCTATTTTATTATCGTCTTCGCTTTGGTTCATTAGACAAAGGCAAATTGCTAATTTTGTGAAAGTCGTGATAGGTCAAGCGAGTTTTTCAGACTGAAAAACTAGTAGGGATTCCCGGAACAGGTTGATTTAGTAGTCGTTAGCGAAATAAAATTAAAAAAAAACATTAGATAAGCTCTTTCTATGATCAGTGTATTTTTTTGGAGATAATTTGTTAACTCAATTAAACCTCATATCTTCAAAGTGAGTTGACAATCAGTGAATGCTCATTATCATTAGGACACGATTTTACACCAATATTATGAACCATAATATGTTAATAGAATCCCCTCTGCTGGATACAAAAATCTTTGACCCCAAAGACGGGGACAGTTAAGTTAGGGCTGCCGGGCCCCCCCCGATGGGTTCCCGCCTTGTCGTGGCGGGGGGGCTTAGTAGCCAGGTCTGCCCAACCTGGTGAACCAAGAGGAACCTCCGGTGGGGCCGCCTCTCTGGACTTTACCCCAAGTCCGGTCGGAGGTGGCCAAAGTAGGTCGGCTTGCCGACTGAGGTGGACTGCGGTGTCGCGCTTGTCGCGATGCCGCGGTCGGGCCCATCGTGGCGGGGGCGGCGGCGGGATGGACGGGCGGCAGCCTATCCATCCTGCCAGCGGCCCTAACGGGTGCCGCCAACGTGTTGGCGGAGGCGGTGGGGCTGCAGGGGAGGAGGCGTGTCGGTATTGCCTCGGCCGCTCGCCCTATCCTCTGCAGCCGTAGTGGTAGGCGCGGCTGCGGGGGAAGAGGCGTGTCGGTATTGCGTTCGCCGCTCTCCCTGTCCTCCGCAGCCGTCGTGGCAGGCGCGGGGCCACGTTAATCGACCCGTCGCATTGGGACCAGGGCGCGGATACGGGTGCTGTCCGACGCCCAGTGCTGGATGGTCTCGGGTGGTGGATGACGACGTGTCTGGTGTTCGGCACGTCGTCAATCTGGAGGGAGCGCAAGCTCCGAGGTGGGGTCCGGTTTGGACCGGCGCTGTCGGGGCCGCGGAGGAGTGCGAAAGCGTTCCCGTGGCTCCGACACCAAGCGCAGCGGAGGAACACCCCAGGGGTTTTAGTGGGTATACCGACCAGTGGCGGGAGTCCCGCATAACCACCCGCCTGCCCACGAGGTGTGGTGGTATCCATAAAGGATTTCCCCTGGTAAAAAAAAAAAAAGGGCTGCCGGGCCGAGTTTCATATAACAACTCGAGCTACAATGCGCAGCAGAGTCTACTTATTAATCTGTGGGTTAATCAACTTTGCAGAGTACATCGAGTTGTCACAGTAAACCATAAATTGGAACAGGCCCTATTTTAGGGTTCCGTGGTCTACAAGGAATCCTTATAATTTCGCCATGTCCATCCGTCCGTCTGTTCGCTCCTTTTGAAGGTTCAAAATCGTTGGATTTGTCATTAAAAATATTGTGGTTGTATGATGATATTTTCTTGATTCAGGGTTCTGTTTGTGAAATATTAAGCTTTAAGGCGAAATTTTTTGTCCGAGCAGGGCGTCCCCCCCTTTCCCGACTAAATGGTTGATTGTAGAAACGTGAAAAAATTTTGGGGTAGTAGCACATCTAATGAACTTAAACGGGGAACTATCACAACTACCTAAGTAGGCTTTACAAGTTAACGAGTAATAGGCGAGCAACTTCTAAAAGGAAAACTCCATACAAAATCCATTGAAAATTACGTTGATGAAGTTGTTAGTTCTGCAAATCAGACAAAAACCCCCTCTTTCTACGGAGCCTACACTGCCTGACACGCAGTTGGCCGGTTTGATTATTGTGTCCGGCTCTTATTTACCGATTTGGCATTACCACTACTCCTATCCCTTTCTTTCACCCATTGGTTGGCTGGCATAAAATAATAAATAGTATTAACCCCGCCTATTGTAAAAGTCTTGTATTTGGAGAAAAACTTTCGTAAGCAATGTTTCACACACAATATTAACTTAAGTCCTAGGATCATTTGTCCGGACAAATCTGGTTTAGTAATAGTATTAACTAGGTCCGGGAATTTCCGGATTCAACAAAAAATAATTTATTTGGCTGTTTTGAGACCTGGTCGCTGACTATGGGCCTCATAAGAAGACTCAAGGTTGCCCAACGAGCAATGGAGAGAGCTATGTTAGGAGTTTCACCGCGTGATCCAATCAGGAATGAGGAGATCCGCAGAAGAAAAATTGCTCAGTTGAACTGGCAGTGGGCGGGGCACATAGCTCGGAGAACTAATAGCCGTTGGGGCGAAAACGTTCTGACCTGGCGACCGCGGACCCGACGACGCAGCGTGGGAAGGCCCCCCACCAGATGGTCTGACGATCTGGTTACGGGGAGTCGTTGGATGCGGGCGGCACAACACTGAGAAGCTTGGAAAACCATGAGGGAGGCCTATGTCCTGCAGTAGGCGTCGAATGGATGATGATGATGATTGGCAGTTTTATTGGTGTTATGTTTCTTCGGTGGATGGTCAAAGGGCATACCAGCAGCCCGATTTTATGACTGATGGTGATGAAGGTGTAATCTGGCCAGCTGAAAAATTCTCATTTAAAAATCACGATTCAGTAATACTACTCAGAGGCAGTATAAATAGTCTGTTGCAAAGAGAAATACGTTACCACCGATTAATTTAAACTGCCTCTGAGGAGTGTTTTAGAAGAATTGTGTTCTTATAAACAACACCGTAAATATTTTTACTAGGTATTTTCCGGTCTCTTGTCACCATAGAACTGCGTGTCACGTTACAAACAGTGTGTAAAATCCGATTAACAAGTAATTAAAATGTATCAGCCAATCTTATGCTACTAAATTATTATTATGGGTCTGGCCATGTGAGGCAGTTGCATTGCCCTTGCGCACGGTCGCCGGTAGTCCAAGGAGTTGCGAAATACGCTGCGCGTAAGGCTGAGGCCATATTTGAGGAAATATTCTTTCATTTTTTTTTATCTGTATCGTTTTACATTTTTATGTGAAATCCGGCAATGAAAAAAACCTATCTTACTATTTAATAAGAGTACGTTTTGGCAAAAGTGAACTTCATAAATCTCAATATAGTCCGAGGCTGACCCTATTCTATTCGTTCGGCTCCATTGTGGCTGAAGAGGGAAGCGTCAACTTTTAAATTCCCCTTCGCCTAGTACCCGTTTACTCTAAGTACTCTTTCCCTGAGAGAATGCCTGTGCCCTACAGTGGGACGTATATAGGCTGCTTATACGTGACCCGGAGAAGAGTGAACGGTGGCTCTCTGACCAAAAACGACCAAGCTTATGCCCAAAACAGAAAATATCTAGGAAGTAAATAGCAACTAAAAGCAAACAATAATTAAAAGTACACAATCATAAAAAAACCGGACAAGTTTTTTCGCAATTTTTCCGAACTTTTCCCGAACTTCAAAGACTATTTTTTAGTGATTTAATTACAAATGGATAAGTTTTCAGATTTTCCCTGTACTTGTAGCGAACGGCCGAATCTTTTTTTTTTTACGTCAACTTAGATGTCTGATTTTTACAGCTTCGAGGGACTGTAGAATTGAGTATATGGTTTTAATTTCAACTCGATACCTCCACGCGTTTCCGAGATATAGCGTCTTGACAGAGACGGACGGACGGAGGGACAACAAAGTGATCCTATAAGGGTTCCGTTTTTTTCCTTTTGACGTACGGAATCCTAAAAAGTGTTAGAATATGCGAGCGGGACAATATGCCAGAGGTAACACCAGCTTTAATAAATAAACCTTCATTGTACATTGACCTTTACCTTCCAGCACGTGTGCCGAGGTATGCACAGATCATTGTGTCTATTTGTGTGACTAATTAGAGTCATTCATTGCTCTTTATCATTGGAAAATATACAACGTGTTGATTTGTAAAGTAACGACCGACTCAGGGTACGAAAGTACTCATCAACAAGAAAAACTTTTACTATCGGGTCGACCTCGAAATTGCGAAAACAGCTGTGCCATACTAAAATTCGATACCTACTGAACAAAATGCATGGAACAGCTGTTTTTAGGATTCCGTGCCCGAACGGTGCCTAACGGAACCCTATTACTAAGACTTCACTGTCTGTCTGACTGTCTGTCCGTCTGTCTGTCACCAGGCTGTGTCTCATGAACCGTTAGCCGGCAGCAAGGCAGTTGAAATATTCACAGATGATGTATTTCTGTTGCCGCTATAACAACAGAATAAAATAAATATTTAAGTGGGGCTCCCATACAACGAACGTAATTTTTTTGCTGTTTTTTCCGATCTTTGTGTCTAATGTTGTATAGATAATGGTGCGGAACCCTTCGTGCGGGAGTCCGACTCGCACTTGACCGTTTTTTTTTAAGATTTTAGAGTTATTCCCATAGTAAAAGTTGTTCGTATTGAGGAGTAGAGAGTAGCCTGAGTCGGGCGTTTCTTTGCAACTCAACACCTTGTATATGCAGCCTATATATGTCCTACTACAGTGTGCCCTACAGGGCACAGGCCTTCTCTCAGAGAGACAGCGTATGGCCGTAATCGCCTCGCGTGCCCACCGCGGATTAGCAATTTCAAGCGTTGAGGTATGTGAACATCTCAGACACTCAGGTTTCCTCAGAATGTTCTCTTTCACCTTTAGCCGTTGCTAATACTACTATTACTTCACAAATGTACCTACGTAACATAAAAACGGAGACACAGAGGGCCTAGAAATTAAATTTTCCACCATCTTCAAAAAAGGCTTAAATTTAGTATTTTTTTTACAATAACTCGGTTTTCTGTTGGGATACGAAAATTTTGCTGCAATACTTTTTTGTTGCTTTTTGTACTGTATACACATTTACGGTCCTTTACATTTTTCACCTAACGGTCAACGATGAGATATTGATCGAAAAAGCTAAACACTTCGGTAGTGATATTTCATCGCCAGAGACATTCTATTCAACGACGACGATGGTGATGATGATAATGTTTCGACCCCTTCTTACCCACGGTCCACCTCCTGAGACCACCTGGGTGAACCATGCGAATTTTTGTTTTACAACGGACCACATTTGTTCACCTGGGTGTTCGTTGGGAAATATTTTTTTCCACCGTACACCTTGACATCGAAACTCTTTAAAGTCTGAGGTAGACTAACATTAAAAAATAACCTTTTAATGTTTTATCAGAGAGCATTGTAAAAAAAAACCCACGGTTCACCCAGGTGGTCTCAGGAGGTGGACCATGGTTAAGGAGCGGTTTCGACCATAAAAGCATCATTTCGTGCTGTTTAAGATTCTTTACGACTCAAAGAGTCTACCGCGGAGGAACTTCTGCCACAAAGGCTTAGTACTGCAATATGTGCGGCCGAAATAATCCTGGACTGGAAATAACTGACATCACAACTGTTAGGCTTGTTTATTTTAGTTACTTCCATGGTACTTTGTCGTATGGCACACTACTATGGGGCCGGACAACAAACACTGAGACCATCTGGGTCTTGCAGAAGAGAGTAATCAGATTAATATTACTCTATTCCATTGCCCATTGTAAAATACTTATTTATTTAGAATTTTCCAAATCGGTTCTTAGATGTCGGAGACATGAGGAATGTAGAAAAATAAAAAAAAAACATACAACCGAATTCAAACCTCCTCATTTAAAAAGTCAGTTGATATAATTACTATAAATTGGAGTACGGCCCGAGGGCAGCGGCTAACATAGTACATTGACATTCAGCAAACAGAATGTAAATTCTTTACGTTGAAATAAATTATTGATTTCTTTGTGAAGTTATAGTAGCAATACCACTCGCTAACGCTGAAGGAAAACATCGTGAGGAAACCTGAGTGTCTGAGCTATTTACGCCCATTAAGCCCATACTCTCTCTGTGAGAGGACGTATATAGGCTGCTTGTGAATGAAGTAATCATTCTTTCGTTTATCAACGTCATTATTCTTACAATTCGTCTTACTTTAAAACACTCCTCAGAGATTACTAAAAATACATATATGTATTTTAGTACCGGGTGTCTCTAACACCAAATTCATAACTAAAATTCTAGCACGAAATAGGAGCTCTGTCTGGCACAAGGTTCCTAAATATATCTTTTAGAGGAGAATGGAAAGGGCTATGCTCGGAATTTCTCTACGAGATCGAATCAGAAATGATGAGATCCGTAGACGAACGAAAGTCGTCGACATAGCCCAGCGGATGAGTAAGTTGAAGTGGCAGTGGATGGGGCACATAGCACGCAGAACTGATGGCCGATGGGGCCGAAAAGTTCTCGAATGGAGACCACATATCGGCAAGCGCAGCGTAGGACGACCAGCCACAAGATGGACAGATGACCTCATCCAAGTGGCAGGAAGACGCTGGATGCAAGCCGCTTCCAACCGGTCTTTTAGGAAATCCATGGAGGAGGCCTATGTCCACCAGTGGACCTCTTGTGGCTGAATGATGATGGAGGAGAATATTTCCCCTTTTTTCCTGAATGGCAGATTCTTGAAATGGCAGATTTGAGGAGCACCCCCCACCTACTGTAACTGTACTGGCCAGTAGGCCATGGTAGAGCGGTGGTAGCGGAGCGGTAGCCGGCCGTATTATTCGGGAGATCGTGGGTTCGAATTCCGGAATGTAGAAATGACTTTGTTTTCTAAGTTACGTACATTTGTGAAGTTGTAGTAGAAATATTACTCTCTAACGGTGAAGGAAAACATCATGAGGAAACCTGAGTTTCTGAGGTGTTCACACACCTCAGCGCTTGAAATTACCGATGCGCAGCGGGCACGCGTGACAATTAAACCCATACTCTCTCTCTGAGAGAAGGCCTATGCCTTGCAGTGGGACGTATGTAGCTAAAAAAAAAATGTCGCAGTGAAAAGAAAACTTGAGCCACATAATGTGATATAGCGTGCTGTATGCATGTACTATCTTTCGTTATCTTTTTCCACGTTCAATTGTGAGGTAATTTTCCAAAGGAAAGTCGATTGTTCAACTCGCTGCATTCTGAACTATGCAAAGCGGAATGCCAAGGCATTGTGACGAGAAATACCTAATGTGGCATGAATTTTGAACCTATTGACATACTTAAAACATTATTGGTCTTATTTTTAAAAACACAACCTTAAAACACACCTCAGAGACAGTTTAAATAGTCTGTGGTAAAGGGGAAAACGTAATCGCAGAATATTTGAACTGTCTCTGAGGAGTGTTTTAAAGGAATCGCGTAAACACCGTAATAGTGTTATTTATAAAAAGTTTATGTCACTAAAACACTGTTAAAACGGCGTTAACGTCAGTTTATAGCAGAAGTTCCGGCCATAAACTGGCTTTTACTCTGTCTGGAGAGTGTTTTAATGGAATTAAATTTTTATAAATAAGTCTGTTAGGATTATTTCTTCGCATTTACTTAATATAAAAAATATGCATAAATCCAAAAAGTCCCGGGTTCAATACGTACGTAAGTGTGTAAATTGGCAGAATTTGTTCCGCTTACTAAAGGCAAAGAAAAACTTCTTGAGGAAACTTGAGTGGTGAACCTACAGCCTAAAACCTAGGACCTTGAAGCATTTTTTGCAAAAGACTGCCGTTTTTAGTGGAAATTTATTAAAGTCTAGGACTTATATTTTCAGCAGGTTCTAGACTGGAATGGACCCACCATTTCAAACAACATTTAGATCGTTGTGGAGAAAAAAATAACAAAAATCTCACAGACGTTTATCAACGACAATAGAATAATTTATTTAAATGAGACAGTATCCATTTATTATGATAAACAATTACACTTAGTCTATGTTAGTCACTAAAATAAATAATTTATCGATCAAAACATCATGTAGGTATACGTAACCGCATGTATTGTATTCAGCCTATATACTTCCCACTGTAGGGCACAGACCTTTTCTCAGAGAGAGATAGAGTATGGGCTTGGGCTTAATCACCACGCGTGCCCACTACAGATTGGAAATTTTAAGCGCCGCGGCATGTGAACACCTCAGACACTCAGGTTTCCTTACGATGTTTTCCTTCAGAGTTAGCGAGTGGTATTGCTACTATAACTTCAAAAATGTACGTAACTTAGAAAACAAAGTCATTGGTAAATGCCGGGATTCGAACCCACGACCTCCCGAATGAGAAGCCGGCGTTCTACCGCTCCTCTACCACTGCTCAGTAATCGCATATTCCATTCAATTTCCTTGTCCCGCCTCTGTTATTATCTGCCTATCTATTAAGTATGGATATCACAACTTCAGATCAAAAGGGGAAGCCCCTGGGACAGATTTAATTGGGCATAATAACCACACTTTTTTCCTAAAGTGTCTGCTATCTGAGCTATGTACACTATAGATATCTAAGCTTCAATTTCATCGATGCATCACTCGTGTGCCTTTTTGGTCGCCACTTTTCTTGTATGGGAATGGGTTTCTATCTCTACTTAAAATTCATCTGGCTAAGTAAGGTCGACAGCAGGTCAACCTATACATTTTTGTTGCAAACTCGTCATTAACGTAACTGGTTAGAGTGCACGGATGTAAAGGTTGATGTGCTGTCGAGTGTACTGTCGACTTAAGTTTATGTGAAAAATTGTCATAGCGTACTATGGGATTCCTGTTTTTACACGAGAACCCGAGTTGTTAATAAAATGAAATGTCTATCTATCCCGACTACGAAAGATTCCCTCTGTTGGCCATAGGGCTCTTCACATCACCGGTCCCCTTCCAATCTTGTCCATTGCCATCTAAAATGTAATATTTTTTTATCTAAAATGGAATAATTGATGGTTTATTTGACTAATTGAATGCTTAAGTATCTATCTATCTCGTTCTTTCTAGAAAAATCTAAGGAGTAAGAACGATCCAGTATATATGTATAAAAAGAAGAAGAAATACATTTTCATCCCCCCATCTCGGAAAGAGTATTTTGGTTTTCGATAATATCTGAGTGCATAAGCCGTTTTTATCCGTTTAGAACATCGTGTGCATTAAGTTTTTAAATTCAAAACATCATTAAACCTATTTACTTCTACCTCCATGGTGCCGAATTTATCATACAACTTTTTTTAATTTGTTAAAAACTCAGACTCGGAACCTCTTTTGTATTTTTTTTTTTGTATTTAGTCATTTCCTCGCTGAGGTGGGATGAAAAGTTACGTGTTGCACTCGAGTGCAAAGATTTTTCACCTCATGCTCTTTTGATTCCCTCGCTAACGCTCAGGATTCTAATTTTTTAATCACTCGCTGCGCTCGTGATTCAATTTTAGAGTCCTTCGCTTGCTCGGTCATAAAAATTGAGCACGCGGTTAAAAAGCAACTTTGCACTCTTGTATAACAAATAACTATTATTGCACCAACAGTAACCATAACCCATAAAAAACATAGAACACTATAAAACAGAACATACAGTAAAACAGGTTTTACAAACCTTAGACGCGGTGTGTCTCTGTTGCAGGCTGCAAAAGGCAGCTGGCTCAGCTTTTGCTGAGGGCCTTAGCCCACAGCGCCGCTTCTCATACAGTGCCTGGGTGTGGTGGGTATTTATTTTTTTAAATTATTAATTCAGATACTGGCAGTGGATTTATGTATCACTAAATCTCATATTTCGGGTAGTAGAGTTTCTTTTAATTTCTCTCTTTTTTGCATTTCAGCAAATTGATGAATTTATTCATAGCTGAGTAATGTCACGTCCAGACGCATTGAAAGAAAAACTGCATTTTTTTATTTTTTATTTATGTTAATACAGATTCTTTTCTTCTGTTCCAAAACAAAACGCATTTATTATGAACATTATTATAAGTTAATGTGTTTCTTAACGCCGGTTTCTGAATTTTCACTAAGTGGCTTGTGTGTGAAAGATAGGCAGAATATATACCATTTATAATTAATTACACATAGTCGTGAGAAAACCTGAGTGCATGAGGTGTACACATTCCTGCCTCAGCGCTTGAAATCGCCAATCCGTGGTCCGCAAGCGTGGTGAATAAACCCATACTCTCTCTCTGAGAGAAAGCCTGTAGGTACCCTACATTTGGGACGAATATTATTATTATTAATAACACACGGACAGTCGATATCTTCGAATTTGTAGTAGCAATACCACACGCTAATTGTGAAGGAAAACATCGTGAGGAAACCCCCCGCTTGGTTGGCTTCGCACGTATTGACTTTTCTTTCCTGTAGGCTAGGCCGACTAAGCTGTCAGTCAGGATGGTATAGGTGCTGAGCAAGCCTAAACTATCTAACAAAAAAAAAAACAATGTCCCAGGCACTGAAGCATCCAAGTGGTCCCTCCACCCATCTAGTGTGAGTGAAGGTACCACTGGACGCTGCATAAATCATCTCATTATGTAGGTGCAAAGGTCCAAGCTTACAGTCGACAGCACGCCAACCTAAATACGTGCACTCTTCTCATTTGTAATTGTCTTATTAGAAATAAATTTATTGTATGGTTCTGTCATGTTTTTTTTTTTGACAAATCTGAAGAGAATGAGTGATATTTGAGTATTGATTTAAATTTGCAATTCTAAAGCCAACGGCACAGAGTCGTGGTATCATTATCAATCAGGGCATAGAAATAAGTACTGAGTTTTCTGCTCTGCTGAGGATATGTCATTGTCTGCAAATTGGCAGTATCGTTAAGGAAGACTATAAGCATTTAAAGTCTCTATGGTCTGATGATCTGATAAAATACATAGGTTAGACATACGTTTGGTCTTTAGGGTACCGTACCTGAAAAGAAAAATGTGACCCTTTTAGGATCACTTTATTGTCCGTTTGTCAATCTGTCCGTGAAGACATGACCCTTCTTCGCTGAAACGGTTAGTGCTATCGAGTTGAAAAACTGAAATATACGAGTTGAGAACATGGATTTGGACATACTTACATACATACACACATACGAGCCAAATATATATTGGGCACCCTCCTTTGTGTGGCGATTATGGCAATACCGCTTATGGTTAGGGAAAACCATGAGGGAGGCCTATGTCCTGCAGTGGGCGTAAAAATGGCTGATGATGATGATGACCCTCCTTTTGGGCTCTTCTGCAGTCGGGTAATTTATGTCTAATACTAAAGTTCACGGACCAAGGACCCTTGAAGATGGAAAAATTCAAGCTTTTATGTCAATGCAATTTAAAGATGCGGCCATTTAGTTACATTTAATTTTGCGATTGTAACATAAATGGTGGGTTAAACGAGCGGTTGTAAAGACTACCGTAAGTAGATGGTATTAACGGATTAAGTCCATGACGTGATTGTATGATAACCATAGCGTTTGACGCCTCGGTTCTGGACTTTTCCGTAATTTTTCATGTACAAGAGTGCGTCTTAGACTTATCCATACCCACCCAGACAACTCTTATAACAATTGGTGTAGATGCTAAAATCGTACAGAAACATAATTTTATGCTAAAACATATTGTATTAGCAATTATTTGAAAGAGATACCGTGGCGTGCAGACTGTTATATGTAGAGATGACTATGCATGACTTCACAAAGGAATCGAGACATTCTTTGCATATTTTTTACACATTTGCGTACCGACACATTAAAATTGTTAGCAGTTTAATACTAAATACGTACTCAAGTATATTTTGTATGTTGAGCGGATGATAGAAAACACGCTGAAAATGTTTCCACAAAATTCCATTTAAAGTCAATGTCTATTTGGTCTCCATGGGGACGTTGCAACAAAACAAGGAATTGATTCTATTTAAACTTTTTTCGATCTACCTACATTGCGATGGTAAAAAATGCCACGTTTATTTATCTTTTAACGTGTCCTCTTCCACGGCATCCCCGTACATAGCATTTATGCCAAATTATGCCTTATACTGGTTTCGTCCTGCGGAACTGAGCGTCTCCAGGTAGTTACGTCCTAAAGGACGTCCTTGTTTCCCGTTCCAGTGGGGCACCATATCAGACCATATTAATTTTGGATGGGTGGTTATCGCATCTCCTCATTGCATACCCAGTCCACCGCCGCGTTCGCATCTCTATTTCGTTTTCCATCGGTTCATGACAGAAGTCCAAGAAGTAACGCAGAAGCGTTGGCGATGGTTTTTGGCCAGAAGGACTTCATTCTAGTATACTGTTATTATTAAAATTCTTTATTGCACTTAGTAAATATTGTACAGTAGGCGGGTTTAATATTAATTAGTATTTTATTCTAGCCAGCCAATGCGTGACGAGAGAAGGTAGGGGGGGGGGGGGGGGGGGGCAAACCGACAAATCAAGAAAACACTATTTTAAATAACATACAATAAACTCACGCCTGTATCCCAAAGCGGTAGGCAGAGACCAGGGACTGCCACTTGCTACGAAATAATACAGGTAAAATAAAATATACTATATAAAGCAGAATAATAACTTAACTATAATTTTAATTATGAAATAATCATCATTATCATCATCATCATTCAGCCACAAGAAGTCTACTGCTGAACATAGGCATCCTCCATGGATTTCCAAATAGACCGGTTGGAAGCGGCTTGCATCCAGCGTCTTCCTGCCACTTGGATGAGGTCATCTGTCCATCTTGTGGCTGGTCGTCCTACGCTGCGCTTGCCGATATGTGGTCTACATTCGAGAACTTTTCGGCCCCATCGGCCATCAGTTCTGCGTGCTATGTGCTCCGCCCACTACCACTTCAACTTATTAATCCGCTGAATTATGAAATAATACATAATACTTATAAATTAAACTAAACACATAAATAAACATACATTTATATGTATATAAGAGAGCTAGATACATAATATGATTATTATCCGTTCTGAAGTATAGGTTAGACAGATAAATAATTTATTTACATGAACACAAAGCATCACACTTCGTAGTTTATCTTTCTTCATTGTGATTTTATATCAAAGAATTCTTCAAGTCTGGGTAACTTCCATCTGAAACAGAGTATACGAATGACTGCCCGCAGTGAAGCAATATTTACTTATCAAGGTAACCCATGGAACATCGAAGGCGACGGTTGTTTAATGTTTATCCAAATGAGTCACAATTGAAGTACAATTAATTGTTCCGATTACAGTTCGTTTGCTCAAGAGCCTTGTACGGTTAACAGCAGGTCAACCTTTACACTTTTGTTGTCCACAAATTTCGTCACTTCTTAAGGGGCAGGGAGAGGGTCGGGGTCAAAAATATGATTAACCCTTAATAAGGCGCGAGCCAGTAGGCTAGTTAGAGAAAAAGTTGAAATTGATTTAGGGTAAATTGATACTCTAGAATATGAAAAAATATAAAAAAGGGGGGGTTGTCATGGGGGGAGTAGCTTTTTTTTGGGTGGGAAATAATATCCCTTTGCCCGATTAGGTTTACGCATTAGGTTTTTGGGTGGGAAATAATATCCCTTTGCCTGATTAGGTTTTGTACTTTTAGCCTCAGTTTCAGTATTTCCATATACAAGCACTAGCCCGTGGTTTGGTTTACATTTTTTGTAAAATTATTAAAATTTGTGTAAACTAGAAGATTAAAACAATTTAGAATAATAAAAATGTTTTATTACGCTTATAAAACTAGGAAAAAATGAAGGTAAATAAAAAAGCGTGCGACAGAGAAAAAAATGTAAAACGTGCATGTGGTGTTAGAACGAATAAATAGAAGAAATAAACAGGTGAGATGAATAATAAATGCAAGTGCTTGCCACCAACAAAAAAATTGTGTCTGACAACTATTGGCAAAAACATAACACCAAATAAATGCAAACGAAGTCGGGTGCAGTAGCTAGTTAGCAATAAAAATAATCATGAACTTATCGGGCAAGGGGAAATAATTTCCCACCTATAAATACGCAATTTTTGAGTTTATGGTTTATTACATTGCCTTGGAAAATACACATAAAACAGCATCAGAATAGACCTTTTACCAGAGCAATCAAATTGTTCTTACAGGATTTTTTGTAGAACAAAAACTCGTTTTTTCTTCGGACTGTCAGAAAAATCACCGCTTTGTTTACTCGAAATTCTCCCACCGACTCTTTGACATAAAAAAAATAAGTCAAGGGTTGCCAATAAGCAAAAAGTGTTGCCAGGAAAAGAAAAAAAAAGTCCTAATGATCTGTGGTAAGTGGTTCATTCGTTCACTGCAAATGATTTGTAGACAATATTTTACTTAAAAAAAAACGTCGTGGTGGGAAATAATTTCCCCTTGCCTTATTAAGGGGTTCGTGTGACGTAATTTTTGGATGGCCCTAACGTATAAAATTAAGTATGAAGAGTTACGCGTGCAAAGGTTCATGTGCTGTCGGTGTATGTTTTGTGCAGTACAAATGAGACAAAAAGTATTTTTTATCACATCTATTCGAAAAGACCTAGTTCGTTCCCCGGGAACAGGGACTAAAACGCGTTTTTATTCCCTAAGGGAATAAAAGTGATTTGAATTTGGAACGCGCATGTTGCTATTGTTGCTGAGTTCACAGCGCAACATTGTTCACGAACACGAACAATGTTGCACAAATTGCTGGCTGTTTAAAAGAAAACCGCGCGCGAGCAAAAAAAAAAAAACTGAAAAAGGCGCCTAATGCATTCCGTCTTTTTGTTTCTCCAATTGTCATTGTTATTTTTACTAGGGTAAAAATGAGTGCGTCTTCATGCAGTAACAACGAAATATTAACACCGGAGTGTATCGTATCAAACGCTAACAATGTGATACAAAATAAATAACACTATTCATAATATGGTTGCGTTCACTTATTTTCTCATAGAGGGTGATAAAAAGTAGAGTGTTCACCTCTGGAGTAAAACTATTTTTAAGCTCGAGTGGTGTACTTTTCATTACAAAGAAACACTCTCGCCTTAAAAAAAGTATTTTACTCCCTCGGTAAACAATCTACGGTTGACCGACAATCGTTCGACGTTTACACTTTAGTGCCCAGTTAGAAAGGTCGATCCGCTTACGATTGTACAATATTTAGTATAGGTTATACCTGTTGATAACCATTTATCAGCTTAACCTGCCCCATTAAGCGCCACTTGCACCATCCCACTAACCCGGGGTTAACCCGGTTATAATGGTTTAACGGGTTAAGCCAGTGTCAAATTGGCCACCATGGTAACTTCAACGTGATTGTAGGTTCGCGTTCGTGGGTCCTAAAAATCACAATTAACATAATTGAAGAAGTGTGTGAAGTGTCTGTACAAGACACGTTTTCCAAATACTATCTGTAAAAAAGATATGATTATATATTTTTTGTTGCACTAACCCGTGCTGAGGACAATTTTAAAACCTATTCAGAAGCAAAAAAATCCACCCGCGGCGGGACTTAAACCCGCGACCTCGGGCTGACCGTGCCAGCGCTCTCAAAATAGGTGTTTAAAATAATTGTACACGGCACTGGTACAGAATATAATCATGCAGGTACAGCGATGTCATTCCGATGTAAAAACCTAACTGCAAAGTGGGTGCCTCGGGGCTGCAAGGGATGTTACTTCGGCCAGATGTCGCTGCCTGTACATAATACAGAGAAGTTTGTAAAGAGGCTTGAAATTTCGCCGATGCCTGCACTTGCTCTTTAGCTCAGTTGGGAGAGCGCTGTCACGGTCAGCTAGAGGTTGCGGGTTCAAGTCCCGGCATGGGTAGAATTTTTAGCCTCTAAATATGTTTTTAAAGATATGATTGTTTTCCCTTGGTGGTGCAAGTGTTATTCTATGGAGCCCCTTAAGAGTAACTGATTCAAATCCAGTGCTACTGGTCCTAAATAAATAGAATTTACTAAATCATTCATCATCATTATCAGCCATTTGACGCCCACTGCAGGACATAGGTTCATAGGAACATAGGACATAGGACAAGTGGTTTTTATAACCATGATGGGTTTTGCCATAATCGCCACGCTTGGCAGGCGGGTTGGCGATCGCAGTATGCGCTTGGAATCTCAGGAAGACGCTGCTACCCGTCTCCTGGTAATTGATTTCCTTAGTCGCCTTCTACGACATCCACGGAAGGAAATGGAGTGACGCTATTCTTAATCCAGCGCCACATGGAATATTCTTTATCCGGCGCCACATGGAATATTCTTAATCCGGCGCCACATGGAATTTTCTTAATCCGGCGCGACACGGAATAAATTTACTAAATCATTACAACAATTTAACTTGTTGTTTCGGTCACAAAATCCGAGTAAGCCTATACGGTTAATTAATGTGTAATTTGTAAATCTAAATGTTTCAACGAACGGCTGGACGGCGTTTGATGAAATATGGCACACATGCAACTTGTTATTAAAATAGCGCAAAACGGGAAAACCGATTCTTGACACTTTAGCTACTTTTCATATTTATTATTAAGTATTTAATTCTTTTTCGCTCGTAGCCCCGGCTGCCTGAGTGATCTTAAACGATCACGAAGGTTAAGCAACACAGGGCGCGTTCAGTGCATGGATGGGTCGCCGTCTATGCCTAACGCTAGTGGCATTTTTCCGAGCGGTTCCGTGCTTCGCAAGGCACGTTAAGCTGTTGGTGCCGGCTGCCGTCGATAGATGGCAGTCGTTAAGCCAAGTCAGAGGGCTTAGGGCGGCTTAACAACTTCTGACAGTAGACGAGCCACTAGTCTACAAGCCTCCACCAATCCGGACTTGGCCCCCGTGGTGGAGTATGGCCTATACCTTCCTCAGGGAAGAGACCCGTGCCCCTCGGTGGGGACATAATGGGTTGATGATGAATTCTTTTTTGCACAAAGACAGTGTACACAAGGTGAACTATAGTCATAGTTATCAGAAATGAAAAGAATGAATATCAGAAATGAATCTCGACGCGGTCAATTTATTATATGTTTTAATTAAGGATTTTAAACTTTTGCTTATTGAAGGTGTTTTTTTTAAAATAAACGAGTTTCGGGTTTTGCGTTGTTAAAAAAAAGTTGTACACCGGATATAACAAAATTCAAATAAATCATCAACTATTTGATAAATCAATATTTAATAAACATCTGGAAATGGAGGTTCTGATCGTCGACATGAGCAACTTTTACTACGGGGAAATTTCGAAATCGCGAAAAAATTATCAGCATACCACACCATACTAAAGATAAGTGAAAGACAATAACATTGACTGCCATATAAAATTATTACATTAGGTATATTGACCTCCGCATAAGGCGATAGAGAACCAAAGTTACTGTGGCACTTGCATGTATGGAACTGCCGATATTTTTTGCTTGCCGGCACAATCGAGGCGCTTTTTACAAGAACAGCCAATGTCCAATTTTAACGAATTTGTTTTTCGGTTTTTGCAAACACTGTTAAACAAGTTGCATTAGGCTCACTAATCAGTTTTAACAAAACCTTCCTGTGTCCACAGTTATTCCATGTAAAAGATTAGACAATTTTACAAAAACTGCTAAGGTTTGCTTGTAGGACAATTGTTTTGGCCAAAAAGCACCAAATTTACTGTGGGGACAAAGGTTGTTCTTGTAAAAAGCGCCTCAATCCTTCTCTCAAAGAGAGAGAGTATGGGCTTAATTACCAAGCGTGCCCAGCGCCAATCATAATCATAAAGCATTTATTTGTGGATTATAGGTACATTTACAATTGGTTTCAGTCAGGTTTTAGATCGCCATAAAGGCACAGTACAAATAAAGATAGGGCGTACAAATATTTTTGTCAGTGTACATTATAAAAACTTGTACGTAATAAATGTCACACGCATTTGATGCATTTAAATTGCTTGAGAATAAAATGTGTCAAAATCTATTAAACTATTGAAATTAAAACTAAGCAAAATAATAAAAATGTCAAATTTTAAAGTAAATTAAACAAACCACACAATGATCTAATAATATGTCAGATCTATGTACGTGCTTCAAATTATAAAGTACTGTAGACACATGGACAGAATAGTAGTTTATGATACTGTTGCATAATAAGGGTTCTTATAACACGAGTGTGTTTTAAAAAAACGAGCCGTAGGCGAGTTTTTTTATAGTATCACACGAGTGTTATAAGACCAAGTTATGTACAGTGTCATACACTACTTTATCTACTCTCATACTATAATACATAAAATAATATTGCAAATAAAACGCTGAATATCAACAAATTAATTTTTACTTGTAATAATTATTGATGTTCTGAATATTACAATTATGAAATTGAATTTGAACCGGACAGAAAGCGTTATTTGAGGTACTCAGGGAGGGTATGTTAATGTTTACCTCATTGCTGTTATTTTCAATACTGTTAACTAATTTATTTTACAAACAGAACCAAACTTTGTTTAAATATTAAAAAGTTTGTTAAAAATGTAAAATGTTGGCGCCAAGGCGCAAACATCGATTGCGCATGCGTGTTGCATCGCCGCGGACTCGTTCATTGAAACATTTTTTTAAAAGTAGAGGTCCAACCTTCTTGGTCCAGCTGGAGGTTGTATAGGTGTATCGTTATGATTAAAAAGTTATATTATGATACAGGTGTCCATACAAGAACTGCATCGTAATAAAACTTTATTTTTATTTTTGGCCTATGCGTAATGTTTGTCATAAGAGTTTGGTTTTCAGTTTTATAATCTTTGTATTATAGTATCAGAGTAGATAAAACACTTTATTGCACAACCAGAGGAAAGAATTACAAATGGTAACGCAATTCAAATTATTAAAGTTAGAGAACAATATGCGTCGACGTGTAAATGCAATAGCCGGTTTCATATTGGACGATAGCCGTAACGACACGACATCAACGGACTGATAGTTTCATATACATATTTACTAAGACCATTGTGCGAACGTTGTGTGAATACTAGTCCAACAACCCACCCATCAGCCCATCGCTGCCCACTGCTGGATGTAGATCACAGATTAAAAAGAAAAAAAGAAAGGTTTATAGACCCTTTCTCCCAAATGCCATCTACCACGGTCCGTTGCCATCCGCATTGATAAGAGCTTCCGCCGACTCAACGATATCGTCCGACCATCGACCGTCGCGTCGTCCAATGGTTACAATAAATGACTTGTTCCAGAAATTGCACGTTTTAAAAATAACCCTGTATAAACGACCTTTTTGCTCCGACAGTACTTCGCTTCCAATTCACACCTCCTTAACCTTAGCACCGTCCATTGCAAATGAAAATTTTATTTTCACCTGTGACAATAAATAAACGCGTGTAAAATGTCACAATCGATAAAATAAAGGGCTTGGCAGTCGGAAATTAATTAATCTATTGAACGGGTCGCCGAGTTCTTTTGTCGGTTATCGTACGAACTTTGATGGTATTAAGTTAAGGATTCAAAGTCAAGTGGTGGACGAGTACAGGCTGATTGATTGAAGTTAACGAAGATTTTTTTTAATTACATCATTGGTAAAATTTAAGAGAGATAGCCTGTGCCCCACTGTTATCAGTTGGTTTCGATGTGGGACGTGTCTAGGCTTTTGCAGCCTATATAGTTTTAATTAATTTCTAATTCAGTGGAAATATATCTGAGTTATGTATGCATAGATATAATTTATTACACATACATACATAAACTCACGCCTGTATTTCAGAAGGGTAGGCAGAGATCAGGGACTGCCCCTTGGTACGATCCTGGCAGATCACTTTCGCTTCCTCAACATTCATTAGTCGTTGCATGCACGCACGCCGGTTTCGGGTACTTCTATTATTTTATGAAATCCACGATTTATTCTTACAATCTCGTTAACTAGTTTTTTTTCCATATATGAGGCAATTTTATGACAGAACTATTTGACTAGCGTTCTCTTAAGTTTAATAACATTTCTCGGAGTATTTTTTGTCAACGGAAAAAAACTTTGGCCTTGGCATCAATGTAATGAGATAATTTATACAAGCGTCCAGTGGCACCTTCACTCACACTAGATGGGTCTAGGGACCACTCGGCCGCTGCAGTGCCTGGGCATTGTTTTTTAGATGGATTGGGCTTGCCGAGCACCTAAACCTTCCTGACAGCTTAGCCGGCCTAGCCCACAGGAAAGACCAATCCACGGGTTTCCTCACAATGTTTTCCTTCACAGTTAGCGTGTGGTATTGCTACTACTAATTCGCAGATGTACGTAACTTTGAAAATAAACAAAGTCATAGGTGCTCAAAGTCACATGCCTGCACTGGGAATCGAACCTGGGTCTCTCGCTTCCGAGTCCATTGTTCTACCCACTGGGCTACCACCGCACCGGAAACCTTTGAACTCTTTGACAAAAAATATTCCTACTCAAATGTGACCTGGAGAGCAATTTGATAACTTAAACTTGCTTATTGTTTCATCATAAAAACTACCGCCTAATTAGTCGTTATTATCACAACACACCCCAAGCACACTGCTCTACATTCACAAAAAACCCACGCACCACCGCCGTGATCGCGGAATGGAAACTTGAACTTAAATATTTCAGCTTCCGGCCTTCCTGGAAAACTCACGAGGAAACCCGCGGGTTGGTTGGCTCCCCGAGTATTGACTTGTCTTTCCTGTGGGTTAGGCCGACTAAGCTGTCAGGATGATATAGGTGCTGGGCTGGGTATCTGAAAAAACAATGTCCCAGGCACTGCAGCGTTCGAGTGGTCCCTTCACCCATCTAGTGTGAGTGAAGGTGCCATTGGACGCTGTATAAATCATCTCATTACGTAGATGCAAAGGCGAATACTTCCTGGAGGGGGGAGCGCATGCTACACCTACCCAGTCCGATCCCTTCAGACAAAACCGACTAGACACCAACACAGCCACATGAAACCCCTGTAGAGACACGACAGTCGTGTGCGTGAACAGTTAGCTCTACAGCGACTAGGCTGTTCGCCGCCACGCGTCGCTCCCATCAAGTCCACCAACGAGCCAGTTGTCAGACGACAATCGAGCGAGAAAGACGCGGCGTCGCTGCGTGTTCTCGCGATATACACAACTTAATTTCCTTACGCTGCTTTTTCGAACTTACCCAGAATCTTAGAAGAGAGTGTCACGGAGTTACCCCAAATTGGTTCCCGAGTGTGTGCCCAGTTTTTGAGTGATGACTGTTGAGTTTTTGCGGCTCGCGAGTCTGTTGGACGTTCGTTGATCTGCTGGCATGGATGCAGAGCGGGATCGTTTGGCCGAGGAGATAGTGCTGCTTGCACTGTTCTTGGTGTCGAGTGCGGCCAACTCTTTAGCCTTGCTGGTCTTCTGCCGGCGGCCTGGACTGAGGACCATCTCGAATCGGTGAGTGTGGATTTTCCAACTTCGTACTCTGAATGCATTTGTATAGAGGTGTTTTCTGTTGCTAGGCGACGGGCGGGCTAAAGTTGCTCCTCAAGGTTTCGATTGTTTCAAACTGCAAAAGAAACTTTATTTTTTATTTTTGGTATAAATAATTAAGTTACTTAACTTCAAAACTTTACGAAACAGAATAAAAAAAATAAAAGAGCCATTGTTGATTAAACACGATTACATTCACTTGCATAAAAACTTGATTCTAACGATAATGACAGAATGCTGCAATATTTTGTTTACTTACTTTATTAAGCAAATAAAAGTTTAAAGTTTGAAGGTAAAACTGATTATAACAGGATGCCGTTATTAATTGCTTTCGTTTACCTTAAAAAGGCATATTAAGAACCCGATAAAGTTATCAAGCACTGGTTACAATAAAATGAACTAATTATTCTTCGAACAAAGTCGGTGCCAGCAAAATCCGGATGTGTTCGCTTTTATAGAGCAATCCGCTAGGGTTGAACGAAAAAGAAGAGCTGGCGTAAATCCACACATTTTCTGACAATGGGAAACTAACGTAACTTCGAAAATAACAGATATTCATTGAGCCTACCCACTGGAAGATTCCAAACAAAAATGACCTTGCAGTCTTGGCTCGTCACTATTCCAAACTCAAATTCTATTTTTTTTATTTTTTTCTTCGTAAGCGCCATCCCTGGATTTCGGGCTTGCAGCCAAACCGATGTGTATTATTAGCCCATTAGTTAGTGTCGAACAGTTCGTCTACCTGAGATCTTATGCATGCTTTTTATTAGCTTCTTGCTCAAGCTCGTCGTTGATTTATGAACCCACCAAGCCTAGTAAATCCCTTTGAACTTTTTTTGTTGCCACTGCACTGATTTGAACTTTTTTCTTTTAATTATTGCCGCCACCTCAAAGAGATTGAGACTTATGGGACCTTTTAGTGCGAACAAAAAGGTTGAATAATTTGGAACTTATTTCACGATCCAGTATAAAACCTCTTTGTCGATCCTCCCACAAAAGGAATCATACTGGTTGACCTTCCCAAATGAATAAAAACTGTACCTATCTAAAAGATGCAATAACGCTAAAGGCATCATATTCGCCATCAATTCGCCATTTGCCACCTCACAATCGGCAATTGGGCGTTTCGTCAGCAAACGAAGGTCATACCCTCTCGAACTAAATTGTACAGAATTAAACTAAGTGCACTTATTTTTCGTTTAAGTCTGCTATTTTTTACTATATCAAATTACCACGTTCAGTTGTCAGCCGAGGAATTTTTACGTTTTCATAAAAATGGAACGTAACTCGAAATAACGAAGAGCACGTAGGTATGTAGATATTATAAGTAAAAGTCGATGGTCATATCGATCGCGTTAGATATCAAAATATATTAGGGGCACACCATATAAAAATGGTTTAGGAAATGGTTACACTAAGTACTTGGTTTATTAGTGGACAAGCCCCATCACCCATTTAGGCGCTGACCGTAACCGTTACAGTATAACATTGGCAGGCAGGTACAGCAAATTGCAACTTTAACAAGAAAAACCGTTGTAACCAATTTCACCAAATGGACGTTCCATCAACGCTCCATGTAGTTGTTACTTTTTTATTATATTATAAGACATCTTGATCGAACTACCAGTATTGACAGGACTTGGTTATTTTATTTTTAATAAATAAAAATAAAATAAAAACTCGCATTTAAGATATGTATATTTTATATTCAATTTCATTCAGTTTTGGTCTACACATAAATAACCCGGTGATAGAAATCCTTAAAATATGGGAAACAATAATGTTTATGAAGTTTACCCGTCCTAGGTTATGTATTTATAAGATAATCTTATCTTATAGGATCTTATCCAGAGATCCATCATATTGATTAAACAAATATCAATCCTTATTATAAATTACTTGACTTGGATAATATTATTTAAAAAATAATAATTTACATAAAGACAAAAGGTGAATGAAACAAAATAAAGTAAGTAATGGATTTAGGTTGATACCTACCTATTTATTGTTTTTCCGTTCCCAAAAAAATGCCTAATTCAATTGTTGGTTTGTTTTTTTAGACAGGCTAATTAAACGACGGTTGTTCATTAAAAAGTTGAGTTACTAAACAATGGATTACGAAATTCCTGCTTTTAATATTGAGTTGTGGAATTGCGTACTGGAGTTTTTGGAGTCTAGGTTAAGTACCTTTAGACAGAGTGTATAAAAAACCCCTTAAGTGTCCAATAATGGCGGGTTCTACTTATTAATATGAAGATTGACAAAATAGTACTTTCTAAGGTTGACACGAGCACTAGACGTAATAAAAACTGAATTTTCATGGATGTGTACTCGTTCATAAGCGCTCTAGTAGATCTGCAGTCAGTGAACATACACTCAGCGGCCAACCACTTCATTCATTTTCATAGAGTTCAAGTTCTAGCCCGAGAGGACCGTTTCTTTCCTAGAATGATACGCGAGGCTAAAGAGATTCGCCGGCATCCAAATTTCAATAGAGATCGTGGTTGGAACATAGCAACCGCATGGGAACCAGTGCTTAAGTGCACGAGACCCCCTTGCTAGAAGTGTGACTGAAGATTTAATTTTAATTTCAATAACTAATAATCAATATTTTTGAATTTATATACAATAATTGTTTTGTGGATTGAATTTTAATTTCCATAACTAATACTGAATATTTTTGACTTTATATAAAATTATTGTTTTGCCATTGATTTAAATTTAAAAATTTGCCAAAACATTTTTGGAACGTAATTTAATATTTTTTTGTCGAGGGTAGTTAAATACGAAGGTAATACAGAGAAGTTTGTAAAGAGGTTCGAAATTTCGCCGATGTCTGTCCTCTTTAGCTCACTTGGGAGAGCGCTGGCACGGTTAGCCAGAAGTCGCGGCTTCAAGTCCCGACGTGGGTGGAATTTTTAGCTTCTAAATAGGTTTTTTTTTGTTTTTTTTTTTAAGTAAACTAACAGTTAATGCTTTCAAAGAGACGCCTGTCACCTCAGTCCACCGAGACAACAGCACTTGAAAAAGTACCAAAACGTCGGAAAATTGTAAAATAAAAAATAAATTCAGTTTTTATTATTGACAAAATATTTCCATCAAACTGATAGATAAAAGATTTATTCTCATTAAAGTTACTGGATTGCGGTTTTAATTTCAATTAATTTGATTGCAATGTTATCTTCTAGTATTGTCTAGATATCTCTAACGGTGTTGACATAATTGTTGCTTAAAAATAAATTAACAAAAGCGAGCAAGTAATTAAAGCCACTTACTACAATTTTCCGTAGTAAATCTTGATCTGACCGCTGTTGGACCTTCAGTATCGTGCCGGCAATCAAATTTAAATTGTTTTGATCCTACAATGTTAAATAGTTGGCATTGTGAGGTTGTTACGTCCAAGTAACAATATCAGCAACGTGTGTGAAAGTGTCACATTTCCCACATAATTTTAACACATATTTCATAAAATGTTTAAAGCCAACAAAATTCATGTCTGATGTTCGATTGGTGAAAATTCAAACAGTTCATTGGAATAATTACATACTAGAGGATTCCACAGCAAATGGTTATTGTAGCCTTTTACATACGAGTAAACTTGCTAAACCGCGAAACTTTTGCTAATTGTTGGTTTATGTAAAGCTTGAAAAGGCATTGAATCCGTGGAACAATTATTATAATTAAAAGAATAAGGACAGTTTTATTAATTATATTATATACTTTATTTCTGCACGTTTTGTACACTTTGCACGTCAATTTATTTAACATGTCTGACGTGACTGACGATAGGTGGAGAGATCTAGAACGTTTTTTTCTTATTTTATTTATAAATTACTTTCTTCCCGTTAAGGCAGATAATAACAAAAAGAAAATGGAAGACCTAACTTAAGTGATTAACTGGCTAGGCAATTTCACAAAACCAATCATGGAAATGTGTAATTTGACGCAGCTTAGCAACCAAAGTGCATTTTCTCATTTTCTCCATGCAAGACTCTATATCTCATATCTGTAGGTCTTTGACTTGTATATAATAATACTATCATCCAACTGTTTATTTTAATACGCATTATCTCCTTCAAGTTATAGTAGAGCTGTTCATTGATTAATACGTCATGGAGTAATATCCCGACCCCTTATCAAATATTGTGCTTTCTATTAATAAGTTCAAGCAAAGAGTATCTTTTTTTTTGGCATCTTATAAATCGTACAACGTCTTTGGTGACCTGCATACAAATCTCTTGGAAAGGTACCAGGGTCAATGTTCTTTGAAAATGGAAGGCGGGTTTTTTGAGTGAAGAAACTGAGGCCGTTGGTTTTTATTCGAGGCCAAAAAGAACTTGTCTAAGAGCCAGTTTCTGAATTGAGAATTTCGCTAAGTAAATAGTTAACTGTAGTACTGTCTCTTCGAATTTCTTAGAAACGATCGTTACTTAAGTACTTATTTATTTAGTGGAATTCTCAATTCGGAAACCGGCCCTAATACTTTTACCAGAAACTCAGACCTATAATTTGTTATTTTATAACTCTGGCAATATTATAATTTGTTATTTTATAACTCTTGTCCAGTCATTACGTTGAAAAAAACGGGTTAGAAATGCATGTGAAGGCCTCATCATCATCATCATCAGCCATTTGACGCCCACTGCAGGACATAGGCCTCCTTCGCGGTTTTCATAACCATGAGGGGTTTTGCCATAAGCGCCACCCTTGGCAGGCGGGTTGGCGATCGCAGTATGCGGTTGGAATCTCAGGAGGACGCTGCTGCCCGTCTTCTGGTAGTTGATTTCCTTATTCGCCTTCTACGACATCCTCGACTGCGACTTCCACGGAAGGAAATGGAAGGCCTAGAAAAGCGTAACTTCAAACTGTCAACCAAGAAGTGCATTTTCCGCCATCTTGAAAAAAGGGCTAAATACAGTTTTTATTACAATAACTCGGTTCTCCGTTGAGATGCGAAAATTTTGATGCAACACTTTTTTGTTGCTTTTTCTACGATCTACAATAAAGGTCCTGACTGGGCTATAAATACAAAAAAAAACCATAGACAACGAAAAAGAGGCGTGTCAAATAAAATTCTTATCTTATCTCTGGTCTTATTTATCATTATTATTAATACGTTTATTAACAATAAGTGAATATTTATAAAAAGTAGTTTCCACTAAAACTCTCCTAAGACGGAGTTAATGCCTGCTTATAATAGGAACTCTTCCCATGAACCGGCTTTACGTAATACAGAGAAGTTTGTAAAGAGGCTCGAAATTTGCTTGCACTTGCCCATCAGCTCAGTTGGGAGAGCGCTGGCACGGTTAGCCAGAGGACGCGGGTTCAAGTCCCGGCATGGGTGGAATTTTTAGCCTCTAAATAGGTTTTTAAAAATTGTACTCACACGGGTTAGTGCAACAAAAAGAACATAATCCGTCTTGAAAGTGTTTTGTGGAATTAACTTTTTATAAATAAGACCGTTACTCTTTACTTTTATCTTTTTTTCGAAGTATTAATTTTTGCCAAGCAATACTTCGAAAACAAGGTTACAAGAATGTTTAAAAATAAATACCTAATAACGTTATCCCAACTGTAAACTTATTTTTCTCTAGGGACATACCTAACTTAATGCAATATGAGATAGTCTGGATTTTTAATCAATTTAAACAGATATACGTGGTATTTTTAAATTAAAATAACACTAGCAGTGCCCGCGACTACGTTCGCGTGGTAAACGGATTAGTAGCCTATGTTCACCCTGAAGGTCTATTCTAAATACTGGTGCTTTCACCAATTTTTTAAATTGGTTAAATACTCTTGGATACATACATAAACTCACGCCTGTATCCCAAAGTGGGAGGCAGATACCAGGGACTGCCACTTGAAACAATCCTGACAGATCACTTTCGCTTCCTGAACATTCTAACAAACTATTATATTTTTCTTGTTGCACTAACCCCTGCTGAGAACAACATATATCTCTGTACGTAATACAGAGAAGTTTGTAAAGAGGCTCGAAATTTCGCCGATTGCTTTTACTTGCCCATTAGCTCAGTTGGGAGAGCGCTGGCACGGTTAGCCAGAGGTCGCGGGCTCAAGTCCCGGCATGGGTGGAATTTTTAGCCTCTAAATAGGTTTTTAAAAATTGTACTCACACGGGTTAGTGCAACAAAAAGAACATAATCCGTCTTGAAAGTGTTTTGTGGAATTAACTTTTTATAAATAAGACCGTTACTCTTTACTATTATCTTGTTTTCGAAGTATTAATTTTTGCCAAGCAATACTTCGAAAACAAGGTTACAAGAATGTTTAAAAATAAATACCTAATAACGTTATCCCAACTGTAAACTTATTTTTCTCTAGGGACATACCTAACTTAATGCAATATGAGATAGTCTGGATTTTTAATCAATTTAAACAGATATACGTGGTATTTTTAAATTAAAATAACACTAGCAGTGCCCGCGACTACGTTCGCGTGGTAAACGGATTAGTTTATAGCCTATGTTCACCCTGAAGGTCTATTCTAAATACTGGTGCTTTCACCAATTTTTTAAATTGGTTAAATACTCTTGGATACATACATAAACTCACGCCTGTATCCCAAAGTGGGAGGCAGATACCAGGGACTGCCACTTGAAACAATCCTGACAGATCACTTTCGCTTCCTGAACATTCTAACAAACTATTATATTTTTCTTGTTGCACTAACCCCTGCTGAGAACAACATATATCTCTGTACGTAATACAGAGAAGTTTGTAAAGAGGCTCGAAATTTCGCCGATTGCTTTTACTTGCCCATTAGCTCAGTTGGGAGAGCGCTGGCACGGTTAGCCAGAGGTCGCGGGCTCAAGTCCCGGCATGGGTGGAATTTTTAGCCTCTAAATAGGTTTTTAAAAATTGTACTCACACGGGTTAGTGCAACAAAAAGAACATAATCCGTCTTGAAAGTGTTTTGTGGAATTAACTTTTTATAAATAAGACCGTTACTCTTTACTTTTATCTTGTTTTCGAAGTATTAATTTTTGCCAAGCAATACTTCGAAAACAAGGTTACAAGAATGTTTAAAAATAAATACCTAATAACGTTATCCCAACTGTAAACTTATTTTTCTCTAGGGACATACCTAACTTAATGCAATATGAGATAGTCTGGATTTTTAATCAATTTAAACAGATATACGTGGTATTTTTAAATTAAAATAACACTAGCAGTGCCCGCGACTACGTTCGCGTGGTAAACGGATTAGTAGCCTATGTTCACCCTGAAGGTCTATTCTAAATACTGGTGCTTTCACCAATTTTTTAAATTGGTTAAATACTCTTGGATACATACATAAACTCACGCCTGTATCCCAAAGTGGGAGGCAGATACCAGGGACTGCCACTTGAAACAATCCTGACAGATCACTTTCGCTTCCTGAACATTCTAACAAACTATTATATTTTTCTTGTTGCACTAACCCCTGCTGAGAACAACATATATCTCTGTACGTAATACAGAGAAGTTTGTAAAGAGGCTCGAAATTTCGCCGATTGCTTTTACTTGCCCATTAGCTCAGTTGGGAGAGCGCTGGCACGGTTAGCCAGAGGTCGCGGGCTCAAGTCCCGGCATGGGTGGAATTTTTAGCCTCTAAATAGGTTTTTAAAAATTGTACTCACACGGGTTAGTGCAACAAAAAGAACATAATCCGTCTTGAAAGTGTTTTGTGGAATTAACTTTTTATAAATAAGACCGTTACTCTTTACTATTATCTTGTTTTCGAAGTATTAATTTTTGCCAAGCAATACTTCGAAAACAAGGTTACAAGAATGTTTAAAAATAAATACCTAATAACGTTATCCCAACTGTAAACTTATTTTTCTCTAGGGACATACCTAACTTAATGCAATATGAGATAGTCTGGATTTTTAATCAATTTAAACAGATATACGTGGTATTTTTAAATTAAAATAACACTAGCAGTGCCCGCGACTACGTTCGCGTGGTAAACGGATTAGTTTATAGCCTATGTTCACCCTGAAGGTCTATTCTAAATACTGGTGCTTTCACCAATTTTTAAAATTGGTTAAATACTCTTGGATACATACATAAACTCACGCCTGTATCCCAAAGTGGGAGGCAGATACCAGGGACTGCCACTTGAAACAATCCTGACAGATCACTTTCGCTTCCTGAACATTCTAACAAACTATTATATTTTTCTTGTTGCACTAACCCCTGCTGAGAACAACATATATCTCTGTACGTAATACAGAGAAGTTTGTAAAGAGGCTCGAAATTTCGCCGATTGCTTTTACTTGCCCATTAGCTCAGTTGGGAGAGCGCTGGCACGGTTAGCCAGAGGTCGCGGGCTCAAGTCCCGGCATGGGTGGAATTTTTAGCCTCTAAATAGGTTTTTAATATTCTAACAAACTATAAACAAACATATAAACTTACAAACTTCGCCTCTTTATAATATTAGTGTAGATGACGTGACGAAGCACGTTGGTTAATTCTGGACAATTATCACGTGTTTCTGTGAAGCAATTTGAACTTTATTGTGACATTATGATTATTTAGTGTAAAATACCATAACACTCGTGTTAACACGTGATCAGAAGAAATACTTTTTCGATAACTTTATTTTAAAATTTATGTAGTATTTTGTCTTCAAAATGACTCAAAATAGAGATTCAAAATAGCCGACGCAGGGATTTAAGCAGGTATCCTCAACATGCGAAATTATAATATTGTAACACTTCGCTTGACCCGTTTGGCTACTGTTGCAATGCAACTGTTTTTGTAATAGCACCACAGATATCTAGTAGATACGGGTATAATAAGGTGAATACTGCAACTGGCAGTTGATTTGATTACAAGCTATTCTGTCACGTTCGACCTGACGTTAGATTACACAGAAGAGATAACGTCAACACTTCATAGAATTTTATTGAAAATAACAAAATCATGCAACGGGTTCAAATGCGATTGTAGAGATTAAAATTGATACAAAAATATTTTACGCTGTACATATTTTTCTAATTATTTTCCCAAACATCGCCAGTTATCAAAGTCGTCAAAGGGCCCGTGGATGCCAACGGCGAGAGACCGTGAAAGGTAGGTTGATGGTTTCCAATCATTGGAATTCGCTATTGCTGGTTTAATACGCTTTGTAATTCATTCATGTGAACCCTTTTTATAACAAAAATTGTTCAAAAGAAGAAAAGACGATATACGATCTTGAAAGTCCTTTGATTCGATTTTAATGCGAACAATTAAGGTTGGCAATACCTCATTTTGTTTTACGTTCAAACGTATGCACGAGGCTTATTCTCGCACTTACGTCTTGCGCGATAGAGGCTTCATTGGTCGCCTGCTTGCTGCTCATTGGACGTTACTCTTTCGGTGGAAACAACGGAATAAACCAGTGTTTTTCCAGCTGGCGTAAAATTAAAGAAACCAGGAAGCGACCAATTTGTTTGATATTCGCTTTTATATCGAGGGTAGCAAGAAACGAATTTATTCGGGCTGTAATTTTAGCTAGTATTAAGGCTGTTGTTACGTTGGGCATGCTGTCTCGCTGGCACAATCTAATAGTGTTAGTGATTTTAATAGCATGAGTATAATTTTAGTAAATGTAGTCTGAGAGTTTAATAGATAAGTAAATTCCGTAGTTTTTGATTGAAAAAATCTGATTCCAAAATTATTAATTTTGGAAACAACTTTTCTTTACTAAGAACTTCGTACAGGAGTACAAAAATATATTAAAAATGTCCATAATTTAATTATCTATCAAACCCTCAGACTACATTTATTAAAAGTGTACTAATTTTACGATAATCACTAAAAATGTTAGATTGTGCGAGCGAGACGCATGCCCGACGTAACAACAGCCTTAAGAAGCAAATAAAATTGGTAAATCTAATCTAACTAAAGAAATCCTATACGAAACATGTAAAAGGACAGTGAGTGGTCGGGCTTTATGTCAACAAGAAATTGAAAGAAGGCTGGCCAAACCAAAGAATTCCATGAACAACAAAACCACCACTAGAACAGCATGGAATGTTTTGCCTACAGTCTGAGAACTATGTGAGTGATTTCCTGTCTGCAAATAAATGTTAATTATGATTTTATAAGACCAGCGCAAATTGTTTCATTGCAGTCCCACTTTGTAGTACTTACACAACTCATCATAATGGTGATGAATATTTACGTTCCGTACCTGAAGGGTATGACCAGCCACAAGATGGACAGATGACCTCATCCAAGTGGCAGGAAGGCGCTGGATGCAGGCCGCTTCCAACCGGTTTTTTGGAAATCCATGGAGGAGGCCTATGTCCAGCAGTGGACTTCTTGTGGCTGAGTGATGATGATCCGCTTTCTGCCTGTCTGTCGGTCTATTTGTCTGTCCATGTGTCTGTCGGTCGGTCCGTCCGACTGACCTTTGAAGGGCTCTATCTTTGGAACCGAATTAGATAGCCACTGTCTGTCTGTCTGTCTGTCTGTCAATCTATCTGTCCTTGTGTCTGTCTGTCTGTAAGTCCGTCCGACCTTCAAAGCGCTCTATCGTTGGAACCGTAATAGGTAGCCAGTTGAAATTTTCACAGAATATATTGTGTTCTTTCGGCGGATTACCTAATTTAATCGGATCTAATAAGCGGATCTAATAAGTACTTCTTTATAATGTTATACCTACTCAGTGTCAATCGTCTCGTCAATACCTTTTATTTCAATTAATTAAAAACCTATCAAATATCAACTTAAACCTCTTTTAATGTCGTCAATTATACAGAAAAACAATATAACACAACTTTTATTACTGGGTACAGTTGACAGCACATCACTTATGCATGCGTGCGCTCCACGCGGTTACGTTACGGGCGAAATTGCAACTGAAATGTAAAGTTCGATCTGCTGTCGATTGTACATAAGTATTTATCGCACGTTGGTATTACATAAAAGGCATTTTCGCTTTAAATCATAAACAAGCGTAAAATTTAAATAACGAATAATTTAGATACTTTAATTAATGTCTAATTACTTACGTAATAATATTCCTCTCAACATCGTCTTGGACGTAATTTTTATTAAAACTCCGTCTATTTTAGTGTCAGTATGTATGTATGTATGTATGTACATTTTGGCGTCATCCACTTTCTTATTTTTAGGGTTCTGTACCCGAAGGGTGCCAAACGGGTCCCTATTACTTTGCCTCCGCTGCACTGTCCGTCTCTCCGTCTGTCTGTCAGACGGTCTGTCCGTCCGACCTTTAAAGAATCTTTAGAACCGTAATAGGTAGCCAGCTGAAACTTTTACAGAATACGTGTTATTACGGCGGATTATGTAGCAAATAAAAAATTAAAAAAATAATTAAAAATAACGGGGGTCTCCATACACAAAAAAGGTATACTTTTGTTTATGCTCTAACGTAAAACTGTGGGACTTATTATATATTCTAACGACAAACAATAAAAAACGGCCAAACGCGAGTACGGAATCCTCGGTGCGCGAGTCCGACTCGCACTTGGCGGGTTTTCCCACCAGTCCAGTGACTGGCAGCTAATATTTAATTTATAAAAGCATCTCGAGAAAAAAAAATAAAAAACAGACTGCAAAAAAGTCGGTAAGACCTAGATGAGTCTGTTCAATTTTCATCATTAGCAGGCGGAACCTGATTTGATTTCAGAGTTGCGTATCATAAAACTTCAATTCATAATTTATTGGGACAGTTCGATGCACATTGCGTAGCCAACTCGACTTAATCGACTTTGCAATGTATATCGAACTGTCATAGTAAGAAAACCATGCGATTTTTTCAAGACATCATACAGTCAGTGACACTCGCATTGTACATTTAATTTGGCACTTAATTAGTAAAGAAATTCATAAATAAACATACTTACATACATACGTTCGAAACAACATCTCCACCTACTTAGCTTCCGCTGAGTCGGGTGAGAAGACTTTACAACTGTCATACCTATATGCTCCGACTGAAATCGAGTGGATGACAGTTCGCATACCCCTGACAATTTTAACTCTGCAGCTAATTTATGTTGCACTTTACATTTCATGTCGCGGTAGAAATTATCGCACTGCGAGCTCTTAGTAACGATGGTGGACGATATATTTATTTAGCGTCTTATTTTATTTTCACTAGCTTTTTATTAATAACATAGCAACCACGCAAAAAGGCTTAAATAACAACCATGAGTTTGTTATTTAAGCCTTTTTGCGTCTAGTGTGAACACTTTGCGCAAGCTCTGTTCTTGACCGCTTGCTCAACGCGGTGTCAAAAGATGCTTAAAAGTCTTGACTCTTATTTTTCTAAGCATTGAGTGGGTTTTGCATTGGGTTTCTTTAGCAAAATACAGCTGCTATGTGTTTTAGCTCTTATAACTTTAACGACTAAGCTTATATTCCTCTGTCGCGTGTTTATAGAATCCTTGCGCACAGTAGAGTGCTTTTAGTATGTGCTACTTAAAATAATGTTTGTGGTTTACAGTTTCGATTTCAACTCATTGCTCGGTAGCGTCAAGTGTATTTTTGTAAGTGACAAAAACGTCCCGTTTAGTGTAATTTTCACACATTATGCGTGGTTCTTATTTTTAGTAACTTCACCCGAAGAACGCACTTGTTTTTAAAATAAATATGTGTGTTTTACAGCTGCTTTTTTGGGTTCCGTACCCAAAGGGTAAGGGATCCTATTACTAAGACTCAGCTGTCCGTCTGTCCGTCCGTCACCAGGCACTCATGTCACTCATGAACCGTGATAGTTGGACAGTTGAAATTTTCGCGATGATGTATTTCTGTTGCCGCTATAACAACAAATACTAAAAACAGAATAAAATAAATATTTAAGGGGGGCTCCCATACAACAAACGTTACTTTTTTAAGGTTTTTGCTGGATATTAATAACGGCAACAGTTAGACGCTTGAAATATTCAAATTTCGTATAGTCCGACCCGCACTTGGCAGGTATTTTTTTCATGTCTACTGAATTTAAAATGATACTGTCTGCGCCGTCAGTCTCGTTCGAATTTGCCACCATAATGGTCTATGACCATCCGTCGTTACGTCACCGAACTTTTGCGAACCCACACACTCTACTGAAACGCACCCAACGTCAACGTGCCTTTGATCTTCTAATTTTTACTTTATCCTATATTTTAAACGAATTTACTGTAGTTTTCCTAATTAAAACGAGTTTTTGTGTACGAAGACTACGAGGTTTTCTTTGTCTCAAAAAGACACAAGATTTTGAAGAAGACTTCCAGTGGCCCGCGTGGCCATAAAATGGCGACCGTGACAGGACAACGCTAAATATCCTGCGAGTGTCCCCACATCGACTTCTCCGAGCCCCTGAGTATCGACAGATCAGCCCGATCAACTGATCCGCCCAGATCCAGCCTTCGGAACTCCGCAACCAACCCTAGTTGCAACGGACATTACTGCCTCTTCCTGGTCCAGCCGACGTAGCAACCAGCAAGCCATCTTCGGCAGCCCAAGTCCCAAGAAGCTCAAGAGTTGAAGGCACAGCCTACGCCGTCGGTCAGCAATCCGCACCGCCGCCAGGCCAAAAGCTAAGTGTCCTATCCTTTTTTCCACTCTTGCTTCCTAAGTTCATTCCAGAAAGTCCTATATCCTTTCAGCCTAGCTTACATCTGTGAAAAGAGCTGTGCTATCTTTAGTGCTTGAGATAAATCAAAGGCAAAGTGCGAAGTATCAACTTACAGAATAGATTACGTTATATTTTTGTTTATCCGTAATCATCTCAAGCTCACAGCCTATTTGTACAACCTACGTGTCAATCTCGCAGCTGACGCTCCAGCTAACTGCTTAGTTAAAATTGTACAAACCTTCTTTAATAGCGCTATTACGCTTCATCCGAATAAATCCATCTCATATTTGCTGCAATCACAAACAAACACTGTTTCCCTAAGTCTACACATTCACTCAGCTATCTATTCCGCTAATATTGATTTATTTCCTATAATTTCTACGCGTTTCGACGCCTATTATAACAATTTTTGGTAGAAGTTACTATTTTGTTTGGTAAAGTCCTTCTTGGCCGACTATTTTCAGAGTGACGAGTGACGAGCGGCCGCTCCATCCGAGCGCCTCGCCACAGTGAGACCGGTTCCTGGCTGCTGCCTGCAGCGGGCGCCTGGTAACAGTATCGCGTAATCGGGGAGAGGAGCGTAAGCAAGCCTATTTGTTATTATTATCAGAGCGCTAACCTAATCAGCTGTGCATTGTTTCAATTCACACATACATACATATTAACTTACATAAGAAAATTTAAAGAAGTTACAATGGCCGAGCCCCCTTTAAAGGAACTTATGACCAAGCGCAGTTCAATTAAAGGACGCATAACCAAATTTAAAAATTATTTAGAGCTCCTTTCGGGAATCGCGAAACTCGACTCTATTCAAGTTGGCGAATTGAATATTAAGTTAGCGCGCATAGAATCGTTATTCTCAGAATTCGAATCGGTGCAAGGTCGGATAGAGATTTTAAATGCCACAAGTTTAGATATCGAATTAATCGAACGCGAAAATATTGAGCAAGATTTGACAATTTGCATCGCAACTGCGCAGGATATTGCCAATAAATATAATTCAACTAACAATTTGGAGAGGGCCGATAGTCATTGTAGCAGTCCCCATAATTGTTCTGATTCTCAAAATGTCAGTTTCAAACTGCCCCAAATTCAAGTTCCAAAGTTCGATGGCTCATTTTTCCGCTGGCTCGAATTTCGAGATATGTTTGTCTCGCTAATTCACAAAAATGATCGTATTCAGCCCATTCATAAGTTTCATTACTTAAGCTCTTATCTAGAGGGTGATGCCTCCCGTGTAATAAGCAACTTAGAAATGTCCGATGCTAATTACACCAAAGCATGGAGCTTGCTGTGCGAACGCTTTGATAATAAGAGGCAGCTTATAAACAACCACCTTAATTCGCTATTTAATATTGAGCCAATCACACGAGAATCAGAAAAAACATTAAGATTGCTAATTGATCAAGTAGGTAAAAACTTACGCGCATTGTCCAGTTTAGGGCAGCCCACGGACCAGTGGGACACCCTCATAATCCACATGATTTCTTCCAAACTGGACACTCATACTAGTCTGAAGTGGGAGGAGCATCGTAATTCACTTCACGAAATGCCTACTCTTGAACAATTCAATAGGTTCATCAAGGATCGAGCGGATGTTCTAGAAACTTGCAATAATAACAAAGTTGATAGGCACAAACGCCAGTCTAGCATTTCTCATCCTGTCTCTTCCCACAGGCACGAAAAGGCCCATTCTAAATCACAGTCTTACACTGCACAGGTTGTCAACAACACTGACTCGGATACACACGCACACAGCAACACTCCCCGATTTTCTGGATGCAACGTCTGCAAGGGATCACATCGCATTTACGACTGTCCTATATTCCTATCAAAGACACCCGAGCAGCGAATTCAGGAATGCACAAAATTAAAGTTGTGTTTAAATTGTTTACGGCCTGGCCATAATCGATTTACTTGCCGAATGGGACCTTGCCGCGAGTGCAAGAAACGTCACAATAGCCTGTGCCATAAGGTCGTTTCTTCTTTGCCCGACCACTCCGGCCCATCATCGCCATCCACACAAACAGACCTAACGGTAAATTTTAGTAGTGAGCCGACAAATCAAGTTTATTTAGCCACTTCAATGATTAAAGTTATTAATCCTACGACACAAAAGTGTGAAACTATTCGCGCGCTCTTAGACTGCGGCAGCCAAACTAGTTTCATCTCTCAGTCCGTGCAGCAAAGATTAGGGCTCGATTGTTTACCTACTGACCCAGTGAATGTTATAGGTATAGGAAACACGGCCTGCAGCCCGATAACAGAGCGGTGCGTAATGCAATTAAAATCATTACATAGTGATTTCAATGTCACGCTAACATGTTGTGTATTGCCGGAGCTTACAGGACAGCTTCCTAGGTCTTTTATTGGGCTACACAACTTCGATATACCTTGCGATATACAACTGGCCGATCCACATTTTAACAAGCCGTCCCCCATTGAATTATTAATAGGCGCAGACTTATTCTGGGACGTAATCGGCAACAGACAAGTTTCATTGGGCGCAAATAAACCATTTTTGCGTAGCTCACAATTTGGCTGGGTGGTTACTGGTCCTATTGATTTAAATAATTGTGAACCTAGGGATTTACAATGTAACTTTTCTTCAAGTTTTTGGCCTTTGTCGGGTGACAGTCTTGACCAACAAATCTCACGCTTTTGGGACTTGGAAGAACTACCTAAAAGACAATTATTGAGTGAGAACGAGGAGGCATGTGTCAAGCATTTTGATCAACACACCACTCGTCTATCTGATGGGCGATTTTGTGTCAAACTTCCACTCAAAGACTCACCTGACTGCTTGGGCGATTCATACAAACTAGCCAAGAAGCGATTTTTAGGACTAGAAAGACGCTTTAGAAAGCAACCCCAACTAAAACAGGCTTATTCCGATTTTATCAAAGAATACCAAGATTTGGGGCACTGTTCCGAGTCTGCCGTTAGCATACCGGATCCAAATTATTTTCTGTGCCACCACCCTGTATTCCGAGCCAACAGCGAATCAACAAGGATTCGTGTTGTTTTTGATGGTTCAGCTCCCACTACATCCGGCATTTCTATCAATGACCTCCAGTTGATAGGCCCAAATCTCCAGGACTCCATCTTCGCCATCCTCCTGAGATTTCGGCAATACAAATATGTCTTGACTGGTGACGTAGCCAAGATGTATCGCCAAGTCGTATGCCACGAAGATGATAGAAATCTACAACTCATTCTATGGAGAGAGGACGAGTCCTTACCTATCAAAACACTGAGGCTCAATACTGTCACTTATGGATTTTCGAGTGCCAGTTACTTGAGTACTAGGTGCCTATGGCAACTAGGAGAAGAATGCATGGACGAGCTGACCAAGACCATCATTCAGCACGACTTCCTTGTCGACGATTTGTTGACTGGAAGCGATTCCGAAGAACAGCTGATTAAAATCATGGAATCGGTAACTAAAGCTTTAAGCCTGGGCTGTTTTCCACTTCGTAAATTCAAGTCTAACGTACCTTCCATTTTTAAATCAACGAACCTGAATTTAGAAGACAATTTATGTTTGAGCGATTCCAATAACACTCTCGGTTTAGGTTGGAATCCTGCTAGCGATGATTTGAAATTCTCAGTCAGCCTCCCTGACAAAGAGATACCAATCGTCACAAAGAGGTCAATCCTTTCAAACTCTTTAAAAATATTTGACCCATTAGGGCTTTTAAGTCCCTGTACTGTCGTACCTAAAATGCTCATCCAACAGCTGTGGATGCAAAAACTTGACTGGGACGATCCTGTACCCAGTGATTTAATGAAAAAATGGGAAAAATATCATTCCAATGTCCATTATATTTCATCAATATCAGTTCCCAGACATTCGGTGGGTGATTCACCCACTTCGATTACGCTTCACTCGTTCAGTGATGCATCGATGTCAGCCTATGGAGCATGCGTGTATCTTCGCTCCACTGACATCCATGGCGTGGTCACGACCAAGTTACTTTGTGCGAAATCTAAAGTAGCCCCTGTTAAGGCTACCACTATCCCGCGACTCGAGCTTTGTGGTGCACTATTGGCTGCACGTCTAAGCAAAGCTGTCACCGAATCACTACGTTTGAAGATCAGCCATTGCATTTATTGGTGCGACTCCACCGTTGTGTTAGGATGGTTACGCAAACCAACAAGCAATCTGAAAACTTTTGTGGCCAACAGAGTCGCTGAAATCATTGAAATCACTGACAAAGGTTCATGGCGTCATGTGCCAACTCAACACAATCCCGCTGACTTAATTTCTAGAGGTGTTGAGCCCAGTGAAATTCCCAATTTGGATTTATGGTGGTCAGGACCATCCTTTTTAAAAAAGGACGAAACAGAGTGGCCTGTTTCGCAATTGCCAACCGAGGGGGAATTACCCGAAATAAAGTCACTCACAGTTAGCGTATCAGAGCCTCTATTAAAATTCGAAAACGCTTCAAATTACACTAGACTTCTGCGTGGCTTTGCCTATATTTTACGCTACATTCACAACCACAAAAATCCAAACACTAAATATACAGGGAGCTTAACACTAGACGAATTAAATTATTCATATTTACAACTTATAAAACTATCACAAAATGAGTCATACGAAAGGGAAATAAAGATATTAAAAAAATCTAAACAATTAAACAAAATAAGCAATCTTCTGCCTCTAGATCCATTTGTAGACGGCCAAGGAATTTTGAGAGTTGGTGGTAGAATAAATTTATCCAATTATGATTCGGAAAAGAAGAATCCTATCATCATCGACTCCAAACATCATTTAGCCAAATTGATTTTCCGTCACGAACACATTAAACAAATGCACGCGGGACCCCAATTGCTACTCTATTCAATCCGGCAATATTTATGGCCTATCGGAGGTCGTGAACTTGCTAGGCGCACCTATAAAAATTGCTTCACATGCAGGCGTCTGCAAGGTCACACGCTCACACCCAAGATGGGCAACTTGCCCTCCCAGCGCATTACGCTAGGCTTCCCATTTCAGACAGTAGGCATGGACTTTGCTGGACCATTTTCCATTTTGGATAAAAAAGGCCGAGGTGCTAAAACCTCCAAATGTTATTTGTGCTTGTTTATTTGTTTTCGCACGAAATGTGTTCATCTGGAAGCGGTTAGCGAATTGTCGAAGGATGCTTTTATTTTGTCACTGCGCAGGTTCATTGCGCGCAGGGGCAAACCATTAGAAATATTTTCAGATAACGGGCGTAACTTCGTTGCAGCTGCCAAAGAGTTAGGACGTTTTATTAAAACCCACTCTAGCGCTCTAACCGACTTTGCAGCCAATGAAAAAATAAAATTTAGTTTCATTCCGGCTTACGCTCCTCACTTTGGCGGGCTGTGGGAATCGGCTGGGATCCGGTCCGCTAAATTCCACATAAAAAGGTGTATGGGAAATACAAACCTAACCTTTGAAGAGCTTTCCACACTCTTTGCACAGGTTGAGGCTATCCTCAATAGCCGTCCCCTGTGCCCATTGTCTCCTAGTCCATCCAACCAAGACTTCCTATCTCTATCCCCAGGGCACTTCCTTATTGGCCGGCCGCTAACGTCGCTGCCATCGCCTGCCCTGCTGGATGCTAACCCCAACTCGCTTCGCCGCTTCAAAAGGCTCGAGCAGATTCGTCAACACTTCTGGTCTCGTTGGCAGAAAGAGTACATAAGCGAACTGCAACAACGTTCCAAATGGCGTACAAGTCACTCTAAGCTTAAGGTCGGGGACCTTGTGCTCATACAGGAGGACAACACATCACCTCTGAATTGGCGGCTAGGGCGAGTCGCATCTCTATTTCCCGGAGCTGATGGCCTATCGAGAGTTGCGGACATCGATACCGTGAGAGGTCGCATCAGAAGATCTTTTACACGAATTTGCCCTCTCCCGACCGCTGAAGAACAAGAGGCTTGAAGACTCGAGTCTTCAAGGAGGGGGAATTTTATGTCTGCGCCGTCAGTCTCGTTCGAATTTGCCACCATAATGGTCTATGACCATCCGTCGTTACGTCACCGAACTTTTGCGAACCCACACACTCTACTGAAACGCACCCAACGTCAACGTGCCTTTGATCTTCTAATTTTTACTTTATCCTATATTTTAAACGAATTTACTGTAGTTTTCCTAATTAAAACGAGTTTTTGTGTACGAAGACTACGAGGTTTTCTTTGTCTCAAAAAGACACAAGATTTTGAAGAAGACTTCCAGTGGCCCGCGTGGCCAGATACAAATAAGGGTTGGGACTGTTGTCTCCTCAAGTTTTAATGTCAGTGGTAAAAGGCTAGCCTGATTTGTGTTCTAAATAAATAAAATAAAAAATAACAGGGTGTCGACGAGCAAGAACTAACACCATCTAGCGGGTGCGTTAAATTGAAAATTGTGAAAAATTGAACCCATGAAAAAATACCTAGTCGAAAAAAAAGACAGACAGCTCAATAATGGTAATGGTCACTTTTAGAAACTAAAATCGGCTCGGAATGTTTGGCGATAATTCTTTAGTTATTATTAAGTTTTTTATTAAGCTATTAGGCTCTAAAATAGCTATTACTTTTATGTTTATAAATAAAAGAATATACGTATGTTTTTTTCCTTTGGTGGTGCTAGTAAGTCTTGGTTCCAACTAAGAAACGGCTTAGAACTAATGGTTGAGCCAGAGCAAAACAGAGCTAGACCGCGATTATCAAAACCAAGGAACTAGGTCAGGAGATATTAATTTATCTATGGCGAGGAGTAAATAGATAACTCAATGTTTGAATGATGCTTTTAATATGCCTTGACAATAACATTGTGCAGGCCTCTGATAGTACAAATTGATAAAACCAGAAGGTCCACTTCAACATAACACACATCATACATTTAAATCTTCTAGACACGGGTTGGATTAATTGAGGGGAAGAGGCGCGCTGGCAAAAAGAAAATCGTGGCTGGAGTAGCCAGCGTCGAATATCAATTTCGGTTGGCAAAGATAAGAGAGGAATATGCAGAGCTGACGACCAACCTCCAACAGTGGAGAGGCACTGAAGCAAGAAGAAAAAGATGATACGGGGTAGATATTGATCTCTTGCCTCATCCTTCAGCTCCCGCTCCACGACGCGCGTTAAACGTTTTTTCTTTCTATCGATTAGCTTCATCTCTACTTAAAATAAGATAGCGCTATGTGACAGGAAGATAAAAAGGGACCTGCCGAAGCGCTTCTGTTGGTGAAGAAAAGTGAGCGACAGAAAGAAAAGAAGGGATAGTTTCCCCATATTTATATTTCTTGTACAAATAGCACATCAACCGTTTGCATTCGGGCACTCTACTCAATTACGTTACGGGTGACTATGATGCTGAAATTTCATGAACTTGAAAAGACTAAGTTTGGAGATTTTTTGTCCATTTTTCCTCCAAAATGATCTAGATTTTAAAATGGACACCTATTTTTACTTGTAACGTTCATTAAGTCGCAGTTTCTGTGCTACTTTGAATAAAAAAAATTGATTTGATTTAAAATGTAGAGGTTGATATACTGTACTACGAGTGCCAACTAATATAGAATAGGACTGACAAGACACCGTTACGTATTTGCTTACTTTAGTGACTAATTCCATGTTTATTATTATCATCATCATTCAGCCACAAGAAGTCCACTGCTGGACATAGGCCTCCTCCATGGATTTCCAAAAAGACCGGTTGGAAGCGGCTTGCATCCAGCGTCTTGGATGAGGTCATCTGCCCATCTTGTGGCTGGTCGTTCTACGCTGCGCTTGCCGATATGTGGTCCATTCGTTATTATGCTCTATTATTACAAACAAATTACAGCCACAACCTAAAATTAACAACAGTTTTAAAAAGTGCTGGTACATGTCAAATCAAAATAAATCAAATAATATTTACTATGTATCGTAAAGAATAATACACAGAGGCAAATAAAAATTAGTTAAACAATGATTAGACTGTAAAAGGTTTAACATGTGTAAATATCTTAGAGTACCGGTGACCCCACACTAGGCATAGCCTGTATCGTGGGCGTCACGACAAGAAATTGGGCATTATATTGACATTTCATTGCGGCGATCTAAGCAGATTTTGATGTAATAAATTATTTATGTAGTACATTTATTTTCAAAATAATAATTATTATTTTTAAATTTAATTATTATTATTATGATATTATTAACTTTTGTTATTGATATTATTTTGTGTGAATGAGAATGTTCATGTGAATCTGAGATCCGCACACTACGCAAGTCTGTATCGCGGGGACCGGATAAACTTTTGGCCACGAAGGTATTTGAAACGTCTTTCATTAATTTTCAAATCTGTCACGTGTAAAATTGTCAGTAAGTGGGATCGTATCAAACGTAACAGTTTGGCGACTTTTACTGCATCACCTGTATTATGTTATGGATACATGTTATATGAAAAAAAAAAATCTTAATTTGCACTAAGACTTTGTAGAAACATTATATTGCTTTCCTTTCTGAAGAATTCAAGTTCAGGGTTGCTATTAAGACCATCTGATCTTCAAGGAGCTGATTACCAAAGTAAAATGATGGATATGCTGTTTTAAGGACCTCTTGAAGGAACTGTAGAGAGGATGAAGCCAAACTTCTGAATGTATCAAAATAGCGGTCTTGTAACGTCTCTATGAGTTTGAAACTGTGTCAAGAACTTATAGTTTTGGTTGCACACGGTGTGTTGAGGTTTGATGCGAAACTAATTTCTTTGGTGTTTTGAGGCTGGTGACTCTATTGGGCCCTTTGAGGGATCAAGGTGGCTCGTAGAGATCGCTTCTAACGATAAGCGTGCCGATAAACTGAACAACATTTTCCATGACTGCTTTGCAATATTGGTAGTTGCCAGACGGGCATTTTTATTACATTAAAATACATGTACACATACTGTTTAAAAATTCTTGTCCAACAAGTTTTGAAAGAAAAGTTTCTGTTGTTACAAAAAATTCTAACAGCGATTATGTACGAAGTCGTAATAGGTGGTGTTACTTAATTAATTTAAAATTAAATTATGCATTTTCACGAGCTTAGCAGAGCTGTGAAGAGATACAGCTAAACTAATCTTAGAAACCACTCAGTGCATGTTTTAGCTTGAGCAATTGTAAAGTTTACGATAAGTAGGTAAGTGGCATTGTCTTTTCATATATTCTGGTGACCTGTGGATGCTTATCAAAAGTTTCAAGGGTGGACGACCAGATATACCATAGTTTTGTGACACTGCTAGTCCCATTTCACCGCCGCTACTATCTTAATGGTTGAAGCACTTCCTTGAAATATATGTGTCGAAATAATGTCATGCTAACTGCTTTTTTAATGGGGCAGTGACATTTTGTGACTTCTCTGATACTATGCGGTACAGGTGGTGAAGATAGATTAACCTTTATGGGTCTTATTGGGAAATGAAACCTCACTAAGATTCCTTGGCCGATTATAGTTTTTTAATTTAAGAATTTTTTTAAGGTCATAAATTAACTAAAATTGAGGTAAGTAAATGAAATTTTGCCTAATAAATAGTCGCGATTAGACCCGTTTAATGTATAGAAAGTATGAAAGTGTCCAGCGTCACAGTGATATTAGTGTAAGTGTAGGAAGGGGTTTGAATATTACCTTATTACTCAAACGGTAGCATAAGACTAAATAAATTAAGAAAAATTAAGAGTTTGCGCGGTGAAGCGGTGGTAGCCTCGTAGGGTGGAACAGTGGTCTCGGAAGCGAGAGGCCCAGGTTCGATTCCCAGTGCGGGCGTTGTTTTCTAAGTTATGTACATTTGTGAAGTTAATAGTAGCAATACCACTGGCTAACGGTGAAGGAAAACATTGTGAGGAAACTTGAGTGTCTGAGCTATTCACATACCTCAGCGCTTGAAATCAATCCGCGGTGGGTACGCGTGGTGATTAAGCCCATACTCTCTCTCTCTCTCTCTCTCTCTCTGAGAGAAGGCCTGTGGGACAACGTCCCTACAATGGGACGTATATAGGCTGCTTATGTAAGACATTACGCGTAGGATGAATTAATCCACATTTAAGTATAAAAAAAGGTAGACAGATATAATATAATAGCTGCCCATTACAGTTCAGTTCAGTGTCAACTTGCAAAATCTATAGTCTATCCGCGACCGAAATATTCAAATAAATTATAGCAATTGTGGTAGGAACCCAGTTTATTTAGCATTAAGGTATTTTTTCCGTTTGTGAGTTAGAAATTGTCGATCAAGACGTCATTAAAATATAATCAGTTTACTGCCTTCTTCAAAAACTAACGCTTTGTTTCTTTTTAACTCACTTCTAAAAAGGAGGAGTTTCTCAATTCTATACGTTTTGTAGAAGCATAATTTGTAGTCGGTGCCCAGTTTCATGACCATCACATATATTTTGGGCAGCGAATCCAAATTATACTTCTACAATACCTACATTTATACGTACTTCTGATTTCATGGTATTCTTTTAAATTATTTCAACTTTTTAGTGCTGTAGTGTTTTGAAGTCAGTTTTTATTAACAAAGCATTTAATAAAAAACACAACCAAGATTGTGAAACAAAGGCGGACGAAGCACTGAGGCGAACGCCTTTTAGGGAAAGAGCCCTATTAATAGATCCCAGTCCGATGATTAATGGAACAGCAACGATTTTAAATAGATCACTCATTCACACACATGAACTGTGCAGGCGACGCGACGGGTGTGGGATGGTCAGAATCTATCAAATTTGTCATAAATGAGAGCTGAAAAGCGAATGATGTTTCATGGCAAAGTACTATTAATGGTAGGTTAATACGAGCTGTGTAAGTGAAAGTACGGAACCAAAGGCGTTGTTATCCGGTGTTGGTGACAGTATATTAATCCGTGGATCATGAAAAGTGTGCTTGCCAACAGAAATATGGTTGCCAAAACTGTCCGCAGGGTGATACATATCCAAAATGTCGTATCGTAGCAAGTCAGTTGTTTTCAATTGTAATGAGAGGAGCCTAGGTATAATTTAAGACGAAGCTAGTAACCATGCCACGCCGAAACGTGTATTCTATAAATACGTTGCCAAAAAGTTGCCTAAAAACTAACAGGTTATCATTATCATACCGTGGGTGGGTTTATTCTATGAGAATATTCTACGACTTTAAACAATATTATTTGGAACTCTACAGATAAATATCAGTAACATTAGTATTCTGCCATAAGTAGGGTGACCATTTTGTAACTAAAAAACCGTCACAAAAAGCCGGATATTTGTTAAGTTTGCCTACAATTTGGACTATCTATTTCAACGTTGAATTTATGATGTCTCGGAACATAATCTGTTTTTATAGTGATACTTATATTTTATATTGATAAATGATGGCACCAACTTAAGACTACATGACAAAAGTGAAAATTAATAAAATTTTCAAAATTAAAATGACCATTGGAGCCAAGTATACGCAATTCAGACACCCACCCAGTTTCACCAACCCGAGCGTGATGGTTAAGTTGCGTTAACTATTGACTGCCTCGTTGGACTAGAGTCGAGGTAGAGGTCGTGGGTTCGATTCCTGCTGGGGGCCGTCGTACATTTGTACACATGGCCTCAGTCTGGGTGTATTTCCATGTTTGTGATGGCCTTGTCTCGTTACCATAGCACAGGGTATCCTAGTTTGGGAGCAGGTCAAGTGATTGTGTTGTGTGGAAGTTATTATTATTATTTACACAAACAGCGGCGAAAGAAGGTTTTGTTTCAAAAGATAGATGAAAAGTCCGGACAGCAGGTCAAAAAGCGTGTCCAGACAAATCCTGACGGATGGTGTCCCTAGTCAGACAGGAGACGCTGCGTCTGCAACTTGACTTGACAGATGAGATGTCTGCCACTTTCGTTTGCCCAAAACAATCGCCACTTTCCCTCTGAGCATTCCTTTTGAATGCAGTGACATAACGTTTTCTCTAAGTCGAATGTTGGTTGGAACATAAGCAGCTTATATACGTCCCACTCTAGGGCACAGGCCTTCTCTTAGGGAGAGAGTATGGGCTTAATCACCACGCGGGCCCACCGCGGAGTGGCGATTTCAAGCGCTGAAGTGTGTGAATAGCTCAGACACACAGGTTTCCTCACGATGTTTTCCTTCACAGTTAGCGAGTGGTATTGCTACTATAACTTCACAAATGTACATAACTTAGAAAACAAAGTCATACATGCCCACACTGGGAATCGAACCTGGGTCTCTCGCTTCCGAGTCCAATGTTCTACCCACTAGGCTACCACCGGTCTTATTATGGTTGGAACGCATAAAGCATAAGCAGCCTATTTACGTCTCACTGCAGAGTATACGCCTTCTCCCAAAGTGTTTGCTTAATGACAACGCCCCACCGCGGATTGGCGTAAGTACTCAGCTGAAGATAAGAATAAAAAAATGTTATTGCATATGAAAGTGTTACAAAGTGTGTCCTGGCTCCTAAGCTAGGATTCCCTGTGCTATGGGTAGTCAGGCTGCCCATAAAAGAACTTCGAAATAGATCTCAGTTTCACATCTATCCGCTCATTTTAAAACTGTTGTTATTGTTAATCTTGGTGATTGTGTTTATAAAGTAGTAAACGAGTAATAGAGCAAATAAGTTGTAGAGAAAATGTTTCGAAGAGGAAGTCTTTACACTAGTCTTGTAAAGCGTGAAATAAATAATGCAGTAAACTAGTGTAAATAGTGAAACAGTTATAATATTTACGCAATTCCAAATTTATGATAACTGTGAAAGTCAATAAGGGCATTGTTTACCCAGAATAAAAAGTTAAATAAGTTTAATCGTGGGTCAGTTTTAATGGTAAACGAGTAACTAATGAATGAATGCTTTGAATCATAATGTCTTTGACATTTGACCCCCTTAATAAATACACTGGGTCGCAACGTCTACATTCATTTGTTTACAATCTGGCTTGAATAAAAAAGAAAGTAAATGTTGTACATTAATATAGACTTTAACACTGTTGGTAAAGTCTTAAATTGCATTGTAACGGATAATTTACACCCACATGGTAATAAATCAAAGTATATAAGGGTGCACCTTGACTACCGACAGCCAAAAGCACTGTTGACACCAATTTCGAACGGTTATAAAATTATCATACGTTTTGTTGTGGTCGCAAAACTGAACCACTGACCAAGGCCTCGGGTTTAACTGTCAGTAGAGCAAATTGGGTTCAGTTTTAGTCAGTCATAGGTCGGGTTAGGCTGGTTTTTGATTCGGTATTCGGATTCGTGGTACTTGGTACCTAAGTTGGTAAGTAACCGCAGGTTCTTCGCTTTTGTGTTCGTTGTATTGACGTATTTGTGTTACAGTTGACAGCACGTAAACATTAACACTATCAATTATTGTACACCAGGACGCTCTTATTGCTAATAGCAATTCCTTACAGACAACATAAGAATGGTTCGAACTCCTCGTTTGCTATAAATCGATCGATCTGGTAATATGAGGAGATCAGTGAAACACTACCCTGCAAATTTCTGTACATACAAAACAGCTTTCTTATTGTAAAAGCAGCTTTATGCCTTTGCATTTAGAAAGATCCAAATCACAAAATGAAAAGGTTGATTAGCCTTCGCCTGCTACAACACGCTAGTACTTATAACAAAGGGGCATAAGTATGAGTATCAAGCAAAGAAACGTCTTTTAATTTGTAGCTTTTATTAATTTGTTATACAATGTATGGTTAATAAATTCTCGAGATCAAAATGTCACATCTAAATCACTGCGGAATTACGTTTTGTACGTAATAGTTACCTAGACAGAGAATTACATAATCTATGAACTTATCTAATAGGAAGGTTTAAAAAAAAGGATAAAACGGTGGCACTTTTGATGTTAAACGTCTGACATTTATAAGATAAGAGCAAAACCGGCCAAGTGCGAGTCGGACTCGTGCACAAAGGGTTTCGTACCATTATCTTTACAACATTAGACAAAGATCGAGACAGGATAGATTATGTACATTGAGAACAGCGCCATGTGTAGAAGAAGAAGTGTTTCACATTGACATTTAACGAAATGACATCGGCGCTGTGAAGGTTACATAGATGGACGCTAGATGGCGAGCGCTGTCCTTAGAAAACGTTTGTTTTATGGGAGCCCCCCTTAAATATTAATTTTATTCTGTTTTTAGTATTTGTTGTTATAGCGGCAACTGAAATACATCACCTGCGAAAATTTAAACTATCACGCTATCACGGTTCATTAGATACAGCCTGATGAAAGACAGCTAGACAGATAAACTGACAGACGGACAGTAGAGTCTTAGTAATAGGGTACCTTACTCCTTTGGGTACGGAACCCTAAAAACTACATCTGGATTTTTATTTGGAGTTCCTTGAAATAAATCAATTAGGCTCTACTCTATTTATAAATACTTATTGAACATTAGATTTAAGTGTCTGAAATATCTATTATGTGTTGATTATTGTATTACTTGTGCGCCACTTAGGTGGGATTCAGTTCAATTATAAATCAAAACTGCCGACCTCCGTCCGTCCGACCGACCGTCTTTGACCGTGAAAACATTTATTGCAGCAAGATAACAACACATCACAAGAATAGAAAGGCTTATAATAGTCGAACTTGGCATTTTTTACAAAGCTCCTAATAATCATTAAATTTAAACAAATACTGAATCTCTGCAGACTTCTTCCCAGACAGACGTCTCTGATCTACCCTCAGAACATAATACCCAAATACTTACATATCTCTTATTAAAACAAAAAACAAACGAAACTCCTTATCACAGTGTTCCGTAAGAGATATATAAAAAAAATCCGTGGAAATCTATAATTGATACAATAGCTCTAGAATTAGTTTGCTTTACTTGCAGTCAAGTAATGCAAACTAATTGTAATACTTGCCCGCCCTGCACCATGCAGCCTAATTTATAGCATACGAGCACGACATTTAAATGGAAAAGTGCGGTTTTTCCCTATCGTAACAGAATCTTGGTACAGAGACGTCACGCCTTTTCGAGGAATCTAAGTTCTTTTGACAGGCCATGTATTATATTACCACTGTGCTAATTAATTAGTGGAAGTCATGGCAGATAGGTCACGAAACATAATCCTATGGATATTTAGACGGTGTCATGACTCATTAAAATTTGCTGGAGTTCTTGGCTTGTTTAGTTATAATATTCATAACTCAAAAATATTTATTCACCCAACCAATTCTAGTGCCAAAGTAAACTTTTGCTGGGATTCCCTTTTAAGTATGAAGTACCTGTTACAGGGAAACCCGCTCTTCCATAACTAATAAAGGTTGAACAACTAAAGTAACTTATGTAAGATAAAGATTTAATTGTTGTTTAATTGATTTAATACAGTAAAAAAAAGAGATTTGCTAAAGCAATTTGAGCCAACGTTGAGTTTGAACTGTTTTGACCCTTAGCATTATAACCTTAAAACGTCTGAGGAAGATAGATAACCAGTAACATCATTATGCTATGCCACTTTAAATACCATTACTCACTAGCATTGTAGGAGAGTTGGGTAACTTACTATACAAGAAGAAAAAAGACATTTATTATACAAAAAAGACACATCACAGAAACAAAATAAGCAGATAAGTAACATAATATGGACAACAACAGAAAGAAAACTAAATACACAACAGACAAAACAAGTAAATAAAACAGGACCATAGATGTAGCCCTGTGGTGTGTCTAAGTTGCCACAAAAGGCAGCTCACTCAACGTACAAAGAAATTGCAATAAATTACTTTACTGGAGCTGTCCTAAAATACGTGTAATATGACTGTTTAATGTGACTTAAAATGACTTGTATTAAGTATGATATAATAATACGTTTGGTACGATAGACCAACCTTCAATGAACTATAAGTAAGCAATTAAAGGCCGCCAGTGTACTGGAACGCATAAAAATGTAATAAAATCGCCTGCCGACGTGGATTTTTCCTTTATTTCAATTCAAGTTTCGAATAATAAGTGGGTTCTATTGTTTAACATACATTCAATGATAAGTGGAGTTGGTAGACGTTACCAACGATTAATTAAACAATTAATGTGACAATATATTTTGTATCTTTCCACAATATGATAAACGTACTGACGAATAGGACCTACAGTGTAATACATATTGTTTAATATAATATGTGACGCATCTGAAATAAATGGTTTTGAATACTTTAAATTACACGATTTATTCAAATAATCACAAGTTATTTCCAAACAATCTGTTACCGAAAGGACTTGCATCATTTTCCCGGCCCCGAGCGCTTGATCTAACTCTCTTCTGCCAGAGTGACATTAACGTAAGTCCTGTAAGTCCTTGTTACACAATTGTATGACTATGGATTTAGAATGTGATAATATCCAGCAATATTCGTAAACGCGATACATCTGTCAGAGTTACATAAACGTAAGTCCTGTCACTCTGACAGATGTCGTATCGCGTTTACAAACATTTATTAATTATTTATTTAAGGAGAAAAAACAGAATTGACAAACTTATAGGATAAAAAATATTAGAGTCAATATAGTACATTTTGCCAATTCCTCAGCATTTCCCACAGATAGGTAATACCTACTTAATATAATAACTAACTAAGAGGCGCAATACAGGATTCTAGATTTAGTTCTAAGATTAAAATAAACAAACAATAAAGCAACTGTTTTAGAAAGAGTTACATACACAAACAATCATTAATGTTATACATTGGAAGAAGTAAACGCAACAAATCGGTACTACATTGCTGGATATTATCACATTCTAAATCCATAGTCATAGAATTGTGTAACCATTTGTTACAATATCTGTTATTTGCCTGCATTTTGTAGTGTACTAGGCATATCAGTACAATCTCATTCCAATAGTATAACCCGCGCGCATTAAATCGGCATCTCTCGCGAAGAAGATCGAATCGCGAGAGACGCCAAGTCATGTTGCACGGGTTATACCCGTAGTAAACACAACACGGTCTCGACAGAATATTATCAGCGTTGTTACCTCGTTGGCTGCTACAACACATGGTTCCCATTTTAGGGGCTCAATACTTTAAAATAATATTATTAATGTTCAAATTATGATTTTAAAATTAGGTCTTCATATTTTTTCTGCTGTTCTATTCAATTTTTATTTTATGTTTTTGTTAAAATTGTCTTTTTTATGTTTTTTGATATCGTTTTGTTTATGTTTGGAGTATTGTGCCTTTAAATAAATTGTTTCTCTCTCTCTCTCTAAACTACCAATAGTGTCAATTAAACAACTATTACGTACTAATATCACTCTATTGAACAACTATGCATTTAAAAGAATCGGCCCCCAGTTCGTTCCATAAATAGTCTGAAGTCGTCAACGATGAGCAACTGGAAACCCCTAGAACCAAGTCAAGAATTAGAAGAACTTAAGAATGGCACTAACTAATTAAACGCAAATTTTTTCTGAATGTGGGAATAATGGACAAAAGGGCGATTATGCTCGATTCTTAATAAACGATTGCCGCGGTCATTTGATTGGCAGCATAATGACATGATATTATGATAATTTTCCTTGGAAACTGCTACGAGATGAGTTGGCCGCTTCGGGATCAGACTAGTAATGTGGAATCTCGGGGTTAAGAATAGGAATAATTCGGGAGTATAATTACGACTGGTTGCTAAGGCGGTGGTAGCGGAGCGGTAGAACGTCCTCACATTCGGAAGGTCGTGGGTTCGAATCCCAAAATGTACCAAAAACTTAAGGTTTGTACATTTATGAAGTTATAGAAGCAATAACACTCGCTTACGATGAAGGAAAACATCGTGAGGAAAGCTAAGTTTCTGGGGTGCCCAAACACCTCAGCGTTTGTAATTGCCAATCCACGGTGGGCACGCGTAATAACTAAGCTCTGAATACTCTCTCTCTGAGAGAAGGCCAGTGCTCTGCGGTTGGACGTATACAGGCTACTTAAAAAACACGAGTGAACAAATTTGCTATTGACTCAAATCAATACCTCAAATATTCGACCCCTACCAACTAAATCTAACAAAAGTTCTAATACGCTACCGCTCATGTAAGCGACTAAAGGACCTTACCATTATATCCAATTAATTCTCTTCTAGTTTCGAATGTCTATTTTAATTAACGGACAGTATCATGACAGTCTTGTTGTAAAGCATAAACTTTTTACAAAATAAAAAGAAGAAATTTAGTAAATTGCCTGTAACAGCCCGAGGTTAAGCCATCACGACAGGTGGATCTAGGCTTTACCTTGATACGACTGCATTTAGTACCTCCATTGACCCATTTAACTGGAAACTAGGCTGAATGGAGCAAAACAAGCCTTAAAAAGCTTTAGTAGTAAATAGACGTTCTTCGAAATTTAAATTGTTTTATCTGTGTATGTGAGATGTTATTAAATCAACCGTGTTTGTTAAGATATCGTTTTTTAATAGTTTAATTCATGGGAATATATAGTTTTCCAGTTGATTCATTGTGCATATTTTCTTACAAACATACTTGTTTGTAGTTATCGGTGATATACATTGCCTTCTATCATAATAAACTGTCCGACAAATATGCAGACGATTTTCTTGTCACTTCAGATAAATATCTAAATCTCTTTTGTGACGTCATCCTAGTATTCACTTAAATAATAATAATAATGTAGGGGCACAAAGGTAATCTTTCAAGATCTATATTTAAAAAAAAAAAATTTAAATAAAAAGTTGCTAGTCTACTAAAAATATAATTTGGAATGTAAAAACATTCAGACATCTTTTAAAAACAAAAAAAAATACCATCACAGATTGCTATATTTCAGCAGATAACCCCTGATTTACACATTCCTTGCCATCCACGATTTCCACAAATGACAGATGACAAAAATGGTTACACACTAATCGCAGATTCCTATCGAAATCCGTCTGGGTTACCTGGTTATCTGCCATCTGACCCGTTGCGCCGAAAAAGAAACTATTTTTGGCAACTGTCGAGAAGGAAAATGGTTTTCCGGCCGTCAAAGCCATTCTTTCCAGCCAGTACAATGACTTTTGAATCGATAGCATCAGGGATTTTGAATACAATTAACGAGAATTCGATTCGAAATTCAAACGCTGAAAATGCCTGCCAAGTTTGCAGCTGGCCTGTACGTTCACTTACGAGTACATACTTTTGACAACATGAAGCTCGATACTGTGGAACGATAGTGAAGTGTGTTAGGTCGGTGATACTTTTGATTTGACAAATATGTCGCTTGTACTAAGGCAGCGTAGGAGATCCTTTGTCTTTTCAAAATGGTTACCTAACCAAATAGCGTTATTCATTATTCAACATTGAAAGTCGAAGGCCAGCGGGGTTCGTGCATCGAAACGTTGATTCGTCACAAAGATGACCAAAGATGTCTGTCTAGAGGCTTTTTAAAATGTAAACAAAGATTGCTTGTCCTCTTACCTCATTGGAGAACCTTGGCGTTCGGTTGTACGGAAAATCTTTGAAAATCGTGTTTGGGATTGTTGTCCATTATAATTATTGAGGTATGTTTTAGGGGACAGCAATTAACATAATTATGTAACAATTGTTTTACACTTATTTAAATTCTTTGATGATGTTTTAATTAGCACCAAAATAAACATTTTACTTACTTACTTTTACTTACTTAACATTTTTTTACATTTTTTCCAACGGTTAGTACCAACCATTATTATAAGTATTAATGACTCGTAATTAAATATTATATAAATCGAATCATATTAAAAAAAAAAACACCTTACTTATATTATGTTATATTTTTTGTTATGATATTATTATCATCACTAACTGGTAGCGTGAACAGCTACTACTTCTCGCAATTCAAACCCTATTGCCATTTCAACAAAGATCAAGTTCCCGGTACGATCGAGTTCAGAATCGATTATATGAAGTGACGGATATCATTATGGTCGCCTACTTTTCGAACCAATTGCAAGGTAACCATGGTCGTCCAGACGACAGTGACCACTTACATCACAATAGTATTGTCTGTCCAATATTGGACGGAAGCAGGCTCAGGTGTACAAAATGTTCATTGTTAGTGCGGCTCGTGGTTGCTTGTAGCAGCGATGCTTTGGTTATTGAGTTCTGTTGCTAGCCGCTGTTGCACGTTTTCAGTATAGTACCAACGCTCAAAAACGAGTGCGTCATCTTACTAATTAAGACTGTATTGTGCACTCGGATTACGGTCACACACTTTCGTATATTAGGATTTTCGTATCAGTTCAAAGTTCGTACTATTGCAAACGGTGATGCTGATCGTCCAAAAATGACCACAAATTTACTACTAGGACCGAAATAAGAGGTTTCAAAGTATGCTTATAAACGAAGTTCAACAGCAGAAGAAACAGAAAAGGGAAAGAAAAATCTAGTTACGGACACAGTAACCGTATTTTCCACAACACATTCTCAGTTCCATACGGCTTCACAAACTAAAACGTTTCGTTGCCACTCAATTTTTTCTTCAAAGACGGGGTTACATCCGAGTCAGCTCGGATGAGCACAATACGGTACGAAGATCGTCGGTGTAGATTATATGAGTAACATACGAATAGTAGTATTAGTTTACTCGGTCCGAGAGCACTAAGGTCGTGAAGACCCGGCTTAAAGGACTATCCACGACGAGCCACGTGCGGGCGCCACGATTTCAATCTAAAATAACCCCTAATCCTATAATGTTGGGGACTAGTCGGTGAAGCCACGTGAAGCTCCGTGACAACTAAGATAGTCCGTTGGCCGGCACAGGGCCGTGCTTTTTTTATTACATTCCTGTGCTAGTATAGTCTCTAACCTTGTAAGTATTCAAGGATTATATAGCTTATGGATTATATAGCTATAGAGAGCGGTGGTAGCTGAGTTGGTAGAACATTGGACTCGGAAGCGAGAAACCCAGGTTCGATTCCCAGTGCGGGCATGTACCTATGACTTTGTTTTCTAAGTTATTTACATTTGTGAAGTTATAGTAGCAATACCACTCGCTAACGGTGAAGGAAAACATCCTGAGGAAAACTGAGTGTCTGAGCTATTCGTATACCTTAGCGCTTGATATGGCCAATTCGCGGTGGGCACGCGTGGTGATTAGACCCATATTCTCTCTCTGAGAGAAAGCCTGTGCCCTACAGTGGGACGTTTATAGGATACTTATATATAGCTTGTATCGTTGCGCTCGCATGTCACCGGCTTGTTATAACGAGGAGACTCTAAGAAGGGAAGTAAATACCATTATCAAAAAGCTTCTCGATGGATAAGTCACATCTAAGTTTTTGTGAGAGAAAAGCTGTGTCACCTTAGTGTCTGCTCCACTTAGGGAAGCCAAATAAAAACTTGCTTTCTAGCATGATTGGAGTACGGTCAGATGATCAACATGCGTGCATTCTACTCCGTTACGTCACAGGCCAGATTGCAATGAACATTGTGTAAGTTAACAGTATTAACTTAGATATGATAGGAAATTTCTCGATATAAAATTTTCATCTGTAAATTTGTTAATCACAAGAAAGAAACGTAATCAATTGATTGACAGTTGACAATATCTGTCTGTACACGCTCAATTCTGGATAGTTGGAAAGCCGCGGTTATGTAGTTAGTAATTAAAAATGGCATCTATTTAGAATATTAATTTTAAGTATAGGCGCAAATGAAAAAAAAAATAGTTGGGAAATGTTGTTTCGAGTTGAGAAAAACTGCGCCAACAATTAGTACCGCCTCTCCATCTAACAGAACAATGATCCGCGGACCCGCGGCACCCACGCACCGCTCTGGATGCCCACTAATGGTTCTAATTGATTCGAGTTTGTGTCGAGATATTTTTGAGAAATACGTTAAAAAAAACTAACGTATTCCATAGCTATTGTCACGTTCATTTTGCTATGTCTTTCAAACCACCCAAAATTATTGCAGTAGTTCCATATATCAGGTAGGTAGGCTGTTTCACTTAGGGAACCTTCTGTACTCCTTGTTCCGTAGGTGACATTGTATCGTGATCACGACTCGACTGGTAACAGTGATAATTCTGCAGCGCATTAAGTGATTAAGTTGTCTTGATAAAACTGAGTAAAATTTCATACAAATCCCCGAGTCACTGATAACTGGTACGTCAACTGAATACTTGCTCGTAATAGCTTCTTCTGTCAATACTTGTAAAATAAGCGCCTGTTCGTTAATTTATTTACATTGTAATTATAATTTCACAGCTCTCAAAGAAACTCACACGTGACCGCAATTGTGACTTTGAGAGAAACGTGCTTGCGCTGAGGCCTACCCAATGACGTCCTAAAACAACATACGGTACAATAAATAAGCGTCACTGATGAAATATTTCATACGTTTCGTCAGTGACGCTTCATTTAGGAGCCCCACAGAGTCCACACTAGCACCACCGAGGAAAACAATATCTTTTTTACAGATCGAATTTTCAAAAAGTGTCCGTACAATCTCTCAATCATGTTAATAGTGATTTTTGGGACCCACGGCCGAGAATCTGGGATTACGGACCTCGGACTAGCATTTATGCCAAAAATGGCCGTTTTGGGCGGTAATGCTATCTTGTTCTAGGTTTTTTGCCTTAGGTCCACGGCCATGGGTTCTAAAAATCACTATTAACCTGATCGAGAGATTGTACAGACACTTCTTGCAAATTCGATCTAAAAAAAAGATACGATTTTTTTCGTCGGTAGCGCTAGTAGGTCTCTACCCCCTTAAAGCTAAACCTTAAGCTAAACCTTAAGCTAAACCTTAAGCTAAACCTTAAGCTAAACCCCTACCCCCTGGAGCCTCTTAAAGTCAAAGTCAAAAATGTTTATTCACTATAAAAACAAAATGTTTACTCAATGAACGTCAAAGCTGTTAGTTTCACAATTAATAGATTATGCGGAGAAGAAGCTAACAAAGAAACTCCACATTTACTCTTTTCAAAACAGGTTTGCTTAATTAACAGAGTTTTCAACTTAAAGTTACACTACACTAGATACAATCGTTCCTGTTAACATTATTTAAATACCAGACATCCTTGTCTTCCAAATAATCCTTAATGTCATAATAGGCTTTTGAGTATGCTTAATACATTTTTAAACCGCGTCGGTGGAAACTCTAATATAGATTGAGGAATCTTCTTGTAGAACCGTACACAGTGCCCCATAAAGGATGTATTAACTTTTGCAAGTCTAAAACGTGGAAATGACAATTTATGTTTATTTCTAGTATCAATATTGTGATGGCTACCATCATTTTCGAAATTGCCGATGTTTTTTCTAACATCATTATATTTTCATAAATGTATTGTTTGGATGTAAGTAACGTAAGTTTGGATCCTAGCTTAATTTAACAAAAGAATGATAAAGGCCATTTGTTTATTATTAATTTATGCCACTTGTATTATATGGCAAGTGGTAGTCAGTATCTTGTCAGACCCTAGTCTCTGTCACTTTTCTGGGATACAGAGGTGAGTTTATGTATGCTTTTTTTTCGTTTACATTTCTGTACACAGTTTTATTATTTGGCCTCCTTTTTCGTTATTCCTGAGATACAAAAGATTTCGTCAGTGACGTTTCATCCCTCTCGAGATAATTACGCCAACTGGACCGAGACATTGTCTTTGACAATTGTTTTCATTACATTGCCACTTTAAGCACGCACGCACATGCCTTTGAAGCGTCAATCACCGGGCTTCCGTCTGGCATCCGATTGCAATCTTAACATTCTTAATTGCTGTAAAAAAATTGTAGGTATACTTCGACCAGCACTAGGGGATAAAATAACGGACATTTTATTCTAAGCCTAAGCCTAAATTGTCTTCTTTTTTATCTAGTTGTGTAATAAAGTGTGCTGTATCAATATATCTCAATCAAGAAAAACAACTTTCAAAAAGGATGTCTTAAATTAATTGAACTCTACTTTACTCTAAAATGTTCATACGTTATTTAAAAAAAAAACCGGCCAAGTGCGGCCTCGCGCACCGAGGGTGCCGTTCTCGCTCTTGTCCGTTTTTTATTATTTGTTGTTAGAATATATAAGAAGTCCCACAATTACGCAAAGTTTGATTTCCGTTTTTTTAACAAAATAAAGACTAAATTTTTTTCGTGATATAATTATTACAAATGTATAGTTTTCAGATTTTCCCCTATACATCTAGTATAAGATAGTATTACTTGCCGAATTCCATAGTTTTAGGTCAACGGAAAATACCCTATAAATTTTTATTCCTTTGCGAGTGTCGAAATATACGTTTTTTACGTCATAAACGGCCGTAACTTTTTTACGTTAACTTAGAAGTTCGATTTTTTCACAACTTAAGGGACCTGAGTATATTATTATGGTTTTAATTTCAACTCGATACCTGTACGCGTTCCCGAGATAAAGGGACAGGCAGACGGACGGACAACAAAGTGATCTTATAAGGGTTCCGTTTTTCCTTTTGAGGTACGGAACCCTAAAAAAAAACTTTTTTTTTCTTCTTCTCTTGTTAGTTCCTCCTACACGACATTTGCCAAAAGTAAAAATTTATAAGTGCGAACAAAACGTATGTCAGACGGACGCTTGTCAATAACTCTGTCCAATACGTCAATGGTCTCTACATGTACACTGGGTATACTTTTGTCACCACTAACCAGATTGAAAAAGAAGAACCATTTATTGCAAACACACGCATTAAATGAAACTTAAATGGAGATATTCATATCACGAGCTGCGTGCAAAACCTAGTTAGTTCTAAGATTAGAGACGTATTATTCGCGATATTATCTGACTGTTTACGACACTGGGTATTCCCTTGTTTCCGGTGAATCCGGTGATGGATGGACGCACTTCAAAACATGTTTGTATGCATTATTCTACAGGGTGATGTTGAATTCGTTCACCGTATTTTAGGGAGACATTCTAGCCACGATTTAGAAATATATGGTAAATGTTGAAAAAAAAAATTAGGCGTCAAAAAAATTTTCATAAAATTACCTCACTTAAGCATCAATAAACAATAAATATCAGGTCAAAAAGTAAAGAAAATTAAAACGACGACATACTCTTAAGCATCTAACATATTGAAAATATTTTTCAACGTTACGGTACTGCCTACCACACCAAATTTGGATTCACAGGTTGGAGCCAAAGGTCGGAAATCACGAATATTTATAAAAATGTTATACCATTACTGATAAATAACTGTTTTCACAATGAAAAGAACGGTCCCTCAAAATACAGTGAACGAATCCAGTGTCACTCGGCAGTAATAACTTTTACAAAAAAAAAAAATCCTAAAGTATCACGACTGCAAGAAGACCTACTTTGGTACTAATTTGGTAATTGTATGAATTTCGTGGTTATCAGAAATTAATTAAATATCCACCTAAAACAGTGCAAAGGTTCAGTAACCTCGGAATAATCGCTCTATGAAATACGAAGGTAGGTACCTACTTCAAAAATCAGATCAGGTCCGTCGGTGCAATAAATAAGTCATTAACACTACGAAGCCCAAATTAATAGCCTGAACAGACACGCAAGTTCCTTTTTTTGTGGAAAATCTGCTCAGAAATTTCTAATACATATTGTTCGTGGATTCCAATAGCAAGCTCTCCATTTCCAATAATTAATTTCACTTCAGGGCAACGACCGTGCATAAATTTCCATGTTTATGATCTAACTTTGCTTTTAAGAAAACCCATTGACCATTTAATTCGAACTTGGCTCGTTCGCGAAAATTGCTAGGCCCAATTTGTTACAATGGAGTTCTCTCACTTCGTGTTGTTATCGTAATGAGGTTTTTCACCCCATGAAGGCTAGGGGCGATAATATTGGCAGCATGATAACTTTCATTCGGATTAAAAAAAAGAAACAAAAAAGTAAAAGTTCACTGGTGTCAACAACGATTGGATTTCGGTGTCGTGTTGTTTTCGTTGCGCTTTGTGCACTGATAATTTTATAAACAAAGCGTAACCTTTATTTCGGGTTGTACGGTTGTACCTACTTACGTAGAAACATTTTTTGTTTGCGTCAGACAGAAGTGAACACTGTTTCCTGCCATTACGGATATCCACGCGTCACATTTTAAAATGTAAAGGCCGTAAAGAGAAACGTTCCAAGTTTTTACTTTCCTTTTCAATTGAGTACCTAGCTATTCGTTGATCCTTTCGTTCCTGACAAACAATGGAGACCTATTTCATCGATGTGATTCTAAAAAATAGGTATGACTTTTTGCGATTTTATGTGACGATTTATCGGAAGGCGTATCCTACTCTCCTATTAGTCTCCTATTCTCTAATGTTTATTTAACATATTATTCCTTATGTAATGTCCTTTTATGTGTTTTGTGTGCAATAAAGGCGTCTTTGTCTAGAACCAATGTCAATGCTAGCATCGCAACAAATCCATAATATTCTTATAGCTTTCTATCTATTGTGACAAATTGATATTAATCAGCATCTCACCAGGCGATGTGCGTTAGAATGATCTAGCCAAGTAGTAGTTAGAAACTATAGGTACTCTTTTTATTAGTCACCGAATAAACGCAACTCACCAAAGATGGAAAATAGAACAATAAAGCCAACAAAGAACGAGAAGCATCAGACTTAGATATATTTATCTGACATAGGACTCACACCACTTTAAATCATATTGTTCTTAAGTAGAAAGTAATCGGTTCACTCACCTCGGACTGAGAACTGCCTCAGGGACAGACAGGTAAAAAAAACGTTTCGCTGCAAAGTTCTAAGTCGGTTAGATCCGACTAAGACTTTCGACAGCCAGGAAAATGTCTTAGGAAATATTTCGTAAAGATTTAGTGTGATTTTGTCTTGCTGGTTTTTTTTTTATCCCTATTAATATTATGCAGGCCTCTGCGCCCGCAGTTGGGTTTGCGACGATAAAAATGATGAAATATTAAATAAAGACAAAATGATGTTTTCAGTTCAAACTATATTTACAATCTGTCACAAACAGGAAAAAACTGAATAAAACAAAGACTCAAATTCAAAATTCAAAAACATAAAATAAAATAAAACCTCTGTGGAGAGCCTCCACAGTACTCCCCCTCTAATAAATGGAAAAAAAAATGGTAGCTCTGCTTACCCCTGAACATTAAACATCTGTAATATCTGACATATTTACAAAACAAAACTTTAATTCATATATAAATTTTACACCCTATATACGAAATCACCCTATATACAATACAAACCTATATATAGAAAAAAATGTATCTACAAATTAAACCTAACTCTCGGCTTTACTACCCTACCTGACCTTGTGACAGTAGTAGTAGAACCGATTGGGGTGATGGGCGCAATAGGGTTAGCCAAAACTTCAGAGTATAGTTTGGAATTTGTAAGGTTTGATGTATCGTGATGTGGTGAATCTAAAAGAAAAGCGGGCTTCAATCTGTCAATTGACACGACTGATTTCCGGCCAGGCATTTCTAAGGTGAAATGTTTTTCGGTTCTGTTTAAAACTTTGTATGGACCTTCATAATTTGGATTTAAAGCTTTAACTAAACGATCGGTCCTAACAAAAACATGGGTACATTTAGAGAGCTGCGGATGAATGAAAATGTGTCTTCGGTCTGTCTGTCTTCTGTCCTGTGAAACTAGTGACTGCAACATATTTTGTAGTTTTTTTACAAAATCGGTTTCATCTACGATAGGTTTTGATGGCTTCAAACTGTAAGAACCACACCCTTGCGTGATCCCTCCAAAATGGCAGTATTTTCTGCTGGAGAGATACGGTAGAAACCTCTGCATCGTGGAACGGCAGTTGTTCCTCATCTTTCGTGGCCATTGGGAGTCAAGGCCAGTCAGCAGTTTTATACACAGTCCGTGATCAGTTGGTTGGTGAAGAAACGTCGAGGTGTCACCAGATATGCAGGCCTCTGCGCCCGCAGTTGGGTTTGCGACGATAAAAATGATGAAATATTAAATAAAGACAAAATGATGTTTTCAGTTCAAACTATATTTACAATCTGTCACAAACAGAAAAAAACTGAATAAAACAAAGACTCAAATTCAAAATTCAAAAACATAAAATAAAATAAAACCTCTGTGGAGAGCCTCCACAAATATCATAATTAGGAAAGTTTATTTTTCGGTTAGTTCATCCTTCACGCAGCCATGAATTTGAATGATTTTTTGCATGGATGGGTTACATGCCGGCACGTACTAATAACTTTGTTTTCTATCATAAGCAGCCTATATACGTCCCACTGTAGGGCACAGGCCTTCTCTCAGAGAGAGAGTATGGGCTTAATCACCACGCGTGCCCACCGCGGATTGGCGATTTCAAAGCGAGTGGTATTGCTACTATAACTTCACAAATGTACATAACTTAGAAAGAAAAGTCATAGGTACACACTGGGAATCGAACCTGGGTCTCCCGCTTCAGAGTCCAATGTTCAACCCACTAGGCTATCACCGCTCGTTATTCACTTTGTTTTCTAAGTAACACATATTTGTGAATTTGTTGTAGCAATACCCCTCGCTTACTATGAAAGAAAATATATTGAGGAAATCTGAGTGCCTGAGATTGAAACACTTCAGCTTGAAATCGCCCATCCTTGAGTGCTTATTTGGGCCCATCTCCCTTAGAGAAGGCTGGTCCCAGGTCCCAGGCGCTAAAAATCACTATTAACATGATTGAGAGATTGGTCTGACACTTTTTCCAAAAACCATGTGTAAAAAATACCTAGGTATATGATTTTTTCCATTCGAGACGCTAGTGGCGCCCCTTATGTTACATTATTTCCAAAAGTACCTACGAACCTACGAAAAGGCAAGTTCCACGTCTTTTGTAAACACTTGAGCATGTGAAGTTATTGAGCAGCCGATAATGACACATTAAGAGGTACACTCGCAAGGGACGTGACTATTCAAAATGGCGGCCGAATATGGCAGCAAACGTCACAGTCTACCGATTTGGCGGTAATTTGCGATTTGTATGTTAACGTTAGATTGTGCAGGTGTCATGGAAAATATGGAAAATTACAGGGCGATGGTTGGAATTGTCCAATTGTTTAACGAATAGGACGCTCATGGACGGTCTACAATCATGCAATGGGGTGTACCAAAATACATAAAAATATTAGTAACAAGATGGCGAATTTAGAACCTCCAAGTTTTTTTTCATCAAGCTCTTTTTGTTTGACTAACCTATAGGGTGTGCACAAATACTAAAAAAAGATGTTTTTCTGTACTTTGCTCAACTTGCCACCACAGTTTGGAAAGGAATTCCAGCAGACAATACAATAGTAATACAATATTTAAACAATAGACAGACAACTCGAAAAATAAAGTAAACAATTAGTTAATAGGTAGCCATCACATAAGGATGTGCCTACTATATCTACAATGTTTATCAACTCGTTGATAAGTGGTGGCCAGTCTAAGACTAAGTTAGAAACTGGTTTTAATTTAACCGGTCCTCACATAACTCGGAACTCTCTCTTTTACGACTGATTACTCATTTCACGAGTCAATTTATTAATTGTCTCAATATTTATTCTTGTTAGTGCTCATTATAATTATCTCTAAGCGATTTTATTCAATGAAGTGTACATTTCCTTTAGTGACTCTTATTAAGTGGTTAATTTCCTAAGTCGTTGTCAGCGCTCGCCCTTATACAGTCACGTAGATATTTCCTATTTCTTTTTAAGCCGAGCATATTATGGATATTTTTTAAAAAGCTACTTTCCAGCAAAAAGTTTCATAACCTCCTTTAAATGTCGCAATGACCAGGTTTCAGTGGGAGGTAGAGCGGGAGATACGTCCAACTGCAGGGCACATGCTTTCTCTCAGAGAGAGAGTATGGGCTTAATCATCACGCGTGCCCACCGCGGATCGGCCATTTTAAGAGCTGAGGTATGTGAACAGTGAAACATTCAGATTTCCTCTGGATGTTTTCCTTCACAATTTGCGAATGGTTTTGCTGCTGTAAATACACAAATTTACGTAACTTATAGAGTAAGGATTTATATAAATAATTAAAATGATTAGTCAAACATACACGACATCTTGTGTCGATAAATGTAATTATCTGTATCAAAACTTAAAAGGATTCGATTCCCCTACCACGCCTCAAAAGCTCGAGCGAATAGCTCTTGAGTAAGTGATTGGCAATCGATCGTGGATACGGCCTTGCCTGTACCATTTCTTCAAATTATGACGTCATCAGCACTATGTTACACCTAGGCGTAATTAATTTTTGCAATTTATTGCGCGTTTTAAATCAATACGGGCAGTTTAATACACGTCTGTGCAATTCAGAATTTGACCTCCAAAACTGCACCTACAGCAGTCTGTCTTACTTTTTCTAGTTTTTTTATTTATAAAACAGGATTCCTCTAACTCCTCCTACGTATTAATTGTTTTGGGTAAAGGTAAATTGAGTTTGAGTTGCGTTTCAAGGAACCGTCTTTTTGTAAATAACACCGTGATTTTTTTATACGGAAGATTGGCAAGAAATATTATGAACGTCTGAAGCCATTTTTCTCAGTAAAAACCTGAGAGGAGGCCTGTGCCTACAGTGGGACCTATATAGGCTGCTTGTGTTATGTAAGATAAAAAGTACCCAAAACCGGCGTGCGTGCATGCAACGACTAATGAATGTTGAGGAAGCGAAAGTGATCTGCCAGGATCGTGCCAAGTGGCAGTCCCTGGTATCTGCCTACCCCTCTGGCGTGAGTTTATGTATATATGTTTAATATCCCTGCATACAAACTCAGTCTCCATCCCTAGAAGTAGCTCAATCGGCTGTACCCAAACCCATAAAAGGTACGTAGGAAATCCTAGCCAACTCCCACTGAAACGTAGGTGAAGAGAATAAATCCCTGTCGACAGATATTGTCAGATAATTAAATACTTAATGACATGTTGCAGGCTCCATATGCTAAGCACTATTGTTCTCTATTGGATGATTACAGTGGCACTAATATGGTCCGTTGAAAACCATACGACAAATCGCTTCCGCCGTCAGAGACGCCACTTTGATCTTTTCATAAGCGTATTAATTTATTGGGTAATAAATTGTTATTGATTTTCATTGACTCTTGGTTTGGAGGCTGCCATCGGTTTCGTGAAGGTTGCGTTCATGGCAACGACAATTCGTATTTCCTACTGTCACGGCTTTACTTTGAAACCGTTAATCCCGGAAATAATTATCTAGATAAGAGTAATATTGGAAACTGTTATTTTGGAAACCAAGAATCGCAACATTTACAGGTGAATTGGGTACCTACAACAAATTATAATAACGTTGGTTAGTTGCGCAGGTACCTGCTTTAGTCTGAGGTAGGTAATTCAATACAATTAATTTATTTCAAATTTAATATAAAAATTCGTATGAACTTGTATCTTATTCTAGCGTTATTTCAGTCCCTGGTCTCTGCCTGCCCCTCTGGATACAGGCGTGAGTTTATGTATATATAATGTATGTATGTATATTCTAGTGTTAGTGTTAGTGTAAATTATTATTCTAGTATTACAGCGCATTGTCATTGCTCGCCACTTGAAGATGGCTGCAATGGTAATAAGAGCTGGTAACAATATCTCATTATTAAATTTATTTCCTTTGCCTTTAGTGCGTGGCATGGTATTGCTACTGCAAGATCACAAAAGTCCGTGAATTAGAAAGGAAGGTCAATGGGAAACAACGACATAGTGTGAAAACCTTAGCGTCTGAGGTGTTCACATACCTCTGCGGTTCAAAGCGCCAATCCTCGGCGCGTGGTGAATAAGCTCATGTACTCGGTCTCTGAGAGAAGGCCGGGGATTCACTGCAGGAACCCCCTGCAGTGGGTACGTCAAACAGCGTGCTTAAGCAACCTTTAATGTACAAAGGTTAACCTTTATTGTGGTAGAAAAAAATCCCCACCAAAACCAATAAATTTGTCACCAAAGATTTCCTATCTTGACCGTAAGCTTTTACTAAATGGCGTTGAAAAAAAAAAAACTACATAGAATCTTTACATTACATAAATTCACCCGAAGAGGTAGGCAGATACCAAGTTTTGATTCTTGCTATGATCCTGACTAGCAAACGTTTTTCGCTTTATCGACATAATATACTAGACTAGAATTTATTTTTTGTATCATCTTCATCCATTTTATTAAGATAGAAAAAATATTATTTCAACTATTGGTGAGAGTTTAAACTGTTCAAATTTATATATTGTGAACCTCGACCAAACCTCAACTAAAAATAAATCTGTGTAATCTTAACATTATCTTCGATCGCATATGTAATTGCACAGAGTAAATCAACATTACTCAGCAAAACTAAATCAAACAGTCAATATATTTCCCGGAAGATAAAAGCTTGTCTCTTTCCACCACGGAACCACTTAAGTTTATTAACAGGCTGTCTACAAAGGCTTTGTTCACTAGGTGTTAGCAATTAACCGACCCAAGCACGTGCTAACGAAATAGTTAACCCAGTTTTGCAGGTAAACTGCCCGAGTTTCCTATGACGTTATTTGTCGAAAATAACTTATTTATTTATTTAGATATATATGGTGAACCGCTATTACAATAACATAGAATCTGACTTAGGGAAATATAAAGCCAATGATTTAAAACGAAGGAAAGTAAACAACGAAATCGTGTGGAAACCTTAGCGTCTGAGGTGTTCACATACCTACCTCAGCGGTAGCGGTTTAATCTAGGAGGAAGCGAAAGCGATCTGTCAGGATCGTGGCAAGTGGCAGTCCTTGGTCTCTGCCTACCTTTCTGGGATACAGGCGTGAGTTTATGTATATACGTAGGTATGTAATTTATAGAATCGTCTGACTAATATTTTCTTTTAACATTTTCTCTTTTGGTGCAATTAAACTAATTTGCAGTTTGTAATTTAGTTTTTGTCATTATATTTTTTGTCTTGATGGCTCATGCGGAAAATCAGTGTTGCATGCATCTCCGAGCGGCATATTGCTATTGTGGGTCCATTTGCCAAAACCTTCATATTGCACATTTAAAAAAACGTTTTCGGGTTGTAATCTTACGTCTATATGTATAATATTTACTTTCAACTAATAAAGTGAAGAGATATTGTCAAATAGGAAACTAATTTACTTGAATCAATCAATCAACTTTCAGTGACTTTAAAACTGTAGGTAGCCAACACAATGTAAATACTAGAAATAGACATAAACTTTCGTTCCCAAAATTTAGGCTGGCAAAGGTTAATACATCATTTATGGGGCATTGTATACGTTTCTACAATAAGATCCTTGAGGATATAATAAGCTTGCCAGAAACGCGGTTCAAAAAATGTGTGAAGCGCACTTTGTGCCAAAAAAGCTACTATAACATTAAAGATTATTTAGATGACAATGATGTCTGGAATTAAAGCCAGTTCAATGCATGAGTTTTAGAACATTTATATAAATCCTGTAAATTAAGGACTTGAAAAGACTAAGTTTGGAGTTTTTTTGTCCATTTTTTCTCCAAAATGATCTAGATTTTGAAATGGACACCTAGTTTAACTTGTAACGTTCATTAAGTCGCAGTGCTACTTTGAATAAAAAAAATTGATTTTGATTTTGATTTCAATTAATCAATCAGCTTGTACTTGTCCACTGCTGGCCACTCCACAAGGCACGTATCCAGCAGTTTTTATTTTACCACGATAGTACCTAATATGTTGCTTATAAACCGAAAAAAGTCATGATCGTGACATTGAATTTGCAATGTCACGATCATGGAGAAATTCGTAGCACGGAAGTATATGTAGAAAGACTAATTCGAAGCAGTATTTTGCCGTTGGCTTTATTGTCTAATCTAAAGTGATACTAAAAACAGCGCAAGAGGAACAAGTCTTCGTGGAATCTGCCAATATTTTTTAGAAATCCGTACTTTTATTCTATTAGTGATAATTTAGCCCCACCACTACTTAGAAAAACTGCTAAAACGTGCTAGATGTATAGTCCTCCACACAGGCAAGTACTAAAAAACGTCATTAGGTGCCAAAAAGTTGCGGTTTTGTCATCACCATTTAAATATATAATTGGTTGCTTTGGATTTCCCCAAACGTGTTGTCTTATTCAAATCATCAGGCCTGCTTTACTGCTAAGCAGATTGGATTATAGTCGTCTAGAAGATATATTTTTACGCTTCACACAAATGTAGCTGCTCGCGTTATTCAAAACATCGAAACTGTCAAATATAAAAATCGGGCAAGTGCGAGTTGGATATGTGCACCGAAAGTTTCGTACTGGTATAAATATAACGTCACAAAAATGTGTTTTATTGAGTTTGGCACCCTTTACTTTGGGAGTTTTGAATTTAATTGAATTTACGTTGGGAGCTAGATTCACACTTAGCCGGTTTTGTTATTAAAAAAATGTTTTATTACAGTTTCTACGATATAGCAAAAAAAACACGTTTCGTGTATTTTTAATTTTTATTTGTTATTTTGGGGACCCTCTTTTGTCTACATTTAGACTTTTTTATGATTTGTTGGACAATCCGCTATAATAACGTAATTTTACTAACATTTCTTAATATAATAACTATAACTACCAATTACGGTTCTAGAGAAAAGGCATACAGACAGACATAATCGGAGAGGCATAGTTACCGGGTTCCGTTGTACTAGAGGCAGAGTAATCGCGTTGGCACTCTTCGAGTGCGGAATCCTAAAAATGTCCTAAAAATTGCAAGTGTCGTCTTGACACAGATTTTTGCTCTATATTTTCTTCAAAATATGTCATACGCTTTATGATATGAACTTATTTTTAGTCATTTATGTTTCGATCTTGTCATTAACCTACATCGGGATTCAAGGTTCACATTGGCCAATGCAAAAATTACTTCGTTTCCTTTTCCGGTTTCCGATTGGCTTAAATAGCCTTAACAAATACGTACACATTTTTTTGTGCGTCATAAAATAACAAAATACAATCGATGTTGATGTTTACAGCTGAGCGATTATGTGGGCTGTCGCTATGTGCTATAGGATTATTCACTAGATTTATTGTTAAAACACATAATAATTTCCCAATCTTCTAGTAGTTATAAATTAAATTTAATATACTAAAAAATTCAACATAAATAATAATATTACTAGCTGACTCGACAAACGTTGTTTTGGAATATTAATTAGCGTACGAACTATTCTCAGTCCTACAAAATATAGACGAAAAAAATATAAAAATAGATGAAACCGTTTCGGAGGAGTTCGATAACAAACACTGTGACACGAGATATGAGACAATATTCCGGATCTTCTTGCAAGAGCTAATTTGAAGATATCCATTATTTAATGATAATCTACATTATTACAAGTAATAATGTAATAATGTACAATGTACCTTTTATCATGTTATTTTTAGTCGATGGTTTTCCTAAAACTCAATAAATAAAATAAATAAATAAATAATCCTTTCAGTAGTCTTTGAGTATTATTTTATGTTTGATGTGTGTAAATTTACAGAACTTTTACGTTTCATGAATCATCAGTAACATTATATTATGTAAAGGGCACTGTTTTTAATTCCTGATGCATAGAACTCTCTAGTTTACTCAGGAGTAACCTTGTCTTATAAGGTTATCTCGTGTACACCCTTAATATTTATTCATTAGAAACATCACATTAGACTGAAGGGTAAGTAAAGGTAGTTTATAATTTCTGATTGATGGAACTTTCTGGTTTTCAGGAGTTTCATAAGTCAGAAGTATTCGTTTTGTCTGATCTCGAGACTCTAGCCTTGTTTTGAAATGTAATCTAGAATATATTCCACTATTACATTTACACCTATGTTAATGGCTACTGGGTGATGATGATAATGGCTACGCTAGCGCTTTATTAATACGGACCTTTGAAGGTACGAACCAACAAAGGCTCATATTATTAAAGTGCCACAACGTCTGAGATCAAGGAAGATTGATGCAAGACGCTGTTTTGTTTCGAACTCTCAATACCGACAGGTATTTGGTATGCATTATTAGGCCTTTAGATCGGCATTGGCACTTAAGAAGGATCTCAGAGGTAAGAGCGCTCTAATTACATGGTCTTAATATGAAAATATGATATAAACATAAAAATTGATTTCCCGTGGTAGCCATTTATGTATTTAAATCACTGGAAACTGTACTTATAATTAGACTTAATTATTAAACACTAGCTGTTGCCCGCGACTTCGTTCGCGTGGTATTTTGATGTGTATTTTTTTTTATAAAAAATAGCCTATGTGTTAATCCAGACTATAATCTATTTCTGTGCGAAATTTCATCCGAATCCGTTGGGCCGTTTTTGCGTGAAAGAGTAACAAACATCCATTCATACATGCAAACTTTCGCGTTTATAATATTAATAAGGATGTAGGATCAAACATTAAACATTACATAATATATAGCACATATCTCGATACTGATTGAGTTAAACATGCAATGGATATAATGTAGGATCCTACTTAAAATATAAGATATATAATATGGGCTAAGACTAGAAATACAAAGTCAATACCTCCAGCTAAGCAGATGGTTCCTTGGCGAAAAAAAATATGACTAGTTGTCATCATCATCATTCAGCCACAAGAAGTCCACTGCTGAACATATGCCTCCTCCATGGATTTCCAAAAAGACCGGTTGGAAGCGGCTTGCATCTAGCGTATTCCTGCCACTTGGATGAGGTCATCTGTCCATCTTGTGGCTGGTCGTCCTACGCTGCGCTTTCCGATATGTGGTCTCCATTCGAGAACTTTTCGGCCCCATAGGCCATCAGTTGATTTGTTATAGTTCAATTCAGTTCTGTAGTGATGGCATCCCTAAGGGTTCTGCCAACGTCTCAGTTACCAAAAATATGTCGGCAGGAGTTATGAGGAAATGACATGAAATCTCACACTGCCAACTTATGTACAAGTTAAGTAAGCAAGCAAGCAATAAATAAAGATTGTCTCAACGTGTATGCGTATTTATTCTCACAAGAAGGTCGCATTGTTACATTGGTAGTAATTGGTTTGAGGCTACTTAGGCTGCCCCATTAGTTTGTCCATTGGTGCAATGTCATGTAATTCGGTCCGTACATGATATTAAATACCGCGCAAGGTTTAAATCAAATGCATTTGCAGCATGCAAAGGTCACCACTAATTTCATAATACTTGTTTTTATGATTCCGTAGCTCAAAAGGAAAAAATGGAACCTCTATAGGATAAATTTTTTGTCCGTCCGTCCGTCCGTCCGTCTATCAGTCTGTCAAGACCCTTTATCTCTGAAACGCGTGGAGGTATCAAGTTATATACACAAGTCTACAGTCCCTTGAAACTGTGACAAATTCAAACTGCTAAGTTAACGTGAAAAAGAGATATGCCGCGAAAACACGCATTTTTCAATACTCAAGGGAATCAAAATTTATAGCGTACTTTCCACTGACCTGGAACTATGAAATTTGACAACTACAGGAAAAAAATCTGAAAATTAAGTCATAAAAAAAATTAGTCTTTAAAGTTTGGGAAAAGCTCGGAAAAAACTGCGAAACTCGATTCCTGAACTATAATTATAATATGTAAGTACCTTACTAGTACGGAACCCTCGGTGGGCGAGTCCGACTCGCATTTGTCCATTTTTTTTTTAATAACATGTGTTGGCCATTTATTTATTTTCACCGATATTGGCATATGAAATAAAATTTCAAAACACTAGACTCATAATTTCTAAGCAATCGGGCCTTTATTTGCTCATAACTGAATTATATGGAAAAATTTAATGCATATGCAAGTGACACTTCAAATACGTTTAATTTTATTAGCTGAACATGATCTAAATGATCTTAAATATAAACTGATGCTGCAGTCAGGATTATTTCCATCCAAACAAGCATAAATTTTTAAAACTACGAGGACAATTACAGCCTTCTCTTATCCTCTTTTACTCTCTTTTCTCTGACAGAAATAGAGAAAAGGCCTGTACGCTGCAGCACAGAATACATAATAGTGCCTGGAGTGGTTTATGTAGAAACACATATTTGTGAAAACCAACATCGCAGGTGGTGGTAGCCTAGTGGGTAGAACATTGGACTCGGAAGCGAGAGACCCAGGTTCGATTCTCAGTGCGGGCATGTACCTATGACTTTGTTTTCTAAGTTATGTACATTTGTGAAGTTAGTAGCAATACCACTCGCTAACTGTGAAGGAAAACATCGTGAGGAAACCTGAGTGTCTGAGCTATTCACCTCAGCGCTTGAAATCGCCAATCCGCGGTGGGCACGCGTGGCGATTAAGCCCATACTCTCTCCCTGAGAGAAGGCCTGTGCCCTACAGTGGGACGTATATAGGCTGCTTATGCTATGCTAACATCGCAGGACCAAATATCCAAAAATTGGCCAAGGTATCCTGTGTTGACTTCACGATTGGACCGGAAAAGTTGTCTTCCGTTAAACTTCCGTGTTTTAATAGCATTGATGATATTATTTGCATTAGAAACTGACCTCACTAATGTTTTTTTTTTTCACTAAATACACCAAAAACTTGGTTGAGTTTGGTAAACATACAGTTGGTTACTCTGAAGCTAATAACATTGACTGGAAAGTGTCCGACTATTTACTTCAATATTATGGATCTTTTTGTTTGGCAAACAAGATAATAAATCTGAGATATAAATAAGCTGCCTTATTTCGGTCCTGCTATGACTTTAGGGACTCCACTGGATGTATTCTTTCATCGTTTACGCGTATTATCAACACTTCTGTCTAAATCGTGGTCCTTGAGTGACGCAAGATATCTTTTGTAACATTCTAAAATTATTTTATTTATTCTGCCTTTAATCACTTTCAAGGCAAGGTTTACAACAGCTTTTTGAATATAAATAAAATCAAAGTATAGATAGATAGATCGATTAGTTCAGTATTAGGTTACTTAGTAGTGTACATACATACATAAGCAGCCTATAATATACGTCCCACTGTAGGGCACAGGCATTCTCTCAGAGAGAGAGAGTATGGGCTTAATCACCACGCGTGCCCACCGCGGATTGGCGATTTCAAGCGCTGAGGTATGTGAACAGCTCAGACACTCAGGTTTCCTCACGATGTTTTTCCTTCACCGTTAGCGAGTAGTATTGCTACTATAACTTCACAAATGTACATAACTTAGGAAACAAAGTAATAGGTACGTGCTCGCACTGGAAATCGAACCTGGGTCTCTCGCTTCCGAGTCCAATGTTCTACCCACTAGGCTACCACCACCTGCGATTTTGGTTTTCACAATTATATGTTTGTACATAAACCACTGCACTGATGATTCACAATCAATAAATACATTACGAGAATGTAATTAGGTATATTCAATACTCTGTTAATTAGTTCTGTATAAAAGTCTATAAAAATGATTCTTAAAACTAATATGAATAAATTTTAATAAAGCAAATATGAATAAATTTATAATAATATGCATTATTATGCACCACTAATAAATAATAAGTGACAATTAAATTTAATACAGAGTATTGCAATTTTTTCCATTTTGTATATCATTAGGTATTAGTTTAAAGAAGTGATATCTTTTAAATTACGATCGAACAAAGATTCTTGAAATTATCTCTGAAATAAGTTTCTATGGCTGAACTCACCAGAGGAACGCTCTAAAACTGAACTATCTACAAGTTCAAATAACAAACCCGTGGCTTAGTTAGCTCGGTACATATTGACTTTGTCTTTACTGTGGATTAGGGCGACTAAAGCCAGTATAACATAAAGATAGGTATATAAAGCGCACTTACCTCTGCAGAGGTACCTAATCTCATGAGATCGCTCTTAAGTACCCATTCCAAAATGCTCTCCAAAACACCTTCTTGACAACGTACTTGCAAGCAATCTGAGAGGTAACATCATTTTATCTGTACGGATCTATAAGCGAAGATTAGCTGCTTGGTAGCCTGCTCCTACAAATCTGTCGATGGTTACTTTACTTATGTGGCATAGGCAATACTTACTACTAGATATCGATCGATACATTCGCCTAAGATAGGCTAAGATGAAGTGGGTCCATAAAACAGAATTGGATTGAAATTAGGTGGTGGAATTGGCTGATGCAATGCAGTAAAGGATAAGTGAAGAATGAATTGTTGAAATACTTGCGAAAGATGTGTAGAAACACGTAGTTGTCTTGGACAATCACCTTTTTAGGGTATTGGTAATTAAACATCAGAATAATATTAAATTGTTACTTGTTCTGAATGAGACACGACTGTATTACCCGCTGACACTATGCGTCATTCCATTTCCTTCCGTGGATGTCGTAGAAGGCGACTAAGGAAATCAATTACCAGGAGACGGGCGGCAGCGTCTTCCTGAGATTCCAACCGCATACTACGATCGCCAACCCGCCTGCTAAGCGTGGCGATTATGGCAAAACCCCTCATGGTTATGAAAACCACGAAGGAGGCCTATGCCCTGCAGTGGGCGTCAAATGGCTGATGATGATGATGACTATGAGAAGAGACATACAAACAAAAAGGTTAAAAAGGTCAAACATTAAATAAACACCAGCTGATATTGATGTAAAGACAACATCAAACAGTTATTGCGTCCACAGTGAACGTCCAAAAGTTTCTCTCACTATTGCAACGCGTGTTACACCTACTGGCTAAGTGTGGACTTATCGCTTCGCGGCAACCGGCAATGCACATTTTGCCGGCCCAGTTATCTATCATCATCAGTCATTTGACGCCCACTGCAAGACTTAGGCGTTTTCATAACCACGAGGGGTTTTGCCATAGTCGCCACGCTTGGCAGGCGGGTTGGCGATCGCAGTATGCGGTTGGAATCTCAGGAAGACGCTGCTGCCCGTCTCCTGGTAATTGATTTCCTTAGTCGCCTTCTACGACATCCACGGAAGGAAATTCTTAATCCGGCAACACACGGAGTTATAACCCTACATAATCGGACATTAAATCTGATTTAACAATGCTTTATCTTTCTTGAGAGAAATTGTGTCTAATCACCATTCACCTCGTGTGTCCACGCTTTGTAAGGCTTACAATAAAGCCAACTGGCACCACTTTCTTGAATGCGGCTTAAACAACATTTAACCTTCTCAGTCCTGACCTTGAAAATAAGAATGGTTTTCAATTGTTATTTTCAAGGTCAGGTTAACTGAAATTCTTCATACAAAAGTCAATTTAAATGGCGACATAAGTGACTTTTAAGAAGTCGTGCAAGTCGGCCTAAATATGACTTTACCTAAGTACGATTTAGGTACCTCAGAAACTCAGGTGTTATCATATAATGTACCTATTTTCAATGTACTACTTTTACTAACACTAAAATATACATTTACTATGTACATACTAACACAATATGGATGTGATATATCTGAAACAAAAAATTACCGATAATATAATATCTTTTGTAGCAATTGTGAGGAAGTAATCAGATGGTTACAGATCGAACATGTGTTAATTATGAAAAAAATTTACGATATTGGTGACATTTTTGTGACGTGAAACATCATATCCGTCGGAAATTCCTTAAGGCGTCATTGAGATGATCCGAATCAGAACAGAAGAGTTATTTATATATTATTTATAGTCTTTTCTGAGATATGGCAGTAGACTGCCCGATAGCGGATTCTGAGTCATGCGAAACTGGTTTTCACCTTTGAGAATTAGCATCAAAACAAACTGTACCTGCTTTATGTATTTCTTAAGAACCAATGTTCATTCTAAGTACATTAGGTGATTACGGAATTAGGTAGGGATGTATCCTTTGAATACTACATCATTAGGTATTACTTGACGACCTCGTGGCGCAGCGGTAGTGCATCTGCATACCATGCGAGAGGTCCCGGGTTCGAATCCCGGGGTCGTTGTTTCTGGTTCCCACAACACAGGGTATCCTAGTGTGGGGCCAGACGCAATGTATGTGCCTGTATGTAAATGTTTATGTTTACTGAGCTATTCGCATGCCTCAGCGCTTTAAATCAACAATCCGTGGTGGACACGCGTGGTGATTAAGTCCATACTATCTCTCTGAGAGAAGGCCTGTGCCCTACAGCGGGACGTATATAGGCTGCTTATGATGACTACATCATTAGGTATTATCTACTAACAATACATCGAGCGAATGTGGGTGGAACGGCCGGTAAGGGACGTCTCAGGCGGGCAAACTTCGAATAAATAGGGGATGTATTACCAAAGGACAAAATAAAAAGTACCCGAAACGTGATCTGTCAGGATCGTGGCAAGTGGCAGTCCATGGTATCTGCCTACCCCTCTGGGATACAGACGTGAGTTTTTGTATGTATGTAGGTACTGACAAAACATAACATAAACTCACGCCCAGATAGGTAGACAGAGACCAGGGTTTGAAATTTCCAAGATCATGACAAAACTTTTTCGCTTCATCATCATTCCGGTTTCAGGTATTTATTATCTTTCCCTTCGCTATACATCCCCTATTTGGTTGAAGTATAGTACGTACAATAGAGGGTTAAATAAGATTTAGAGAACGGATTTACTCACTGGGACAATAAAACTTATACGAGGTTTCGAACTAAGCGAATTTGCCCTCTTGAAGGTTTTTGTTCCGTATTTGACACAAACATCAGAGAAAGTTATTATTAGCTCAAGAATAACCTCAGTAGTTGTCCGGAAGTTCCACTTATAGAAATTTCCACATTCATGGAAGTTCAGGCAAGCCTACGCACAGCGTGATGTGTCTGGTTATCAGGCACGCTATGAAAAGAGCCCGGCCCTGTCGCACATATTATTGAAATTATTAACGGCAGAACCTTATTTGTCTGCATTAATACTTCATGTTTGAAAATTTGCACCGACGAGCTAATAAATATTCCGAACCTATTTATTATGTCACAAAAGCGACTTATAACTTATAAACACGACCATTGCGAGTCAGCTAGCAATGGTCCAATTCGCTGAACAGACGCAAACGAATCTCCATTCTTGGAGTGTAATTTACTCATAGTGAGTCCTCGACGACCTTTCGGAACGACCGAGAGCCCAAGATTGAACTCCGACAATAGGGCACACCTTTGTATGGCACCCTGCTTCATGTTTGCCCACCCGCGCGTATGGGCTGTATACGGGAACGTTGACTTCAAACTCGAGGGCGAACGCTCGGTAAACAAAGCTGGGTACTTGGGCCTCGTTAGAGACTGACGTGTTGTGGACATACTTTAACTGTCAGATCACATCGTTTGAATTAAACTTCGAAAAGGCATTATACTCGAAGGATGAGGGCATTAATTTAATTAGTTTTTTGCAGAGTAAAACTGGCCACCTATGTTTTTATACATTATGGATAGGTACCTATCCAAAGACGTTCCTATTTACCACCGTAACAGCGGAGCAAATCTCCATTTACGTGATAAGCGTAAAAGCCTAGACCACGACGTGTGTTAGCACTTCCATTTGCGTTCGAACTTTGTGAGGAGCAACTGCGCACTTCGACACACCCTAAACAAACATGACCCAACCTTCCGCTTATGTCCCTCTCTATTGTTACAGGTTCGTCATTAACCTACTAGCGACGAATCTGGTGACGACGTGCCTGCTTGCGCCGGCCCTGTTCGGCGAGCACTCAGCATCGAGCTCCACGCGGCAAGCGTGGATACAGGCTGGAGACAGCGCGGCGGCCGCCTGTAGCCTCGCGGGCCTTCTGGCTGTCTTGCTGATCGCCCTTGACCAGCATCACGCAGTGACAGACCCTCTGCGTTGCCACACACACCTGCTGCAACGTCGACCAGTCATCTTGTGTGCTGCCACCTGGCTGGCTTCCGCTTTAGCCGCCGTGGTCAGTGCAGTGTTGGCTGTACTCCACGATTATTACACCGAGGAATTAGCCTTGAAAATCGTCGACTTAGCCAATTCGGTGTTGTACTTACTCGCTGGAGTGTTGCTGCCTGCTGCCGTAGTCTGCGTTATGTACGCGAGGATATACAGGGCGGCGAGATCGTCTGGACTCAGAGCGAGAGCGAATGGAGCCAGCGCGTTGCAACTACACGAACCACCAGCAAATCTTCCAGATCTAGTTGAAGAAGGAGAAGGACTTACTTTAAGAATAGATGTCTCGTGCGCTGAGAATACTACAACAACAGAAGTGGACAGGACAAAGTTCGGACCATTTTTGTTACCGTCTGACCGACCAAGGAGATGTCCGTCGGTGGCCAGTCTCCGTAATTCGCGGAAAGAGGGCAAGTCGAATGAAGATCTTAGGAAAGGCCTGCCATCTGTGAGCTCGGCACCTTCTCTCGCAGCGCCCCTGCTGGCCGTTCAGCCGCGAACGTCGCAGACCTCCAATAGCGGATCCAGGATCACATCTATAAGATGCCGGATTTCGAATGCATCACTGTTCAGATATAGAGAAGAGTCACGAGCGGCAAGGGTTGGACTCTTAACCGGTGCACTTGTGATGCTGCACATACCCCACGCTGTGACCACGGTCGTTGCCGCCGCAGCGCCAGAACTGGCTGAGTGCGCCAGGACGCCAGCTCTAGCCTTGCTGCTACTTGCAGCGGCGTCGTCACCCTTCCTGTTCGCGCTGCGGTCCCGCCGAGTCCAACGGGAGGCACGGCGCATCTTGCTGCCTGAGAAAAGCGCGTGGGAGCGGGCGTCCGGTGCTGCGGCTGATGGTCAGCGCGCGCGAGCAGCGTTAGAGCTCCTCCGGACTTTGTCTCCTGGAGAGAGCAATCCCCCAGTGGTGGCGTCGGGAAACGGTGGAGCGGCGGACGTGTGCCGCGGCTCATTCAGCTCCGGAGGCAGCACTCAGCTCTCCTCAGCCTCGGAGGAGTGACCCGAGCGACCGCGCCCGCCTCGGACGCCCCGCCCCACCGCTCTACTCATCTGTGATACTAGGCTAAGCCGCACCGCTCTCGGCGCGACCGTTAGACTGATTTAGTTTAAGGCTATTTATTAATTGGATCTTACCATGGAACGTGTGATTCAAATCGGTGTTTGGGGCAACGTTTGCTTACGAAGTCGGCCCTTGATTCTAAGTCATGCAGTAATGGATTTAAGTGTAAAATATTTAGGTATAAGTAGTAATTGACGATTGTCGTCCGCAATGTGAGTTAGAGTTAGGGGCTTGAACGAAGCCCCAAAACTGTTGCTGATAGGATTATAATAGCATCGTCTATCAATCGACCAATGATGATTTAGTTTCTACTTAGTACTTTAATGTAAATCTTGGATTTAGAACTTCATTGGCAAATCGAGTTGGTCCATATCTGTGACGTAAAATATCAGACAGTGATTTTGTTAAAGCATTGTTTAAGCAGTGTTTAACGCTCTTTTGGTAAGGCCTGTGTCCATGTACCTTTTCCGCTAAGCGGGAGCTTTTATATTACCTGATTATTACTATTATTACGTGTGAAATAAAATGATGGAAAATATTAAATTCTTATTGAAGTGAAACTGTTCTTTTCATTAATATACGATTTAACCCGCCTCAGTCTGGTATGTCGATCCCAAATAAAGAAGTGGATGGCGTAGGTTCCACATACTCGTATCAAATCTGAAAACTGTGAATTGTAATATGACAAAATACATTTTGAACAACTACTAAAGGACTAACTAGTTTTTTAATCAAGAACTTAACTGCTCAATAGACACTGCAGATTTCACTTGGTACACTTAAATTTAGGTAAAAAAACCCTTGATGATGATGATGTTATTAAAAAGATTCTTAGCTAAGCGATTTTTTTTTTAAAAGACAAGTAAGCCAAGATACAAATACATATAAGTGGTCCAAGTGCTTTTATAGTTATCTTATGATGGAATGCTGCCGAAGCAGAGAAAGACTTATTCGTATTAATAAAACGCTATGGCGTGTGAAACACCGATATTCGGAAAAAAACTAAAGTTGAAGATGTAACTGGCTAAGTGTCAGTCACCTCTCGCTCTGAATGAAATAACACAATTTATGTAACTACGTTTATTACCATCGGAACCCGCGATGCGCGAGTTCAGCTCGCACTTGGCCGGTAATCTAATCAAATCAAACATTATTTATTCACAAAATCAGTTTACAGCTGTGTGATATTAATAAAGTAAGTAAATATACACGCTTACATAAATCTACGGTCTGATTTCTAAAAACATATTTCCTTAGAACACTTTTCAGTGGCAGTTTACATACTCTGTGGTAAGGAAAAAACGTAACCACAGATTATTTAAACTGCCTCTGAAGAGTGTTTTAGAGGAATCGTGTTGTTTATAAATAAAACCGCTGATGTTTACATGCATCCGATTCCAGCACGCATCGGTAACTTAATTGTAAGTAGGTAATCTATACTGCTCAAAACAATTAGGGGAATCAGATTTCAAAGTGAAATAGAAAAGTTCTTTGTTTATTAATTATAAAAAAACAAAGAACCAAAGTGAAGTCATTGGATTTACTTAATTTTTAATTACCTTTAGCTAAATCCTCTCATTTTCTGTGGCCTTTCAAGAGTTCTGAGTGTTTTTATTGATTGAAGTGTGTGTTAATTTTGTTTACAAATTAATTGCCAGATCTGACGAAAACGACGACGAAGAGGGTCTAACTATGGAATATGCAGAAACTAGGAATTTTTACTCAGTAATTATCCCCCTGAGAGTAAATAATTAATCAATAACAACACTCAGAAGACTAGAAAGGCCACACTCAAGTCTTCGGTGAGTTTACTGTGATAAAAACATTTAAGAAAATTCAATTGCGTCACTTTGTTTTTAGATGTACGTGTACTCGTGGCCACAATATTAAGAGCTACCGCTGAAAACGGTGATGTTCTTTTGATTTTAATTTTTGTACAGGATGCCACTTTAACATTTAGTTATAATCAAAAACCTAAGCAAAAAGATTTAACTCCACTTTGAAAGTGATCTGTCAGGATCGTAGCAAGTGGCAGTCCCTGGTCTCTGCCTACCCCTCTGGGATACAGACGTGAGTTTATGTTATGTTATGAAATCTTATTCCCCTAATTGATTATGCTCAGCATATTTTACTAGCGGCAGACAAATTGTGAAGATACCTCTACCGTCCTCTATTTATTAGGAAGGGATCGGACTGCCGCACGCAAATGCAACAGCTCTATATTTTCACTCGGCTGTCCTAGTGGCCTGATTACGTCTGCGTGCTCAGCATTGCAACCTGGTCGAAAGTGAAGGTTATTTGAAAAAAGTATCGTGAACACATCGTGATGATACCTGCATAGCAACATTCACAATAGGAGTTTAATTATCAAATGAACATGCAATATACAAATGCAGGTTTCAGTTAACCATCGCCAGGGCAGCGATTTATAAAACTACAATTCATAGTTTATTATGACAGTTCTATGTACATTGCGTAGCCGGTTAGTACAATTGGAATTCGTAATTGTTAATCTGTGGGTTAATCGATTTGTCAGAAAAAACTATGAATGCGGCCCTGGGAGCTAGCCGGCGATTGAATAAAAAAATAAAATAAAAATAAAAACCGACCTCAAAACACTACAGTGCTAAAAATAAATAATTACAATAAATAACTTCCACACAACACAATGACTGGACCTGGTCCCAAACTAGGATAAACTGTGCTATAGTAGCCAGGCAAGGACATAACAAACATAGAAATACACCCAGACTGAGGCCATTCGTACAAATATACGGCGGCCCTCTGTGGGAATCGAACCAAGGACCTCTGTGTTGGCAGTTAAGCGCCTTGACGGCTAGTCCACCGAGGTAGTCAAAGAGTTAGAAATAATCTAAAAGAATACCTTTAAATTAGAAGTACGTATACATGTAGGTATTGTAGAAGTATAATTTGCAGTCAGTGCCCAAAATATCCTGGTCATGAAACTGGGCACCGACTACATATTATACTTCTACAATACCTGACAATACATCTAATTTAAAGGTAATCTTTTAAATTATTTCTAACTTTTTAGTGCTGTAGAGTTATGAACTCGGTTTTTAATTTTGATTTATTTTTTATTTTTTCAATTATTAGTGGGGGAGCGGGAGAAAAATAAACAAGTCCCTTATAACCATAATTTAAACTAGAAAGAAAGAAGACATTTATTTAAATTGTCACAGAAACAAAACAAAATAGTCGTGAAGAGAACATGTGAGGCATATTGAGTCGAAGGCAGCCGGGTACCATACAGTAATGTATGGCACCCAGCCACCTCGGACTCCAAATGCCTCAGTTGCTTCCGTGACAACAACAAAGGGGCTCCAACTCAGCATACTTTACTGGTGTGTGCTGCTAGCATAACACTAGCAAAACTGATTTTCAGTTGGGACCATATAAATTAACTAGGTACTTAATTCGTTGCTTTAACATTTTTAGTTCCAAATTTCCATCTCCATAAGTCTTTAACAGACCATCACCAAATTAACTTGAGACTACTTTTACGCTATTTTATGAAACATACGGATATTACTAAAGGATGGGCCCCATAAGGCCTTATTTGCTGCTGTCGATTGAAGAGTTCCATTCTCCATGTCTGAAAGTTTTCATCAAATATCACATCACCAAATTAAAATGGGACCAATTGGACGTTATATCTATTGGAACAAAATAAGAATTGTCGAAATCGGTTAGGATTTGACCGGGTTACACGAGAACGTAGCGAAAGAAAAAAAAACATACACGTCAAATTGATAACCTCCTCCTTCAACCTCGGTTAAAACCTATATTCAATTAAGAAATCTGAAACCATGGACAGCTAATCAACCTCTAGGATTATTCTTATGACATTTCAAAGGCATACGGTCGGATTCAGATTAAACGGGTAATGTTCAATGTGCTGTCAGCTGTATGGAAAAAAAAAACCATCTACAAAACTTAAGTAATGGCATTTACGATTCCTAAAAACACTCCTCAGATGCATCTTAAACCGCCCGTGGTTAAGTTAAAGACGTAGCCACAGATTAGTTAAAGTGCCTCTGAGGAGTGTCTTAGAGGAATCGTGTTTCTATAAGTAAGACCGAAGGTAAGTAAAATCATCATCATCATCAGCCTATGCTTGTCCACTGCTGGACATAGGCCTCTCCTATAGCACGCCACTGAGCACGGTCCTCGGCTACTCTGATCCAGCTCTTGCCAGCCGCCCTGCGAAGATCATCGCTCCACCGAGTCGGGGGACGTCCTACACTACGTTTACCGATCCGCGGTCTCCACTCGAGAACTCGTCTACCCCATCGGTTATCAGTTCTTCGGATAATATAAAGATAATATAAGTAGAATAAAACGTACAAATTATTAAATGTTGTTTCATTTACACTATTATTTCGATAGTAACCCGGCAACTTAACTGGGCGCGCGAATCTATCTCCTTGGCGACAGATGCATATTCAGTTTGGGCGGGTTTTACCATTGGAATGACATTGTACTGCTATTGTTTAGTAGACTGCGAAATAGTTACTATACGTATTCCATTGGACACCGATCCGTTTATTACACTCGTTGCGATAGCAATAAGTATAGAATTTGACAGTTAGACGAATCGGTCAGGATATAAGAGCTGATCCGTAGAGTCGTTAGCGGGGCCGCTTGAATAAGGACTTAAATAACTTCCACACAACTATCCTAGTCCCAAACTAGGATAACAGCACAGGCTACCCTGTTATATAGTTACCAGGCAAGGACATCACAAAAAGGACATATACACCCAGACCGAGGCCAATTAGGTAAACAAGTTAAGAAGGTGCTATTTAAAAACCAGCTGTTTCGAATAGAAACGGCAAACGCTGAATAGCATCATTGTCACACGCACATTGCTATTATTCTTAAGTAAGTGTATTTGTTGCAATAAATCATTCATTCATTAATTCAAATAATATTTAACAAAAGTTTTAGTTCAAACACAAGTGTTCATTACTTCTGGATAATAAACATGCAAATGTTTATTATCCAGAAATAAGAGAAAGTAAGTAGCAAGTATTTTTGACTCCCTTTTATCACCGGTTATAGAACTTCACTCAACAGCGGAATTAACTTGCGAATAAACTCTGAGTTGAATGAATTGCAACGAAGCAAAAAATGGATGAAGTGACTAATGTTTTACGAGATTGAAGTCATCTTTTGAATTCTGTAGAGTTTGACAATTTAAAGATCCGCTAAAGAAATTTACCACAGTGCCACACTCAATAGCTGCCACATGCACAATTTATTCTCTGGCGTATATAGGGTTACCTCAAAAATGCGCTGTAAAGAACTTGCAATTAGAGTTTTCCAAACTTCTTTTCTAGAATATTAGATTTTTTTTTTCTAAATTTTTCCAGTTCGTACATTTCTTTTTTCTTGATTTACTGAGCCACATGAGATGTTCCATGCTGGGTAGCTAGTAGGTACTACGCGGACTAGGGCGGCCAATACTGTTAGTCTGCATCTGGTACCAACAAGAAAAATAATGCAAGAGCCATATAGTCGTCTCAAGGCCCCTCTTTATCGCAATCCCAAGATAGGTGTCTATGATGAGAGGTAAACCACACAAGGTTGCCAAGTCGGTCTAGCACAGTGTTTTTCAATCTTTTTAAAGACGCGAGCCCCTTTACAATTAAAAAAAACTTACAAGCCCCCAGGCCGCCAAGACCATATTAAAAGTGTCAGTAATTTCAAAGATAGGTAATGTAATTAGAACCTACAAGTAATTGCCGTTAACGGTTGCCATAGCCTTTTTACCAAATATCGGGACTTAAATGAAAAAGTAAAGTGGGACGGTTCCACTTTGTCCTATCCTAGTTTGTAACCAGGACAATTGACGGTGTTGCGTGGAAGTGAGTAATTATTATTATTCGTTTCACATTTAAAAAATAACCCCATACATTTCTGTATTTCAAGACTGTTTTTTTTTGTAGCTTATAAACGTTTTATTGCAGGGCACGGGCTTTCTCTCAGAGAGAGATAGAGAGTGCCCACCGCGGATTGGCAATTTCAAGCGCTGAGGTATGTGAACACCTCAGACACTCAGGTTTTTCCTCACAACAGTCAACTGTTTGTGCAACTGTTTATCAATGGATTCTTTACATATAGTTACTCTCACGAGGTGTAAGCTACAGGTACCTACACTTAAGACGTATTTGTATACACACCTCATGTTATCAAAGGGCAAGATTTATCCTTTACCTAGTTAAACAATAACAAAATAAGTATTTACAATGTTGCAATATTTTATTATCGATGCCCTTTGACGAAGGATAATTGTAGTATTGAAGGTTCTTTTTGAAAAATGTTACTGTTATCAGTTTGTTTGACAGTGAAAGGAAAAAACCGAAGAGCCAAAGGTAGAGTCTGTAAAACCGTGAAGTGTCTGAACGTACAGCGTTAGTTTCAGTTAAAAATTTGAGCAAAAATATACCGTTCATTAGATTAGCACGGTCTAAGGCTGTGGTTTAATTTCCTACTTTTAAAGATTTTAAATTTTAACGAGCAGTTTACATACATACATCACATAAGGAGCTTTGCACGTCCCACTGTAGGGCACAGGACTTCTCACAGGGAGAGACTATGGGCTTAAGCCCAGGTCTTGGATGTTTACATGTTTGTGATGTCGTTGTTTCTGGTTCCCACGATACAGGGTATCCTAGTGTGGGGCCAGAAGCAATGTATGTGCCTGTATGTAAATGTTTATGTTTATGTTAATCGCCACGCGTGCCCAACGCGTATTGACGATTTCAAGCGCTCAGGTATGTGGATAGCTCAGATACTCTGGTTTCCTCACGATGTTTTCTTTCACCGTTAGCGAGTGGTATTGCTACTATAACGTCACAAATGTACATAACCTAGAAAACAAAGTCATAGGTACATGCCCGCACTGGGAATCGAACTTGGGTCTCTCGCTTCGGAGTCCAATGTTCTACCCACTAGGCTGCCGCCGCTCGATTGACATAAAATAATGCAACTAGACAAAAAGTCTGCAGTAGGTAACTTTACTGTTCATTAGAAAAATATGTATCTACACACTTGAACACATTTTGAAAACACACACAACAAACACACATATGCGAACCGCAGCTGATAAGTAATAACGTTTGGAGGCGCGGCGTGTGGCGTCATGATGACGTTTGCACGCACAACTGATAAAAGGAGCTGTCGTAAACAGTGACTGATAACAGTAATGTCAGATGGCGGGCCTGTTGGCGAAGAAAAACAATAACATTGCGTCGTGATCGTAGCTTTTCAGTGTTATTTATAAAAACACGATTAGTTAAAACACTGATTTAAAAGCGATGCGACTACGCAGCGGGCTCGCAGCGATTGCGCGGCGGACTTGCGGCGTGCGATCCGCGTTTTGGGCGCTCAGTAGCAAAATGGATTGATCTGATGAGGAAACACTACAGCTGGCTTTGTCACTTCGAAGACGTAGGAAAGCTGATGTAAGTCAACAACAAAACTGGGAGGATTCATTATCAAGTAATCTACTGGGAGAGAGCGACTACTATGCATCCCGTATAACGGGACGATTGTAAATCTTATTACCGTGTGGCGCTGGATTAAGAATAGCGTCACTCCATTTCCTTCCTTGGATGTCGTAGAAAGCGACTATGGAAACAAATTACCAAGAGACGGGCAGCAGCGTCTTCCTGAGATTCCAACCGCATACTGCGATCGCCAACCCGCCTGCCAAGCGTGGCGATTATGGCAAAATCCCTCATGGTTATGAAAACCATGAGGGAGGCCTGTGCCCTGCAGTGGGCGTCAAGTGGCTGATGATGATGTAAATCTTATCTTAGCTTTGATATGGCTCAAGGGGGCCGGGGCGGACTGTCGAACGCGATTGTACAAAATGGCGTCGCGGCAACATCGTCACGACGACGTGACTTAAGGAATCTTGTTTTAATAAATAAGACTGAATTGTTTTTACTTAAAATTGCACAGAAACTGCGATTTAAGGTACGTCAAACGGTGTCGTTTTCAAGCGCCGTTAAGGCTGGGTTCTTCGAGCGCACGGATTTGTATGGGACTTATTGCGCTGCGCCACCGAAAAGTTGGGGGAGAAGTGGGCATTTAAGAAATTACAGAAATGCAGATCCTATTAATAGATTATTAACGACCGACGTCACCAATACATTCAGTAATAGTCATTTAAGTATATTTTTCCTCAGTACAGCTCAAATAAGAAGAAGAAGAAAGACATTTATTATACCAACAAGATACATTACAGAAACAAAATAAGCAGATAAGTAACATAATATGCACAACAACAGAAAGAAAACTAAAACATTATCTAGTGATAATTTAGACTCATGTTCTAGATAGGACATTGAAAAGTAATATAAATTTTTTTCGGATTTTAAATTTTACCATTAGGGAGTAAAATGTATTTTTAAACACCTGATCAGGAGTTATGTTTAAGAACCCAGCCTTAATAGGACCGTTATTGTCTAGCACGCAAAAACGCTGATAAAAGTTGAGCAGTTACTTAAACAGTTTTTAACACAATCTGGTTAATATATCCTACTGATAAAATGTGTTATTCTTGAGGATATTTCTCAAAACATGGTCTTTGAATCATAATCAAATTCCGCGACAAAAAACATACCAAAGATAAAGTCACCCCAAAGTTAAAATAACTTTCAAACAATCGTATCTCTGTTATTTATTTAACTTTATCGATAATATAATTTTAAAGAAAACAACTCGTCATGAACTTCTTACAAACTAGTTGCAGGCCACTCAACGGGTTAGCAAATTCCATTATTATCTAGCTAGAGTCGCAACTATGCAGATGCACATCTAATCCTGTTGGAAGCCGATGTTTGCGATAACAATTAGTATGGAATATGGCAGTTAGACGATCGGAATTTCTCTGGATTTCGTGCGAGTAATATAGGAGCATAACACAGTTAAAAGAAAAAAAAAACCGGCCAAGTGCGAGTTGGACTCACGCACGAGGGGTTCCGCACCCTTCGTACGCTATACACTACATTAGACATAAGATTGAGAAAAAACGACAAACAATCACGTTTGTTGGGAGCCCCTTTAAATGTTTATTTTATTTTAATTCTTTTTAAGCGAATATAGAACTAAATATTCTGTGAATATTTCAAGCGTCTACCTGTTGCCATTATTAATATCGAGCAAAGAACGGCGAAAAAATTACGTTTGTTGTATAGGAGCCCCGGTTAAATATTTTTTTTATTCTGTTTTTAGTATGCGCTGTTATAGCGGCAATAGAAATACATCATCTGTGAAAATTTCAACAGCCTAGTTAACACGGTTCATGAGACACCCTTCGGGTACGGAACCCTAAAGAATATGACGTTCATTTAGATATTTTTCAGTTCGTTCAAAGAAGGCCATCGTTCCACCGTCCACATGTTCCATGATAATGATATGCAGGTGCAGCCCAGTCCGGCAGTAGTTTTCCAAGAAATCTTGAGAGTCACGGTTACTAGAGTTTTCTTATTGAAGTTAGAGTTTTCTTTCAAGTCATCCTTTACCTGTCAGATAACATATTACGAGACCGAAGGTAAACAATAAGCACAATTACGGTAGGATAGAGACGCAATAAGGGTACAAATAATCTGTATTTTATATGCATCCCATTGTAGGGCACAATCCTTCTCTCAGAGAAATATAGAGAGAGGACAAGAAAACTCCACTAATCCCACTTATATCACAACTAGTTAGCTAATTAATATGGCAAAGCAAACGTTGTTTTGCCATATTAATAAGCCTGCGATCTGATTTCAAAGCTACCTAATAAACAAACTTTTTTTATAAGAACCGACTTCAAATCGCTACGGTACTAAAAACAAAGAATTCATTCCTTTAAATTCGATGTAGGTTCTGTAGAAATATAGTTTGGAGTCGGTGCCAAGTTACATGACCATTTTGGGCACCGACTCCAAAATATATTTCTACAACACCTATAATTTAAAGGTCTGATAAAATTATTTCTGTGTTTTTAGTGCTGTAGTATTTTTTAGTCGGTTTTTATTTTAAAAAATATATTTAACGATATTTTGTGACTATTACTACGACTCCGCCAAAATGTGTTTTCAGAAAGAAAACACGTATTTGTGACTGTAATTAACGTATTTTGATAGAGAAAATGAAATAAACTTCACATCGGTTTCAGGTAGTTTGGTTTGGTTTAAGCAGAGACAATTTTTTTTCAATTTAATTCCATTAATTTGTTGTTTCAGACATTTAGTCCATATTTACATTTCATTTCTATTAATATTTTGTTTCAGTAATAATCTTATAACTATGTTAGTATGTTTCAAAATACACCCCTAAAAATCATATTAACACGACAGTAATGAATGTCGATGAAGCAAAGGAGGTTTTGAAAGTTTTGGGGGTTTCGGGGAAACTCTGGTCTCTGCCAAACAACTTTGTAGCCCTGGTCTCTGCCAAACACCTTTGTAGCCCTGGTCTCTGCCAAACACCTTTGTAAACAATATTTTCAGCAATGCTTTGTTTACGTAAGAGGAATCTGTATCAAGTACAGAATACATAATATTATTTAATATCTACATAGATAGGATTACCCACAAACGATTGTGGTCATGTAATTGCATACCGTTTTACGCAGGATGGTGGTCAGGCAAACAATATACAACGTCTCGCACAGAATATATATGAGTGCCTCGTTCGTCTAGCGGTAATAAGCTTGACTACCGTAGAAGAGGTCATGGGTTCGATTCCCGCTGAGAGCCGCCAAACTTAATTTGTAAGAATGGCTTTAGTGTAGGTGTATTTTAGTGTTTGCTGGTTTTCAGAGTTATGTTGTGTGGAGATCATTATTATTTGCGAATTAATAAATTGGTATACCCACAGGGCTAGTTCCACTCATAGACTTCTATTGTAGGTATTATAAGTAGGTATTTATTTACAAAACCGGCCACGTGTATGTCAGACTTGCGCACGGAGGGTTCTGCGCCAATCATCAAATAACTTTTGTGTAACGTTTGAGTTTTTGGCAAAAATGTGTTTTCTTTCTAGTTTGAGTCCCTATTGACCGGTTTCCTTAAGTTTTATTATGCACTGCAATTATACTAGGTTTGACACTTGTGTTTATTACCGTGACAATATGTAGTGCAAATAAACATGTGTCTTGTAAGTTTTATCCTTTACTTTTCTATTTTTCGGAGAATCTGCAATAATAACATATAATCTTCGTGCATGTTCATGCTATTTCTTAAGTTACATCCTATTGAATGTTTCGTGTGCAATAAAGTATAATAATAGTAGTAATAGTTAATAACTTGCGAAAATTTCCTACGTTACACGAGATAGAGCGCATCACAGTCATCACTGACAACACACATTGGTTATACACATTTGTCTTGAGACACTGAGGTATTTTGGACGCGAAAATGTGTTTTAGTTTTCCGAACGCTGCCCATCCGAGTTGGATTCGACGAGTGACCTCTTTCTCGTAGTTGGACTTACCTAACTGGACTGTTTGTCCCAGATGTACATAGTGGTCGACCACTTCGAGGTCAGAGTTGACAACGTCGATAGGAGTGGGTGCTACATGGGAGTTCGACATTATCTTAGTTTCGTCCATGTTCATTTTAAGACCCACTCTGTTAGAAGCTCTGTTCAGATCATTGAGCATTGAACTCAAATCTTCCAGGGTCTCAGCCATAATCACTGTGTCATCGGCGAATCGAAGGTGAGCTGATGTACTCGTCATTAATGTTGATGCCAGATCCTTCCCAGTCCAGAAGTTTGAATACGTCTTCAAGTGCAGCTGTAAACAGTTTCGGTGATTTTACAACATACTTCGACAACATACTAAGTCTAAATAATAGGGTACCGTTGGCATCCTTCTGATACGGAACCCGAAAAAGTGTCCTCTTTCCATATCTTATTACAGCGCTGCAAGGCTCTCCATGAGAATCGAATAAATTGCATTATGGCGCGTAGAGGAATTATGGCGCCATCGCACCTTACTTCCTGGCATAAAATCTTATACAGGGTTATTTCCAAAATGCAGAATGGGGAACTTGCGTCTAACCTAGATTGGAGTGGCATTGCCTTTATACCACAGAAGATTTAGAAAAACTCAAGATAATTATATTTTTTGCAAAAAATCAAGTTAATGTAATAATAAAAAAACATAATGGATTTCGTTTTTTCATTGAATTCTAAACGTTTTATAAAACGGGTGTGCCTAGATGCATAAAAAAATATGTTAGGAGATAACTCGGATATTGATAAACGTTTCATCATACATTATAACTATAAGGCGTCACGTGCACATTATGACATCATAGTTTGAACCCGATTTGTATGGCGCGGTTTTGTAGCACGTAACTATGACTTTCCGACAGGTTATATTACGAAAAGTATTAAGTAGACGTAGGGAAAAAAAATTACCACGATTATTTATCTTTTAACATAGCCTTTCCAATTACACTAAAATATGTTTTAGTGCAATATCTCCATTGGGGTGTCTCAAGAACTGCCCATCTTATAAACAACTTTGCAGATGATATTGCAATTTATGGTCGTTCTTTTTACCTTGTAAACGGTATTACATAATTTCGGTTAGTTTATTAGCGAATAGAGAATCCCGGGCTTTGACAATATATAGCTTATCCGGAATAACAACGACGTCATTACAACATTTTGTCGATAGTTTTACAGAAACTAGAATGAATTAGCATATAATGTATAATGCGTCGTTTGACTGAAATTAATAGAAATGAAAATCGGGCTACCCTAGACATACTTCTTAAGGACCTCTCGTCTACTGCAGTAACCCTACTTTCTTGTTTCTTTTGCCATAACCAAGTGTCGGTAGCATACATAAGTGGACCAGCAGCACTCCATTAGAAATTTCTTAGAAATTTATCCATAGATATGCCTATACGGCTTAGACCGCCTTACAACCCGGTGGTGGAAACAAAGTCGTCTTGTCTTAAATCGCCTATAGCACCTATAGATCCGATTCCACAGATTTACGTAAACTGAATATAGTCGATGTTTTTTAACCGACTTCAAAAAAGGAGGAGGTTATCAATTCGACGCGTATTATTATTATTATTTTATTTTTTAAAGGACATACAATTATTGTGCATTACTTCGTTATCACGAAGCAAGACACTTAAATATTATGCTACAATTTAAATTATTATAATTATCTTTACAATGAAATTTATTTGATTACAATCCAATCTATGTATTTACTCAATATAATATTACACAATGTACACATAATAATATAATGCAATAATAATTTAATTTATGCTTATTTTGACATTGAAATACCAAATTACTGCCAAATTACAGACAGAATTAAAATAAAATAAATATTTAAAGGGGCTCCCATACAACAAACGTGATTGTTTGTCGTTTTTTCTCAATCTTATGTCTAATGTTTTATAGTGTATAGCGTACGAAGTGTGCGGAACCCCTCATGCGTGAGTCCAACTCGCACTTGGCCGTTTTTTTTTCTTTTTAACTGTGTTATGCTCAGTAATCGAATAATCGGATGCATATTTACCTAAAGTTATTTTTTGGCTCAGAAATTATGGAAGCGGCTTCTTAAAACATATTTTTTAAATATAAATCCCGGGATTTCAGAAAATTCGGGAATGCAAAACTAATCGCATACGTAGCATGGAGACGACTTATTTAGCGTGTAGTATTATGAATTTAAAAAACCCGGGACTCTAGTATTACATAATTATTTATATGTGTCTTTGTTTAAAGTTTATTTTAGCCGTTTTGACGTTTGCAATGACAGTTTGGCAATTAACTTTATAACATTAGCCAGCACCCGATCTATAGTCGGAAAGCACTAAACGATAATTCTGAAATCGCTTGATTTTTTACGATCGATACAAAAGTGCATTCCATATTAGCAAACACCTGAACGCAAGTATCTGTATTCACCCGACTTAATTCTATAACCAAAACACTGTATTCGTCGATTCCGGAATCCCGGGATTTTTTCGATACAAAAGTGCATTCCATAACAGCCAACACCTCAACTTTAGGTAAATATGCATCCGATTATTCGATCACTGGTTATGCTCCTATATTACTCGCACCAAATCCTGAGAAATTCCGATCGTCTAACTGCCATATTCCATACTAATTATGGTTATAAGGGACTTATTTATATTTCTCCCGCTCTCCCACAAAAAATTGAAAAATAAAAAAATAAAAAAAATTAAAACTGACTTCGAAACACTACAGCACTAAAAAGTTAGAAATAATTAGAAGTATTTATACATGTAGGTATTGTAGAAGTATAATTTGTAGTCGGTGCCCAGTTTCAAGACCAGCACATATATTTTGGGCACCGGCTCCAAATAAATACTTCTAATTATTTAAATTATTTCTAACTTTTTAGTGCTGTAGTGTTTCGAAGTCGGTTTTCATTTTTTATTTATTTAAGTTTGCAAACAGATATACAGCCACACCTTATCATAATAACATCTCCACAACCACAACATAATTTCTTATTGGCCTGTTTCCTACGATACCCTGTGCTGTCACAAAGACGAATATACACAGTCTGCCCCCTTTTGCACAAATAAAGGCGGCCCCCAGCGGCAATCAAACCCATGGCCTCTGGCTTTGTAGTCAAGCGTGTTACCGACAGACTAACGAGGCAGACAAGACAAGACAAACAACCCAACAGTTATCCGTACGGTGTGAATAAAGGGACGGTTCATCGCCCCCCAACGCTAATCGCTAACGCTGACCGTGTGTCTGTCTGACCGACTGCCTGACGGAACCCGCCCATCCGTGAGGAATCCTGCACGGAGAAAATATCGCCGTTTTTCAGCGCAGCTAGTGATACAAGTACAGTGCCGGTTTATCCCGTGTGGTTTTCGGTGGAAGCGTATGACCAACCCGACCCATCCCTTGGGTGTCGTAAGAAGCAAGTAAGAACTGACCTGCCCCTATATTACTCGCACCAAATCCTGAACGGTGAAATTCCATACTTATTGCTAGCGCAAACGTCAGGATTCCTCATTTATTTTATTAAAATAAAATAATTAAAATAAATGACACAACTTTGCCGAAGGCAATGCGAATGGTGGCGCGGTTGCCGGGTCGCCTATCTCCCTCTGCGTTATGCTCGTGAACTGGTGCTATCCGTAGGTTTGGCCGCAGCATTGGTGTTTTCCTACGTTTGTAGGAAATAGGATGTTGTTAGGACTCGTACCAATGTAAGTATCACACTTGGGCTGACTTGTGCCAACGCTATCTGATAGTTGGTTAAGCGTTATCCAGTGAAATTTAATAAGTCCGAAAACATCTTACACCACGACATTTGCAGAGATATCCAATCCTCACAAACCTCTTTCGATTCATCAACATTCATTAGTCGCTGTATGCGGGCATGCCGGTTTCGGGTAGGTACTTTTTATTTTGACCTTCACTTGCAATGAATGATGCGGACCAGACGACGCAGCGTGGGAAGGCCCCCCACCAGATGGTCTGACGACCTGGTTACGATGGCGGGGAGTCGCTGGATGCGGGCGGCACAACACCGGGAAGCTTGGAAAACCACGAGGGAGGCCTATGTCCTGCAGTGGGCGTCAAATGGCTGATGATGATGAATGGAAAGAAAAAAAAACAATCTTGAGATTTTCAAGCTTTCGCTTATTGGAAGTGATTTAATCAACGATTAGAGATTTAATTTTTTCCATTTGTCACTTAATTTTGCGAGCGTACCTATTATCTGAATAATATGTTTGTCAATATCATGTTTTTATTTCTTTTTCAAGTACTAGGATGTAGGCCGAACTGTAGGTAGTCATACGATACGCAAACATCGTCGAGTTACAGCATATGATCACCGTGATATGATGCAATGTATGTGTCAAGAATACATCGGAGAAGTAACCAGAGAATGCTCGGTTGCGATGGGCAAAAGTTGCTAAAAATAAACGAATTATTCGAATATTGAGTTTATTCGACCATATCCGAATAACAGTTATTGTACAATCGACAGTAGTATAGTGGGCCTCTGCGCACAGTTTGCGCTTTCATTCCGCATACGCAGCAGTTGTGCTTGTATACCTTCGGGCATTTGGGATGGATGATACTCAAATTATCAAATAAGTCGATAAAGACAAAAACCGCATTCGAAATACGCGCTAAGCAGAACTAAGTTTGCAAATTTTAATACTAGATGGCGCTCATTCTTCATTGCGGTATGGTAAAGAATGCTGTCAGCATCACTTTAGGTTTCATAATGAAGATGCCTCTGAAAATTTATCGTTTCATTTCATTTCTCATGGATCCCGTGAACAGATGTTAACCTACCTGCTTTACCTACCTACTTTTGTAAAAATAATTTAGTATTATTAGATAGCATGGTGAGGAATTATCGCTGAACATACATAAAACATAAACGAACTGAAAACCTATTTCGTTTGTTGAAGTCGGTTACATACTGTGAGGTCGCTTTTATACATACCTAGTAATGTAAATGGCAAGTGGCACACCCTGGTCTCTGCGTACCCCTCCAAGATACAGGCGTGAGTGTATGTAATGTAATGCAATGTAATAATGTAGGTAAAGCAATAATGTAATTGAAATATATGAATATATATTACATATGTAATTATTAAAATTCATGATTTTATTCCGTGTGGCGCCGGATCAAGAATAGCGTCACTTCCGTGGATGTCGTAGAAGGCGACTAAGGAAATCAATTACCAGGAGACGGGCAGCAGAGTCTTCCTGAGATTCCAACCGCGTCCTGCGATCGCCAACCCGCCTGCCAAGCGTGGCGATTATGGCAAAACCCCTCATGGTTTTGAAAACCACGAAGGAGGCCTATGTCCTGCAGTGGGCGTCAAATGGCTGATGATGATGATAATGATGATGATTTTATTGCGACCACGCAGTTTGAGGAAATGTTACATTCAGAGTTTGTCTCATATATGACACTCGCTCAGGGCACAGTAACTTTCAGTAGCATGCAGTAGCTATTTAAGGCTGTTCTTATGTGAAAAATGCTGTTTTGCTCGCACAATTTAGTAATTTTAGTAATTGTAATAATAAGTATACTTTTGTTTTGAGGGTTTGACAGAATAAATTCAAGGCATATTATGTTTCTTATCCTGTACTAAGTTTGTGATTGAGAAAACTTGATTCAAAATTTAACAGACCACATTTATCAAACGTTTATTCACATTATTACAATATTAAAAATGTTAAATTGTGCGAGTGAGACAGAATTCTCCACGAAGGAACATGGTTGGCTGGTTTTTACAACCTAACTGCCAAATCAGGTGTCTTAAAATACATTTTACTCTCTAATAGTTAGTATTTAAAATCTGACAAAAAAAATGTTACTTTTCAATGTCCTTTCTAGGCCTTTGATCATTATTCTTATGATTTTTTAAACTTTATGGTATCAAAAAAAAAAATGCGATCATGAGTCTAAATTATCACTAGATATGGTTTTATTTCAGGTGTACTGCCCCTATATTACGCTCACCAAATCCTGAGCGATTCCAATCGTTTAACTGTCAAATTAGTATGCAATTTGACAGTTAGACGATTGGAATCGCTCTGGATTTGGTGCGCATAATTAGGCCACAGAGTTTTGGATAATAAAAATATACCAAAATTACTATCACAGAATACTTTGATGACATCGAGTTTTGGATAATAAAAATATACCAAAATGACTATCACTGTATACTTTGATGACATCGGTCGTCAAAATTCTATGACAAGGATTAAAATTTGTGTTATTTCAAAAATGCCTACATTTCCCCCAATTTTTTGCTCGCGCAGCGCAATAAGTCCCATACAAATCCGTGCGCTCTGAGAACCCCGTCTTAAGTCACGAGCAATGCTGACAATGTAACTACCTATGGTCTATTGGTGCAGCGCACAATTTTGATCGAGTGTCATTCGAATTGTTAATATGTAGAACGAATCGAATAAGCATCCGCATATTATTCGCATCAGTCGAGGTGGGTCTAAGTGCGATTTGAGTGCAAACGTGTAAGTAGAATCTTGAGATCGGATTTTTCAAAAATTTTGTGAACACCTATTAGCGATACCCCTCGGTTTCTCTGAAGGTTTAATCAATCAATCGGCCCGTATTTGTCCACTGCTGGACTTAGGCCTCCCCCAAGGCGCACCTGTTTTTTTCTGTCCTTGATTGTCCTCATCCAGCCAGTGCCCGCAATCTAGGTCAGTTGATCGGTCCAGCGAGCTGATGGGCGTCCTACGCTGCGTTTGCTGGTGCGTGGTCTCCACACGAGAACCTTTGCACCTTTGCAGCCCATTGCCACTATATCTCGCTAATCTTATAGGCTATTTCAGTCACCTCAGTTATTTGGCGAGCTGTCTCATTTCCGGTGTATCCTTACTTTTAAGCCTAGATTAGGTACACATGCACAGAAAATATCTTGTTAATTATCTTGTTAGGTTAATTTTAGTTCATGTTTTATATCCCATAAAAAAATGTCTTCCGTAAGGTTATGTTTAATCTATTATTCATTTTTTTATAATTACTGTTTATCATAAGAAATTATGTTGTTAAATTTAAATTGGTTCCTCGCGATATAGGCTAAGCCTAGTGCAAGGACCCCTGGTAGTTTTTGTAGTTTTAGTTTTTAATAATAAAAATATATTTTTTTTTAAATTTAATTTTAATTTCTATAATCCATCAAAAAGACTCCAAGCATAGCATAGCCCGTCCCATAGCTGTTTTGTGAAGATCAAATGTGGCGAACTCGCTAACTGAGCCGTTCAGTGTTTACCTACCTCGGCGCTTGGAAGTGGCAATCTGCGATGGGCACGAGTGGTGATTAATGCTGGGTTCTCCGAGCGCAAGGATTTGTTTTTAAATTATGCGATAGAGTTTAAAAAAATTATAACAATAATAATTATTCACGGACTTATATGGGACTTTTTGTGCTGCGCGAGCGAAAAGTTGGGGGGAAAAGTAGGCAAATTGCAGAAATACAAATCATATTAATAGAATTTTGACGACCGACGTCGCTAACCTTATTCGGTATATTTTTTATTATAAAAAACTCATCATCATCATCATCAGCCATTTGACGCCCACTGCAGGACATAGGCCTCCCTCGTGGTTTTCATAACCATGAGGGGTTTTGCCATAATCGCCACGCTTGGCAGATCTTGGTTGGCACAGCTTGGTTGGCGATCGCAGGATGCGGTTGGAATCTCAGGAAGCCGCTGCTGCCCGTCTCCTGGTAATTGATTTCCTTAGTCGCCTTCTACGACATCCACGGAAGGAAATGGAGTGATGCTATTCTAATCCGGCGCCACACGGAGTAAAAATAAAAAACTCAGTACACCTCAAATAAAACCATAACTAGTGATTTTAGACTCATGTTCGCGATTTGAAAAATCGTAAAAGTAATGACCGAGAGAGGACATTGAAAAGTAATATACCTACATATTTTTTTGATTTTAAATACTAAGCTGATTTAGGGGCAATGTCCGAGAGCCCAGCCTTAAGCCCAGTTTCTCTGTCTGAGAGAATGTGAATCTACCTAATAGAATCTATAGCCGGTTCAAAACAACTCGGTTTTGTTTTTGTACATGGCTAGAACTAATTTGAAATTATATCCAAATACTTAAGGGGCTACTCGGAGCTAACTAGCGCTAGCAGGAGAATAAAATAATATATAGAAAGAGAAAGATAGATGTAATATATAGAAAGAGATAGACAGCGGTCGTAGCCTAGTGGGTAGAACATCGGACTCGGAAGCGAGAGACCCAGGTTCGATCCCCAGTGCGGGCATGTACCTATGACTTGGTTTTCTAAGTTATGTACATTTGTGAAGTTATAGTAGCAATACCACTCGCTAGCGGTGAAGGAAAACATCGTGAGGAAACCTGAGTGTCTGAGCTGTTCACATAGCTCAGCGCTTGAAATTGCCAATCCGCAGTGGGCACGCGTGGTATTTAAGCCCATACTCTCTCCCTGAGAGAAGGCCTGTGCCCTACAGTGGGACGTATATAGGCTGCTTATAATAGATAGATAGAGAACACTTTATATAATAGCGACATTTATTTTTAGAACTAGTTAGAGGCCAGTTTTGGCGGAAATCTAGTAGATTCAGAGGTTATTAACACTATATTCTAGGCTGCAGGTTATAAAGTTATATTACCATTATTGACATTTATGATGTTTACTTTTTGCATAAACGTATTATATAAGAAGGTAATATTATTTTCACTTCTCATGCTCTAAAAGTTTGTCTTTATGTCGTGCGTAGGCGACATAAAGTCGCTTTTTATGCTCTAGAGCATAAAGTAAAATCTTCGTCGAAGACCAAGGCAATCGCTGCAACAGCCACACGCATCACAAATACAATCTAATACAACATTAAATATGCCAGGAAAAACGATTACTTTAAATATTTCGCATTGCTCTAATGTAACTTTCAATTTTAATTAAATTAGCATTTACTATATTTACATGTTGCTGTTTCATTTCCTCGCAATCGAAGTGAAAAGTAAAGTGTACAACTCGTCCATAAAACCCATTTTACACTCGACTTTATATCTATCCTCGCTCGCAAGCTCGCTCGGATGGATAAACGTCTCGAGTAAAATGGTGCGTTTTATGCACTTGTTGTACAATCTACTATTTTTCCTCATTAGTAGTTTGCTTCGGGTAGCCCCTTTAGTAAAAGCTCTATGAATTATTTTCCGTTCGTCCTTGGACGTAATATTCATAGACCATTATCTTATTACTTTCACTCAAAACAATAAAACTGAACCTTAAAGATAACAGGATAGGAAATACGAAATTCATCACATGCTAATTTGTAGTGTTTTCAGTAGCATCGCATTTTTATGAATCCTTTTATTACGAACACTTGAAAACAAACGAAAACGAAATGCGGCCGAACGACCAAATGTGTACCGTCGTGTAGGATAAACAAACTAACTCCCGGTTTCTCGTATAGGTACTAAGCATCTGAAATCTACTGTTGTTTATTTTATACGAACTTCGGCTAACTGACTGCAGTAGATTAACGTATTTTATTTTATTTTTTTATTTTATTTATTAGGCACACAAAACAGACATTAGCCAGCACATCATCAAGACAACATCAATTACTATGTAAAATCTAAACTAATATCCAAAACATGTGTACACAGCATGATCACAGTCTACGACATTAAACTTGAACGAGTCACTCAGCTAACACATTATTATGTGTTTTTTTGTATTGTTATTATATTGTACGAGAAACGGGGTGTAAGACACAAGCCCGAGCGATTAGTGAATCAATAAGCTAATAGCAAGGTTAGTTATGGTTTTAGGAGGTCCGAATCCATTTAACCTACATGTACCTATATTATGTGAACCTAAAAAAATAAATAAAATATAATTAAATATTTAAAAAAATATTGAACGAATAAAGACCTTGTAGGGTCCAGTAGTGACTACACTGTCTATAACAAGTCATGCGAAGTAAATTATGTAGGTACTGATACGGTGCTCGTATTATATTACGGGCAATTTTGCTATGGAAAATACCTTCTCTAGACGTAAACAATGATACCGGTGTGAAGTTAGCTGACAAACTTAGCTGACAAACATAGCTGACACTATTACACGACCAAATAAAATGGTCGTTTTTAAAAAAGGGAACATTCTGACCGTACGTAATTGTGACAATAAAAGATGTTAATACATATCTTAATTATGGCTAAATACCGTGGCATAGCAGTGAAAACGTGAAGAAATAAAAAATATTCGCAAAATATTTATCCTTATCCTTAGATAATATTTATCCTTAGATACTAAGGAAACTGTTAAGGTATAAATAGAAGCATCAAACATGTTCAGTTTTTGTGATAAAGTGGAGCCGACAAACAATTTGTGAGAAAAATCTCTCCGGAGTTGCGCCCTGGACGACATACCGCAGAAAACAGAATTTCTACCACTTTAGAAATACAAAATTATGATTGCATAGACTCTAAAGTATTTTAAATAAATCAATTTATACCTTCAGACCCTTCAGTTTCTCTGAAATCGGGCGATAGACAAAAATAATGGAGAAAATTTCAAATAACCTTTGTGTTTTTCTTGAGATATACGAAAAAAACGAATTTCTACCAGGCTGGATTTATGTCTTTTCGGTTCCTTAGATACTACTTAAACTACTCAACTATAAATTGAGACATGAAACCATTCAGTTTTTGTGATAAAGCGGAGCTGACAAATAATTTGTGAGAAAAATCTCTCCAGAGTTTCTTTCTGGGCGACGTATTGCACCAAAACGAATTTCTACCACTTAAGCAATGCAAAATTATGATTGCATAGACTCTAAAGTATTTTAAATAAATCAATTTATACCTTCAGACCATTCAATTTTTCTGAAATCGGGCGATAGACAAAAATAATGGAGAAAATTTAAAATAGCCTTTGTGTTTTTCTTGAGATATACAAAAAAAACGAATTTCTACCAGGCTGGATTTATGTTATTTCGGTTCCTTAGATATTATTTAAACTACTCAACTATAAATTGAGACATGAAACCATTCAGTTTTTGTGATAAAGCGGAGCTGACAAATAATTTGTTAGAAAAATCTCTCCAGAGTTTCTTTCTGGGCGACGTATTGCAGCAAAACGAATTTCTACCACTTTAGAAATGCAAAATTATAATTGCATAGACTCTAAAGTATTTTAACTAAATCAATTTATACCTTCAGACCATTCAGTTTTTCTGAAATCGGGTGATAGACAAAAATAATGGAGAAAATTTCAAAAAGCCCTTTATGATTTTCTTGGGATATACCAAAATAACGAATTTCTACCAGGCTGGATTTATGTTATTTCGGTTCCTTAGATACTACTTAAACTACTCAACTATAAATTGAGACATGAAACCATTCAGTTATTGTGATAAAGCGGAGCTGACAAATAATTTGTTAGAAAAATCTCTCCAGAGTTTCTTTCTGGGCGACGTATTGCAGCAAAACGAATTTCTACCACTTTAGAAATGAAAAATTATAATTGCATAGACTCTAAAGTATTTTAAATAAATCAATTTATACCTTCAGACCATTCAGTTTTTCTGAAATCGGGCATTAGACAAAAATAATGGAGAAAATTTAAAAAGCCCTTTATGATTTTCTTTGGATATACAAAAAAAACGAATTTCTACCAGGCTGGATTTATGTTATTTCGTTTCCTAAGATACTAGTTTAACTACTTTACTATAAATTGAGACATAAAACCATTCAGTTTTTGTGATAAAGCGGAGCTGACAAATAATTTGTTAGAAAAATCTCTCAAGAGTTTCTTTCCGTGCGACGTATTGCAGCAAAACGAATTTCTACCACTTAAGCAATGCAAAATTATGATTGCATAGACTCTAAAGTATTTTAAATGAATCAATTTATACCTTCAGACCATTCAGTTTTTCTGAAATCGGGCGATAGACAAAAATAATAGAGAAATATTAAAATAACCTTTGTGATTTTCTTGAGATATACAAAAAAAACGAATTTCTACCAGGCTGGATTTTTGTTATTTCGGTTCCTTAGATACTACCTAAACTACTCAACTATAAATTGAGACATGAAACCATTCAGTTTTTGTGATAAAGCGGAGCTGACAAATAATTTGTGAGAAAAATCTCTCCAGAGTTTCTTTCTGGGCGACGTATTTCAGCAAAACGAATTTTTACCACTTCAGAAATACAAAATTATAATTGCATAGACTCTAAAGTATTTTAAATAAATTAATTTATACCTTCAGACCATTCAGTTTTTCTGAAATCGGGCGATAGACAAAAATAATGGAGAAAATTTAAAATAACCTTTATGATTTTTTTGGATAAAAAAAAAACGAATTTCTACCAGGCTGGATTTATGTTATTTCGTTTCCTAAGATACTAGTTAAACTACTTTACTATAAATTGTGACATGAAACCATTCAGTTTTTGTGATAAAGCGGAGCTGACAAATAATCTGTGAGAAAAATCTCTCCAGAGTTTCTTTCTGGGCGACGTATTGCAGCAAAACGAATTTCTAGCACTTTAGCAATGCAAAGTTATGATTGCATAGACTCTAAAGTATTTTAAATAAATCAATTTATACCTTCAGACCATTCAGTTTTTCTGAAATCGGGCGATAGACAAAAATAATGGAGAAAATTTCAAATAACCTTTGTGTTTTTCTTGAGATATACGAAAAAAACGAATTTCTACCAGGCTGGATTTATGTCATTTCGGTTCCTTAGATACTACTTAAACTACTTAACTATAAATTGAGACATGAAACCATTCAGTTTTTGTGATAAAGCGGAGCTGACAAATAATTTGTGAGAAAAATCTCTCCAGAGTTTCTTTCTGGGCGACGTATTGCACCAAAACGAATTTCTACCACTGAAGCAATGCAAAATTATGATTGCATAGACTCTAAAGTATTTTAAATAAATCAATTTATACCTTCAGACCATTCAATTTTTCTGAAATCGGGCGATAGACAAAAATAATGGAGAAAATTTAAAATAGCCTTTGTGTTTTTCTTGAGATATACAAAAAAAAACGAATTTCTACCAGGCTGGATTTATGTTATTTCGGTTCCTTAGATATTACTTAAACTACTCAACTATAAATTGAGACATGAAACCATTCAGTTTTTGTGATAAAGCGGAGCTGACAAATAATTTGTTAGAAAAATCTCTCCAGAGTTTCTTTCTGGGCGACGTATTGCAGCAAAACGAATTTCTACCACTTTAGAAATGCAAAATTATAATTGCATAGACTCTAAAGTATTTTAAATAAATCAATTTATACCTTCAGACCATTCAGTTTTTCTGAAATCGGGTGATAGACAAAAATAATGGAGAAAATTTCAAAAAGCCCTTTATGATTTTCTTGGGATATACCAAAATAACGAATTTCTACCAGGCTGGATTTATGTTATTTCGGTTCCTTAGATACTACTTAAACTACTCAACTATAAATTGAGACATGAAACCATTCAGTTTTTGTGATAAAGCGGAGCTGACAAATAATTTGTTAGAAAAATCTCTCCAGAGTTTCTTTCTGGGCGACGTATTGCAGCAAAACGAATTTCTACCACTTTAGAAATAAAAAATTATAATTGCATAGACTCTAAAGTATTTTAAATAAATCAATTTATACCTTCAGACCATTCAGTTTTTCTGAAATCGGGCATTAGACAAAAATAATGGAGAAAATTTAAAAAGCCCTTTATGATTTTCTTTGGATATACAAAAAAAACGAATTTCTACCAGGCTGGATTTATGTTATTTCGTTTCCTAAGATACTAGTTTAACTACTTTACTATAAATTGAGACATAAAACCATTCAGTTTTTGTGATAAAGCGGAGCTGACAAATAATTTGTTAGAAAAATCTCTCAAGAGTTTCTTTCCGGGCGACGTATTGCAGCAAAACGAATTTCTACCACTTAAGCAATGCAAAATTATGATTGCATAGACTCTAAAGTATATTAAATGAATCAATTTATACCTTCAGACCATTCAGTTTTTCTGAAATCGGGCGATAGACAAAAATAATAGAGAAATATTAAAATAACCTTTGTGTTTTTCTTGAGATATACAAAAAAAACGAATTTCTACCAGGCTGGATTTTTGTTATTTCGGTTCCTTAGATACTACCTAAACTACTCAACTATAAATTGAGACATGAAACCATTCAGTTTTTGTGATAAAGCGGAGCTGACAAATAATTTGTGAGAAAAATCTCTCCAGAGTTTCTTTCTGGGCGACGTATTGCAGCAAAACGAATTCCTACCACTTTAGAAATAAAAAATTATAATTGCATAGACTCTAAAGTATTTTAAATAAATCAATTTATACCTTCAGACCATTCAGTTTTTCTGAAATCGGGCATTAGACAAAAATAATGGAGAAAATTTAAAAAGCCCTTTATGATTTTCTTTGGATATACAAAAAAAACGAATTTCTACCAGGCTGGATTTATGTTATTTCGTTTCCTAAGATACTAGTTAAACTACTTTACTATAAATTGAGACATAAAACCATTCAGTTTTTGTGATAAAGCGGAGCTGACAAATAATCTGTGAGAAAAATCTCTCCAGAGTTTCTTTCCGGGCGACGTATTGCAGCAAAACAAATTTCTACCACTTAAGCAATGAAAAATTATGATTGCATAGACTCTAAAGTATTTTAAATGAATCAATTTATACCTTCAGACCATTCAGTTTTTCTGAAATCGGGCGATAGACAAAAATAATAGAGAAATATTAAAATAACCTTTGTGTTTTTCTTGAGATATACAAAAAAAACGAATTTCTACCAGGCTGAATTTATATTATTTCGTTTCCTTAGATACTAGTTAAACTACTTTACTATAAATTGAGACATGAAACCATTCAGTTTTTGTGATAAAGCGGAGCTGACAAATAATTTGTGAGAAAAATCTCTCCAGAGTTTCTTTCTGGGCGACGTATTGCAGCAAAACGAATTTCTACCACTTTAGATATGCAAAATTATAATTTCATAGACTCTTAAGTATTTTAAATAAATCAATTTATACCTTCAGACCATTCAGTTTTTCTGAAATCGGGCGATAGACAAAAATAATGGAGAAAATTTAAAATAACCTTTGTGTTTTTCTTGAGATATACAAAAAAAACGAATTTCTACCAGGCTGGATTTTTGTTATTTCCGTTCCTTAGATACTACCTAAACTACTCAACTATAAATTGAGACATGAAACCATTCAGTTTTTGTGATAAAGCGGAGCTGACAAATAATTTGTGAGAAAAATCTCTCCAGAGTTTCTTTCTGGGCGACGTATTGCAGCAAAACGAATTTCTACCACTTTAGATATGCAAAATTATAATTGCATAGACTCTAAAATCCAGCCTGGTAGAAACTCTGGAGAGATTTTTCTCACAAATTATTTGTCAGCTCCGCTTTATCACAAAAACTGAATGGTTTCATGTCTCAATTTATAGTTGAGTAGTTTAGGTAGTATCTAAGGAACCAAAACGACATAAATCCAGCCTGGTAGAAATTCGTTTTTTTTGTATATCTCAAGAGAAACACAAAGGTTATTTTAAATTTTCTCCATTATTTTTGTCTATCGCCCGATTTCAGAAAAACTGAATGGTCTGAAGGTATGAATTGATTTATTTAAAATACTTAAGAGTCTATGCAATCATAATTTTGCATTGCTAAAGTGGTAGAAATTCGTTTTGCTGCAATACGTCGCCCAGATAAAACTCTGGAGAGATTTTTCTCACTAATTATTTGTCAGCTCCGCTTTATCACAAAAACTGAATGGTTTTATGTCTCAATTTATAGTAAAGTAGTTAAACTAGTATCTTAGGAAACGAAATAACATAAATCCAGCCTGGTAGAAATTCGTTTTTTTTGTATATCCAAAGAAAATCATAAAGGGCTTTTTAAATTTTCTCCATTATTTTTGTCTATCGCCCGATTTCAGAAAAACTGAATGGTCTGAAGGTATAAATTGATTTATTTAAAATACTTTAGAGTCTATGCAATTATAATTTTGTATTTCTGAAGTGGTAGAAATTCGTTTTGCTGCAATACGTCGCCCAGAAAGAAACTCTGGAGAGATTTTTCTCACAAATTATTTGTCAGCTCCGCTTTATCACAAAAACTGAATGGTTTCATGTCTCAATTTATAGTAAAGTAGTTTAACTAGTATCTTAGGAAACGAAATAACATAAATCCAGCCTGGTAGAAATTAGTTTTTTTTGTATATCCAAAGAAAATCATAAAGGGCTTTTTAAATTTTCTCCATTATTTTTGTCTAACGCCCGATTTCAGAAAAACTGAATGGTCTGAAGGTATAAATTGATTTATTTAAAATACTTTAGAGTCTATGCAATTATAATTTTGTATTTCTGAAGTGGTAGAAATTCGTTTTGCTGCAATACGTCGCCCAGAATGAAACTCTGGAGAGATTTTTCTCACAAATTATTTGTCAGCTCCGCTTTATCACAAAAACTGAATGGTTTCGTGTCTCAATTTATAGTTGAGTAGTTTAGGTAGTATCTATGGAACCGAAATAACATAAATCTAGCCTGGTAGAAATTAGTTTTTTTTGTAAATCCAAAGAAAATCATAAAGGGCTTTTTAAATTTTCTCCATTATTTTTGTCTAACGCCCGATTTCAGAAAAACTGAATGGTCTGAAGGTATAAATTGATTTATTTAAAATACTTTAGAGTCTATGCAATTATAATTTTGCATTTCTAAAGTGGTAGAAATTCGTTTTGCTGCAATACGTCGCCCAGAAAGAAACTCTGGAGAGATTTTTCTAACAAATTATTTGTCAGCTCCGCTTTATCACAAAAACTGAATGGTTTTATGTCTCAATTTATAGTAAAGTAGTTAAACTAGTATCTTAGAAAACGAAATAACATAAATCCAGCCTGGTAGAAATTCGTTTTTTTTTGTATATCCAAAGAAAATCATAAAGGGCTTTTTAAATTTTCTCCATTATTTTTGTCTAATGCCCGATTTCAGAAAAACTGAATGGTCTGAAGGTATAAATTGATTCATTTAATATACTTTAGAGTCTATGCAATCATAATTTTGCATTGCTTAAGTGGTAGAAATTCGTTTTGCTGCAATACGTCGCCCAGAAAGAAACTCTTGAGAGATTTTTCTAACAAATTATTTGTCAGCTCCGCTTTATCACAAAAACTGAATGGTTTTATGTCTCAATTTATAGTAAAGTAATTAAACTAGTATCTTAGGAAACGAAATAACATAAATCCAGCCTGGTAGAAATTCGTTTTTTTTGTATATCCAAAGAAAATCATAAAGGGCTTTTTAAATTTTCTCCATTATTTTTGTCTAATGCCCGATTTCAGAAAAACTGAATGGTCTGAAGGTATAAATTGATTTATTTAAAATACTTTAGAGTCTATGCAATTATAATTTTTCATTTCTAAAGTGGTAGAAATTCGTTTTGCTGCAATACGTCGCCCAGAAAGAAACTCTGGAGAGATTTTTCTAACAAATTATTTGTCAGCTCCGCTTTATCACAAAAACTGAATGGTTTCATGTCTCAATTTATAGTTGAGTAGTTTAAGTAGTATCTAAGGAACCGAAATAACATAAATCCAGCCTGGTAGAAATTCGTTATTTTGGTATATCCCAAGAAAATCACAAAGGGCTTTTTGAAATTTTCTCCATTATTTTTGTCTATCACCCGATTTCAGAAAAACTGAATGGTCTGAAGGTATAAATTGATTTATTTAAAATACTTTAGAGTCTATGCAATTATAATTTTGCATTTTTAAAGTGGTAGAAATTCGTTTTGCTGCAATACGTCGCCCAGAAAGAAACTCTGGAGAGATTTTTCTAACAAATTATTTGTCAGCTCCGCTTTATCACAAAAACTGAATGGTTTCATGTCTCAATTTATAGTTGAGTAGTTTAAGTAATATCTAAGGAACCGAAATAACATAAATCCAGCCTGGTAGAAATTCGTTTTTTTTTTATATCTCAAGAAAAACACAAAGGTTATTTTAAATTTTCTCCATTATTTTTGTCTATCGCCCGATTTCAGAAAAATTGAATGGTCTGAAGGTATAAATTGATTTATTTAAAATACTTTAGAGTCTATGCAATCATAATTTTGCATTGCTTAAGTGGTAGAAATTCGTTTTGGTGCAATACGTCGCCCAGAAATAAACTCTGGAGAGATTTTTCTCACAAATTATTTGTCAGCTCCGCTTTATCACAAAAACTGAATGGTTTCATGTCTCAATTTATAGTTAAGTAGTTTAAGTAGTATCTAAGGAACCGAAATGACATAAATCCAGCCTGGTAGAAATTCGTTTTTTTCGTATATCTCAAGAAAAACACAAAGGTTATTTGAAATTTTATCCATTATTTTTGTCTATCGCCCGATTTCAGAGAAACTGAAGGGTCTGAAGGTATAAATTGATTTATTTAAAATACTTTAGAGTCTATGCCATCATAATTTTGTATTTCTAAAGTGGTAGAAATTCTGTTTTCTGCGGTATGTCGTCCAGGGCGCAACTCCGGAGAGATTTTTCTCACAAAATGTTTGTCGGCTCCACTTTATCACAAAAACTGAATGGTTTCATGTCTCAATTTATAGTTAAGTAGTTTAAGTAGTATCCAAGGAACCGAAATGACATAAATCCAGCCTTGTAGAAATTCGTTTTTTTTTGTATATCTCAAGAAAAACACAAAGGTTATTTGAAATTTTCTCCATTATTTTTGTCTATCGCCCGATTTCAGAAAAACTGAATGGTCTGAAGGTATAAATTGATTTATTTAAAATACTTTAGAGTCTATGCAATCATAATTTTGTATTTCTGAAGTGGTAGAAATTCGTTTTGCTGCAATACGTCGCCCAGAAAGAAACTCTGGAGAGATTTTTCTAACAAATTATTTGTCAGCTCCGCTTTATCACAAAAACTGAATGGTTTTATGTCTCAATTTATAGTAAAGTAATTAAACTAGTATCTTAGGAAACGAAATAACATAAATCCAGCCTGGTAGAAATTCGTTTTTTTTGTATATCCAAAGAAAATCATAAAGGGCTTTTTAAATTTTCTCCATTATTTTTGTCTAATGCCCGATTTCAGAAAAACTGAATGGTCTGAAGGTATAAATTGATTTATTTAAAATACTTTAGAGTCTATGCAATTATAATTTTTCATTTCTAAAGTGGTAGAAATTCGTTTTGCTGCAATACGTCGCCCAGAAAGAAACTCTGGAGAGATTTTTCTAACAAATTATTTGTCAGCTCCGCTTTATCACAAAAACTGAATGGTTTCATGTCTCAATTTATAGTTGAGTAGTTTAAGTAGTATCTAAGGAACCGAAATAACATAAATCCAGCCTGGTAGAAATTCGTTATTTTGGTATATCCCAAGAAAATCACAAAGAGCTTTTTGAAATTTTCTCCATTATTTTTGTCTATCACCCGATTTCAGAAAAACTGAATGGTCTGAAGGTATAAATTGATTTATTTAAAATACTTTAGAGTCTATGCAATTATAATTTTGCATTTTTAAAGTGGTAGAAATTCGTTTTGCTGCAATACGTCGCCCAGAAAGAAACTCTGGAGAGATTTTTCTAACAAATTATTTGTCAGCTCCGCTTTATCACAAAAACTGAATGGTTTCATGTCTCAATTTATAGTTGAGTAGCTTAAGTAATATCTAAGGAACCGAAATAACATAAATCCAGCCTGGTAGAAATTCGTTTTTTTTTTATATCTCAAGAAAAACACAAAGGTTATTTTAAATTTTCTCCATTATTTTTGTCTATCGCCCGATTTCAGAAAAATTGAATGGTCTGAAGGTATAAATTGATTTATTTAAAATACTTTAGAGTCTATGCAATCATAATTTTGCATTGCTTAAGTGGTAGAAATTCGTTTTGCTGCAATACGTCGCCCAGAAAGAAACTCTTGAGAGATTTTTCTAACAAATTATTTGTCAGCTCCACTTTATCACAAAAACTGAATGGTTTTATGTCTCAATTTATAGTAAAGTAGTTAAACTAGTATCTTAGGAAACGAAATAACATAAATCCAGCCTGGTAGAAATTCGTTTTTTTTGTATATCCAAAGAAAATCATAAAGGGCTTTTTAAATTTTCTCCATTATTTTTGTCTAATGCCCGATTTCAGAAAAACTGAATGGTCTGAAGGTATAAATTGATTTATTTAAAATACTTTAGAGTCTATGCAATTATAATTTTTCATTTCTAAAGTGGTAGAAATTCGTTTTGCTGCAATACGTCGCCCAGAAAGAAACTCTGGAGAGATTTTTCTAACAAATTATTTGTCAGCTCCGCTTTATCACAAAAACTGAATGGTTTCATGTCTCAATTTATAGTTGAGTAGTTTAAGTAGTATCTAAGGAACCGAAATAACATAAATCCAGCCTGGTAGAAATTCGTTATTTTGGTATATCCCAAGAAAATCATAAAGGGCTTTTTGAAATTTTCTCCATTATTTTTGTCTATCACCCGATTTCAGAAAAACTGAATGGTCTGAAGGTATAAATTGATTTATTTAAAATACTTTAGAGTCTATGCAATTATAATTTTGCATTTTTAAAGTGGTAGAAATTCGTTTTGCTGCAATACGTCGCCCAGAAAGAAACTCTGGAGAGATTTTTCTAACAAATTATTTGTCAGCTCCGCTTTATCACAAAAACTGAATGGTTTCATGTCTCAATTTATAGTTGAGTAGTTTAAGTAATATCTAAGGAACCGAAATAACATAAATCCAGCCTGGTAGAAATTCGTTTTTTTTTGTATATCTCAAGAAAAACACAAAGGTTATTTTAAATTTTCTCCATTATTTTTGTCTATCGCCCGATTTCAGAAAAATTGAATGGTCTGAAGGTATAAATTGATTTATTTAAAATACTTTAGAGTCTATGCAATCATAATTTTGCATTGCTTAAGTGGTAGATATTCGTTTTGGTGCAATACGTCGCCCAGAAAGAAACTCTGGAGAGATTTTTCTCACAAATTATTTGTCAGCTCCGCTTTATCACAAAAACTGAATGGTTTCATGTCTCAATTTATAGTTAAGTAGTTTAAGTAGTATCTAAGGAACCGAAATGACATAAATCCAGCCTGGTAGAAATTCGTTTTTTTCGTATATCTCAAGAAAAACACAAAGGTTATTTGAAATTTTCTCCATTATTTTTGTCTATCGCCCGATTTCAGAGAAACTGAAGGGTCTGAAGGTATAAATTGATTTATTTAAAATACTTTAGAGTCTATGCCATCATAATTTTGTATTTCTAAAGTGGTAGAAATTCTGTTTTCTGCGGTATGTCGTCCAGGGCGCAACTCCGGAGAGATTTTTCTCACAAATTGTTTGTCGGCTCCACTTTATCACAAAAACTGAATGGTTTCATGTCTCAATTTATAGTTGAGTAGTTTAGGTAATATCTAAGGAACCGAAATAACATAAATCCAGCCTGGTAGAAATTCGTTTTTTTTGTAAATCCAAAGAAAATCATAAAGGGCTTTTTAAATTTTCTCCATTATTTTTGTCTATCGCCCGATTTCAGAAAAATTGAATGGTCTGAAGGTATAAATTGATTTATTTAAAATACTTAAGAGTCTATGCAATCATAATTTTGCATTCCTAAAGTGGTAGAAATTCGTTTTGCTGCAATACGTCGCCCAGAAAGAAACTCTGGAGAGATTTTTCTCACAAATTATTTGTCAGCTCCGCTTTATCACAAAACCTGAATGGTTTCATGTCTCAATTTATAGTTAAGTAGTTTAAGTAGTATCCAAGGAACCGAAATGACATAAATCCAGCCTTGTAGAAATTCGTTTTTTTTGTATATCTCAAGAAAAACACAAAGGTTATTTGAAATTTTCTCCATTATTTTTGTCTATCGCCCGATTTCAGAAAAACTGAATGGTCTGAAGGTATAAATTGATTTATTTAAAATACTTTAGAGTCTATGCAATCATAATTTTGTATTTCTGAAGTGGTAGAAATTCGTTTTGCTGCAATACGTCGCCCAGAAAGAAACTCTGGAGAGATTTTTCTAACAAATTATTTGTCAGCTCCGCTTTATCACAAAAACTGAATGGTTTTATGTCTCAATTTATAGTAAAGTAATTAAACTAGTATCTTAGGAAACGAAATAACATAAATCCAGCCTGGTAGAAATTCGTTTTTTTTGTATATCCAAAGAAAATCATAAAGGGCTTTTTAAATTTTCTCCATTATTTTTGTCTAATGCCCGATTTCAGAAAAACTGAATGGTCTGAAGGTATAAATTGATTTATTTAAAATACTTTAGAGTCTATGCAATTATAATTTTTCATTTCTAAAGTGGTAGAAATTCGTTTTGCTGCAATACGTCGCCCAGAAAGAAACTCTGGAGAGATTTTTCTAACAAATTATTTGTCAGCTCCGCTTTATCACAAAAACTGAATGGTTTCATGTCTCAATTTATAGTTGAGTAGTTTAAGTAGTATCTAAGGAACCGAAATAACATAAATCCAGCCTGGTAGAAATTCGTTATTTTGGTATATCCCAAGAAAATCACAAAGAGCTTTTTGAAATTTTCTCCATTATTTTTGTCTATCACCCGATTTCAGAAAAACTGAATGGTCTGAAGGTATAAATTGATTTATTTAAAATACTTTAGAGTCTATGCAATTATAATTTTGCATTTTTAAAGTGGTAGAAATTCGTTTTGCTGCAATACGTCGCCCAGAAAGAAACTCTGGAGAGATTTTTCTAACAAATTATTTGTCAGCTCCGCTTTATCACAAAAACTGAATGGTTTCATGTCTCAATTTATAGTTGAGTAGCTTAAGTAATATCTAAGGAACCGAAATAACATAAATCCAGCCTGGTAGAAATTCGTTTTTTTTTTATATCTCAAGAAAAACACAAAGGTTATTTTAAATTTTCTCCATTATTTTTGTCTATCGCCCGATTTCAGAAAAATTGAATGGTCTGAAGGTATAAATTGATTTATTTAAAATACTTTAGAGTCTATGCAATCATAATTTTGCATTGCTTAAGTGGTAGAAATTCGTTTTGCTGCAATACGTCGCCCAGAAAGAAACTCTTGAGAGATTTTTCTAACAAATTATTTGTCAGCTCCGCTTTATCACAAAAACTGAATGGTTTTATGTCTCAATTTATAGTAAAGTAGTTAAACTAGTATCTTAGGAAACGAAATAACATAAATCCAGCCTGGTAGAAATTCGTTTTTTTTGTATATCCAAAGAAAATCATAAAGGGCTTTTTAAATTTTCTCCATTATTTTTGTCTAATGCCCGATTTCAGAAAAACTGAATGGTCTGAAGGTATAAATTGATTTATTTAAAATACTTTAGAGTCTATGCAATTATAATTTTTCATTTCTAAAGTGGTAGAAATTCGTTTTGCTGCAATACGTCGCCCAGAAAGAAACTCTGGAGAGATTTTTCTAACAAATTATTTGTCAGCTCCGCTTTATCACAAAAACTGAATGGTTTCATGTCTCAATTTATAGTTGAGTAGTTTAAGTAGTATCTAAGGAACCGAAATAACATAAATCCAGCCTGGTAGAAATTCGTTATTTTGGTATATCCCAAGAAAATCATAAAGGGCTTTTTGAAATTTTCTCCATTATTTTTGTCTATCACCCGATTTCAGAAAAACTGAATGGTCTGAAGGTATAAATTGATTTCTTTAAAATACTTTAGAGTCTATGCAATTATAATTTTGCATTTTTAAAGTGGTAGAAATTCGTTTTGCTGCAATACGTCGCCCAGAAAGAAACTCTGGAGAGATTTTTCTAACAAATTATTTGTCAGCTCCGCTTTATCACAAAAACTGAATGGTTTCATGTCTCAATTTATAGTTGAGTAGTTTAAGTAATATCTAAGGAACCGAAATAACATAAATCCAGCCTGGTAGAAATTCGTTTTTTTTGTATATCTCAAGAAAAACACAAAGGTTATTTTAAATTTTCTCCATTATTTTTGTCTATCGCCCGATTTCAGAAAAATTGAATGGTCTGAAGGTATAAATTGATTTATTTAAAATACTTTAGAGTCTATGCAATCATAATTTTGCATTGCTTAAGTGGTAGAAATTCGTTTTGGTGCAATACGTCGCCCAGAAAGAAACTCTGGAGAGATTTTTCTCACAAATTATTTGTCAGCTCCGCTTTATCACAAAAACTGAATGGTTTCATGTCTCAATTTATAGTTAAGTAGTTTAAGTAGTATCTAAGGAACCGAAATGACATAAATCCAGCCTGGTAGAAATTCGTTTTTTTCGTATATCTCAAGAAAAACACAAAGGTTATTTGAAATTTTCTCCATTATTTTTGTCTATCGCCCGATTTCAGAGAAACTGAAGGGTCTGAAGGTATAAATTGATTTATTTAAAATACTTTAGAGTCTATGCAATCATAATTTTGTATTTCTAAAGTGGTAGAAATTCTGTTTTCTGCGGTATGTCGTCCAGGGCGCAACTCCGGAGAGATTTTTCTCACAAATTGTTTGTCGGCTCCACTTTATCACAAAAACTGAACATGTTTGATGCTTCTATTTATACCTTAACAGTTTTCTTAGTATCTAAGGAACCGTAAGAACTAAGATCCAGCCTTCTAGAAATTCTAATTTTTTTAGTATCCCAATAAGAAACATAAACGCGTACTGAAAATTTTGCGAATATTTTTTATTTCTTCAAGTTTTCACTGCTATGCCACGGTATTTAGCCATAATTAAGATATGTTTTAACATCTTTCATTGTCACAATTACGTACGGTCAGAATGTTCCCTTTTTTAAAAACGACCATTTTATTTGGTCGTGTAATAGTGTCAGCTATGTTTGTCAGCTAAGTTTGTCAGCTAACTTCACACCGGTAACAATGATTAGTATTTCATTTCAAGATAGTGAGTATAATTAGGGAATTCCCAATTACTATAACTAATAAAAACTTTGGCCCTTGCATCTGCCTAATGAGATGATTTATGCAGCGTCCAGTGGCACCTTCTCTCGCACTAGATGGGTGAATGGACCACTTGGACGCTGCAGTGCCTGGGACATTGGAACTAATAAATTATATAGTTAAAGTGATGATCAGCAAGTAGCTATAATAAAATATGCTAATAGATAATATCCATATGCAGTACCGTTAGTGGCGTATGGTTAGTACAGGTATGGTGGTCCAGAGGAAAAAAATCATGTAATTTTGCCAAAAAGACAGACAGACGGTCAGTGAAGTCTTAGTAATAGGGTCCCGTTTAGCACCCTTCGGGTATGGAACCCAAAAAAACAACCTCTGTGCTCTGTGTCAGTCCGATAACAAATCTGTCAAGTTGTGGTCACACAGTATAAACATACGGCAGACAGCCAGCCCAGCTCCACTTGAGCTACAATTTGTGGTTTACTATGAAATTTTGTTGCACATTGCGTAGCCGATCAGATTGGCAAGTAGAAAGTAATTTTACTAATCAGCCACGTAATGTACATCCAACTGTTTTAATGCACTATAAATGGTAGTTTTATTAAACGAGGCCCTGCAATTTTTACCGAAGAAGATAAGTCGGCATAAAGTTATTGCATCCCATTATCTGTCCCTCGGGGGCTATCATGCCCTCAACAAAGAAAATTTATATTCACATCGAATACACAATCAATCATGCAGAGTATGAAATAGGTATTATTTTTCCTACATCAATCCGTATAATTAACTTCCGATATGGCGGAAGTTGCCAACACCAGGATATCGAAGACAATGCCTCATTGTCTAGCCCCATTATAGGGTTTATTGTAGTTAATTAGGTAAATAGCACAGATAATACGGAAAGACTACTTTAAGAAGTAAAATAAGCAGCCAGACATATCCGTCACTGCATAAGCCTTCTTTCAGAGAGAAACGTGCCCACCGCGGAATGGCCATTTCAAGCGCTAAGGTATATGTGAAAGAAAGTAACATTGCAACAATAGTTACACACATTCATTAAAACTTAAGACAAAACAAAATATGGACAGTAAAAAAATAAAAAGCCTTTGCAGCCTTTGTCACGGTGTGTCTCTGCTGCCAGGCACTTAGGTTTCCTCACGATGTTGTTTTTTTCATGCATAGCGAGTGGTATTACTACAACAAATTCATAAATGTACGTAAGTTATAACAAAAAGTCATTGGTACAGCACGTCAGGATTCAAATCAACGACCTCAAGAATGCGAGGCCTGTGTTCCACCAATGCTCATCTGATGGTTGTTGGAAGAGCGATAAAAGTATGCAAAACCAGCCAGCGTGCATACAGTGACTTATGAATGTTGAACAAACCTCATTCATAGGTTTGTCATAACCGTGGCAAGTGGCAAACCTGGGTCTGCCTACCCCTTCGGGATACAGGCGTGAGCTTATGGACCTATGTAATTTTAGCGTATGGTGGGTAATTTAGGACTGGAATTTACAATCAAATCAACTGCTTTGCAGTTTGGCGATATTGTGTACTAATATTAAGGATTTTTTTATTTTGGATAAATAAACGTATAAAAAAAATAATGTAAAAACCTATTTAGAGGCTAGACATTCTACCCATACCGGGACTTGAACCACCTTAAACCAATTACAATTTTCCTGTACGTAGTACAGAGAAGATTATAAAGAGGCTCGAAATTTCGCCGACGCCTGCACTTGCCCATTAGCTCAGTTGGGAGAGCGCTGACTCGGTTAGCCAGAGGTCCTGGTTTCAAGTCCTGGCATGGGTGGAATTTTTAGCCTATAAAATGACTAGTTTTTTTTTTTGAAAACCTATAAATAGGTTTTCAAAATTGTCCTCAGCACGGGTCAGTGCAAAAAGAATATAAAAATAATGTATTTCTTTTGCCGTGTGAAAACAACAAAGACAGTGGGGCCTAGTAAGTATACAGAAAAGCATAAAGCTTTGCCATCACACATTTCTGTATACTTAGCCACAGAAAGCTTTCCTAGGAAACCACGGTAGGATGATGGCACAAGTCGGGCGTTTTGTGGCGCCTGTCTGAATTTGACAACTAGGGGCGCTTGTACATGGGCGGCACGTTTGACGTTTGCCAACTGCAGCCGTCGACACGTCGTCGATTTATTACAATTATTATGACGTCAGTAAAGTTAGAAAGCTTGTCATTGGAGAACTTGCACTTTTGCAGAGGCCATTTTAAAAGATAAGCGTAGTTATAATTTTTTCTCACATCTGCACCTCTCATAATATAACGTGTGCACGTAGCGCGCCATAATTTATGAAGCATTTATAAATATATGGGTTATCATGTAAACTGTGGTTTTAAATCTTTACTAGAAAACATCTACAGTTCAATGAGAAAACTAAATGTAATAGTTTTTTTTATTATAACAGTAATTTTATTTTCGCATTTTTTAGACCTACAAAACCACGAAAATTTATTTTTGAGATTTATTTTTAAAACAATGCCATTCCAATTGCCCATTCCTTTTTTGGGTTCCGTACCCGAAGGGTGCGAAACGGGACCCTATTACTAAGAATTCACTGTCCGTCTGTCTGTCTGTCCGTCTGTCCGTCTGTCCGTCTGTCCGTCTGTCCGTCCGTCCGTCCATCCGTCCGTCCGTCCGTCCGTCCGTCCGTCCATCCGTCCGTCCGTCATAAATTGAGAAGAAGAAGAAGAAAGACATTTATTATACCAACAAGATACATCACAGAAACAAAATAAGCAGATAAGTAACATAATATGCACAACAACAGAAAGAAAACTAAATACACAACAGACAAAACGAATAAATAAAACAGGACCATAGATGTAGCCTGTGGTGTATCTACGTTGCCACAAACGGCAGCTGACTCAGCGTTGTGCTGAGGAAGTGATCCCTCAATTCGCACGCAGCGACAGAAATCTAGGCGCCCCAGAGTCGCCTTACGCTGCGTCTGCGTTTCATCTGATTGTTCACTGACGTGTCCGCTTCGGATCGATACTCCGACGTCATTCACGTGAATTCGAAGATGGCTTGAAATGATCACACTTGAATTCTAAACCAAAATGTTATCAAAATCGATTTTTTTTTAATTCGAACTAGCACAGGAACTACGCCTTAATGAATGTTACGAGTACAAGTTAAACTAGGTGTCCATTTCAAAACCTAGGGTTTTTTGGAGAAACAAAAAACCGGCCAAGTGCGAGTCAGACTCGCGCACGAAGAGTTTCGTACCATTATCTATGCAACATTAGACAAAGATCGAAATTGAGAACAGCGCCATCTATAGAAACCAACAAAAGCGTTTAACATTGACATTTAACGAAATGACATCGGCGCGCTGTGAAGGTTACATAGAGGCGACCGCTGTCCTCAGACAACGTTTGTTGTATGGCAGCCCCCCTTAAATATTTATTTTATTCTGTTTTTATTGTTATAGTATTTGTTGTTATAGCGGTAACAAAAATACATAATCTGTGAAAATTTCAACAGCCTAGCTATCACGGTTTACGAGATACAGTGAGCCTGGTGACAGACAGACGGACAGTGAAGTCTTAGTAATAGGGTCCTGTTTGGCACCATTCGGCTACGGAACCCTAAAAATGGATAGAAAAAGCAGCATTTGGGACCAAAATTAATTGCTACATTACATAACATAGTCTGGCTTGCGTGAACGTTATTTAACACTAATATCTGTCTGTTCATCCATGGGTTAGCGGATCCAAGATCCAAGACTATCAATCAATCATTAAAACACTATCTTTGAACTGTGTAATATTACAAAAATAGATAAATGCCCATGTAGACAAAATTATTTGCATAGTAAACACCCTAAAAACTAAATGGCCTTGCTATTAAGTATCTGTAAAGACCCTTTCACAACATGAAAAATGGTATGTAATTTATGTTTATTGTGTGTTTGGTAAAGTAACTCACGTTTCACCATCATAGAGCATTCTCGAATCAAAGAACTGGAAAAGTGCGAGTTGGACTCGCCCACCGAGGGTTCCGTACAAATTTGTAGTCTCGCAGTTTTTCCGAAATTTTCCCGAACTTTAAAAACATTTTTTTAATGATTTAAATACAATTATATAGTTTTCAGATTTTTCCTGTATTTGTACGACGATATTGGTTGCCAAATTTCATAGTTCTAGGTCAACGGGAAGTACCCTATAAATTTAGATTCCCCTGAGAGTGTAGAAATATACGTTTTTTGTCATATGTTAATAATATGTTAAATTTGTTATTATGGACTCTTTAAATATTATTTAAAGCAGTCGATATAATTATGTCCCAGAACAGGGCAAAGGCTTTCTCTTAGAGATAGGGTGAGGCCTTGTAAATAGGATTTTACGTTTTACTTCAATGAAAGCTTTTCTTTATGAGTTTTCACTCTTTTGTAACGAAATTAAAAACAAAGGTACTTTGATTAAAGGCACACAGGTATTGGAACCTCGTGAATAAATTGGTATCAGCCATAGAACGGTACTTAAAGGTTGGTATAAAGGGTTCAATCACCCCATAAACAAAGCCCACTGTTGGGCATAGGACTATTCTTTTATCCGCCAACCGATCCGGCGCTAGAGTCTAAAACACACATAGTTTTTCAGCAGAATGATATAAGCACGACATTGTTGTTATTTACCTTCATTTTTTTAGGTATATTAACATTATGAATGTTATTTGGAGTTTTATTATACAGATAACCTATCACTAGGCTAGAACTTCACACTGGTAATTACTTTGTGGCCGAATAGTAGGGGCGTCGCCAAAAAAATGGAAAACTCCCAAGAGTTTCAGAGTCAACATAAGTTTGGGAAGCCCTGCCTTATTATCAATTTCAACACACCGTTTTGCACATAAGCGAGCTTAAGCCTATGTTTTTTCTGCCTTAGTCTATGTTTTGTAGAAAAGTGTAAAGTGTACCTATTTACTGATTTCAAAAACACGAGGAAGTTCTCAAGTAATTATGCCCAGCGATAACTGAAGCTTGCTTAGCACGTTATGAAATTTAGTTTTTAATTTAATTTTTATAATTTCTTTTTTTGTCAGGAAGGCGGCACACCGAAGGTGTTAAAAATAGATTTGGTCAAACGTTTATTGGTATTTGTGGATGTGGATGGAAGGGCCGGTAAGGGACGACCCAGACGGACATACTTCGACCAAATAGAGGATGTATTAACAAAGGGCAAGATAAAAAGTACCCGAAACCGGCGTGCGTGCATGCAACGACTAATGAATGTTGAGGAAGCGAAAGTGATCTGTCAGGATCGTAGCAAGTGGCACTCCCTGGTCTCTGCCTACCCCTCTGGGATACAGGCGTGAGTTTATGTTTATTGGTATTTGTTTGTGTCGAATAGTAGTTTTACCGTTAAAGTTGACATACAATGTAGTGTACCAGAACCTTTACATTAAAGTAATTTAAGAAATCAGCAGTAATCTTCGACACATGGCCAAAGCGACGAGTCGAATGTCTAAACTCGAATCCGCAACGTCAGCACAAAGGCTCTGCTTGCTCGTGTAACATCAATCCGCTTTTAACTAAATTATTTCAATTACAAAAAACCTTACAATAAAAACTAAAAAACCTTTACATAAATGACAATTTATTTTTTATGAATCGATCTTTATTTCAGACTTTCTGAGGGAACATTTAAATGTAGTTTAAAATGTCAAGAACCAAGAAAATAACTGCGATATCAACGGCTTAGGAGGTATTGAGAAATTCGTACAATGTAGAATTGCACAAAAATTTATTTTTTAAATCTATTTTAAAAACGAACTCGAAACTTCAACGCGTAATGTATTCAAAACATAGGTATCTTAATCAAATGTAGTTTAATAATTTAATAAAAAGTTTATTAATTATAAATTAAACAAACACCATTAAACCAACGAGTATGCGCTGAAAGGTTTGTGTTAATCTATTAAATCTTAAACGTGTTCATTGCGTGTTGACATTTTTTTTTTATTTTAGTATCCCGATTTTTTTATATTTTATTTAGAAAGTAGTTTAATTTCATGTTCAGTGTCCGTGTCTTTCCAGTTGGGCGTCAGTTTTGTATCACTCTGTTTACGAACTACTGCACGGCATACGCCTTCTCCCAGGGAGAGAGAGGAAGTAAACAAATATACTAATAGATTATTAACTACTTTTCATTTTACAAATAAATGGTTGTGATTCATCCATTGAACCAACATACACACATACGCGCAAAAACAAAATCCTTCGTTGCTTTTGTAGTCGGGTGAAAAGTTGTTATAAAAATGCTTTGTAACCTGCAAAGACAATTGATGCAAAAGATGAAGTAGGTTACATGTGTCTAGAAGCAAGTGTGTGTGGCCTACTGGTACCGGGAAGTGGTTCAATTCACAACATACTGGAACTACGGTTTTAACTGTTTGTAAGTAAACTTGATTACGCATTTAACAAATAAAACTGGCTAGGTATTGGTATATTTACCCGACTGCAGCGGAGCCCAAAAGGAGGATCATGTGTTTAGCTCGTATGTATGTATGTAAGTATGTCCGATCCTATGTTCCCTCATAACTTGTTAACCAACGGTTAGATTTTGACAAACAAGGTCGCAATCGATACGTCATCTCTGCGCGAGTATGATAGGCTATATTAAATTAGCATTAATGGAACAAAGAAGTAACAAAAAACTAGAATCGCTATTAAGTAACGTTCTAGTACAACCATAAGTCACTGGATGGCGCTGTTATATTTATAAATGGATTAATTATACTCGGATCTGAATTTTATTTAACTACGCTAATTACGTGTAAAGTATGTCAAACATCAGTACGCGGGTCTCATAGGCTATACATACATCAGCATTAAAAAATCACTAATAAGACGAAAATAAAAAACCGAAATAAATAATAACCAACAACCCGACTGCCGAGCATTAACTACTAAGCAGACGGATCACGGGACCCAAATTCAACAATGTAATTCGTTAGGTTGGTTCCGCCTGCTTAGTAGTTAATGCTCAGCAGTCGGGTTGTTGGTTATTTTTTATTTCAGGGTCTAATCGCGATTATTTCATAGGTAAACTTAATTACCTTAATTCCCGACGGTCTTGCAAGAACGATTCTTTTTGTTTGTTGTTGGCCTTTTTTCGACTACTTCGGAGCCCTGAAGGACGGTAGCGTGTTTAGCTCGTATGTATGTATGTATGTATGTATGTCCGATTCTTTGTCCCCTCATAACTCCTTAACCAATAATCAGACTTTCACAAATAATATTTCAATTGATTCGTCGTGTGCGCGAGTATCGTATGTTATATGAGGTCAGCATAAATCAAACAAAAAAATTAAAAATCAGTAAAAGATAAATTTATTAAAAAACTGAAATAATAAATCTTCAACTACCCGACTGTTGAGCATTAACTACTAAGCCTGCGGGACCCAAATTCAACAATGTAACTCTTTACGAGGCATCTAGGTTGGTCCCCCTGCTTGGTAGTTTATGCTCAGCAGTCGGGTTATTGGTTATTTTTACCCGACTGCGGCGAAGCCCAAAAGGAGGGTAATTCATTTCAGTTTTTTGTTCCTTAGTGGAGCCTCGTAAAATACGAAAAGAAAAACAGTGTTATTTATAGAAAAACTCGATTCCTCTAAAACACTACTCAGAGGCAGTTTAATTATCTGTGTTTACGTCTTTGCCTTTACCACAGTCTATTTAAATTGCCTCTGAGGAGTGTTTTAAAAAGACTGTCAAAAAAAAATACTTTCCCTGGCTGCAAACAATTTTTGGAAAACAAAATCAAAAACAAGGATAGGTTCAACTCCGTCGTCGGTTAGCACATTAGCTATCAACACTGGAGGCCGTGGGTTCGATTCCCATTGGAGGCTGCCATAATTACTCCGCCGGGAGAGAGGTAACCACAGAATATTTAAACTTCAAATAATCTCTGGTTACGTGTCTTCTTTATCACAGACTATTTAAGTAAACTGCATCTGAGGAGTGTTTTAGAGGAATCGTTTTTCAATAAATAAAACCGTACGTGTTTGTGTTATGAAGTGAACAGTGGCGAGATGCGTGACACGTGGCCCGGGAAAACTAATCAGAAAAAAGGGGAGCAATTTTCCCGGGGGCTCGATAAAAATTGCCCTCATCTAGTGATGAGGAAATTCCCGCCCAGATCCGGGAATAATAGTTGTCCAATAACAACACTTTGTTTAGCACAGTGGAGAGCAGATCAAGGCTCACAATTTCATTCCTTTTCTTGCAGATAAGAGTCCTCACCCTTTGCCGAAAAGCTGAGAATAAATTCCTCTACTCTCGCAGTTATTGAGTTCTAATTCTGTCACAATTAAATTCAGTAAGTCAGAAATACTTAATAGTACCATAGAATTTTAAAATTCAATGATAGTACTAAACTTATCGGAACTTCGAAGCGCAACGGAAACTGAAAGCATATTTTGGCTACATTATCAAATAAATGCACTCAATTGTAACGCAAGTTAACTAAAGTAGCGTCGAGAATAGAGAGCCAGATCCCAAACTAGGATACCCTGTGTTATGGTTACCAAGCAAGGCTTCAAATATGGTAGAATGACCCCATTTGTACAAAAGTAAGGCAGCCCCCAGTGGGAATCGAACCCACGACTACGACTACTAAATCAACGAGGTAGTGTAGTATGGGCTTAATCACCACGCATGCCCACAGCGGATGGGCAATTTCAAGCGCTGGGGAACGGGGAACACCTCAGACACCAAGGTTTCCTCACGATGTTTTCCTATGTTAGCAAGTTGTATGGCTACTACTAATTCACACACGTACGTTACTTAGAAAACAAAGTCATTGGTACATTGTATGCCTGGGGTTCGAACCCACGGCCTCCTGTGAGGCAAGTGTTCTGCCGACCGCGTTACCACCGCATATATATAAATAACTTATGATCTCTAAAAAATTGTTTGCTCTATTATTTTACGATTATTTTTTTATTTTAAGGACTTGCGTACCCATGTTACAATACAAAATGTTTTATTAAAAAGAAAAATATTAAGAGCATGGTTTGCGTTGGTTACCACACTAGACGTAAATCAAGGATGTTCTTGACGTAAATCTGTGCGGTGGTAACCAGGACAAGGTTTGACATCATGATTGAGCGAACAGACAACCCAAGATAAAAAAAAAACCTGGAGCAAAAGAACAAGGAGAGCCGACCCCAAATAATGGGATGGAGCTAACACAAAGAAGAAGAAGAATATCTGTAATTTTACGAATAGTAACTATAATTAACTAATCACCTTTTAAATTGTCAATTGCATAATTATTTCCAATTTAAATACATTGTACACCGAGAGGAGAAAACGATCTATTTCTGTTCGAAATATGTATGTTTAAGCCCGACACGCAGCGAAGGGCTTAAAGGAAACTTGAGAACAGAAATACAACTTTCTCCCGGATGATACGTGCTGCTTTATACTATACCTACGAGGAAAATCAATTTAATAAAAAACTAAATTTAACAAAACAAAACAAATCGCCGTGCTTGTTTTTTTTGTAGTGCAAAAAAGGTTGCCAGCTTCCTTTTAATGAAAATCGAGTACAAAAAAAATCCCACCTCTTTTTAGTGTTCCGTAGTCCGACAAGGAACCCTTATAGTTTCGCCATGTCCATCTGTCCGTCTGTCTGTCTGTCTGTCCGTCCGTCCGTCCGTCCGCGGCCTAGCGCAAAGGCCAGTGACACTAGAAAGCTGTAATTTGGGATGTGTATACATATTTATCACACCGACAAAGTTAAAGAATAAAATGTTGGAAAAAAACATTTTACTGTACCTCCCCAAACATGAAAAGTGAGGATGATTGCTTTTCCTCGTCACCCCCATCGTTGCATTGGTTGTTCAAAAATATTGTGGGTGTAGGAAGACCATTTTATTTAGGGTTCCGTTTGCGAAATATTAAACCTTAAAGCGCAGTTTTTTGCCTGAGTTGGGCATCCCCCCCTCTCCTGGCTAAACGGTGATTATAGAAACGTAGAAAAATTTCAGGGTAGTAGCACATCAAATGAACTTAAAAGGAAAAGTATCACAGCTAAGTAGGCTTTACTATTTAACGAGTAATAGGCAACCAACTTATAATAGCGAAATTTCTTAAAATTAGACTTGGATGAAGTTGTTAGTTCTGTAAAGCAGATAAGAAAAAACCCCTTTCTACGGAAACATACCTACATAGCGCGTATCCCGACACGCACTTGGCCAGTTTTTTATAATTACTTGGTACAAAACATTTTTGAATTTGACGTTTGTATTTTTCTATGTTCGCTGCTAAAAAACAAAAGAACGCTGGCAGGGCAGGAATGGATTTTTATACTATATTCCTGCCCTGCTACAGAGGGCACGAAAGAGCAATGAGACACCTTCTGACAGGGTGTGGTACAAAAAATCTTGTCTACCTTTAAAGATACGGTTGGTTCCAAACACGTATCGAAATCTTGATACGATACTACTGAGCTACCAAGAAATGATCTAGAAGTATCGGTGATTAATTTCACCACATTTTATGCAATTTGATTTCTGACTTTCTTTTTTTTGTAAATTTTCCATGTTTCCACATTTTTATTGACGTTGTGTTATGGTCTTATCTTCCGTGTGGCGCCGGATTAAGAATAGCGTCACTGCATTTCCTTCCGTGGATGTCGTAGAAGGCGACTAAGGAAATCAATTACCAGGAGACAGGCAGCAGCGTCTTCCTGAGATTCCAACCGCATACCTACTGCGATCGCCAACCCGCCTGCCAAGCGTGGCGATTATGGCAAAATCCCTCATGGTTATGAAAACCACGAAGGAGGCCTTTGTCCTGCAGTGGGCGTCAAATGGCTGATGATGATGATGATGATGGTCTTATTTCTTTGTACGTAGGAGCTTTAACGATGTATCAAGAAATCATAGGACAAAAGTTGTTGTATAAACATGTTTTAGTGGACCTTGTATAGTATATTTGCAATCATAAAATAACATTATTCGGCTCTAGACACAGAGTAGATACAACATGTCAATCTCTTTGTATTCAAATTATGATTTCCCATGAACGGTAATGCAACGACGATGACATAATACTTCCAACACAGCTGATCAAGACCGGTCTTGTTGTAAGGGCAATAGAGTTGAATTTAGCTCCTCAGTGTCAGGTCATGGCGTGTTGTCATGTGTATATTTTATTTGTTAGGTCACTAACCATTTTATTGTTCCTTTGTCGGTACATTTTCCAGTTTCATTGCGAAATTACTACGGTGACGTGTGTTATTCGAAGATTTTAGTCAACTTATTAAAAGGTCCTTAGAACTGCTCGACCCAAGACCGTAGAATTAAAAGCGTTGGCAAGTCAACTTATTAAGAGAACTCTAGAATTATTCTTCTTTTGACCTTTGAATTAGTCAACCTATTAAGAGGACCCTGGGGTCTATACGGTGAGAATATGGAGCCTAGACTCAAAGCAATTATACCATATACCGGCGACCTTAGTACAAAAGTTGTCTGTTTTTATCAGAGTTTACTAAGACCGGATGCTACTCGTATCGTATAAACGATAAGCAGACGCGGGATCAAATATGTTTATCGTTAAACTTCAACTATAAAAGTTAAAAAACAAAAGAGAATGACTAGGTAGTTTGGTCACGGCAATGGAAACCATAAGTTTCACAACACTTCCACAGCTTCATAAAACTCCACGCACGTCAGCATTTCACTGCCACTTCACTTCTCCTTTACGAAACGCAGGAGTTCCTGCTGTTGGCGCCGATTTGTTTTTACCATTTTGTCTTCCCGACCGACAGAAAAAAAATGGCCGTTTTCATCCGAGTGGCAATCTTTTTGCCAGGTCGTTTACTAGTAAACTCCGAGTAGCAAAAATTTATCACTCTGTTCGAGTCTACTAAGATCGTGAAAACGCGGCTTAATTCGGCAAAAAACACTACCTTCAATCTGCCCTTACCCGCATCATATCCTGATCGATTCCAATCGCCTAACTCTCAAACTCCATACTAATTGTACGGTTCATGAGTTATTGCGCTCGCTTGGCGAATCTAATGTCGGTTAATTACTTCATGCATATTTTAAGTTTCTAATGATTATTCATTTTTCACAGTTTCCGCACCATGTTGCCAATTTTAAACGACGCTGCTAGACGCTGAGATGCTCAACGACTCTGGGGACGAGGGCGTTGACAAGGAGGAAATCGAAATCGAAATGGCTCTCCAAAAATGGGTTGGGCTGCGTTCGGAAAACTGCGCCAGGTTTTCTCCTCGGCTCAGTCATAGCTGAGGAATCTCAGAGCCTAAAGACAAAGGCCTTCAACCAGTGCGTCCTGCCACCTATGACCTACGGAGCTGATGGATGCCATCTGAACTGACGGCAAGTTAGACTACCTAGTCCACCGATTCAAATTCGCTCAGCGTGCTATGGAACGGGCTATGCTCGGAGTATCTTTGATGGATCACATCAGAAATGAGACAATCTGCCAAATAGCTAAGGTGACAGACATAGCTGATATCACGTGTATTATTTTTTTCTTTCAACTCGCGATTTATAAACCGAAAAGCCGTGACCTCGACTCGCCGTTGCTAGGCAACTATTTCCCCGTGTTTTTTTTAAGTTAATCCATTAATCACGTGATAGGGTAAGCTCTTTGGCTTACGTAATTAATTAACGTCACCTAAGTTCGGCAAAAACTGCACCTTGAACCAGATAGGATTATAAAACAGTGTCACACGAAGCGTAGTGGAGTCGTTCTAAATCCGTAGCGCTACCACAGATAACGGGAATATTCCTTTGGCCGGGAAACCTCTGGCTGGGGTTATCTGTGGCGCTGACACTACACGGGGAACGGGCAAACAGTGGGTCTACTTCATACAGTTTATTACGGTGGCTCTTAAGGATTTTTACACGAGTACCCAAACAGAAGCAAGGGCTTTTTTCAGTTGATTTTTAGTCACATTTGAAAACGATTTTTATATGAGTAGGTACCCAAATAAAATGATTTTTTTTAATGTGCATTATGTTCCTTTGGCGGATTCTTTATTCCACCATAACTTATAAACGCTCAAAGTGAATTAATCCGTTAGCTTCTAAAAGGCCCGATCGGCCACCAATGGTTTTTAATTATTCTTTTGAAGGCAATGTGTGTTGCTAAAATCTTTTTGTCATCCCAATTGACACAGGGCAACTAATCTGGAAGAAATATATGTGCTACAGTACAGACTACACTGTCAAAATACATTATAATAAAAATACTGAGTTTTTGAATTTACTTTTCCACCAAATTAATTATTTCTATTTACTATAGATAAGCGCTAGCTGCCTTTTGGAGGTAAAAACTCTGTTTACGATTTGTGAAATAGTTTAGATTTAATAACTTTGTATTTACTGGTTCGTGTGGAACTGAAGTGAAAGTTACTTTCATGGAAAGGGACCATCCATAAAGTACCTACGTCACACGTTAAGGGAAGGGGGGGGGGGGGGTCAACAAAGTGTAACATTTTGTGACAAGCAACAATATAATATAATTAATAATTTATTGTTTTAGTATTTTCTAAGGTTAACACGAGCACTAGACATAATAAAAACTGAATTTGCACGGATATTTTCTCGTTTATTTTGTCACTACAATTTTCCGACGTTTCGATACTTTTGCATGTGGTCTCGGTAGACTGTCTCGGCATTAATTTGCAAAGGTACCGAAACTTTAGAAAATTGTAAAATGAAAAAACAAACGGGTAAATATCCGTGCAAATTCAGTTTTTAATTTACCGTTTTGTTAATTTTCCAAATGTTTGATATGATGTTGTTAATATTAAAAAAAAATTGGAATTGCTGTTTTGGTTTAATAATTTCTAGATGTAAAATTGCAAAATATGTGACGTCACACTAGGGTCTCACAAATGTAACCATCTGTGACAAGGACGGTGGAGAGGTCGAAAAATAACGGAATTAGTGTGATGTACTTTATGGATGACCTCAAAATATGTTTGTGTATGCTTAGAGCGTACTGTTGTAAGCTCAGAGCATCCGGTTTTCTTCTTACATAGGCTGACTTTAGAACCAAAGAATGTCAACAAGATGAGACTGATGCAAATACAATAACATATTTGCACTACACAGATCTACCAAGTTATCCGTAGAGTAGTAGTCAGCGGAACTGACAGATGTAAAAACTTGTAAAATAAAAAATTATGTTCGTATTAGCACCTACTACCCGTATCTACTTCTCGGCAATTTTTTCTGTGTAAAGTTGCCTGGAAGAAATTGCTATCAGCAACAAGGCCGCCAATTTTACTGTTGTCTCTGTAATTGTTTTCCGGTGTGTACAATAAAGAATATTCTTTTCTTTTTAAAAATCAGTTTTGCTCGTGTTATGCTAACCATAGCACACACCAGTAAAGTATGCTGAGTTGGAGCCCCTTTTTTGTTGTCACGGAGGCACCTGAGGCGTTTGAGGTCCGAGGTGGCTGGGTGCCATGCATTACTGTATGGTACCCGGCTGCCTTTGACTCTATATGCCTCACATGTTCTCTTCACGATTGTTTTGTTTTATCTCTGTTTTGTTGACGTTCGTGTCTTTTGTTTGTCTACCTTTGTTTAATTTGTGTTTCTGTGACAATTTAAATAAATATCCTCTTTCTTTTTTTCTTTCTTATCTTACCTTATCTTCGATGTCGATGTCGATAGGTGAGGATGAGGATGGCCGAGGTGGCTGAGAAGTGACATGCCCTGAGGTAGGCCTATGTCCAGCAGTGGACGAGAATGGGCTACGCGAATCATGTCGCGAGTACACCCTTTGCTCCTAACAAAAGGCTTAAAACATTGTACCTATTTGAAGCAGCCTATATACGTCCCACTGTAGGGCACAGACCTTCTCTCAGGGAGAGAATATGGGCTTAATCACCCCTCATGCCCACCGCGGAGTGGTGATTTGAAGCGCTGAGGTATGTAAGCTCAGACACTCAGGTTTCCTCACTTACAACTTCATAACTTCACAAATACACTTAACTTAGAAATGGTATACTTTTTATTATCGAAAACTCAGTACAGCTCAAATAAAACCATAACTAGTGATAATTAAGACTCATACTTAGTTTGCGTTTTTTATGCATTTTTTTTCTTAATAAAGTTTAAACATCATAAAAAATAATGACCTAAGGCCCTAGATAGGAAATTGAAAAGTAATATATATTTTTTAAATACTAAAAATTCGAGCCTAAAATGTATTTATAACACCTCATTTAGGAGTAATGTCGAAGAGCCCAGCCTTAAGCAAGTTCGTCTTCCATGCGCAACACATCCGCACCACCAGTGGTTCATTTTGTGCGATTAAAGTTAAATTAGGATGATTAATCGGTGTCTAATAAATTTAATTTTACTCTACATATTATATTTCAAAACTGTTTTTGTTTTTCAAAATTGAATAAAAAAATTCCGAAAGCGGTTTCTACAAAAGTTGCTTTAAATAACAAACTCTAACCGACGTGTTTTAGGGCTTGCGCATTTTAGAAATAACCCTGTATAAATGGATATGCCCTGTGTTTTGCCCAATAAACAGACTTTACATTGAAATGAAAATCCTGTATAGCGTTCCAAATCACATAAATAATAAGTCCGCCCTTGCTCATAGTCTAAAACATTAATGTTTTTTTAAGTGTTAAATTTTGTATTTTGTGCAATAAAGTGTAACAAACAAACAAACAAACAAACGAATGAACGAACGAACGAACGAACAAACAAACATACATAACATGATTATTTTTTATGGTTCACAAAACTGATTACTTTTGCGTAGTTTTTAGGTGTAACCTAACGTACTTACACCTAAAAATTATACAAAAGTAATGAAATAGTGAAGCTAGCAGTGATCAACATTATACTAGATGTGAACATAACATGCAATTTAGGCGCAGAAATTCTAAAAACTAACGGCCTTATATTTATAAAAACAGGACTCCTCTAAAACCAATCTAAAACTCTGTTTATTTAATCTGTGGCTACATGTTTTCCTTGTAAAATCTCCACAACAGACTATTCTGCTCGGTGATTTTGAAGTATTTTAAGGAATCAAGTTTTTATAAGCAAGACCGTAAGTAACTAAATTTTATTAGGTGCGGTGGTTTTAATTTTTTTTATTAAACTCCCACCATTTTCCCAAATGTAGCCCAAGGCGCATACAACCAAAATTATACAGAATTCAACCAAAAATGGCTACCTGAGTGTCATTCAGGAAGTGGCGGAAGTCAGCATAATATGTAGCATTAAACTATTTTCTAAGGTTAACACGGGCACTAGACATAATAAAATTTGAATTTGCGCGGATGTTTTCTCGTTAATCCCAGCTGGGGACAAAAAAAAAACCCCAGGTCTTGGATGTTTACATGTTTGTGATGTCGTTGTTTCTGGTTCCCACGACACAGGCTAGTGTGGGACCAGAAGCAATGTATGTGCCTGTATGTAAATGTTTATGTTTATTTTTTAATTTTACAATGTAATGTAATGTAGTAAACTAACAGTTAATGCTTTCAAAAAGACACCGGTCACCTCAGTCTACCGAGACCACGGCACTTGCAAACGTACCGAAACGTCGGAATATTGTAAAATGAAAAAATAAACGAATAAACATCCGTGCAAATTAAACTTTTAGTATTAAATTAAACTAAGAATATTGAAAGTGTTTAATAAGATGCGTGGTGTGGTGGTGAAAATTTAACAGAGGCATAGAAACAGATTCCAACCGCATACTGCGATCGCCAACCCGCCTGCCAAGCGTGGCGATTATGGCAAAACCCTTCATGGTTATGAAATCCACGGAGGAGGCCCGTGTCCTGCGGTGGGCGTCAAATGGCTGATGATGATGATGATAGAAACAGAAAAAATATACCTATAAAAAAAATATATTTAGTAAGGTTTACGATCTTTTGTACAGAGTTCATGGACACACGATATCACGCAATAATGATAGTATAGTGGCAATGATTTCATTTGGACTGCGACAATGAAAGATAACATGATCTATCTGCGTCAGTCCCAAATGGTTGGGCAAACATAACAAATGTTGCTGCCAAAAATACGCGCGAAAATCAACATCGTCTACAAATCCATTACAGTAAGAAAAAATACCGGCCAAGAGCGAGTCGAACTCGCGCACTGAAGGTTCCGCACAAAAATAGTAATAGAAAGAAAGAAAGACAGAAAAAAGAAAGAGATGCAAGTGATGTAAATTATTTCAGTCAGATGTCGCTGTACAGGCAGCAAAGGCTAATACAAAGAAGTTTGTAAAGAGGTTTGAAATTTCTCCGATGCCTGCACTTGCCTATTTTGGAGAGCGCTGGCACGGTTAGCCAGAGGTCATGTGATCAAGTCCCGGCATGGGTGGATATTTTAGCCTCTAAAAAGGTTTTTGGAAAAAAGAAAGTGCGAAAGAGATAGAGTGACACTGTAACAAATTAAAACATCATATGAAAAGAAAAGTCATAACCTTCGTAGATACAAATAAGGAAATAAATACTCGCTAAAACACCAACAAGATTAAATTAAAAAAATATATATTTGAGAAATCTAGTTTGGAGTTCGGTAAACTTGTTTAAAAAATGCAAAAAACTAGTACGGCTTCTCCGTCTAACAGAACAATAATCCGCGGCACGCACGCGCCGCTCTGGATGGCTACTAATGGTTATTTTTACTTTAAAATTGAAATATGAAGGTCTACCAACTCTCATATTATGCATACTTCCTGAACGATTCCAATCGTCTAAGCGTCAAATTCCATACAAATTTCTAGCCCAAACGGCAGGATTCTGACAGGATTTCGTGCACACAAGTAGGCCTCTGCTGACGCCTGTCTAGTACTTCTGTGATAGTACTGTCAATTTAGAAAAAGGACTGAGCTACTACTCGTCACAAAACATAGACGGCAATATTGTTCGAGCGAGAGGCAAATAGTTGTCCAATCCTTTTATTTCATTAACCATGCTACTTAGAGCGTATTGTTGATGAAACCGGTCTTCTGTCATATATCTATTTTATAATGGAAATTATGAATGAACGGAGCTAGCGAGGGGAGGGGTCTGCCGGGTGAACGCCCGGGTGATGTAACCGGTGACGTCAGAGCGGAGGCTCAGGCCCCGAGATGCGGTCGCTCTTTTCGTTCGCCACAATAAGGACCGTGTGGCCTAATGGATAAGGCGTCGGACTTCGGATCCGAAGATTGCAGGTTCGAGTCCTGTCACGGTCGAGACCGTATCTTAATTTTTCTTTTTTTATTGTGAACTTGCAATAAAATGGCATTGATGGCACAAAAAAAAATATTTGGTTATTAAAAAAAAACAATAATTATGTGTTTTTTTTTTAATTTGTGACATCAATAAATATTTTGAGTGGAGACCGTAGATCGGTAAACGTAGTGTAGGACGTCCTCAGACTCGGTGGAGCGATGATCAACGCAGGGCGGCTGGCAAGAGCTGGATGAGAGTAGCCGAGGACCGTGCTCAGTGGCGTGCAATAGGAGAGGCCTAAGTCCAGGAGTGGACTGATGATGATGATGATGATAAGTCAAGTGTAGGCAGTGATCTAATCTTAAAATTATAACCACCTCACCTCAATAATTATCTCGACCTTAACGCAATGTTGCGACATAATTTTACCAATCGATAGAGGACCCGCGTTTTGGGCACGAGACGTTAATTAAAGAAAGAGACTGGACCACTATTTGCTTCTCGCTCTAACAATATTGCCTTCTATTTGTGGGAGCGAGATGCAAAAGGTTATTTAGTCCCTTTGACACAACACAGGATGCACTCTGACGCTCTGACTTTGCCTTGTCCTATGTTGTATTTATGTGACTTGTTTTTCCTTTGTACTTGTTTATGTTACTTGTTATGCCTGTTTTCTTGTGATGTGTTAATATGTCTTTCTTTCTTTCGCTTTTTTTAATTAACCGCGCTGTATGACGTAGTACTCTCGAGGTTATTGTGTCACAAATTGTGCCACAATTAAGTGCAGTTATATAGGAAATAACGACTTAGTAAAAGTTTTAGTCATAAGAAATAGCACTTTTTGATACTCATTGGAACTAGAGAGCATCGGAAACTAAAGGCTTATTTTGGCTAAATTTATTTATTTTAATTTAATTTTATTTATTAAGCACACAAGACAGATATTAACCAGTGCATTAATTAATATGTAAGATCCAGACTAATCTCCAAAACATGTGTACGCAGCATGATTACAATTAATTATTAAATAAACGCCAATAAGCGCCAATTCAGTAATTGTAACGCAAGTACGGGGGCAGTCGACGGCACATGAAGCTTTACATTTTTGTGGAAATAACTAATAAATAATGTAACGTAACTGATAGAGTACAAGCAAGTAAAGTTTGATGTGCGGTTAGTTTAGGCTATTCATGATGATCTAGGTATATTAGGTACCTATGGCATGCCCGGCAGTCCTAGTGTCATATCATTTGAATCCTTCTGTCTGAATTTTTAACCGAGGAGGTTATCAACTCGATGCGTATGTTTTTTTTTAATTTTTTTTTGCTATGTTCTCGCGTAACTCCCTCAAATATTAACCGATTTCGACAATTCTTTTTTTATTCGCATAGATATGACATCCCATTTAATCCGTATATCCGTTATATCCGTATGTTTCATAAAATTGCGTAAAAGTAGTTCCAACGTAATTTGGTGATGTTCTGGTGAAGACTTTGTAGAAGTATAATTTGTAGTCGGTGCCCAGCTTCATGACCAGGACGTATATTTTGGGCACCGACAACGAGGTATACTTCTACAATACCTACATATATACATACTTCTCAGTTAGAGGTATACTTTTAAATTATTTCTAACTTTTTAGTGCTGTAGTGTTTACCTGGTACCTGATGCTTTTCTTGCTCTTATTCTACTTGATACTATTCCAAGTGGAGAACTTGCACAAACAATGTTTTAGTCTCATTGAAGAGGCCATGTTAAAAGATAAATAACAGTGCTTAAATTTTTTCTCTGCGAATAATTATTTTCATAATACCTATAACGTGTCGAAAAGTCAATATAGTCACGTGGTAAAAAAACGCAGCGCCACACAAATCGGGCTCAAACTGTGACGTCACAACTTTCACGTAGCGCCTTATGGTGATGATGAAGCGTTTATCAATATAGTATTTATATGCATTTATACTCTTCCAAAAATCCTATGAGTTTTTATTATTATAGTAACTTTATTTTTTGCATTTTTTATGATCACGATGACTCTGAAATTTTTTTTTTTAATACAGTTGCTCAAAAAGTGGCGTATTGCAGGGACGTATAGCGTTCGGGATGTGGGCTATTACACACTCGTGCTTTTTTTTTACCTTTCCCGCACTCGTGCGTTCTCTTTCCCAACTGTCAAAATAATGTCTATTAAAAAGAATAACCAACCATGAAGTTTTTACTAAAAAAAATCATAGAAGTTTTTATGATTCATGCAAATACGTATATTTATAAAAAGAAGCTACTAATTTGTTTCAATATCAGATTTAATGAATGAGTTTGGTTAGGTTTCATTTCATTTCATCTCATTAAATTCATTTTCATTTCATATCAATAAAAAACTTCTACTGAAGACTTGGCTGTATGGGCATAGTTTCCTTTGCCTACCAGAATGGGTGAAGAAGAAAAAAAACTGCTTATATTCTACGGTTGGCGCCATTTTTCAGAAATTTTCTTTGCGAGTTTAGTTGTTTGTTGCACAAAATGAGTAATTTCGACCCTAGTTTTTTTGAATTAACACCACCGGAACTCAGTATAATTGCACAAAATGCTTCGGAGAACATTTTACCGGAAAAGTCAAAAAGTCGCTACATATCTACATACGACGAATTTATTGCGTGGAGAGAAGAGAAAAAAGCAAATAGTTTTTCATTTTTTCGCAACTGTATTAAAAATAGTCGTTCAGTACACGTGCGGAACCGTCATTGCAACTTGTTCCGACTGTCAACCCTCGCCTTCGGCTGCGCCTCGGCTCGGGTAGACATTTGTCGGAACTCTTTGCAATGACAGCCTTTCCACACTTGTAATGAAATATACTATTTCATGGTTTTATTTTTCCTAAGTTCACATCTGAGAATATGTGATCTTATTAAATTCACGCCTCAAAGTCAATCATGGTCCTATAATTTCCATTGTATTATTATTTCGTTATGAGGTTAACTTACTTACTAAAACCAAGTAAGTGAATCCGAAATTAAGGTAATAATGTGTAATATAGAGAAGTTTGTACAGAGGCTCAAAATTTCGCCGATGCCTGCACTTGCCCATTAACTCAGTTGGGAGAGCGCTGGCACGGTTAGCCAGAGGTCGCGGGTTCAAGTCCCGGTATGGGTGGATTTTTTAGCCTCTAAATAGGTTTTTAAAAATTGTCCTCAGCATGGGTTAGTGCAACAAAAAGAATATAATAATGTGTAGTAAGCACTACACAAAAGTTTTAGTACCTGACGTCATCACGTTTTACGGTTTTGTTTTCAAACAAGACAAAACATCGTAATATTTAATTTTTTCTTTTATTGTAAAACAAAACATTACATTATATTTGAGACCATGAATGTGTATTGAGTGTCTATTTATCTATTTGTTTTGGAGTGAGTGAAATATTTTTTCCTGTATGTACATACTTAGACATTTTCTACTATAATACCTATTTCTACCAGTGAAAACTTGTCATTGGTTCACTGCCTTTATTTAAATTGTTGTGTACCTTTTTCGTAGCTGTAAGTTTTCCTATTATAATAAAATAAAACAAAAAACATATAAGTCGTAAAACAAAAGTTCTTGTATACTTACGACAAACTTCAAGTGGCGTATTTTATGAATTGCGTATTCTAGAGGTGACCCTGTTTACATAGTAGATTTCTGGAATTTAAGGGGCTCCATAGGGTAACACTGTGAGCCACACTCCGTGTGGCGCCGGATTAAGAATAGCGTCACTCCATTTCCTTACGTGGATGTCGTAGAAGGCTCGTAAAACCCCTCTTGGTTAAAAACCACGATGGAGGCCTATGCCCTGCAGTGGGCGTCAAGTGGCTGATGATGATGATGATGATGATGATGATAGAGTAACGCTAGCGCCACCAAGGGAAAAAAATCATATCTTTTTTACATATCGTATTTGCAAAAAGTGTCCATACAGTCTTTCAATCATGTTAGTAGTGATTTTTAGGACCCATGGCCTTGAACCTAAGGCAAAAAATCCTAGGACTAGACAGCATTAACGCCAAAAACGGCCGTTTTCGGCATAAATCTATCCAGTTCCAGTAGCTCTATTTTTTAATCACTCGTATCGCGTCGAGCGCTCGATTTCTACTGATTTTCGTTCGACATCTGAAATTCCGTATTTTTGAATCACTCGACTGCGACGAATGGTCCTTACCACTCGTCTCGCATGGCGATCGGTAGATTAATTGTCAAAAAACGATAAATGTGTGTTGGTACTGTTTATCATTCTGAGTGTCAACAATCAAAAAGAGTTGACAGTATGTAGTGTTTTGTTTGTAACAAAAGACAAAGATTTTTTATTTAAACAGCCAATAAAACAAAGTGTTTTACGTTCCGTTTCTGTTACGGTAGTTTCCGGTTTTTTAATTTCTGCGTGGAATGGATAAAATACTATACTTCAAATTGTACTGGCAACACTTCAGGCGAACGATTCAAAAATACGGAAAAACGACATCATGTGTCTTAGAAGACGAGTGTGACTTAAGTCGCATTCGACGATACAATTTCATACGAGTGATTCAAAAATAGGTCTCCAGTTCCGTGACCGTAGGTTCTCTGTCGTGGGACCTAAAAATCGCTAATAACATGATTCAGAGATCGCACAGATACTTTTTGCAAAAACGATATGCAAAAAAAGATATGATTTCTTTCTCTAGTGGCGCTAGTGTTACTCTATGGAGCCCCTTAAATGGCAGAATCACTCTGAATTTACCGCAGATAATAAAGCCAAAGCTTTTGCCGTCACGAAACGAAATGGAAATTTCACTGATTTCGCTTCCATTGATTCTACTTTGTCAATCAAGTTTTTTGGGAACGGGGGTTTCCCGATAGACTAATGAATAATTAATTTGTTTACACCGAGTAAGTATCGCGGCCGATCTAGAGCAGTGGCTCTCAAACTTTACAGCACTGTGGGACACTAAATAATCCCGTTTACTTTATCAAAGCCCACATCATCGTTTCATCGAGAGTTTAACCCCTTTTCTCGTATGCTCTCAACGTGTTAATCTAACTTGGCCAACTGACAGCTGAGAAATAGAGGGTTATTGCTTACGCATCAGGCATCAAGCCTTCATTACTGGATATTATCTTTTGCGCTTTGTAGGGTTTCGTAGTCAACAAAGATCCCTTATAATTTTGCCATGTCCGTCCGTCTGTCTGTCCGCGTCTTAGCGTAGAGACAATATGTACTACAGAGCTGAAATTTGGCGCAGATATACATATTTACTACGCCGACTAAACGGTAGAAGACAATCCCGAAATAACATTTTTTTAGGATACCTTTCCTACATTTTTTTCTCGCCTACACTATAGTGTGGAATATCGTTGGATTGGTTTTTTAAAAATATTGTGGGTGTAGGAAGACCATTTTTTGATTTAGGGTTCCGTTTGTGAAATATTAAGCTTTAGAGCACAATTTTTTGTCAAAGTAGCCCCCCTCCCACCTTCCCAGCTAAAAGGTTGATTGTAGGCTTTACAAGTTAACGAGTAACAGGCGACCAACTTTAATAAGGCGAACTTCGTACAAAATCCATTGAAAATCACTTTGATGCAGTAGTTGTTCTGTAAAGCTGATAAAAAACCCCTCTTTCTACGGAACCCTACACTGCGCGCGGCTGAACACGCACTTGGCCGGATTTTTTTAGTTAGCCGTGTTTGTGTCTCACTGCCGCTTCCATAATTTTCCACTTCTCTCTGCAATTCCAATTCCCTCTGCAACTCTCCCATCCGGGAAAAAAAGGTTGCAAGATCGACCCGCAATCTCCGCCTTGACCAACCACGACTGCTATATTTATCGCGTGGAACCCATTCGGGAGTAATTTTTGCTCATCTGTTTAACTGGAGTCCATACGACTGACGTAGCTTGCCCAATTACACTTGAGATTTGCGCTCACGACTCCAACATCAGCGATTTTAATTCTGGAGCTGAGCCTGGTGTTACGGATTCGATCAATCCTCCTTACGCCCAGGGCCGTGTTTTATAGAGTCTATTTTACTATTCATGATTTACTTATGTACATTCGATGTACATTGGATAGGCAATTGATCCACAAATTAACAATTCGACTGCGCAATGAACTCGAACTCTCATAATAAACTATGAATTGTAGTTTATCAAACGCGGCCGAGGATGCTGCGCTCCATCGCCCGCTGGCAACACAAAATAATATAAATTGCAACGTAGAATAACCACGTCAGCGACAAATAACGTGACTGATTTACTTTGCTTGGTGGAACTCACTTTGGGAATATCTGGCCTAGTAACCTGCTGGTTCAATTGGCAATGGCGTAGGTAGAGTCGTGGCGGATACAATGTTTGACCTGATTAGTGAGGTCTTCTTAATCACAGTCCGGTTTGAGAACACAAATACACTGATAACGTTCACTCGCCCTGGGTCCCAAACTAGAAAAACTACTATGTGCTTTGTTTAGCAGTGTTAAACATCTAGTATCAGACATTACAAACCACATCCGACGAGACAATACCATACAGAATTCATGGTACGGAATAGGTTGAATTTAAGGCATAAGTTTTGTTTTTATAATAAAAGAGGTTTTTTTATTTCGTTTAATCACTAATTCATGAGAAATAAAATAAAAATAAACTCTTAGGTATCAAAGGCAAGGTAGGTATACAATCTCCAAACGCGTTAAGGTATGGCTGCTCTGTCTATTGAGGGGTAATTTGCGCAAGGCTGTGGGCGTCTTTGTGGATGTCTGTTCACTGAACAAATCCTACTTTTTTTAAATATATAAATGTAAAAGTTTGTAAAGATGTTTGGATGATTGTTACTCAATCACGCAATAATGGCTGAACGGATTTACATGCAACTTGGCGTACAGATAGACGAAGAGTCGTCTATTGAGACAAAGGATAATTGATATCTCGGTAATGCATTCCCGTGGGATAATATTTATTTTAAGTTTAAAATAGATGGCGTTGTGCGAGCGAACGTTGTATTTTATAAATAGTTCGCGTCGTGCAAGAATCGTATAAACGGATTCTGCGGCGGTACGAAGTTCGCCGGGACTCTCATACCATCGGACTAACCAACGTCCTCAAAGCGAAAAGGAAACAACCACCAATTACATAATTCACTGTGAAAGCTTTATGGAGAAAAAAATGGCCCTCGAAGAGGCCAGAGTGGTTAAAGCGCGGAAAGCCTTAGTCGCAAAACGACTTCTCGCATTGTCCTTTTCCCCAAACGCCTTTTTCGAAAAATTACAAAAAGAAACAACTTGCTCCACATTCCCGAATATAGCAGCATGAATCCACAGTAAAAGTACCCGCAACCGGCGTGCGTGCATGCAACGACTAATCAATGCTGATAAAGCGAAAGAGATCCGTCAGGATCGTGGTAAGTGGCAGACCCTCTGCCTACACCTACAGGATACAAGCGTGAGATAATGTTATGTTTGTTATTTGAATCCACAGCAACGGGCCAGTGACGTACGAGCACAATGATAAAAAGTAAAATAAATTTTAAATACGTTGGTACTTTTAAATAAAATACGGCGCAAAAAATCCCGGCAACGTGTGCCCGACGGGCAGGTCACGGGGACGGCCTTCTTCGCGCTTGAACTGCAGTCTCTATGCTTTGGGCTTTGCATATACGAAATGAGATGATTTATGCAGCGTCCAGTGGCACCTTCACTCACACTAGATGGGTGAAGGGACCGCTTGGACGCTGCAGTGCCTGGCACATGGTTGTTTAGATTGAGTAGGCTTGCCCAGCACCTATACCATCCTGACAGCTTAGTTGGACTACCCCACAGAAAAGGCAAGTCTCTAACTATGTAAATGTATTTAAGGATAATTTTAGATTAAAATCGCCGGCCGCTGTAAGATGGATAGGCCTTGACAATATCAGATAAGTGAAATAGAGTTGTTATATGGAAGATGCTAGAAGATTATTAACTCTTGATTATGTCCATTTCCTTCCGCGGATGTCGTAGAAGGCGACTAAGGAAATAAATTACCAGGAGAAGGGGAGCAGCGTGTTCCTGAAATTCCAACTGCATACAGCGATCGCTAACCCGCCTGCCAAGCGTGGCGATTATGGCAAAACCCCTCATGGTTATGAAAACCATGATGGAGGCCTATGTCCTGCAGTGGGCGTCAAATGGCTGACGATGAAATATAAATGTATGTATGCTCTGAAAGCGGTGGTAGCCTAGTGGGTAGAACATGGGACTCGGAGGCGAGAGACCCAGGTTCGATCTCCAGTGCGGGAATATACCTATGACTTGGTTTTCTAAGTTATGTGCACCTGTGAAGTTATAGTAGGAATAGCACTCGCTAACGGTGAAGGAAAACATCGTGAGGAAACCTGAGTGTCTGAGCTGTTCACATAGCTCAGCGCTTGAAATCGCCAATCCGCAGTGGGCACGCGTGGTGATTAAGCCCACACTCTCTCCCTGAGAGAAGGCCCGTGCCCTACAGTGGGACGTATATTATATAGGCTGCTTATGTTATGTATGCTCTGAACGGTGCACGACTGAGCTATTCATATTAAATCACGTATAATTCGGTTAGTGCGTAGATACTACGTTACTCATAAAGAAAAATCGTCTTGTCACGTATTACGCCCATCCGGGTTATGTTTGTGGTTTGAGTAACAGTTACATGATTTGCGCGTGAATTTGTTTTCTTTAAATATATAATATTATCGTCCAGTTAACGCTTGATTAAATTGCGTTCGTTCAGTTTGTTAACATTGTTTGAATCGAATACATTCTAGCGAAACTAGTTTTTGTTCAATAATCGTTCTTAGCGTGGTAGAGATAAGGCCTACCATACAGTGGATTCGACTAAGTCCAAGTCTAAAGTCCATTATAGTCAATGGACTTATATTCACAGGAATTATGAAAAAAACCTTAACACTAATGATGATTAGCAAACTGAAGTGGCAGTGGGCTGGTCATATCTGCCGCAGGACCGATGACCGTTGGGGAAGACTGGTCCTGGAGTGGAGACCGCGAATCGGCAAACGTAGCGTAGGACGCCCTGTGACCAGGTGGAGCGACGACATTCGCAAAGCGGTGGGCAGTGACTGGGAAAGAAGAGCCTTAGATCGAGCTCAGTGGCGTGTCTTGGGAGAGGCCTATGTCCAGCAGTGGACTGACACCGGCTGATGATGATGATGATGATGAAGCATCAATTGCATACTCGGGCTAATTAGCCAAAAACCTCGTGTGCAATTGATGTCATACAGCCCTTGGTTAACAATCTACTATTAATCGTAATTTTATATAGGTCTATTGTCCCTTTTCCTGAAGTATCCTACTCCTAGTGTTGCCGTTCGGAAGAAAATAAAACCACCAAACGCTTGTCAAAAAAGCGCTATTTTTTTGGTAAAAACGGGGCTGAAAAAAGTGCTAAATTCCACTAGATTTTAGCATGGGTAAAAAGGTAGTTAAATTTTGCCTATAATGAAAAAATAACGATATTTCTGGCTATAAGCCTTCTTCTTCAGAGGAACTTTCATTTAAGATTTCCACGAATTACAAACTAAAATTCTAACAAGAAATTAACCACGCGCCGCTTTAGTACGTAGTAAGTAAGACAACCCAGTTCTTTTCGGTTTACAGTGTGAGTAAGTCAGCGATAGTAAAATCGTTTACTGTAAAAAGAGACAAAACAATAACCTCCTTAGTCCTGACCTTGAAAATAACAATGGTTTTCAATTGTTATTTTCAAGGTCAGGACTGAGGTGAGGAGGATAAACTAGACTGAACATTATTCTTGGTGATTCCCCGAATGAACTCGTAGGTATTTCTTTTTTTTTTTTGTTTTGCGGCTCCTGGGTACCAACTTTTTGGCCTAATAGAAGGCTGCCGATATCTTTTTCAATTTTTCCACCAGATTCTACTAAATTTTTTTTAGCGCGTTGTTGTTGGAAAAGAAGCGCCAATAAGCCTAGAAAAGCGCTAGATCTAGCGAGATAGCGCTGAAACGGCAACACTGCCTACTCCCATTTGGTGATAGGTAAGCAATCGTACGTGCTTCCGACTGTCAACGACATCACATTGTCATTTTCACTGACAATCGGATGCGCCTCTGCGATAAGGACGAATAGTCCAAAGTCCACGGTTCGCGGCCTTCTGTTTCGTTTCAAATTTCTGAGATAGCATTTATTGTGTGTGCCATAAGTGCCATTATAAACAAAAAGGGTAGCCAGCGGTAAAGGAAAAGGGAAGACAACACCAGTTGTCTTCAAGAATTTTGCCAGTCGAGGTCGTCGGTTCAAATCTCAGCATGTTATAATGACTTTGTTTTCGAAGTTAGGAATATTTGCTAAATAGTAGCAATAACACTACTAACTGTGAAGGAAAACACAGTGAGGAAACCTGAGTGTTTATTAGATGTGCTTTCTTCGCGCTTTAAATCGTGGGCACGCGTGGCGATTAAGTTCATACTATCTCTCTTAGCGCCACTTGCACCATGCCCCTAACCCGGGGTTAACCTGTTATAACGGGTTAACCCAGTGTCAAATTGTACTGGTCACCATGGTAACTCCAGGCTTAACCGGTTAACCCCGGGTTAGTGGGATGGTGCAAGTGGCGCTTAGAGAAGGCCTCTGTCTAAGACGGCAGGAGAGGAGTTCTTCAGTAGGACGTATTATAGCTTGCGTACGCTGAGTGAAATTCCACCCAGTGGTAAGTAATCTCCGACCAATGTTAGACCAGGTAAAACCGTTTATACGGAAAATTTGGGGCAATCTGTTTTTTTGCATTAGGACAGGTTGGCATTTGACCCCAGTCACGTCTGATCACAAACGAAGACAGACGGGATCAAAGATGTTACTTGTTTACCTGTTAAATGTCGGTTGACTCTAGTTTTAAAGGCACCCAGGTTATTGTCTCTGGAAAAACATACGACGGCAATCTGTTCCGAGATTGGGAAAGGCACCCAGCCGTGAGCTCCGAAACATAATATTATATTAGTATTATTAATGAATCGCAATGCTCATGCATAGTTATAAATTTTACGGGTCCAATCGTGATTACCATGCGCCTTAACGTCGGTCCTGACCGCGGAAGTTGTAAGTGCTTTGTGTCGGGCCACTGTGGGAAAAAAATACAATTTGACTTTGTTGATTAAGCGAAAGAGGTCTGGCGTATCTGCCTACTCCTCCGGCGTATAAGCGTGAGTTTGTATAACGTAATTTAACGACTACAATAATTGTCTATACTCGTCACTTTAGTCAACCCGTGACTGCGGCAACTGCAACGTTGCAGAAACGTCGGGAATTATAAGTTAATTAAATTTACCCGCGATTATCCTCGTTTAATGTATAACAGTATGTAAAACATATTATTTTTCAACACGTCAGTGAATCATGCAAAGCGTAATTCGTAATACGAAAATACGTAGAATTGTTTGTAAAACGCACTGTCTGTCCCGATTAGATAGGGCGCCGCCTACTTGCCACATGACCGGCGGCGATGTCGGCTCAGTATTGCCGTTGGTATCGAAATCAGCCGTAGGGTTTTTGTCGAGATTTGGTCTTTGCAGTATGCAACGGAGGCCCTAATAGTTGCAGCCTTTTTACGTCCCACTGCAGGGCACAAGCCTTCTCTCGGAGAGAGAGTACGGGCTTAATTACCACGCAAGCCCACCGCGGATTGGCAATTAAATTTGGTTCTGTAAAGCGTATACTCTCTGTATGGGCTTGAACACTTCGCGTGCCCGACGCGGATTGGCGATTTAAAGCGCTGGGGTGAATAAGCACCCTAAGCACTCGGGAATCCCCAGGATGCTTTCCTTCACCGTTAGCGAGTGCTATTGCTATAAAAAATTTAGAATAGTACGTAAATTTTTAACCAAAGCCATGCGGACACGGGGTTCAGGTTGAGGGTTCGAACCTAAGACCTCCTGAATGTGAGGCAAGCGTTCTAACGACAGCGCTACCACCGCTTCGAGGTCAGTTTGTAAAATTAGAAACGATTTAAATAATAAAAAATCAATAATTAGAGTTTAGTGGTAATTAAGCCCATACTCTTATTCTGAGAGATGCCATGTGTCCTGCAGTGGGACGTGTAGAGGCTACATAAGAAATTAAAATAAATACAGTCAAATATTTTTTATGTAGCGTATATGCAGGGCTCAGGCGAGCGATTGAACAACTTACAACAAATAAATAAAGTGACGATTTCAATGTTAGCAGCTAAGAGCTTATCTATCAACGTAGAGGTCGTGGTTCGATTTCCGCAGGGAACCTCTGTAAGTCATTACATTAAAAAACTCACGCCTGTATCCGGGAGGGGTAAGCCCAGACCAGGACTTGCAACGATCCTGACAAACTTTTATACATCATCATCGTCAGCCATTTGACGCCCACTGCAGGACATAGGCCTCCCTCATGATTTTCCAAGCTTCCCGGTCTTGTGCCGCCCGCATCCAGCGACTCCCCGCCACCGCCGTAACCAGATCGTCAGACCATCTGGTGTGGGGCTTTCCCACGCTGCCTCGTTAACTTTTACACAAATAGCCTCAATGGACGGTCTTCATGTTTGTGTTGCCTTTATGGAAGAATGTATGTACGAAGGCGGACAAACATCTTGAACGATGCGCAGGAGTAGATTTTTAGTACTCCCTGGTGGACTGAAGCCGGCGCGGAGCGGTAAAGGATTGTTTCAGCCATGCATCTCGCGCTGCACTTTCTTTCCCTTTTTGCGCAGCTTTTTGCTCAAGGTGTTTGCTGGCTGTGTAAAAGTATAAAAAGCAATCCTCGACAAAAGATCATTCTCGTTAGTAGGTAAGTAACTGGACTCGAATATTACCGATTGGCAGGGCGTCGAAAAAACGGTGATTGGGTTTAGGATTTCGATTGCATGGTTTGGACAGAGAAGTTTGTGGAGTAGCTGGCCAATGCATTTGTTTACTACGTTCTTTGGTTTAAAAAACGATTAAGTTAAGTTTCATTTTAACTCAATCAATTGTCCGTTCTCAATCTAAGCAAAGTAATATCTTAGGGTATGTTATAAAAACACCCAAATATGTTCGACCCGCAACAGCATAGAACTGGATCTTAACATGCATGTGCGTTCCCTTCAGTTCGCGTTAATAATACAAGGGGCATGCCAATAGAAGTTAGATACTCTTTTCTCATTTAATTGACACTGGCAAGCTATACACCATCTTATAGGCTGGTTTTTTATTGACATATTTGAATATAGAACACACTTCTTTTATTTATTTTTTAACATAAATAAAAGAACATTTAACAGGTCCGGGTATGCTTTGTTTTCGTTATCATTCGAATTCGTAGTATTTTTGACGACACTGCGCGCGCGCGCGTGGGTTATGACGAATAGCGCGCGTTCATGAACCCACACGCGCGCGTGTTTTGTGTGAGTCATGCGTCTACACTTGCTAATAAAGCCATCAATGAGCGTAAAAGTCATTAGGTACCTATACAGTATACCACGTGTTACGAAAATAACGCAAAATCTGCAGATCGCTTCTCCAGTATATATTTATTAACCTCCTAAGCACTAGAGAAAAAAAAACTAAAATTACGTGGGGTCCGGAATTAAGGAATTAAAATATACATACCTATGTACAATTAATTTAATATGGTCTCCGTGATACGTATACGCTATATTAGTGCCCTGTAGTGGGACGTATTAGGCAATATAAAAAAACTTCCACACAAGATATTACTCGTTCTGGTCCCAAACTAGGATACCCTGTACCCTGTGTAACCAGGATAAGATATTACTAATACGGAAATGCACCCAGAACAATGAAAAAAATAAATAAACACAGTCTACAATTTTCATCTTAATCTAAATACACTAGTTGTACGTACACATTGTATTTTTTATGTAGCCTATATCCATCCCACTGCAGGGCACAGGCCATCTCTCAGGGAGAGTGAGTGGCGAACTTCTGGGGTCTAAGTATGCACACTAAATCCTGAGCGATTCCAATCATCTAACTGTCAAATTCCATACTAATTTGACAGTTAGACGATCGGGCTGTCCCCTAAGCTAGGTAGAAAATCCTAAGCCCTAAACCTAACCTTAGTTAGATGCGAGACCCACATAAACCGGCGTTTGCCCCGAGAAGCCAGGTATCTGTTACAGATTTCCGACACCAAAAAAAGAAGGTCAGGTTAGGTTAGGTGTCTTAGGGATCGTTGGATTTCCGACTGATATTGGTTGACATATATATTTTGTACGAGCGAGTGGAACACCATCCCATCAAAGCATAAAAGTAAAAAGACTGGCAAATTTTACGTCCCAAAAAATTGTGACAGAGAAACATGGAATAAGTATGAAGATATTTATGAACTTACCAAGTTCCTTGTCTTTACGGAATGAGCAGTGTTTTGATAACCAAGGTTAGATTGTGATTTTGAAATTTACAGACCAAAATTCACAAGTTTTTAGAGGATTTTCAAGAGGCTTACAATGAAAACTTGCCAAGTATGATCTATAAATTAAAAAAAAAACATGTAAAAACCTTGCTTATCAAAACACTGCTCCATCCATGTTTATAAACTTACTAACTTGGAAATCTAAAATATAAAAATCTCGTGTCACAGTGTTTGCTATCGAACTCCCCCGAAACGGCTTCGCCAATTTTTATGCATTTTTGTGTATATTCGGTAGGTCTGTGAATTGGTCGTAGGCTAATTAACATGACAAAACAACTTTCGCCGAGTCAGCTAGTAAATAATTATAATAATCATAAAATAACTATCGACTGAACTAGGGCAGGCCAGTGGGTCGGATCTAACTGTTTGACCCGGTAACAATTAGCGAAAAGCTCGCGTAGGTGGCCGATACCATCCGATACTAAGAAAGTTATTAGCGATCACGGTGTCAAGGTCCAACTTTAACTTTCTTGGTTAATGAAAGACTTCTAAACCTGTCACCGCTTACTGTGGTAAGAAATTTCTGAAAATGACGGTTAGAAAATTGCTAGTTCATACAAAAGGGTTTCACCGAAATTTCTTTTTTGATTTCTGTCTTATGTAGTAATTCGACGACGGACATCTCTTTAACAAAAAAATCTGTCTAATACAATGATTTCTGAAGAAAAAGAGTTCTAAAACGTATCGAACAGAAAATGGCTACCCAAAAACATTTTTATTCTTTTGCGTTTGATTTTTACCTAAATAAAAATTTCTCGTTTTGTGATAAAAAAAGAAAATGTACAATTATTCTAATTAATCTCCTCCTCAATCACTGAACCACTTTTTAAAATTGCTTCCAAGGCAAAAGGAGAAACGAGGTCAAAAGCTACAAATACTTAAGAGTTATTTTCGATTTATTAAAAACAGCCCTCTGTTATAATACCCCGAATTCTATGGAACCCGTCCTTGACACTAATGTGACAATCTTCTACCCACACTCTGAGTTGTTGCCGGTTTACACTGCTTGCGAGTGCATAAGGAGAGTGCGTTAGGAGAGTGATGTAAGCCGTTGCCGTAAGTTTTACTCGTCGTGTTAGGGCGCTTATACACGGGCGGTACGTGTGCCAAATGCAGCCGTCGACACTCATCGACGGCTGCCGTTGACGTGTGTTAACGGCAGCCATCGCCGACATGTCAGCGTCGAATATCCGCGTCAGTGCGTCGACGGCTGCCGTCGACGTGTACCGACGGTAGTCGCCGACATGTCAGTATCAAATATCCGCGTCAGTGCGTCGACGGCTGCTGTCGACGTGTACCGACGGTAGTCGCCGACATGTCAGTATCAAATATCTGCGTCAGTGCGTCGACGGTTGCCGTTGGCACATGTCGATGGTTGCAGTTGGCACACGCGCCCTTAGTAACCCACTAAGAAATCAGAAATGAAGCATTTTTCTACATAAAGAATTTTCATTCTGTTTGTTAAATGTCAATATGCAATGTTAGCCACTGCCTTACAACCCGGGTCGAGTTGTAGTGGAAAAAATGTCAGCAAAAATAACTCCACTCCTTAATCTCGGGAACGGGTAGAGATATCAAGTTGAAATTAAAACCATAATAATATACTTAAATCTACAGTTTCTTGAAGCTGTGAAAAAATCAAACTTCTAAGTTAACGTAAAAAAAGTTACGGCCCTTTAAGCCTCAAAAACGTATATTATGTCGACACTCTCAAGGAAATAAAAATTTATAAGGTACTTTTCGTCGACCTAGAATTATAAAATTTGGCAAGTAATGCCGTCTTATACTACAAGTACAGGAAAAAATCTGAAAAATAGACATTTGTAATTAAACCATCAAACAATTACCCCCAGTTTCTCGTACACTAACATGCGGTTAATCTACTGTTAACAGCTATCAATTGGCCAAAGTGCATAACAAAAAAACCACTGACAGCTGTGTTAACAGTAGATTAACAGCTTGTTAGTGTATGAGAAACCGAGGGATAGTCTTTGAAGCTCGGGAAAAGCTCTGAAAACTGCGAGATTACAAACTTGTACGGAAGCCTCGGTTATCCGGATTTTGTATCATAGCAGGGTATAATCTACGAGTATTTAATTTTTTTTTCACGAGATCTCAAATATCTATAAACGCTCAAGAACGTTTCCCAACATCCTTGTAAACGCTACATACCCAACATGCCGTCGTTGCTCGCTAGAAAACTTTTTGCAAATAAGGGTTTTCTTCGGCTGCGCAAGCAAATACTGCTGCAGAACTCCGCGAATCTTGTAGGTCACCGAGGTGAATCACGGTAAGGGCTAATGAAACACTTGTAAGCGTATTTAACACTCTAGAGTTCCATCAATGGAGGTATTGTGCTCGTGGAAACGAAACGTGTGACCTATATGGGTTTTCCCATGAATCCGCAATTTTTCGTGAAATCGGAGCACTGCAGCGAACGAAAAGATATTTCCAATGTCAAAACTTCCACTTGAGATTTTATTCAAGTCATTGCGAGGTATCTAGGTTGGTTTCGCCTGCTCAGTAGCTAATACTCAGCAGTCGGGTGGTTGCTTATTTTTTATTGCAGTTTTTTTTAACCAGATATCTCATATATCGATAAACGCTTCATACATTATAAGCCGCTACGTGTAAGTTGTGACGTCATAGTTTAAGCCCTATAAATAACACAATAACAAAAAAAAAGGTACACTTACACAAATAAAATTTATGCAGTTTTATCGCGGTGCGTTTCTGTTGCTGCAAAAGGCAGCTGGCTCAGCATTTTGCTGAGGGTGTGAGCCCTCAGCGCTGGTTTTCAATCAGCGCCAGTACGTTGCTAAAGGTCGATTCATACGATCCACATGGAATAAATGTACGCTGTACGGTCAACTGTATCAATATTCCAACGAAAGGTGAAAGGTGACTTGTGTGGAGGCAATAAAGTAAACTGCCTGTGTGGCGCCGGATTAAGAATAGCGTCACTCCATTTCCTTCCGTGGATGTCGTAGAAGGCGACTAAGGAAATCAATTACCAGGAGACGGGCAGCAGCGTCTTCCTAAGATTCCAACCGCATCCTGCGATCGCCAACCCGCCTGCCAAGCGTGGCGATTATGGCAAAACCCCTCATGGTTATGAAAACCACGAGGGAGGCCTATGTCCTGCAGTGGGCGTCAAATGGCTGATGATGAATAAAGTAAAGCAAGCGCAGTAGCCTATTTTGTTGTTTTTACAGTTCTAAAGCTGTTACCACACATCCTATAAGGCAGCCTATATACGTCCCACTGTAGAACACGGTGAAGAGAGAGTATGGGCTTAATTACCACGCGTGCCCACCGCGGATTGGCAATGTTAAGCGCTGTTACATGTAAACACCTCAGGCAATTAAGTATCCTCACGATGTTTTCCTTCACAGTTAGCGAGTGGTATTGCTACTACATATTACAATACACTGACTGCCTGAATGACTCCCTTTTGACTGCCTCGGTGGTCTGGCGGTTAACACCCAAAATAGGGGTCGTGGGTTCGATTCCAACTGAATCACTTTACTCGATTTGTACAAATGGCCTCAGCCTAGGTGTATTTTCATATCTGTCATGTCCTTGCCTGGTTACCATAGCACAGGGTATCCTAGTTGTGGTCCAGGACAAGTGATGATGTTGTGTGGAAGTTGTTATTATTATTAAATTTAAAAATGTACGTAACTTAGAAAACAAAGTCATTGGTATATGGTTCTGGACGGGGTTCGAATCCACTACCTCTTAATTAGAAAAGCAAGCGTTCTACCGACCATGCTATCTTATCATATACAAAACAATCACAATGAGTTGGTCCCAACGTAGACAACCCTGTAAGTAGGCAATGGTAACATAAACAAAAATAAGAGAACAAAACCCCCAGTTTCTCAAACGCTAACGCACTGGTTTTCAGTTTGTCACTAGGCAGTGTTGAGTAAAATACTGAGCCTAAGGTCGTTTTACATAGCCCGTGTCCCATTCTTACTGTTTTTTTTTTATTTTTGTCTCGTATTTTGCCTTGTCTGTTGTTTTTTTACGGTTCTGTACGCGAAGGGGGCCAAAATAAGGGCGAAACGGGACCCTATTACTAAGACTTTACTGCCCGTCTATCTGTCTGTCTGTCTGTCCGTCTATGTGTCTTTCTGTATGTCTGTCAACAGGCTGATTGTCATGAACCGTGACAGCTAGGCAGTTGAAATTTTCACAAATGATCTATTTCTGTTGCCGCTATAACAACAAATACTGAAACCGGAAAGAAATAAATATCTCAAATATTTATTTCATATTTCAATGGGGGGCTCCCATATAACAAACGTTGTCTAAGGACAGCGCTGGCCATCTAGCGGCCATCTATGTAACTTTCACATTGCCGATGTGGTGTCGTTAAATGTCAATGTTAAACGCTTCTTGTTGGTTTCTATAGATGGCGCTGCTCTCAAATTCGATCTTTGTCTAATGTTGTATAGACAATGGTATGGAGCCCTTCGTGCGCAAGTCCAACTAGCACTTGGCCGGTTTTTTTATGTCTTGTATAATCTTCCTCTATTTTCTTTAATTATCGAAAATATTTTGCACATGGCTGTCTGGTCAGGGTTTTAGATCAAATTACAGCCATTTTTCTAATAAAATAGTCCCCAGTGAATCCAAGTAACGCCCGATGCAATGAGAGAAGGCTAAAAAGTCCACATAATATGTTTTCTTAACCTTTATTTTACTACGCACTTGCCTTGTACTCTCTTGAGACTTCGGTTGAGTAAACAAATGGTTTCCAAAGAGATTTGAAACACATTTGCTTTCATTTTGTTTGCATAGTCTACCCTTTACAAATTAGGCGTGGGCGTGGGTGATGTAACACGTCACTATTTACAATAAATATCTACTTTATAACAAGCTCTGACTTTGTCTTGTATTATGTTGTATTTATGTGACTTGTTTCTCCTTTGTACTTGTTCGTGTTACTTGTTATGCCTTTTTTTCTTGTGATGTGTTAATTTGTCCCAATAAATGTCTTTCTTTCTTTCAAAGTGATTCACTAGTTTTAGTCAAACGATAAACTATATTTTTTGGAATTACAAATTTTTGTTACCATGCGATTATTGCCTCTATGCGCGTAGTACATATGACAATAACCGCAACAACAAAAAACTAGTCAGGTTAGGTTACGAAATTAAACTAATTAGGTTCCAAAATCAACGCAATAGCTACAAAAATTTTGCTTGTGATAAGTATTGGCGTAATAAAAAAAGCGGTGGTAGTCTAGTGGGCAGAACATTTTCTCATTGTTTTCTAGATACGAGTATTTGTGAAGTTATAGTAGCTATACCACTCGCTAACGGTGAAGGAAAACATCGTGAGGAAACCTGAGCGTCTGAGCTATTCACATACCTCAGCGCTTGAAATCGCCAATCCGCGGTCGGCACGCGTGGTGATTAAGCCCATACTCTCTCTCTGAGAGGTCTGTGCCCTACAGTGGGACGTACATAGGCTGCCTATGTTGTATTTTGGGGTAGACGAGTTCGTGAGTGGACACCGCGGATCGGTAAATGTAGTGTAGGGCGTCCTCAGACTCGGTGGAGTGATGATCTTCGCAGGGCGGCTGGCAAGAGCTGGATGAGAGTAGCCGAGGACCGCGCTCAGTGGCGTGCAACAGGAGAGGCCCATGTCCAGCAGTGGACAAGCATAGGCTGATTTCTCTTGAGATTTCGGTTGAGTAAACAAATGGTTTCCAATGGGAATTGAAATACATTTACTTTACGAATTAGGCGTGGGCGTTATATAGTCGGTAGATGGATGCACATAAGTAAGATAATCTGAAAAATCTAATTAGGTACTAAAATCAACCCAATAGCTACAAAAATTGTGCTTGCGATAAGTATTGTCGTAGCCACTAGATAGGTATACCACTTTCGTTTCATAACAGGCATCCTGTGATGGCGACACTGTAAGACAGTGCAAAATAAATTGCTAAAGTCATGTGTAATATAAAAATATCTCAGGCCTAATTACGCGCACCATATCCGGCAGGATTCCTAACGTCTAGCTGCCAAATTCCATACTGATTGCTATCGCAAACGTCGGGATTCTGACAGGCTTTAGTGCGCATAATATAAGGGCTGGTGATAGTTAGTTACATTTCGTTCTGCAAAAATACCAGAGCGACTCAAGTCTACTGAGAATTTAATATGGAATAGTTCCCACCAAAAACATTTTCATGCAAAATGTTGCCAAGACGAGACTATATTAAACATCGCACTATCAAAAAGTTATCAGATCTCATGTAGAGCCAGGCTTCTAACTCTACACACCCTAACTCTAAGAGCCCTAACTTCATAAACTCTACGTTTTACTCGAATTTTTTTTTGGTGATATTAATTCTACAGTTTCGTCAGCGTAATAAATACCTATGTATATTTATGCCATTCAGCTCTCTAGTACTTATCGTCTCTGCGCCAAGCCGTGGACAGACAGACGGACATGGCGAAACGATAAGGGTTCCTGGTTGACCACGGAACCCTCAAAATCAGAGCGACATCGCGTTTACAATTTTAACCCTTTTATGTCTCATTTGACTGTCCTCTAGAGTTCGTGAGCCTAATTAAGGTTTCTGTCACACAATTAGGTGGTTTCCGAGCGGAAACTTGTTGATGTCATGTCATCATCATCATCATTCAGCCACAAGGAGTCCACTGCTGGACATAGGCCTCCTCCATGGATTTCCAAAAAGACCGGTTGGAAGCGGATTGCATCCAGCGTCTTCCTGCCACTTGGTTGAGGTCTCTGTCCATCTTGTGACTGGTCGTCCTACGCTGCGCTTGCCGATATGTAGATGATGTAAAAAAGTAAAGAAATACAATAAAAAATCCCCTAAAAGCTCTCTTTTACTTGTTAGGCGCTACGCTCACCTAGTTCTTAGGTATTTCTTGAGATTTTTGGGCAAAAACACGATTCCTCTAAAGCACTCCTAAGAGGCAGTTTATTTAATAAGTCCTTGTAAAATCTCCACAGACTATTTCAATCGGGGCGTTTTAAGGAATCGTGTTTTTTATAAATAGAACCGTAGTACTTCTTGTGTCTGAAATAATTAATTTGATGTACCTGCTGGCTGTAGTTATGGTAAACGACGCCCAACTCGCGGAGGGTAGCCAGTCCTACTGATAATTTTCATTAAAAAAATTCTTTGTTCAATTCTTTCCAGAATGACCACAAGTGTGGTCAACTCAGTTACGTCACGTGCGACTTCAATAAAATTTAAATGTCATTGCGCTATTCAACTGCCCCCTGGTCTAGCGCTTAACACACTTGACTACCAAAACTAGGTCGTGGGTTTGATTCCCACTGGAGGCCGTCGTACTTGACTTGTACTGGTGGTTAGCATCTAGTTCAAGTTAGACCTGTGGTTTCCGCACTTAGCCTCATGATTGGGCCATTGTACGAAGCAAGCGCTAAGGTAAGTAAACACCTCGGACACTAGGGTTTCTTCACAATGATTTTCTTCACGATTCATCATCATCATCATCATCAGCCTATGCTTGTCCACTGCTGGACATAGGCCTCTCCTATTGCACGCCACTGAGCACGGTCCTCGGCTATTCTCATCCAGCTCTTGCCAGCCGCCCTGCGAAGATCATCGCTCCACCGAGTCTGAGGACGTCCTACACTACGTTTACCGATCCGCGTTCTCCACTCAAGAACTCGTCTACCCCATCGGTTATCAGTTCTTCGGATGATATGGCCGGCCCACTGCCACTTCAGCATGCTAATTCGGTGGGCTATGTCGGTGACTTTGGTTCTCTGTCGGATCACCTCGTTTCGAATTCGATCTTTAAGAGAAACCCCGAGCATAGCCCTTTCCCATAGCACGCTGAGCGACTTTAAATTTGTGGACCAGCCCCACCGTGAGTGTCCACGTTTCGGCACCATATGTCATGGCGAGTGGTATTGTTACTACAACTTCACAAATGTACGTAACTTAGAAAACAAAGTGATTCGTATATGCTAGGATTCTAGCCTACGACCTCCCGAATATGAGGCCGGCGTCCTACCGCTGCGCTCTTGGCGCTTGAATAGTTACCACGTTACAAGGTATCCTGGTTTGGGATCAGAACGCAAATACATATCTTTTATACTACACCTGCTTGGAAAGTACCTTGATACTTTATCAAATTTACGGTAGAAAGTACGTCATTGCATATCGAACAAATATGCGGGGAGAAAACGCATCTGAGCGCGAGAGAAAAGTGTATGAAAATCCATTTCTTACGTGGTTTTTCTTTTTTAATTTTGGGTAAGGCTATGCGCCGGTAACCTAAATATCAAAAGCCAAAAAGTACAGTGAGTTTTTATCTCCAAGTTCGCAAAATGACACTGGCCACTAGCTGTGTGTTGGATGGTGTCGGGCTGGCAGTGCGACCCTGCGGCGGCAGGATAAACAATTTGAAAAAAGAACATGTGAAAATTGCAGACGCCATTGGCGCCATTTCCAATTTGTGTGTTGTTTGAGGATTCAGTTTTCGTAGAAAGTAAAATAAAAGCAGGTGTAGTATAAAGCACTATGTATCACTCGAGAGAAACTGCGATTCCCGATCTCGGGTGTTTTAAAGCCCTCGCCTACGGCTCAGGCTTCAAACGACACCCTCGACGGTAATCGGTCACTTTCTCCTCTCGGTGAATAATGTACTATTCCACTGTATGGAATCGTCCGAATTAACCTTCTCCGAATTGTCAACCACATAGCTCATTCGGAACAACAATAGCGTCATTACACTTATGCAAATTTACACGAGAAAATTTCGTCGAAGTTTCTACAAAAACTACACGAATTGGTGTGCACTGCAATCATGACAAGTTGTGTGAACTAACTAAAATTACTAGAAATTTAGTTGTGTCCTTGTTATGTCGTGTGTATCCGGGCATCGTGAACAATTTTTTGCAAAATCGTAATTACATCGTTGGTTATTCCGGATGGATATTTTCACAATTCGGTAACGTAAAATTTAATAACCAACGGACAGCGGACAGCTACAGTTTGGGCAGTTATGGACAGTTACGTAATAGGAGGGCTGGACAAGTGATTGTATTGTGAATTTTTGAGTTTTTTATGGGCAAACCCAGTGTATATAGCCTACTAGCTGTTGCCCGCGACTTCGTTCGCGTGGTAATTTTGATGTGTATTTTTCCGAGATAAAAAATAGCCTATGTGCCTATAGTCCAGACTATAATCTATCTCGGTGCAAAATTTCATCCGGATCCGTTCAGCCCTTTTTACGTGAAAGAGTAACAAACATCCATCCATCTATATATACAAACTTTCGCGTTTATAATATGAGTAAGGATGTCCACCTTAATGGTGAAAGAATTTTTGAAATCGGATAAGAGTTTTCGGAGATTACACCCTACTTAAAAACTAACAAACGAAAATAACGTGCACAAAAGAAGAATAAAATCTTTACGGTTAGGCAAAGGACTAAAAGTATTCGGGTTTACGTCGGGCTTCAAATTTGATAGCTACCCTTTGCGCTAAAAATCACAGATTTACGACGGCCCTTTCGGGATACAATTTTCTTCAGGACAATGATATATTATTTGCACTTAGCCTTTAGATATCAAAAAACAATATATTAAGTACTTACAATATATCTCGCGCATACGGCTTGGACTTTGAAAATTTTTGTATTCGTTTGTTCGACCATTGTTTTTATTCAAATATTGATTTTATTCGAATAAACGTTTTACAGAATACTCACGGAGTATCCTGGTTTCCTACCGGGACAAGTGATTGTGTTGTGTGGAAGTTATTTTTATTGTTCTTATATTCGTCTGATATACTATTTGATTATTTTGGGCTTTTAGGTATAGTAATAAAATTTATTTGTTTAATTTGCTTGATTTGGCTGGCGGTAATATTGAAAATAATTCAAGAAAGCGTATCTTATTTAATATTCGATTACAAACGTTTTAGGTGCTTATCATTTATATTTTATGTTTATTTTCACATACTAAAAAGTTAAATTCTAAGAAGTCACCCACATATGCCAGCCATTTGCAATGGGGAACTTTTGTCTAACTTAGATTGAAGTGACATTGCTTTTATACCATAGAAATCATATAAAAACCTTGGAAAAATTAAAAAATAAAACAATAAAAATATTTTCTCCGGGGTTTCGGGGTCACAAAATATGCGAAAAATAAAGAACGGAATAAAAAAGAAATAATAGCCTCATAAGACGTTTCATAGAAACTATAAATACTAAATTATAAACAAGGCTCTAACTTCTTTTTGATGACTTTATTTCCCATTCTAAAAACCTGAAAATCTCAATTTGTGTCCTCTTAACATATTGGTAAAGTTTCATTGCGATCTACATGTCGTTCGTACATAAAAATCGGCCAAGTGCGAGTCGGACTCGCGCACGAAGGGTTCTGTACCATTATCTATACAACTTTAGACAAAGATCGAGACAAGATAGATTAGGTACATTGAGAACAGCATCATCTATAGAAACCAACAAGAAGCGTTTAACATTGAAAAACAACATCACATTGGCGCTGTGAAGGTTACATAGATGGCCGCTAGACGGCGAGCGCTGTCTTAATTTAGTCTAAATTTAGACAACGTTTGTTATATGGGAGTCTTAAATACCTATTTAGAGGCTAAAAACCGGCCAAGTGCGAGTCGGATTCGCGCACCGAGGGTTCCGTACAAACCTGCAATGTCAACAACATTTTTTCACGGGTTAAAGGCAATTAGATCTAAGTATTTGATATGAATTTCAACTTGATAGCTCTACGCGTTCATGAGGAAAAAAGTAATAAGTTTATATTTATTAAAAAATATATATTTTGTAATGTAACTAAAAATTTAAGGTTTTCGGAATTTTTCCTTTATGTGTGCTATAAAACGTTGCTTCATGCCAAATTTCAAGATTCTAGGTCGACTGGAAGTACCCTTTAGGTTTTGATTCCCTTGCGAGTACTTGCGAGTTTCAAAATATGCAGCTTAAATTGCTGTTTCTTTTGATTGCGTTGACATAGAAGTTAGATTTTGTAACAGCTTAAAGGTATTATAGACCTGAGTATTTGGTATGAATTTCAATTTAATACCTCTACGCGTTTATGAGGAAATGGGTAGTAAGTTTAAAATTATTAAAAAAAAATATATTATGTGATGTAACTAAAAATTTATGGTTTTCGTAATTTTTCCTTTATCTATGCTATAAGACGTTGCTTCGTACCAAATTTCAAGATTCTGAGTTCACGGGAAGCACCCTGTAGGTTTTGATTCCCTTGCAAGTGTCGAAAATTTGCGGCATAAACGGCTGTATCTTTTGATTGCGTTGGCTTAGAAGTTTGATTTTTTCACAGCTTCAAGGGACAGTAGACCTGAGTAATTGATATAAATTTCAGCTTCATACCTCCACGCGTTCCTGAGAAAAAGGGTCTTGACAGACGGACGGACGGACGGACAGACGGACAACAAAGTGATCCTATAAGGGTTCCGTTTTTTCCTTTTGAGGTACGGAACCCTAAAAATTGTCCTCAGCACGAATTAATGCAACAAAAAGAATATAATCATGTATGGGAGTGCCCCTTAAATTTTTATTTTATTCTATTTTTAGTATTTGTTGTCATAACGGCAACAGAAAAATATATCATCTATGTCAAAATGTCAACTGCCTAGCTATCACGGTTCATGACATACAGCCTGTCGACAGAAAGACATACAGACGGACAGACCGACAGACAGACGGACATTGGAGTCTTAGCAATAGGGTCCCTTACCCCTTTGGGTACGGAACTACGTTTGTATGGGAATTGCTTTTTGAAGGACCGCCTTAAGTTTTCTAGATCTATAGGTCCAAGCAGGCTCTAGGAACGAGGGCAAAATAGAGTACTCTAGGATTTAGGGCGCGAAATAAATAATGACCCTAGAGGGCTCTAGTTTGTGAAACTGTCTGGGTAGGTACACAGAATAGCGAACGAAAACGTAGCTAGATTTGGCCCAGATTCAGGGCCGTATATTCTGTTTTCTAGTTGGGAATTTATTATGGAAATATTTATGGTCTCAAGAGAAGAAGTTTTCGTTGCTCAGTTTAGTTAAAAGGGAGGCTTAAATATAGTTTGCGCGAGATGAAAATTCTATTGATGTAAACAAAATATTTTTACCCGACTGCGCCCGAAGGAAGGGTATTGCTTAGGGAAGAGGGATCAATGTCAATAATGATAAAATACATACATACATAAACTCGCGCGGACCGCGAGACCGCGGATCGGTAAACGTAGTGTAGGACGTCGTCAGACTCGGTGGAGCGATGATGTTTGCAGGGCGGTTGGCAAGACCAGGGCCTCGATTCTGTTAGTGCATTGTAGTATAATGACAGGTACACTGTCGGGTCACGTGACGTGTTTTTTCGTACCATTGACGCCTAGAAGGTTTGATGGGTGTGCCCGCGTAGACTTAAAGCAGCTATGAAATGAAAACCGCCATGTTCATGCAGTTGTCATGTTACTACAATGCATTAACAGAATCTAGGCCCTGGATGAGAGTAGCCGAGGACCGTGCTCAGTGGCGTGCAATAGGAGAGGCCTATGTCCAGCAGTGGACAAGCTTAGGCTGATGATGATGATGATGAGGATAGTATGACTTAGGTCTAGACTATATTTTGTAGAAAAAACGCAAACCGCCACGAAAAGTTACCGAAGAAAAAAGCAAAAAAATTCTACCAATAAAAAAAATATTTATGCAAAAAGTGAACACCATAAATCTCAATAATGATAATACAGGTAGCTTTTAAAATTTAGAATCTAGGACCAAACACATAAGGTTTTAACGGATTTTCGCTAAAAACTGTCGTTTTCTGAAAAAAATGCATCCTTAGTCCTATAAAATTCTATTACGATTTTTTAAGTTCACTTTTTGCGAGAATTTGTAATGAAAAAGCATTTTTTTCATTGGTGATGCTGGTCATCTCCGGATAGTCCCTTAATTGACGAATGTATGTAAACCCGTACCTCCCATTTTGGACCCTCTGCAATAATAAATGAGACATAACGGGCCAGCGGATGCCCCAGTTCCAAAATCCCGAATTTGTGTGTACTGGAGTAGGCAATTTGTGTAATATACACAAGAACGCCGTGTGGCGCCGGATTAAGAATAGCGTCACTCCATTTCCTTCCGCGGATGTCGTAGAAGGCGACTAAGGAAATAAATTACCAGGAGACGGGCAGCAGCGTCTTCCTGAGATTCCAACCGCATACTGCGATCGCCAACCCGCCTGCCAAGCGTGGCGATTATGGCAAAACCCCTCATGGTTATGAAAACAATGAGCCTATGTCCTGTCCGTCACGTTGGATACCATGAATTTTCGGTGGTTTGGGAGATATAGCAAAATGAACGTGTCTTAATCTGTAGAATTCTTAATGACTTAATCAGACCACCATAAAATCGTTTTAATTGTTCTCTTCAAAGCCAAGCGTTGCGATGATGGCAAAACCAATCATGGTTATGAAAACCGTGAGGAAGGCCTATGTCCTACAGTGGGCGTCAAATGGCTGATGATGATGATGATAAATAGTAATCTAATAGCTTTCAAATATGCTCTTTGTTTTTTTAATGCCACTTAAAAAAAACAAAGTAGCTTTATTTGCATTGTCCAAAAATATTAGGGGTTAAAGTATGAAATTGCCGTTTTATTGCAATAGGTTCTTTGAATTGACATAGAATCTTCATGGTTTGAGGTTTTCGAATGAAACTTTTTTCAAATGGTTTCTATTATGTTCTTTTTTTAAAAAATGTGAAACATTTGAATATCGACTTTCAATTGTTTTTGTTATTCAATTTAGACAAGAAAGATGGATACTGCGAAAATTCGAGTGATTTTTGAATACGAGTTCCGACGCGGAACTAACGCGGCAGAAACAGCCCGCAATATCAATGCTGCGTTTGGAGAGGGGTCTACTTAAGTATTTATGAACTAAAACTTTTGTAAGCTCTACAAAAAATCACCAACTTTTATTAACACTTAACTAACCACTTGGCTTATATTCTTTTTGTTGCACTGACCCGTGACCTCTGACACGGTTAGCCAGAGGTCGCGGGTTCAAGTCCCGGCATGGGTGGAAGTTTTAGCCTCTAAATAGGTTTTTGTAACCACTTTGCTTCAAGCAACACGATTCCCAGACCAATCTCACATCTTAACACTGTACTCGCATATTTCCTTGAAAGATTGTTACTTAGCGAAATCACGAGGAGAAATAGCAGGACGTTCGATGTGCCATCGGTTTCGCTCGCAACCCAGCACCCCATCCCCAACATCGCTGATTTTACTCCTTTGAAACACAGAGCTTTTCAGTCGTTCATAACAGCCGCTTGTGAGCAATATCTCAAGCGGCACCAGAGTGCTGAATCAGTCCATTCGTTCCCCACCATTTGGTCTGGGAAAGCGCAATGGACGCCCCATGTTATCCTATTCCCGTCGGGAATCGGCCACGGACGGGATTTCCCGAACCGGGTCGTACGTTGACCCCTCGATTGGTGTAAGGATGCGCAGTAAGACAACATAAAAGGCGATTTTGTGAGCTCTAGGGCCTGGGGCACACAGGATGTGGGACGAGGGCGCGGAAAAGTCGCCCTCGCCCCGTCTCTTCTGTGTGGGTTTCGTCGCGTCCCTTCAGTACATTCCGTATGAAAGTGAATTGAAAAGACGACGTGTCTTTTCCGCGACCTTGTCCCACGTCCTGTCTGTGTGTCTCAGGCCTAGGGTCTTTTTGTGCCGATAGCCGGACGTAGAAGTATAGGCCGACCCCCAGCCAGGTGGCGCGACAACATGGATAAGGCAGTAGGGAAGACCCGAAGAAGAACAGCGTAAAGGAGAAGCGACTGGCGCTTGCATGAAGAGGCAGGCCCTTGTCCAACAGCGGATATAGAAGAAGAAGAAGAATATTCTTTATTGTATACCGGAAAAAATGTTACAGAAACAGCAATGACAAAGGAAAAGATACAATTGGCGGCCTTATTGCGGATATTGACATTTTCTTACTATTTTTTTACCATCATTTTGCCATCTACTATATTTTTAGAGGTAATAGCTTCGGAAATACTATATTTGTTTGAAAAAAAGTTGGCAACCCTAGTCTGAACCGACCGCTATCCCGTAGGAAGCGAGGCGACTGTTCCAGCTATCGGGTTCCCGTTCCCTAACATCCAAACGACGTCCTCGGTACTCCTGGTCGCCTAGTACTTTCGCTTGGCCCGTGGGGAGATTTTTCCGTGAAAACGGGAGATTTTTTTTCCAAACGGACAGGCGGCTGGGTGTATTTGACAATTAAGCGGAGATTTTTTCCTGGATACGTTTTTGCTGTTTTCACGTTTGCGGAGTCTTGTTGACGGCGAAAAATTGGATGTGGGCAATTTTTGGTCGAATATCAGGGGAAACTGTTTAAAATCGCAGTCTCAACTAGTTTTACATCATCATCAGCCACTTGACGCCCACTGCAGGACATAAGCCTCCACCGTGGTTTCCGCAACAGGGGTTTTTTCATAATTGCCACGCTTGGCAGGCGCGTTGGCGATCGCAGTATGCGGTTTGCAATCTCAGGACGCTGCTGCCCGTCTCCTGGCAATTGATTTCTTTAGTCGCCGTCTATGACATCCACAGAAGGAAATGGAGTAACGTTATTCTTAATCCGGCGCCACACGGAACATATACTAATAATTATACACGCTCATTTCTGGGGGGTTTGAAAGCCGCACTTATGTAAATAGTCATGAAGAATGGTATCTATTTAGACTATTTCTTTTAAGGTATAGACGTAAATCAAAACGAATAGTTAAGAAATCTTGTGTAAAAACAAGCGCCATCAATTAGTACCGCCTTTCCGTCTAACCGAACAATGAGCCGTGGGCCGCACGCACGTACCGCTCTAGATGGCTACTAATGCTTCTAATAGATTCGAGTTTGTGTCGACGTACTTTATAAAAGTGCGTTTTTTACAAAAAAAAAAACAAACTAGCGTATTCGGTACCTATTATCAGGCACGTTCATTTTGCTGTCATTTACCAAAATTATTGCAGTGGTAGGTATACCTAGTAATAAAGAACTCCCTATGAGTGCGTGAGTCCGACTCGCCCTTGGTCAGTTTTTTTACTTGCGAATTCGCGTAAAAAAATGACTGATAAGGTTTTGTTTTTTTTTCTTAGCTCTTGTTTTGGATATTGGGGAAAAACTGAACCCCGTCCGAGTAGGCGGCAAAATATATTAATTTTGTTGTGGCTTGGACACAGTTCCTCTCATATTTATCTACGCTGTTTCTATTGTCAGAAATATTTGGTTGAAGAAAACATATTTATTATTATTTTGGTTCATAGTAGACTGTTATGGGGTTAATATCCTACGCTACTCCGTAGCACGAAGGTGCCGAAAGTAAACTAAGTACCTACATTATTAGTACAATATGGAAAGTAAAAAAAAACTGGCCAAGTGCGAGTCGGACTCGCGCACGAAGGGTTCCGTACCATTATCTTTGTTTACAACATTAGACACAAAGATTGAGACAAACGGCAAAAAAACACGTTTGTTATATAGGAGCCTCGCTTAAATATTGATTTTATTCTGTTTTTACTATTTGTTGTCATAGCAATAACAGAAATACACATAGAAATAAACAAACATAAACATAAACATTTACATACAGGCACATATATTGCTTCTGGCCCCACACTAGGATACCCTGTGTCGTGGGAACCAGAAACAACGACATCACAAACATGTAAACATCCGAGTACATCACTCACCTTCGATTTGCCGACGATATAGTAGTCATGGCAGAAACGATGGAAGACCTCGGCATAACGCTCGAAGACCTCAGTCGAGTTTCCCAACGTGTAGGCCTTAAAATGAACATGGACAAAACGAAGGTCATGTCGAACGCCCGTGTTGTGCCCACCCCAATAACATTGGGGAACTCGACTCTCGAAGTTGTACACGAATACGTCTACTTAGGACAAACAGTCCAATTAGGCCTGTCCAACTTCGTGAAAGAGGTCAATCGTCGAATCCAACTCGGCTGGGCAGCGGCTGGGAAACTTAGAAAAGTCTTTTCGTCTAATATACCTCAAACGCTCAAGACAAAATTATACAACTAGTGTGTGTTACCAGTGATGACTTATGGCACTGAAACGTGGTCTCTCACTATGGGCCTCTTAAGACAGCTCAAGGTCGCGCAACGAGCTATGCTCGGAATTTCTCTACGAGATCGAATCAGAAATGATGAGATCCGTAGACGAACGAAAGTCGTCGACATAGCCCAGCGGATTAGTAAGTTGAAGTGGCAGTGGGCGGGGCACATAGCACGCAGAACTGATGGCCGATGGGCCGAAAAGTTGTCGAATGGAGATCACATATCGGCAAGCGCAGCGTACGATAACCAGCCACAAGACGGACAGATGACCTCATCCAAGTTGCAAGAAGACGCTGGATGCAGGCCGCTTCCAACCGGTCTTTTTGGACATCCATGGAGGAGGCCTATGTCCAGCAGTGGACTTCTTGTGGCTGAATGATGAAGCATAGCAAGGAATTATTCACTTATATCAAAGAACAATGGAGAACTTGCACTTAAAAAGGTTTTAATACAATAGGAGAGTGGTATTTTCATTCTCTGCGACTAATACTTTTTGTAATACAACCAGTCGAAAAGTCTATATATAATAATAATAATAATAATAATAATAATAATAAGCCATTTATTTCAAAAAAAAAACATTACATGCATAGATTTTTAGATTCACCTAAGATAACTTGCCATAAAATAAAATCATGATTTCATAAACATTCATGGTTAATTTAACAATTGAAAAAATTATAATAATAAAACTAATTACTATTAATTAATTTCATTCACTTAAAATCATAATAAAATTTCATATTAAAGGTAAATTAAAATAAAATAGTAAAAATGTATGTTAATAAATATAAATAGTTATCAATAGATTCAATTACATTAATTCATTCACTTTGTTATCACAATATAAAGTTAAAATGTCAGTTTTCATTTGGACTGCTCGTATGTCGAGCATAGGCCTCCTCCATCCCGCCTCCTCCCTCCAAGTGTGCCTGTCTGCGGCTAGCCTCGTCCAAGTGATGCTGGTCCAAGCCACGATGTCATCTCGCCAGCGGCGTGGCGGCCGGCCCGGGGGGCGGGGCGACCCGCGTGGATACCAATGTAGCATTTTTTCACTCCAGCGTTCATCAGTCGTTCTTGCTAGGTGACCAGCCCATCTCCATTTCAGGCAGCATGCTAGTTTTGCAGCGTCTATAAGTTTGGTTTTCTTTCTTATTGTTGTCAGTCGTACTTTGTCCGCCAGTCTCAGTCCTAACATGCTTCTTTCTGCAGTTTGTTGGAAAACTTTTAGTTTTTTGATGATTTCTGAGGTGAGCGGCCATGTTTGGCAACCATATAATAGAGTCGGTGTTACTACAGAATCAAAGGCTTTCTTTTTAAGTTTGATATTTATCTTTGATTTAAAGATATGTTTCAGTGACCAATATGCGCTCCATGCCTTTTTTATTCTTCTTTCTATTTCAAGTACGGGTTTCTTTTCGAAGGAAAGATTTTGTCCTAAGTATATGTATTCTTTGACATACTCTATATTTTGGGAGTTTATTACGATCGGTGTCTGCTCTACATTGGTCATGATGCATGTCTTTGTTGGGTTCATCTCTAAGCCGCACTTTTTGCTTTGTTGATCTAGCGTGTTTAGCATATAGATAAGGTCTTCACGGTTCTCAGTAATTACTGCTATGTCATCTGCAAAGCGCAAATGGTTCAGAAATTCTCCGTTTATGTTTATGCCTCGTTCAGACCAATCTAGCTGTCGAAATATATCTTCCAAAAGAGATGTAAAGAGGTTCGGAGAGATGGGGTCTCCCTGTCTCACTCCTCGCTGCACCTCGAACTGTTTTCCCTTTCTTTCCAGTTTCACTTTAGCTTTGCTCTTGCTGTAAATTTCTTTTAGAATATTCACGTATTTGATATTGACACCTTGCCGTCTAAGTGCAGTCCAAAGAGCTTCATGCGATATCGTGTCAAAAGCCTTAGCGTAATCAACAAATGCTATGTAGAGAGGCTTTTCGTGCTCTTTATATTTCTCTATCAGTTGGGTAAGTGTAAAAATATGATCTAGTGTAGAGTATTTTGGTCTGAAGCCTGCCTGTTCTCTTGGTTGTTCGAAATCTAGGATTTTCTTTACTCTATTTAGGATAACATTTGTAAATAGTTTATACATAGACTGCAAAAGGGAAATTGGTCGATAATTACCGATATTCAGTGGGTCGCCTTTTTTATAAAGTAAAGTTATAATGGAAGTTTCCCATTCCTCGGGTATCGTTTCGTGTTCGATTATTTTGTTAAAAAGTTGAGTTAATATGGAGGTCAATGGCTCTGCCATGGCCTTCAGGACATCGTTTGTAACGCCATCCTCTCCGGGACTCTTCGAGGTTTTTAATGACTGAATTGCCTTACGTATTTCACATTCTAAGAGAAGCGGCAGCCCCTCTTCGGTGGATTCAGCTGTATATGTTGACGTTCTATTCTCATTTGTATGATATAGGTTTTGATAATATTCTGAGGCCGTGTGTATAATATCATTTCTATTTGCAGAGACTCTACCTGAACAGGTTGTTAAAGCTGGTATCCATTGCTTGCTGTCACATAGTCGCTTGGTTCCTCTCTTCACGGATGTTCGCTTCTCTAACTCCTCTTCAATTATGGTAGAGCGGTATTTTTCATTATTCCTTCTTATCTGAGTTCGGATCTTTGAATATAGTCGTTTAAGTGTCTTCTTATCTGAATCAGTGTTATTTGACTTTTCTTTAATTTTTGTTCGTTCAAATATTAATTTTTTGACTTTTTCTGTTATAATTTGGTTGATTTTCCTTGTTTCACGTATTCTGGGTAATTGTCTAACACTTTTTTGAATATTTCTGACGATGTTTGTATAGTTTTCTTGTGTGTTAAGATTTTCTGCAGGTTTTTTACACTCGATAAATATATTTTTCAGAGATTCTTGCTCTATTGGTGTGTAGCCAAATTGTTTGCCTCTATGATATGTGGTTCGAGGCTTCTTTTCCTTGTGGTTCATTATATAGGTTACTCGTACGATTCTGTGGTCCGTTGGGAAGGTAGTATTAATTACTTCAATGTTCTCTATAGAATTTAGTTTATTTTTCTTTGCTATACAGAAGTCTATTTCGTTATAAGTTTTTCCATTTGGTGAACGCCAGGTCCATTTTTGTTTTGGTTTTTTCTTGAAATAGCTATTCATTATAAACATTTCGTTTTCTGCGCAGAAGTCCAAAAGTATTTTGCCTCTTTCATTTCGACTTCCATATCCCCAGGGGCCCATTATGGAGTATTCTTCAGGTGTTCTTTGACCAATCTTAGCATTAAAATCGCCCAACAAAATTATATTTGAGTGTTTTATTTTTAAGGCGTAACGAATTTCGTTGTAGAGTTGCTCTATTTCTTTTTGATCAGCTTTCTTTGTGGGTGCATATATTTGTATGATACTTAGAGCGCGGTCATCTATGATCAGATCCAATCGGGCTACTCTATCTGAGATGGATTCGAAATTTATGATATTTGATTTTAATTCTTTTTTGAGCATAAAGCCAATTCCGTTTCTACCGCTTTTCTTACCAGTGTACATGAATATGTAGTTTTCATGTTCTAGAATATGTGTTCCTTCTTTCTTGACATCCGAGAGCCCTATTATGTCCCACTTTATTTTAGACAGGGCATGCTCAAGTTCTTCTTGCCGGCCGACTCCGACGAGGGATCTAACGTTTAATGTCCCAATGTAGAGGATGGAGGGTTTTGGTCTAATTCTCCCACGGCGACCACCCGTACTGGGAGATTTAATATTTTCGTAATTATTTATGTATTTATCTTTTGTATTACTTGAAGATGTAGATATTAAAGTTGCTTTTTTATATTTTTCTGTTTGTGGAGGGGCCTGTTCTTGTTGCTACGCTTGACCGTCGTCATTATTTGTTTTTGCCACATGTGGGGGTGGGCAGGGTGACTGAGGTTTGGCATTTAGGTATGACTCTATTGTGGGTTTATTCTTTTTTGGGGCGTTCGAGGAGTTTTGAGCTTTGAACAGATTTTCTGCTGGTGGACTAGGTTTTCTCTTTGTGTTTCTAGTATGAGAATAGGGTTGTTTGGACATAGAGGGGGTTGCAACCCTCTTATCGGGACTTCTCGCTTTCAAAGTTATTATTCTGTCGTACTTCAATATTACTTTTTCACCCTGTTCTTTTCTACTTATAAATTCCTCCTGCAACTCTTTCCTTTTTTGCAGTATTTTGGCTGGGAAGTCTTCTTTTATATATATTGTTGTGTCTTTCAAGTATTTTCTGTTTTTAAGTATCTGTATTTTTAAACTCATTGTGTTCACCGTAACCACTATAGGTCTTACTTTTTCGCCTGCCTTTCCCATTCTTCTAGCTGTTTCAATGTCGCGTCTTTCACATGGTATTTTCATTTTTTCAATCAGTATTTGAAGTATATGGTCTTCCAGATTTTTGTATGACCTTTCATTTTCTTCAACTCCAAATAGTATAATATTTTTCCGTCTCATATATCGTTCCATACTTTCTATGGTGTGTTGTTGATTTTCGACTTTCTTTTCTAAAGCATCGGTTTTTATTTCGAGGGATTTAAATTTTTGGTTTATATTTCCATTGATATCTTCTATTATCGTATTTTTCATGGCGTTCATTTCGTGTTTCTGACTTTTTAACTCATCTTGAATTGTTTTCAGCACTTTCATAATATCGTCCATGGTTTTGGTTGGACGTGTGCTGCCCTCTGTGTTTTTTTTTTTTTTTTTCGTATAACAGCGTCTTACGGTAATCTAAAGTTTTCGTTCTTGGGTTAGCTTGGCTCGCGTTGCGATGTGCTTGTTAGTTCTGCCACTAGTCAAAAGATGGCGGTAAAATGGTATTGATTAGAAAAGTATTGGCTATTGGTGACTAATTATTGTTTTGAGTTTTAGGTTATAGAAATTATTTTCGCTTTAAATTTGGGGAAAAATACTCACAGTTGATATGATTTTACACTGTTAGTCCCATCTGTAGTATTATTTATTTTATTTTAGGTGTTTAGATGTCAACATTTTTAAATTTACTTTCGTTACTTTGTTATTGATTGAATTTGTTTATTTTGTTATTATTTCACTGAAATATTGATGCCACAGTAAGCACTGTAATGCTAATGATTTAAAATACGTTTAGCACTGTCTAATTGCTTTTGAAATCATTTTTGTTGTTGTAATCACTGTTTGGCCGTTACGAAATGTTTTTGGTTGATATTTTGTTTATTTTGGAATCAAACGTTTGGATAACACTTGTACAAATTTAACACTGTTAGCACTTGGTTTTTATCACTTTTTTTTTCTTGAATGTAGCTTTTAAACTTTTTAATTGATATATATACTGGAGAGTTGAAATCTATGGCAGCGCCCTCTGCGGCTTTTAAAGTCTATATATAGTTACGTGGTACTAAGATGCACCGTACAAATCGGGCTCAAACTATGACGTAACAACTTGCACACAGCGCCTTATAATGTATGAAGCGTTTATCAATATTAATTTCGTAAAGTAAAGTTTTTATGCATGTACACATTTATAAGAAAACGTCCAGAATTGACATGTTTTCATTTCTAGCCAGGTGAAAAATTTTAATGTCCATTTATCAGCCATAAAAACTTACTAAGAAACCAACTTTTATTATTTCTTTGTTCATTCGTTTCAGAGATTTTTTTTCAAAATAAATCAAATATTAAGCATGTGGGCTGAAGAGCTGCAATACCTTTGCCTGGAAGTAAAAAAAACTGTCAAAAATAGTTACTTTGATAAGAAAATGTTCGTACTGTGGGGGTTAACACCTACACAAATCGCACTGTAAGTGGTTCACACGTAAATAGTAAAAAAAATACCGTCAGAAAAGAACCGTTTGTAGTTTGCCGTAGGTAAGTGTTCCAATTTACGTACATACATACCTACATACATACATAAAGTCAGGCCTGTCTCCCAGAAGGATAGGCAGAGACCGGGGACTGGCACTTGCCACGATCCTGACAGATCACTTTCGCTTCCTCAACATTCATTATTGAGAAAGGAATGATGCGTTGGTTTGGACATGTGGAGAGGATGAAGGAAGAAAGATTGATGAAATAAATATATCGAGCGAATGTGGGTGGAAACGCCGGTAAGGAATGACCCAGGCGGACATACTTCGGGATGTATTAGCAAAGGGAAAGACAAAAAAGTACCCGAAACCGGCGTGCGTGCGTGCAACGACTAATGAATGTTTCCAATTTACTTTTAAAATGTAGGTACTTTACAATGGCAGCCTTACTAATAAAAAACACGCTTCCTCTAAACACTCCTCAAATGCAATTTAAGTAGTCTGTGGTGAATAGAAAGCCTTTACTACTGATGGCAACCCAACACAATAATCTGTAATTAATATAGTCAACTAGCAACACTTCCTTCTCGCTCAATGTCTGTCTCACTCAACGCGAGCATTGCTTATCAAATTAAATTTAATTTTTTTCTAATTAAACACCGACTTTTCACTTAAAAATTAGCCAAAATAACGCAACTACGAACTCCACTCTGAACAAAGCTGTTGCATTGCAATCCCAGCACATATAAAAAAAATGTGTGGCTGATATCTTTTTCGCTATATTGGACGTGATATTTTTTTTCCGTGTGACGCCGGATTAAGAATAGCGTCACTCCATTTCCTTCCGTGGATGTCGTAGAAGGCGACTAAGGAAATCAATTACCAGGAGATGGGCAGCAGCGTCTTCCTGAGATGCCAACCACATACTGCGATCGCCAACCCGCCTGCCAAGCGTGGCGATTATGGCAAAACCCCTCATGGTTATGAAAACCATGAGGGAGGCCTATGTCCTGCAGTGGGCGCCAAATGGTTGATGATGATGATGATGATTTTTTTTTTATATTTCGGCATTGGTCTCACAATAAAAGGTTATTTGTATTGAGAGTAGAATTACCCTCTTATGATTCACCGCACCGTACTGAAACCCCCTGAAGTTATTCCCCATGAAATAAATTAGTGAAAAACTGATAAAGCCCGAAGTCCTGGGGAAGCTCAAGGAAAGCTGATCCAGTAATCGCCGAACATAAATTAGGGGTCCACAATTTACTGCGAGCCTATTTTCTTTCGGCTGATAATCTGGAACAAGGGCCGGCCGTAAAAGAGCGATATTTCAAGAGTTCGACTGTAAGAATAAAATAAGTGCCGGGTAACATAACATAAGCAGCCTATATAGGTCCCACTGTAGGGCACAGGCCTTCTCTCAGGGAGAGAGTATGGGCTTAATCACCACGCGTGCCCACCGCGGATTGGCGATTTCAAGCGCTGAGGTATGTGAATAGGTCAGACTCTCAGGTTTCCTTACGATGTTTTCCTTCACAGTTAGCGAGTCGCATTGCTACTATAACGTCACAAATGTACATAAATTAGAAAACAACGTCATAGGTACATGCCCACACTGGGAATCGAACCTGGGTCTCTCGCTTTCAAGTCCAATGTTCTACCCACAAGGATACCACCGCCCGTACGTAATTCATCAAATGGGGAACTTGCGTCTTACTTAGATTGCAGTGACAATGCTCTTATACCACAGAAAAAAAAATTAAAAATAAAACAATAAACAATTTTTTTTTTTTGGGGTTCCTTGCGATCCTTCTCGATGGGTGGCAGGGAATAGCCGGTGACAGAGAGGAGTGGAGAGGTAAAGGGGGAGCATTTGCCCAGAAGTGGGACACTAACTCTGCTTATAAAAAAAAGTCAAACTAAATATAATAATGGTACTCCCATCTACAGAGTTCCACGAGTTATATTAATATTGCGCAATCATTGCGTTGCTTAGCGGTTAATGAAGCGCTATCGCTCCTGGAAGGGCCGTTGGAGGAGTGATTGGTTCTAAGTTTATACGAACAGGAGGGAATATTTCAAACAGAAATCGCACACCATTTTTGCGGCCTTTTTATAAACGCCATGGTTTATTCTGGTAGTTTTTAAATTGAGAATTTCACAACATCAATGGCCTATTGTTACATCTCGTCGGTTAAAAGGTAAAACTCACTAACTCCTAGTTTCTCGTATACTAACGCGCTGTTAATCTACTGTTAACAGTTATCAATTGACCAAAGTGCATACAAGAAAAACCACTGACAGCTGTTAGCAGTACATTAACAGCTTGTAAGTGTACGAGAAACCGGGGGTCTGTGTCATTTTGACACAAAATGAGATTTTGTTAGTTTTGTTCCTATAGACAGAAAATCTACGACCTGAAAAACACAGTAAGTGCGTACTATTGTGCGCCATAATAAAGCTATCACGTGAAAAAAGTCTTTAACTCCAAAGTTTCTGTAATCTCTTCTCCTGTAATCTGTCCCAAAAACAAACACAGCGAGGGACATTTTTTTTTGCAAAACTCATAATTACCCCCTACTAGTCACTAGTTGGTTCCAGTAACCAATAGTGGAAATAACTCGGTTTTGAAAAAAATGTCCCTTACTGTGTTTGTTTTTGGGACAGTCGAGTCCTATTCAGAGTTTAAGGCCTATGCACGCCTCTTCGCGCGTTTATCAGCCAGATGCAAGAACCAGGCTTGTCGCGTGTAGTGCGTCCCTCAGCGATAAGACGCCCCCACTCGTCGCGATCTTCAGCTAGCTCCACCCACCGATCGTTGGGAATGCCAAAAGCGACCATGTCACGTTTAGCCATTGAATGTTAAGTAGGGACTCTCGACTTAAAATTCAATGGTTTAGCGCAATACTTAAAGCGCAAGTGGGGCCTTTAATTTTGACACACTTTGCAAATAAAATTGAGAAATTTGAGGAGGCTGACTCATGCTTATGTGGTTACTTAGTAAACTCTTAAAAAACATAAAGTCTAAAACTCGACTCGCACTTGCCCAAGTTTGTAATTTCACACGCTATTCACAGAGCCGATGTTCTGTAATTTTATAGTCATTAGCCATTTTCATAGGATGTTTGTTGCGCGTCGCTCTCAACTGTAATTGCAAAAGGTTTAATTGAAATTGGAGATAACTGTGCCACTGCAGTAGGAGCTTGATTGGGAAACCTCACGGTGGACTCATATTAATTATTAGATCTCGTGGAGAAGTCTAGAATCTAGAAGTAGTTATAAATGCTTCACCGTTGGAAGTGGATCAATTGATTCTATTTTCAACCAACTTCAAAAGAACCGGCCAAGTGCGTATCGGGCCACGCGCATTGTAGGGTTCCGTAAATGGACGTCAAAATATATTCTAAGGTTAATATCGAGCAAAAAGCGGCAAAAAAAATCACGTTTCTTGTATAGGAGCTCCCTAAATATTTATTTTATTATGTTTTTAGTATTTGTTGTTAAAACGATCACAGAAATACATCATCTGTAAATTTCAACTGTCTAACTATCACGGTTCATGGGATACAACCTGGTGACAGAGGACGGACGGACGGACGGACGGACGGACAGCGGAGTCTCAGCAATAGGGTCCCTTACCCTTTTGGGTACGGAACCCGAAAACAGTAAAAAATCATTTAAAAAAAAATTAAAAGACCCCGCCCCCTCTCCTGGCTAAATGGTTGATTGTAGAAACGTGAAAAAAATCAGGGTAGTTGCACATATAATAAACTTAAAGGAAATACGCTTTACTAGTTAACGATTAATAGGCCGGTTTTTATTTTCATAACGTAATTGCTGATGTGAGGCCTGCGCGGCCCGCGCTTTTCACTGTTACATTAACGATTTACGAGGCTTTTAAATATCAAAACAAACAATTATTAACTATGTAAAAAGAGCTTTATTAAATATTAAAGCAAAATAACTCACTTTTTTTAAATATAAATTTCTAATGTACGGGACATATTTCACATGCATACATAAACTCACGCCTGTATCTCAGAGGGGTAGGCAGAGACCAGGGACTGCCACTTGCCACGATCCTGACAGATCACTTTCGCTTCCTTAACATTCATTAGCCGGACATATTTTACATTCTAGCATAAACCATTCTTTTTGTTTTTCAAGAAATCCGTCTATATTTCTTAAAAATCTAAACAAAAACAAAATTACTTTTGTAATAGCTGTAATATATGTCTTCCAGACAAAGTGCTAGGTTCAAAAGTTTCAATTGTCTACCAACTAATTGTAATTGTGATGTAATTTTCTAACCTGTTGAGTGGCCTATACCTAGTTCTCTTTAATAAGTTGTTTTTTTTTGCATGCTTGAACTATAAGTGAGAAATTTTCCATAGGGCAGATAAGACCATACCCAATATTGTGAAACATAAAATATTTTATATCTGTGTCTGTATTTTCTCCAAATAAATAAATAAAATAACTAGTGCAAAAATAATCATAATAAAAACTAAAACTTATATTTTTTCAAAAGTCAGGGTCTGGGAGGCCCGACAAAAAGATCGAAATTAATTTAATGACCGACGTTACAGTAACCAGCAAGTATACCACCTTTAACAGCTCGGCTTGACTAAACTCGAAACTACTGAAAGTTGCATAATTACACGTCTAGTGCAGGGAAAGGGTTGAAATTTGATATTATTTTATTACTTTTGTCAGGCCTGCCCCTATATTACGCTCACCAAATCCTGAGCGATTCCAATCGTCTAACTGTCAAATTAGTATGGAATTTGACAGTTAGACGATTGGAATCGCTCAGGATTTGGTGCGCGTAATTAGGCCACTGAGCGGCCCCCACCTATTGCGATCGTAAATAAATAAATTAACATTTGTTGTAAAGTCGCTTGTATTGTAACATAACGCAGCATAAATGCAGCGACAGCGGACGTGTAAAGCTGCTGTAACTGTACGACAGAGTGCATGTTGGACGGGTGAAAAAAAGAACGAAAAGAACCTAATAATTTCCAGCAGAGAACAAATATTTTTAAGGGGCATTAAATATAGAAAACTGCCTCGTACAGGGCCTAAATCGAAAACAGTCCATAAAGCATTGTACAACTAACCTAAATGCACCGAACCCTACAAAAGCCGGGAGCTCCCAAGCCCCCAGCGCAAATTCCACAGCCTCAGCAATGAGCTCCTAAGCCTCCACGAGTACTAGGCTAGCAGGAACCGGCAGGCTGTTCACACATTCTATTTATTCCTTTTGTTCCCAGCCACCTCACAACTGGCCACTATGGAGAACCCACGCCCCATACGGTTATTACCCAACAAGGGTCCACCAGAAGGATTCATTGGTGAACCATGCGTCTGGCGCGACGGTCAATGAACTTGTAAACAGAGCAGGACGAAAACGGGATGCGTATCCGCTGTCTCGCTTTTGAAAAGTTTAGGCAAATTTGAGTTGTATGACTAGAGAGATTACGGCGGTTTTTATATGGGGTACGTTTGCATGCAGGTGAATTTTTTCAAAGAAAGGGAATCTGCTTTTTTGTGTAGTTGAATTTTGTGGTTACTGTTAATGATTTTAAAGTTTGTTTTTGTATATTTCAAAGGATTGGAGCCTGAGAAAAGAAAACGGGGATAGAGCGTGAGAAATTCGGGATGAAACTTCTTCAGCTGTAATAGGACAACATGTTAGTGCAAGAGTTGATGTTCCCACGTCGCTAAGTCTTGCGTTTCTCACGGTCTCACCGACTGGAATTAAAATTGGGGTGTTTTTCGATGGCCTTTGAAATGCAGATTGATTGGCAACTCCTTGAAATATTCTCGACATTACGTTGTTTTTACGGGATTCTACGAAATTAGGAATTATTTATCATTTATAATTAAAAAAATCATTTGCCCAATGATGTATTATCAAACTTTCGGCTGATCCTGACATCCGATCTTCGCTTCTACTTTAAGTACCTAATCTATTTCACAAGAAATAAAAGCCGAATATCCGGTTTCATCCAGTTACACCCACTCCATAAGGGGTACGAAATACCCTCTACGGTTCGGTTATTGAACAGTTATCGCCAATTGCCAATGATGGACAACCGTTCGGAAAGGACTAGGCTCTCAGACCCTCGCAGGAGCTCTTCCGAACAGATCAATACGGGCCGATATCGAGCACCTACTGATACCTATAGCGACGGTAAACGATACGTCCATTGGACGAACAGTTTGCGAAGCAAATTATACGAAGCTAGCGGTCACCAGAAGGTGGACGGTTGTCGATAGTATATGTTCATTGGAGGCTTGGGTTATTGAGTAAATTATACTAAGGCAGGGGTCGCCAGAAGGTGGACGATTGTCGATGGAATGGACTCGATGCGCCTCACACGGATATTGGTGTTTGTGTGTGAGGGGGGGCAGTGTGAAAGTTTCAGACGTGTGGAACCTTTCCATAAGTTAGTGGAGTTTGACGGGGCGTTAAATTGGTGGCTGGGAAACATGGTTTTTGTTTTATTCTAGCAAATAGTTAACGTTTTTGTTATTCATGAGTGCGTGGCTTCGGAAAACACTGCAGTGGATTAGAATCGTTTGAGGGGTAACGATTTTGTATCACACAGATTTTATATTTAAACAAAATTCACAAAGAAAGAAACATTTTGGGCCGATTTTCGCGTCACAGGTTTAAAAACATGTTATTTTAGTAACAGTTTTATTTCGAACTCTCTGCGTCGCTGTTACAGAACAACTGCTATCCTAAGGCCCCTCGCCCACGGCGACTTTTTGTAGTGATGCTGTCGCGCGTTTCGTAAACGCGCAACAGCATCGCTACGAACGCGCTTTAGTCACATTTGCAACGCGCTACAGAAGCGATGCCAACGCGCTACTAACGCGCTACAGCATCGCGACTGTATCGATGCAAAAGCGCGAGCGTATCGGAAGACATCGGGAGGAGAACGCAGGAAGAGGGTGGCGCATGAGTAGTGCAACACAGAGAGATCGAGAGTGCTGTTGGCCATCGGTCCAACGGAGTCTATCTTGCAACTGTAGCGATCGCAGGCATTTTGGTTCCGTTACTGAATCGCATTTGCATCGCGACAAAAGCGCGACGGTATCGCGTTTGCATCGCGACTGAATCGTGTTTACGGTGGGCGAGGGCACACAACTAGCGTCCGGACCGCGACTGTATCGATGCGAACGCGCGACAGCAAAGCTACTGCATCGCTACAAAAAGTCGCCGTGGGCGAGGGCCCTTATGGTTAAAGAAGTGGTGGTAGCAGAGAGGTAGAACGCCTGCTTCTTATTCGGGAGATCGTGGGTTCGAATCCCGGCATGTACCCAATGACTTTGTTTTGTAAGTTACGTACATTTGTGAAGTCATAGTAGCAATACCACTCGCTAACGGTGCAGGAAAACATCGTAGGGAAACTCTAGTGTCTTAAAACTGTGAAACAGCTACAAGCCACGTAACCAGTTATTGTAAATAGTAACGTGAAATAACGACTTCGCCTTGTTCTAACCAGGACCTCTATGGCGTAATAGCGCGGGTTCCAATTCCGCTTTGGTCAGAATGTCTCTTTATGTTGAAGTTTGACTTTCTATGGGCCTTGGGTAATGATAGTACTGCCTCGTTAGTCCAGCGGTTGATACGCTTGACTACTAAAACAGAGGTCATGGATTCGATTCCCGTCGGAGGCCTTCGCATAAATTCCATTTCATTTCATTGAAATATCTCTTTATCAAATAAATAACTTCCACACAACACAATCACTCTAGTCCCAAAGTAGGATACCCTGTGCTATGTTAAACAGGCAAGGACGTCACAAACATGGAAATACACCCAGACTGACTCCATGTGTACAAATGTACGACGGTCCCCAGTAGGAATCGAACTCACGACAAGATACGGCTAGGCCAACGAGGTAATCGATGTCTTACATCAGTTGCTTCATTTCAAATGGGAAAATATGTCCGTTACATTTTGTCATTTAAAAAAACTTTTTTCTGCGACTTTTTATTCAATTCTCCAATAAAAAAAATCACTGCGTAGCGCCGCGCACTGGCGCAGCATTCGATAGATAAAAAAAAATATTGGCCTTTACGTAATGAGATAATTTTTACAGCGTCCTGTGGCACCTTCGTCTAGATGGGTTAATAAGCGACCACTCGGACGCTGCAGTGCCTGGGACATTGTTTTTTTGATAGAGTAGGGCCATAATATACTACGAAATTGTAGTTTTATGAAACTTGACCCAGTGCATTTTGTATGAAAGTGAATTGGAAAGATGCGGCGTCTTTTTCCGGCCCTCGCCCCACGTCCTTGTCTTACAATCGGAAATTTTGTATGAGAATTGCTACTTTGAATTAATTTCACTATAATATGGCGCTCGATGTGAACTTTGGAAGGTTGATTTATGATTGATGAAAAGTTACAATCAAATCAATAGTGATGCGAAGATCGCCTGGTCATAGACAACTGGCAACGTCGCGCCTCTGGGGGCTGGATATATTGCCGCGTTTTCTCGTAAGGCGTAATGTGATAAATTGATGAAAACGTTTTTTCTGAATGAGTAACTATTGTTCCTGTTAGTTTTAAACATGGACATACAAGATTTTGATATTGCCCGTAACACTGTATAAGCTTAAACGTAATCCACTGCGCATTTAAAACGGTAGGTACATAACTTCTTAGCATTTTTAAGCACTCTTACGGAATATATTTACTCATAGAAGGCGCAAGGTTATAACAGTTGTCAAACATGCCATACGGAATCAAGGAGTTAAATTATATCATATTATGTTAATTTCAAAGGTCTGCCATGTTCCTAGAGGATGTCACAAGAGATTCAAAAACATCGTCCAGCCAGTTCCAGCACACTGTAGCCCCTTAAGGATGCGCTTCCACTGACGCAGAGCTGGGCGGAGTGGAGCGGAGAGGAGCAGTGAAAAGTGGCAAGTGTTTCTATTCGGGGCAGAGTGGAGCTGAGCAGACCAGAGCTGCATCGAGCCGTAAACACTTTCCATTAGCGCCTCGTCCATTTTTTGACTCTTTCACCGCTGTTATTATTAAAATATTATTGATGTACCTAATTTATAAATGACATTCTCAATTATATTCTTTTTTTGTTGCACTAACCCGTGCTAAGCCTCTAAATAGGTTTTCGACATTCTCAATGACAAATTCTAATTATACTGACCACTCTAATTATTTAAATATTCTTGATGTAATTGAAATGTTAATAATTGAAATTTTATAATGCAAGTTAAATTAATGTTAGTTTTTTTTTAAGATCAGAATGGTTGAAACCGTGTCCAGACTTACCGCCATCACTCAAATTTGTACGCTGATAGCAGTAGAACGTGTTGATCTGAATTTACCTTATTTATTATCTAAAATGCATGCTTATATTGTATCTTGACTGACATATGTTTTAGCAAATAAATAAATCTTTATCTTTATATTTATCTTCAATTAGATTCACATACAATGTCGATGACTTTACGTTTATGAAGTAATAACGCTAACTAAACTAAAATGCAGCGCAGGAGTCCTATATAGTACGACGGTGACAAGTCACCGTCCCGCTATCCGCCATGTACACTTTTTAATTTTTCTGTAAGTGTTGTGTTTTATTTATGTCTTTTTATGTGTGCAATAAAGTATAAAGTACCCTCCGCTTCGTGCCCTCCGCTCGGCACCACAGCCTGCTCGACTCCGTTCTGTCCGGCTCGGGGCCACGTGTATTTGATTTGGAAATCCGCTTGGCTCCGCTGCGCTCCACTTACATTGATTCCACTGATACGTAGTGGAGATTTCGAGCACTCATCATCTACCCATTATGTCCCCACCGAGGGGCACGGGTCTCTTCCCTGAGGAAGGTATATGCCATACTCCACCACGGGGGCCAAGTCCGGATTGGTGGAGGCTTGTAGACTAGTGGCTCGTCTACTGTCAGAAGTTGTCAAGCCGCCCTAAGGCCTCTGACTTGGCTTAACGACTGCCATCTATCGACGGCAGCCGGCACCAACAGCTTAACGTGCCTTGCGAAGCACGGAACCGCTCGGAAAAATGCCACTAGCGTTAGGCATAGACGGCGACCCATCCATGCACTGAACGCGCCCTGTGTTGCTTAACCTTCGTGATCGTTTAAGATCACTCAGGCAGCCGGGGCTACGAGCGATTTCGAGCACTGTGATTGACCAATCCACGGTCCGCTCCTCTTCACTCCGCCCAGCTCCGCGTCAGTGGAAACGCACCCTTAACGTCGAAGTGCGGTCAATGTCCCGCGCTTTTCTGTATGGAATTGAATTATACTGAGTGAGCTCGTTCCATCGCAGATGAACGGGCACAATGAAAGATGTTCACACCTCGCCGCGAAAGACAGTTTATTCACCCCGGTATCCTTCGCCCGCAAATATATTAGGCTTCAAGATGTTGAGCTGAGATCTTTTTATAACTGCTTTTACGCAAAGTTGGGCTGTTCATTGAGATATTGATAGTTGTTTTCAGCTAGAGATGGCTCAACTTTTGCGCTGCTGGTTTGATATTTATTTGCTGTTGGCATTTTAAAAACATAGACCAAGTGGCCATTTAAATTCTTTCTTCTAGTTGAGCAATAACCATCATTTCCACCGCGGATTGACAATTTATATGTGTGAACACCTCTAGCACAACAGCTTTCCTCACAATGTGTTCCTTCACTGTTAGATGTGTCCCTTCACAGTTAGAAGGTATTGCTACTATAAATTCACAAATCTATACAACACTAGACACAAAGATTGAGAAAAAACGTCAAAATGTCGCGTTTGTTGTATGGGAGCCTCCTTAAATATTTATTTTATTTTAGTTTCGTTATTTGTTTTATTAGTTTCGGTATTTTTTGTTATAGCGGCAACAGAAATACATCATCTGTGATTTTAATTTCAACTGCCTAGCTATCATGGTTCATAAGATACAGCCTGGTCAAAGACAGCCAGACAGATAGACAGACAGACGGACGGACAGTGCAGTCTTAGTAAAAGGGTCCCGTTTGGCACCCTTCGGGTACGGAACCCTAAAAAGGCCATGGGTACCATGACTCACGAAGCACTTTATTTCAACCAAACCCAAAATAATGACATCCGCGCCTGGATTGATTGATTGGAGTTCCAAGTAATTAATTTTCACAAGCACTAATATCATCATAGGTCCCACCTCGGCCTCGTGACATGTTTGTAAACACTGTGCAAGATAAACAACGTGATCTAATTGGCCGCAATACGCGGCTGGTTTCTCGGGAAACGTGGGATACAGGGAAACAGGTCGGCCTGCGTGCTGCATACAGACCTGCCGAATAAATGCTATGCGAGTGAAGGCACTTATTGATCGGCACCGATGTCAATACGTATATTATTATTATGTATAAGTATGTAAATGAATATTCATATTTGCACCTACTACCCGTCTCACTTTTCCTTCAACAACTTTACATCGTCGGTTGCCTGGAAGAAATTGCTATAAGCAATAAGGCCGCCAATTGTGCTGCATTTGTGTAAACATTTCATGTTTGTGTTTTTACTGGTACAATAAAGAATATTCTTATCTTATCTTATCTTATCTTACGTTCATATAGGACATAAACTCACGCTTGTATCCCGGAGGGGTACGCTGGGACCAGGATGTTCGACTTGCCTCGATCCTCACAAACCTCTTTTGGTTTATTAAGATTCATCAGTCCAAGACGAGAGGGAGGGAATAATCTAATATATAAAAATAATCTAATACCTATATAAAAATAATGATATAATATAAAAATTTCATGTCAGTCTTTATTATCGAACTCCTCCGAAACGGTTTCACCGATTTTTACGATTTTTTGTGTATATTTGGTAGGTCTGAGAATAGGTCGTAGGTAGATTAATATGGCAAAACAACGCTTGTCGAGTCAGCTAGCAAATAAGTAAATTAGAAGAAGAAGAAGAAGAAAGACATTTATTATACCAACAAGATACATCACAGAAACAAAATAAGCACATAAGTAACATAATATGCACAACAACAGAAAGAAAATTACACACATGCACATTCACTTGACATGTGCTTTAGTGTACAATAATGAATATTCTTACCTTATCTAGTCCTAGTCCCAAACTAGGATACCCTGTGCCATGGTAACCAGGCAAGCACATCACAAACATGCAAGTACACGCAGACTGAGGCCATTTATACAAATCAAGCACGACGGGCTCTAGTGAGAACCGAACCCACGATCTCCGTTTTGGTAGTAAAGCGTGTTAACCGCCAGGCCAAAAAGGCAGTCAACGAAGTTGTTCGCTGTTGTTCGCCTACAAATAAAAAACCATACAAGATTTCTTTCTACAAAATTCACACTCAAAAACGGCCTCAGTCCTCTCGATTTCTCATTACCAATGAAATGAGCGCAAGATGTACTGTAGACTGCAAAGTAAATCACTCGTGTCTGGCTCCTTCTATGTGTCATGCGTGACGTGAACGTGGACTGTTCGTTAGTAAGTGACAGCGTAACTGATGGTTGGTTATATCAAAAACCTCAAATCAATGACTTCATTGATGTGTCGAAATATCTAGGTACCTCACAAGATGCCGTTCTGACGGTGGCAGGTGCATAGATATTTTTTCGGGTGTTACTTAACTCACTCCGACTGTTAACACAATTGACAAGCCCCGCCCGCCATCCCACAAATGAACGTGGGGTCATATTTTAGTGCTAGTTAGGGCCGATTCGACCAACTAAGCTTTATACCAGGAGTAACTAATCTCATAACAACTTTACTCCCTCAATTTTAATCTCGGTATAATTTATTGCATTCTAGCGAATTATCCCGGGATTAGTAGTTGGTAGAACGTGATATAGATTTACTGCAGAGTATTTCTCGACTTATTCCAAGATTACCACTTATACCAGGCATAAATGGTTTGGTCGAATCGGCCCTTAGACATCTATGTTTTTTTTTACTATCACGTAGGTAATACGAGAACGAACTTCACTTTCATCCGTTCGCGTGCGTTCGGTTGGTGTTTTATCTGGCGTTGGCTGGTATAGGTGGGTCAATTAATATAATAAACTCAACGGCCGGTACGGTTACCGACAGAAATACTGTGGCAGGAACACACTTCCTAAGTTGTTATTGCCGGTGTGAAAGTCGGTCTACCCTGCAGACGTACTTTAACTATCATCTCGCTTAAACTTAATCTGCGTATTAAAAATAAGAAAAAACCGGCCAAGTGCGAGCCGGACTCACTCATGAAGGGTACCATTTCTGTACCATTATCTATACAACATTAAACACAAAGATCGAGAAAAAACGGCAAAAAATCGCGTTCATTGTATGGGAGCCCCCCTTAAATATTTATTTTATTTTAATTTTCTTATTTAGTTTTGAAGTGAATATAGAACTAAATATTCTGGGAATATTTCAAGCGTCCCTGTTTCCGTTATTAAAGTCGAGAACAAAATGGCAAAAAAAAAGGTTTATTGTATGGGAGCCCCCCTTAAATATTTATTTTATTCTGTTTTTATTATTTATCGATACAAAAGAAATACATCATCTGTGAAAATTTTTACTTTCTAGCTATCACGGTTCATGAGATACAGCCTGGTGACAGACAGACAGACAGAGAGACGGACAGTGAAGTCTTAGTAATAGGGTCCCGTTTGGCACCCTTCGGGTACGGAGCCCAACAAAACAAAATGTTATTCAATGTAGAACAGAAACTGCAATGAACGTTAAAAGTTAAACTAGGTACCCATTTAAAATTTACTTCGATCGTTTCGTTATTTCCATCTATTCGTCGCAAAGACGCCTTAATGAGTGATGATGAACCAAAATAGGCTTTTCAAGATTGCGGCAAGTGGCAAACCTTTGTCTCTACCTACCCCTTCATATTGAGTTCAGAGAAATACGTAAATATAAAAAGCATCAATTGGAATTCCTTTTAACATCCAACAGAATCACCGGGCCAAGTCTTGGAACTTTCAGCACAAAGAAAAACCTAATAAATATTTACGAAGATCGAAGCCATGTCTAACATCTAGTTTCTTCTACGCTAAGAAAACCTACTAAGCACTTAACACGGCGACAGTACTTCTATAAATAATCGAATCACCATAATGGACCGAGAGACTAATTGACTCTTATATTGCATTTATTGCCATAATAAATTAGTTAGGCGCTTTCTGGTTTAGTAGGTGAGACTTGGAGAGACACGCATTTTGCTTATTAGATTCGTGTTGAGCTAGTTGTCTAGATTTAGGTTATGTCCTAGCCCCTTTTACGACGAAATTTGATCAGAATACTAGGTAATGCCCCATTTTGCCGAGTGAGCGAAGACCAATTAGGACCACCAAATTTTCAGATGCTACCCAGATTAGTGACGACTCCTATCTAGTCTAGATGGCTGGAGTGATTTATTCCGACTTCGTCAAGCCTTATTAGTCCGGTTTGGTCATGCCTGTAAAGTAAATGACAGCGAAATTTACCAAATTTTACCCAGTAGATCCATTGACTAGATCCATCATGGATCCAGTAAGTTTTTTTTTCTCAGTAACCTCTCAGACGCTGTAGATGTATGTATAGATAACTATTCATTGCACACCTGTAGTAGTTTATTACTGTAGTGCACAATGGAGCTAGTTAGACCTGAGATTTCCGCACTTGGTCTCGTAGTTGGGCCATTTTACTGTAACGCTCTACTTTAAATTAAACTGGTTGTTAGCAGCAAACTTATAACTTTTTAGCCGACTTCAAAAAAGCAGGAGATTATCAATTCGACGTATATTTTTTTCTATTTTTTTTTGGCTATGATTTCGCATAACTCCGTCAAATCTTAGCCGATTTCGACAATTCTTTTTTTGTTCGAATAGATATAGCTTTCCATTGGTTCCATTTTAATTTGGTGAAGACTTTCAGGGATAGAGAAGGAAACTCTTGAACAATGGACAGCAATAAATAAGGCCTAACATTTTCAGCTAGCCACTATGTTATTTGGAATTGTAAAAAAACAGGAGCCTTCGTATCTATTCTGCTAAATAACTCTCGTACTCTGCTCAATAACGTCTCACCTGGAGACAACCGGGTCACGCAGAAAGGATAAGAGGGGCTTCTGCACCACTCAGTTTGCCGATACACAGAACAGCGGCCGTTCGGGGAAGTTTTAGGTACGCAGCAACCAGTGCTGGAATCCAATCCACCCCCTTTTCGCAACTGTAAAAATAAATTAATTTTCACAAAGCAAAGCACAAAGCACATCTGTTGCAGGCACAAAAATCAAACAATAACCCAATCCCCTCCGTACGCACCTATGTTGGTCCTTCTGCCCCTATCAGATCAACGTGAGTAGATAGTCTTCGGCGAAAATGGCGCAGATATCACCGGCAAAACGCCATTCATGAAACACTTAATTTTATATACACTTTTCGCTTCTATAATTTGCACACACACCACAGATTACAAAACACGTCACATTCGTATTAAAGGGCATACATTTTCCCACTGTAGTCCACAATTTTTCTTTTTTTCACAAACACGGCTAACCGCAACATGGCCACGATAGAATATCAACGTTGTAGGTACTTCGGTGCTCCTGCAACCTGCAACACAATATGCTGAGTCGCAGCCATTTTAGGGACTCAATACTTTAAACCCGAACTTGAAAAGTAAACGATAGTAAATTTATATTTTTTTCTGTTTATTTAATCATTTTGCGGAATCGCTCGTAGCCCCGGCTGCCTTAGTGATCTTAAACGATCACGAAGGTTAAGCAACACAGGGCGCGTTCAGTGCATGGATGGGTCGCCGTCTATGCCTAACGCTAGTGGCATTTGTCCGAGCGGTTCCGTGCTTCGCAAGGCACGTTAAGCTGTTGGTGCCGGCTGCCGTCGGTAGATGGCAGTCGTTAAGCCAAGTCAGAGGCCTTAGGGCGGCTTGACAACTTCTGACAGTAGACGAGCCACTAGTCTACAAGCCTCCACCAATCCGGACGTGGCCCCCGTGATGGAGTATGGCCTATACCTTCCTCAGGGAAGAGACCCGTGCCCCTCGGTGGGGACATAATGGGTTGATGATGAATCATTTTGTGTTTTCTTAATAATTAAGTCGCTGTTAATTTGGTATTTTATGTTTTTATGTTGTTGTATTGTATCGGTATTGTGCCGTAAAGTAAATGAATTATTTATCTATCTATCTAATGGAGCCCATTCTTTAGTAATATCCGTATGTTTCATAAAATAGCGTAAAAGTAGTCCCAAGTTAATTTGGTCATGTTCTGGTGAAGACTTTCGGAGACGGAAATTGAGAACATCAAATTTTAAAGCAACTAATTAAGTAGGGTAAATTATGGTTATAAGGGACTTGTTCATTTTTCTTCGCTCCCCCAACAAAATATTGAAAAATAAAAAAAAAAAATTAAAAATAAAAACCGACTTCGAAAAACTACAGCACTAAAAAGGTAGAAATAATTAGAAGTATATATACAGTAGTCGGTGCCCAGTTTCATGACCAGCACATATAATTTGGGCACCGACTCCAAATTTTTACTTCTACAATTATACCTACATGTATACATACTTCTAATTGTTGAAACTAAACATAACATAAACATAACATAAACTCACGCCTGTATCCCAGAGGGGTAGGCAGAGACCAGGGACTGCCACTTGCTACGATCCTGACAGATCACTTTCGCTTCCTCAACACTCATTAGTTGAAACTACTTCTAACTTTTTAGAGCTGCAGTTTTTCGAAGTCGTTTAATTTTATTATCTCTTTTCATCGATTGCCTAGCCTAGCCTAGGGATCGAATGAGACCTAAAAAAAACGTAACGATTTCCTTCAAAATATTCCAAATCTGACTAGACGGCTATGCCGGTCAGCTATTGTAAAGAGGAATCGTTACAGTACTTAGCAAGCGTACTGTAACAAGGAAATCCATAACCAGGAGACGGGCAGCAGCGTCTTCCTGAGATTCCAACTGCATACTGCGATCGCCAACCCGCCTGCCAAGCGTGGCGATTATGGCAAAACCCCTCATGGTTATGAAAACCACGAAGGAGGCCTATGTCCTGCAGTGGGCGTCAAATGGCTGATGATGACTTAGCAAGTGCTAAGGTATGTAAATACCTCCGACACTAGGGTTTCCTCACAATGGTCACCTTAACGTACATAACTGAGTTGAGTGTTGAGTTGAGTAAAGGTTAATGTGCTGTCGACGGGGCATAATATCTAACTGTGCGCTACAGCGGTGGTAGGGCAACGCTAGCACGCCGCCATCACAATCAGGAGGTCGTGGGTTCGAATCCCGGCATGTACACGCACTTGGCTGGTTTTATTTTAAATAACACCGACTCCGTCTAACCATCCAACTCTCGAGGTAAAAAACATAACAAGAAAAACTAGCGTTAACATTATCAAGAGAGATTTTTCGGTAAGTATCTTTGAGCCCACAACACGCAGGTTCTTCCCCCCGACAGCGATATATCACGGGGGTACGTAAAGTATTCTGCAACACCTGGAGCCTCCCAGGTGACCTGTACGATTTTTGGATGAAGCAGATACAAATGAAAGGTCCGGGAAAGGTAGTCTACTAAGAAATAGCAGTACAATGTTATAAACCGCGCAAATTAAATAGGCATCTCGTGAAGAACATGAAATCGCGCGAGGCGCCGAATTAAATTGCACGGGTTATACCATTGGAACGCCATTATGTACTATACTACCGAATAGTGTATATGAAACAATACCGTAGGTACTATTATGACTCTATTGAACAGAGCATTTTAGAGACTCGTCCCCTTGATTACAATCAGCTCAAATTTCTTCAAAACTGGTCAAAAGTTTTCTCTAGGGGAGGCCAATCATCGGCAATCCAACAATCATCTTTTTAGTGTTCTGTAACCAAAGTGTGAGAGACCCTATTATTAAGACTCCACTGTCCGTCTATCTGTCTGTCTGTCGCCAGGCTGTATCTCATGAACCGTAATAGCTAGACAGTTGAAATTTTCACAGATGATGTATTTCTTCCGCTATAACAAAAAATACTAAAAACAGAATTAAATAAATATTTAAGGGGGCTCCCATACAACAAATTTGATTTTTTTGCCGTTTTTTGCTTGATATTAAAAACGGCAACAGGTTTGAAATATTCTTGAAATATTCAAATGTTATATAGATGGTACGGAACCCTTCGTGCCCGATTCCGTCTCGCACTTGGCCGATTTTTTTTATTTTACTAATAAAAGTTTAGAACGTTTCAGAAGAAAAAAAATATTCTTAAGGCGTAATTTTATTTTATTTATACGAAATTTATAAAAGTATACTATTTTTTACAATAATATTATTAATTAAAAATGTTAAAATGTGCGCTCGAGACAGCATGATCGACGTAACAGCAACCTTAATACAAGTGTTTTTTCGTGTGCTTTTTGTGTCCTATTTTGTTTGCCTATTTCAGTACTCCCAGGTGCTTACAACTTTTGTTTCTGCTTATGTATCGGAGGTGAAGGAACTCCGTCGTTCTCGTAGAAATAATCCGTTGAGACACGTTCCTTTTACCCGACTGCGGCTGATTCTAAAAAAGGGGCAATGGTTTGGCTCGTATATTTAGGTAGTATGTACGTAAGCATCTCTAACTACTGAGCAGGTGGGGCCCAAATTCAACAATGCAACTCTTTGCAAAGTACCTAGGATGGTGCCGCCTGCTTATAAAGCCTAGCAGTCGGGTTATTGGTTATTTTTTATTTCAGGTTTTTAAGGTTCCGTGCCCAGTCAACGAGATCCTTATTTTAACAGTCTTATATATAAAAAGTCGGTTCCACTAAAATACTCTTAAGACGGAGTTAAAGCTGGTTTTTGGCAGGATTTTCTCTTGTAAACCGGCGTTAACTCTGTCTTAAGAGAGTTTTAGTTGAATCGTGTTTTTTTTAATAACACAAAGAAGTGTGCAGAACGTAATAAATTTTGTATGTTTTGTTGTACAACATAATGATGTTGTAGAAAAATTAAAGAGCTTCTTTTGGTAATTTTGTTTCCCTACGGCGCGAGGGAAGTTTTCGAGATACACAAGCGAATAACACAAAATTGTCTCCACGTCACGTCATTATGTTTAAAACTCCCTAAGCACGCTGAACAAGTTTCTGAAAGAATCGCAAAGATCTCTGCTTACTCATTCTAGAACAACTTTATTGACTAAACAGACTCGTCCGTCAAGTGGTTTCGTGGATTTAGTACACCTACTAGAAATATAAATGAATTTTAAAATTCAATGTTAATGTGAGTAGTTCTGGAAAATTGTGGTAATAACCACAGCTTTTGCACTACTTTGACGATTATTCTTCGACTGATTTCAGACAGAAATGTAAATCAGAGTCTGTCTATCACAGAATCGTCGTAAAATGCAGGCAGCACCACCGCAGAATGTTTTGTACATTTGACTGAGCATTTGTAAGCATTTGCATTTGTATTTGTAAGCTAAGACAAGCACAAGTTTCCATTGTATGTTTCACCACGAGAGATTATCTTTCTTTAGTTATGAAAACACCTTTGTACAGTCGTCAGCACGTCAACCTTTACTTCCGTGCAATCAGTTACTTGTAATCAGTTGCGGGTAGCAGCTGAATGAGGATGGCGGAGGACGGGTTTTCCTCCTATGGTCAAGGGTGCGATTCGTCAAAATACGTTTTTTGTCAAAGGCTCGTTTGGTTAAACATGTGGTTTGTCGCGATTCGCGATTCGATCCACTTCGTTGACACTAGAACCATGATTCGTACCATGATGGAACTAATGATAATTTTTATCAACACTATTTCCACTATGAATGAAACTTGAAATAATGGTACTAATGATAACTTGCTCCTTGTGGCGCCGGATGAATAGCGTCACTCCATTTCCTTCCGTGGATGTCGTAGAAGGCGACTAAGGAAATCAATTACCAGAAGACGGGCAGCAGCGTCTTCTTGAGATTCCAACCGTATCTATACTGCGATCGCCAACCCGAGTGCCAAGCGTGGCGATTATGGCAAAACCCCTCATGGTTATAAAAACCACGAAGGAGGCCTATGTTCTGCAGTGGGCCTCAAATAGCTGATGATGATGATAACTTCCTTATCACTAGTTCCACTTTAGGTTTTCCATACTTGCGAAATGTTTAACAAATATTTACCTCTTACAAATTTATGTTGTCCTGGTACATTTACACCTAGATACATGGAGGGTAATGGAACCACGAGAAAACACCGATGGCCTTAGCTCCCAAAACTCCTTAACCAATAGCCAGATTTCAACAAATAATAATCTGAATGGATTGTCGTATGCGCGAGTGTCTATATGAAATCAGCAAAGAATCCAACAAAAAAAAAACTAAAGAGACAAAAATAAAAAGCTGTAATAACAAAAAATTGCCGACTACTATAAAATGTTCTAATCTAATCTAATCTAAGCAAGCAGGACCAACATAGGTTTCTTGCAATTTTGAATCTTAGTAATTATTGCAGTCGGTTTGATGGTTATTTTTTATTCCAGTTTTTTTTGTAACTTTATTTCAGTTTTTTTTGTACCTTTCTGCCGATTTTGACAGATGTGGGACTTGTTTCGCCCTATAATTATGTGTACAACACAGACACGCTTGGCACTTGGCAATTTAAAAATTTGCCAAAACATTTTTGGAACTTAACTTAATAATTTTTGCCAAGGGTAGTAAACTAACATTTAATGCTTTCAAAAAGACGCCTGTCACCTTAGTCTACCGAGACCACGGCACTTGCAAAAGTACCGAAACGACGGAAAATTGTAAAATGTTAAAGTAAAGTGTTGTCGTTGTGGCGCCGGATTAACAATAGCGTCACTCCATTTCCTCCCGTGGATGTCGTAGAAGGCGACTAAGGAAATAAATTACCAGGAAACGGGACGGGAAACGCAGCGTCTTCCTGAGATTCCAACATACTGCGATCGCCAACTCGCCTGCCAAGCGTGGCGATTATGGCAAAACTCCTCATGGTTATGAAAACCAGGGAGGCCTATGTCCTGCAGTGGGCGTCAAATGGCTGATGATGATGATAAAGTAAACGAGTAATGTTCAAATTCAGTTTTATTATTCAACAGAACGTAAATTCTTTACTTTGAAAAAATTTTTCATTACTGATTTCCGAGACGCATCCAGAAATACTGTGGAAACAAGGAACATTCGCAATGAACTGTTCGAACAAATTCGCGGTGTAGAGTCGGATTTTATTCAATGCCCATTCTATAAAATGATGTCTGTGTCTGTCTCATGGTTGGCGGGTAAAAGTATACATTAAACAAACATTTACATACAGGCACATACATTGCTTCTGGAACCCACACTAGGATACCCTGTGTCGTGGGAACGGATCCCTATCAGAATATCCATTTTGCTGAATGACGATATCGCCCTAACGTCCTGATTCAATATCAGATATTGAAACACCATTGGTGCTAAATAGCCATCAACGTTAATTTTATTACCCTAGCAGCAAAATGTCTGGATCTTGTAAGGTCATGATCAAAAATATCTAAGTAGCAAAACGTCTGGATTAGAAAATGACGTGTTAACTCAATAGAAATGAACGCTAAGTGCCCTTGTAGCAAAACGTCTGGACCCTATATTGCCCGATATTTTAAATAGCCGTAACTGCTAAATGCCCTTATAGATGCAGAGTTTGTTGACCACGTTTATTAATCTTAATATGCAATGCGAAATTTGGGAAGGTTAACAGTACCACGAAGGAGGCCTATGTCCTGCAGTGGGCGTCAAATGGCTGATGATGATGATGATGATGATGAGGTACATCATCTACATCATCATCATCATGAGGTAGCTTTGAGCACAAAATTCACTATCATAGATTGCTAAGGCTGCCTACTTGTACATCATTATTGTAGATGTTTTATATTTTATGTAACCGTATATTTTATGTAACGGTGTCCTTGTGCGCAAACATAGAAGACTACCTGTGCCCGCGACTTCGTCCGCGCAGGCATTTGGTTTAGATAGACATTATTATTTGAAGTGCTAAGAAATGGCCAGTACTTTAACATTATCAGTGGAGCTATCAACATCAGCCATTTGACGCCCACTGCAGGACATAGGCCTCCCTCATGGTTTTCATAACCATGAGGGGGTTTTGCCATAATCGCCACGCTTGGCAGGCGGGTTGGCGATCGCAGTATGTGGTCGGAATGTCAGGAAGACGCTGCTGCCCGTCTCCTGGTAATTTATTTCCTTAGTCGCCTTCTACGACATCCACGAGAGGAAATGGAGTGACGCTATTCTTAATCCGGCGCCACACGGAGCTATAAGTACTCATAAAACCTCTTGTCCCCCCTGATTCCCTACAGTGGAGCTATCAAGACTAAAACATCCTTGTGGCCCCACTGGTGGAGATAAGCGGTGGAGCCATCAGTCCGGAACGTTTTTTCATAGTAGCGAATTTTCACATCGCGTCGGGTTGGGTTCGATTCTCACTGGTGCGGCAGTAAGTACTTGATTTGTACAAATGGCGTCAGTTTGGGGTGTATTTCCATGTCGGTGATGTCCTTGCCTGGTTACCATAGCACAGGGTGTAATTTTTGTTATAAGTTATTATTACAGTATAAAATACTAGATCCTCATAGAAAATTTAATTAGCTTTAGTAAAATTCTGCAGCACAGTTAGTTTTTATTCGTGTGCTGTAGGTAATCACTACACAAGCTACCCAAGGTTTATTTTGTTGCAGCATTTTGCAACTTAATAAACTCATCTACGGAACGGCTCCTATATTACGCGCACCAAGTCCTATCTTCTAACTGTCAAATTAGTATGGAATGCCCAAAATCGTATCGTGCGCAAAATTAGGCCACTGAAGTAAATTTTAAGCTGTGTATGAAGCCTGAACCAATTTTCCAGCTGAGTCGGCAAACGTTGTTTCGCCATATTTTAATTAGCCTACGACTTATTCTCGGACCTACCAAATGTACACCAAAAAATTCATTAAAATCGGTGAAGCCGTTTCGGAGGAGTTCGATAACAAACACTGTGACACGAGATTTTTGGATGTCAAATTAGGTACAATGAAACTAGTTAAGTATGTCGAGCATATTATGATTAGTAGGTAGCTTAGTTTCGAAACACGTAAGACATTTGTTACTTAAGTCCATAGCATAAAAATTGTTAGTAAACAAAAAAAAACAAATCTCTTATCAAGTACTTGAATACGGGTAGAGTTACTTCGTTGTCCTGATTTCTGCTTAACCTGAAAAATGAGAAAAGAGTGTTAATATATTACCGGTACAGCCGCACTGGAAAACAAAGTTACGAACTATTGGTTAGGATCTGCTAGTAAGGATCACCAAGCGGTGGTAGCCTAGTTTGTAGAACATTGGACTCGGAAGCGGGAGACCCAGGTTCGATTCCCAGTGCGGGCATGTACCTATGACTTTTCTTTCTAAGTTACGTACATTTGTGAAGATACCACTCGCTAACGGTGATGGAAAACATCGTGAGGAAACCTGGGTGTCTGAGCTATGCACATACCTCAGCGCTCCAAATCGCCAATCCGCGGTGGGCACGCGTGGTGATTAAGCCCATACTCTCTCTCTCTCTGAGAGAAAGCCTGTGCCCTACAGTGGGACATATATAGGCTGCTTATATATTGATTAGGAAACATTTTTACAACTTAAGCTTTCGCAAGCACTGCACATTTTGTATATTGGTATACCAGTGAAGTTTCATTAACGTCGGGATGGCGGACTAGTTTCGTCTGCGCGGGCGCAACGCCTGCGCGCGCGCGGTGCGAGATCGATGGCCGCGGCGAAGAGATCGACTCTCCTCAATGATTAAGGCTTCCGGACGAGGTCGAAACTAGTCGGCTATCCCGACGTTAATAAAAGGAAGTGAAACTGTTAAAAAAAAAATTGTCAAAAGTATACTATTTTTTAGGGTTCCGTACCCGAAGGGTGACAAACGGGACCCTATTACTAAGACTTCACTGTCCGTCTGTATGCCTGTCTGTCTGTCTGTCTGTCACCAGGCTGTATCTCATGAACCGTGATAGCTAGGATACAACAAACGAAACTTTTTTGCCGTTTTTGTCCGATATTAATAACGGCAACAGGCAGAGGCTTGGAATATTCACAGAATATTAAATTCTATATTTGCTTCAAAAATTATTTAATTACAATAAAATAAATATTTAAGGGGGGCTTCGATACAACAAACGTGATTTTTTCTGCCGTTTTTTCTCCATCTTTGTGTCTAATGTTGTTTAAATAATGGTACGGAACCCTTCGTGCGCTAGTCCGACTCGCACTTGGCCGGTTTTAATGACTCGCTCGATGGTCTAATGCTTCGGTCACACACAGCGATTAATCGCTGCGAGTGCCTACTCGCCGCGAGTATTCTCTGTGTGTGACAGGCTAATCGCTGCGAGTAGATTCCGGACTGAGAGTCGAAATTTTCGCGTAGAACTCGCTGTGTGTGACAGAAAGCAGCAAATTGACGCTGCGACTACTATTCGAGGCAAGTGCACTCGCAGCGACTAGTCACTATGTGTGACCGAAGCTTCACATACCAAATAAGGACAACAAATACAAATATCCACAACATGGATCACAGAAGTAACCAAACTAGGATGAACCTGTGCTATGGTTAGTTGAAAAACAGTCATATTGAATTGCAATGTGGTGAACGGCTTATCACGTAAGTATTCATTAATTATTAATTAGTATATACTATAAAAAAGACATAGAAATAGGTTTTAAGCTAAGATTGGTGGTAAATAACCTATGCAACATTTGTTATACTACCATTCTGTATGTATCTATCTATGTATGCTACTGTGGTAATATACATAGTATTAATAACGACTTTAAAATAATAACAATCAATATACGAGTACGAGTAGATAAAATACTTGTTTTAAATAAGAGGGAAAATATGTAATATAATCTATATCAAAATCAAATTAAGGGTAACGCGTGAGTGACTGAGAGGATGGTGAGTGAGTGCATTATCGAGGTCACTATTTGGTAATCTGCAGTAGCCTTTCGGAACCCTCGTCACCCTAAAGTTGTGTCTCCTGCTAAAAAACATTACACAAAACATTCCGTTTACTTTACGCAAAACATTTTCGTTGCTGGAGGAAGCAAAATAAAAAGTTAATTTGGAGCATTGAAAACCGATTGTTTTGTGTAATGTTTCATGATAAACACGAGCAGGAGACCCGGCTTAATACCACCATTTTAAAAAGTACTAAAAAGAACGCTAATGTTGTTTTGTTCTTAAATTTCGTGAAGGATGATTAATATTCTTTAAGAGACTTTAATATTTAATAATAATAATAATTATTATCTTTATTTGACAGAAAATACACAGAAAAGCAAATTTAACATCTTGCTACAATATGGTATGACATTAAATTAAAGTTACTTGTTATTTACGATGCGTGCTTCTGATATTTAGTGAGCAGTTATAAATAAAATCCTAAGCAAAAAGTTTTACTCCACTTTGAAATCTTGTTCCCCCAATTGGTTTGAGCAGTGTACAATCGATACAGAAAGTCAACCTTCATATTTTAACGTTGCATTGCCACCCTTAACATAACTGAACAGAAGCCACAACACCTCAAGATTGACGAAACAAATATTATCTCGATCGAATGTGAAGAATAAAAAGGAAGGTAAAAGAAGAATGGAAGGTAAAAAGTACCCGAAACCGGTGTGCGTCCATGCAACGACTAACGCATGTTGATGAAGCGAAGGCGATCTGTCAGGATCGTGGCAAGGGGCAGTCGCTGGTCTACCCCCCTGGTATACAGGTGTTAGTTTATGTTATGAGAAACGACAAATATCGAAAATATTGAAATAGTAGGTATTAAAGTATAGATAATTCGTAAGTAATTTCATGACTTATTATATTCGTTGAAATGTCAGGCTGGTTACAAAAAGGAAGCTTTTTTGCAGCGTTTTCAGTAAAATTAAAGAAAGCCCTTTAGATTAAGATAAGCCTACGTAATTATCAAAGTTCGTAATACAGAGAAGTTTGTAAAGAGGCTCGAAATTTCATCGATGCTTGCACTTGCCTATTAGCTCAGTTGGGAGAGCGCTGGCACGGTGAGCCAGAGGTTCAAGTCCCGGCATGGGTGGAATATTTAGCCACTAAATAGGTTTTTAAAAATTATGAAAGTGTATTGATACACAGTAAATATTAGCCAGTTGATTAATAGGTAGATAGTACTAAAATTAGCCCATATCAGAATAACATTAAAACTTAAGGCCTATTTAAAAAAGGGGTTTTTAATAGGCCTTTAGTTGGTAATAAAGGTGAACGCAGACCTGGCCACACCGCACACGCCGCAGTCGCCGCATTCGAATTCCTAATAATATTATTATAAAATTCTGTTCAACCTCGCACACCCACCCGCGCCGCGGTCGCCGCAGTACCTGAAGAGGCCGAACTCCCGAAACTTAGACATGTAAGCCTTTTAATGTATTTTGGTTTCTGGTGTGTACAATACAGTTTTCTAATCTAATCTGATCCCCAAGCCGCAGCTAACGACGACATACGCGCCGGCCCGCCTGCGTCGGACGCTGCAGCCAGCGCTAGTTGATCCGGTGCGATGCGTGCAACTACTGCGGGGACCGCGGCGCGGACAGGTGTGCGAGACCCTCAACAAAAGCTATGACTGCGGCGACTGCGGCGCGTGCGGTGCCGTCAGGTCTGCGTTCACATTTAGACCGTAATCTTTTTTTCTGTTTTTTTTTTAAAAACAATTTCAAATTCAACCTCTTACGAACAGGTAAAGTCGCTGTCAGTTATGAGGTTACAATATTGTCTCTGCTATGATGCCATGACGTCACATAAATTACAAATAAACACGTTAGGCTTGGGCGTAAGCAACTAACCACAGAAAAAGATACCTATATATGTGGGCGTAACCATGGCGATTCTTAGCTTTCGATGGGGCTTGGATTGAAACCACCCCCCAATGACGAAACTGAGCTGTTGTTTTAAACTTTAAACAATTTTTATAGCACGGTCTAAAGATAGAACGAAAAGTGGCAGCAAATTGCGTATAAAAACTTGCACATAACTTCTATTGCGAACTTTTGCTTTCTGAGCTTGGAAGGAAAGCCCCTCGCGTTGTTTGTTGTAGGGTAAAGTCTAGCTTCCTAATGAAATTTCATTGGTTTCATAATGACGTCTTTTCGTAAGAATCTAGGTAATTGAAAATAAATTAATCCTAAATCAAATAAAATGAATGATACACCTGTTATATATTGTACGGGTCTACATACATACATAAACGCACGCCTGTATCCCAAAGGGGACTGCCACTGCGGGTCTAATCGCATTATGTATTAGTTAAAGAAAAAATTAAAATGATAATTCACCTAAACATCGTGCGGGAGGACCCCTTGCAGACCTTTGTAAAATTGCCCCCCCGCCCCTGGGTGAGCCGGCTGGGTTCTTAGACCCAGGGGTCAGATAGGGACTGGCGCTGGTCAGTGTGTGTGGAGGCTCACGCTACTTCTAGGCTACTTCTTCTTCCCCTTCTTTTTTTTCCCTGAGGAAAAAAAGGGGGGAAAAGATCAGTAAACTGCCCATGTATAGCATGAGTCCTGCCGCTCTACACCCGACGTGTTGTGCTCAAAATTGCGCCACAACGCCCACAACTAAATGCATTATGTCAGAAATAATGACTTCGGGCCGGTTTCTAAATTGAGGATTTCACTAAGTAAATACTTAAGTAACGTTCTGTCACGCTCTCAATACAAAACTGGCCATTAGTAAATGTTTTAATTATTAGAAACAGCATTTTAGGTACTACTTGAAACTTTAGTTGCGTATAGGAAGCTACAGGCATGTTTTAACTTGATTATTAAACAAACGCAGTCAATAGTTGACAATTATTGAGTTACAATAAAATTATTCTTATTTTCTCTGTTCTGTGATTGTAGCGCAAGTTGGCCAATTTAGCGACGAGAGTGCGGTTAGGGTTCTAGGGTTGCCAGACGTCCTGATTTAAACCGGAAATGTTTGGAAAATCTTTTGGCTGTTCAAGGTCAATTCAGGATGAATATTTACTAAGAAGTCTGTCAAAGTTTGTGACGCCCTGCCCTCCTACTACGTAACTGTCCACTGTAGCGGGTTATCCATATTCACGTTTCCGAAGTGTCAAAATATGTATGTATTTGCCAGTTCGGAGTAGGTTAAATCGGACGAGTACGTACAGTGGAGAAGTTACGTACGTAAGTTACTTGGCGCTCCTGCTCAGAGTGCCTGGTCAAAGTGACTGAGAGACTTACACTCAGCATTAGGTGGCTACCTATAGGTTAAAGAAAAAGAAGAAGAATAAGAGTCAAATTAAAGTTCCTGTACATACATACATACATACATAAACTCACGCCTGTATCCCAGAGGGGTAGACAGAGACCAAGGACTGCCACTTGCCACGATCCTGACAGATCACTTTTGCTTCCTTAACATTTATTAGTCGTTGCATGCACGCACGCCGGTTTCGGGTAGTTTTCATCTTGCCTTTCAAGTCCACGCCAATTACAGCATAGGTAGCATGACGGCGACAGTCTTGCGGTTTGTGACGGTAAAATGTCAAAATTTGACAATGTACTGGAAAGTAGATACCTACATTTGAAACTGAAATTCCTGTTGTTTCAAAAAATTCGTCTAAAAGAAGCTCATATAGAATAAAAGTAGTAATATAGACACTCTAAGCTTAATTCCGGATTCACTCATTTGCTTTTTTCGTCGGAAAAGTCCGACCAGGTTTTGCTTTGCATCACCATGGACCAATCAATCATGGACGGACTCCTTCGACAAAAAAGCAAGTAACTGAATCCGGAATTAAGATAATAATGATGTGTAGTGTAGTGAATCGTGTTTTTATAAATGGGACCGTAAGTGTTTGTTCTTTTTATGTTTATATTTTTTTACGCGTTGTACGTGTTCATGTCACGTTGTGTGTGTTTTGGTGTGTAAGTAAAACATTATCTTATCTTAGTGCTTACAAAAGTTTAAGTTCGAAAATATACTCTATTAGTGTTTCAGTACCTAATTACGTATTCTAATGGTAACAATAGTTTTTTTTTTTCTTTACGACTATGGGGACCCCTCCGGGGTACAGGCGTGAGTTTATATTACGTTTCATGGGGGCCAAAGTACCTAAGTAGAACAATCATTCAATAAAAACTATAACTACCTCGCGGACGAATGCGCGGGTGACAGACGTATAAAATCAGCCTGAATACCAAGAGCTAATGCCCCTACTGAATTCTGTCAAGCGGTGTGAGCAATTAGCAATTAGAAGTCTAAGCATTCACTCTTAAGACAAAAAGCCATTTAAATGTCTTCCGGCATATTCTTCCCCGTCATTAAAGACTCTAATTGGAAGGCACAGGTGCTAAAATAAAATGATAGCGGGTAAAGTTCATCGCCTCAGTTTCAATGAAAATGTTAGCTTCATGAACAGCTTACAGACCGACTAAACGATAATTACACGTTTGACGAGTCTAATCGCGATTCTTTATTAGGTAAACTGAATTACCTTCATTTGGGACGTTTCGGCAACGTTGCAGTTGCCGTGGAAATGGCGAGCACCGACCTATCAGCTGTTCCGTACTAAAGATACAGAAAATCATGTTTTAATAACGATGGATACAGACAGAAAGAATTCACAGTGGTCACAACAGACTATGTGGTCACCCACGCTTGGTCGAGCCTATGTAGGTGGTGGCCTTTATTTATACATCGAGTTACCTTCCAAGTTAAGTTAATCTGTTTTTGTCTTTTATATATTTTTCGATAAAACAGTCTTATATCTATACTATCTATACTTCGATAGTAATCTATACTAATATTATAAAGCGGAAAAGTTTGTAAGTTTATAAGTCAGTGGTAAGTTTTTCATTTTTACGTTTTTTTTTTCAAGTTACGCTCCTATAACTTATGGTTAGTATTAAAATTATTGGTCAAGAAAATCAATGTAAATTAGTTTGGTTGTTTGTTTCGCGAAGTTTACCCCACATTAAAAGATTATTTTTCCTCCTATTTTTGGATTTTTATACCCTGAATACGAAGCAACCTACTCTCCAAAATCCAACGGAGGGAAGGCATGAAAACACGAGTTAATTTTTTTTCTACGAATATTATTCAGTATATAATATTTATGTGCTTAAATGTATACACCCATATTATTAAATTATCACCACATATTATATTTATTTACATGTAAGTCATTAATTTATGTACTTAATTCCGGATTCATTTACTTGCTTTTTTGTTGGATCAGGTTTTGCTCTGATTAGATTAGATTAGATTTAAAAACCAGATATTGAGTACGTTACATACCTATTTAAATTACTGGTGTGCAATAAAGGATTATCTATCTATTTATCGATAAATATGGCAACTTGCGCCAATTTTTGCCTCTCCTGTACCTCCTGCCGGTTGAGTGGTAGAAAATGCCATTAGCATTAAGTCCACCTTTTGTACACTGTCTTTGTGAAAAATAGAATAAATAATAATAATACACTACATAAGTAAGGAAATAGGTAATTACGATAAACCAATAATAGCTGCCTGTACAAACTTCTCTGTATTGCGTATGGACCCGAATGAATTTAAATATAAGTTGTTTATGTATAAGAATAATATAGGTATAATATAAGTAAATAATATATGGAGATAGAGCGTACCGCCAACAAACTGCTACGCAGTTTGGCAAAATTGTGTATTATAGAGTGTAGGATTTTTATTTTTTTGAATAAAAATAAAAAATAAGTTTGTAACGGGGCTGGAAATTTTGCCGATGCCTGCACTTGCCCACTGTCGGTCCGTCTGTCCGTCTGTCTGTCTGTCTGTCTGTCACCAGGCTGTGTCTCATGAACCGTGATAACTATACAGTTGAAATTTTCACAGATGACGTATTTCTGTTGCCTGTATAACAACAACAAATACTAAAAACCGAATAAAATGAATATTTAAGAGGGGCTCCCATACAACAAACGTGATTTTTTTGCCGCTTTTTGCTCTATATTCGTAACGGTAACAGGTAGACGCTTGAAATCTTCAAATGTTGTATAGATAATGGTACGGAACCCTTCGTGCGCGAGCCCAACTCGCATTTGGCCGATTTTCGGATAAGCTATTGAGCTTGTAATTTAATTGAGGTGTAGCAAGTCTCCAAGGGCCAATTTCATAAAACTGCAGACCATGGTTAATTATGATAATCCGATTTAGATTGCAACGTCGATTAACCCACAGAATAACATGTACGCAATGTAACTCTAATTGTCATAAGAAACTAGGAATTGTACTTTTACGAAACTCGACCCAGGTCGTAATCTTATAACCAGAGTTAACTACAATAAACAGGGTTATTCCACTTTATTTCAATAGAGGCAACCAAATTAAATCCCAAACCCCTTTTAAGAAGTTAATGATGATCGAAATATGTACTTAATTTCACGCCAAAATCAGACGAAAAGGATCGCGCCAAGTAAGAAACGAAATGTAATGTTAATTACTTAATAAAAGTATGAAATTTTCATTGTAAATTATAAGGTTCTCGACCTTGTTTTGTACGAACTTTGTCACCTTTTCGGATGAGTTGACTTGTGATGCCGGGAATAATTTTACTGGCTGGAAGAGCCGTGTCTAAGGCTTTAATTATACGGGTTAGGTACTTAGGTACTAACGTAACCTTAGGTGAACCTACGACCTAGCTTTCAAAGCCTTTAATCCAGATGGTAGGAAAGGTAATCTCAATTGCTTTTCGAGTTCGACGAAGAAATAATAAGAACCGGCCAAGTGAGAGTCGGATTCGCGCACGTGGGGTTCCGTACCATTATCTATACAACATTAGATCCAACACAAAGATCCAGAAAAAACGGCAAAAAATCACGATTGTTGTATGGGTGCCCCCCTTACATATTTTTTTATTCTATTTGTAGTATTGCACCCTTCGGGTACGGAACCCTAAAAATTACTGAACTCAGTGAGTTTTTCTTTACTTTTGCTAATCAGTTTAAGAACATTTAAAAAAACCGGCCAAGTGCTAGTTTGAGCTCATGAAGGGTTCCGTAATATTTCAAGCGTCTACCTGCTGCCGTTATTAATATCCAGCAAATAACGGCAAAATATTACGGATACGGAACCCTAAAAATAAGATAAAATACCTCAGATTCAGATCACAGATCGAGATCTAATGAGCCAGAATTTTTCCAGAATACCAGTGCACCTCAAATGGCGTAAACAGCGAGCGTTTGATGTCAATTCACATAATTCGTGATGTATTGACATACTTCTGATAAATTTTGATAAATGGTGAAATTGTAAAGTAATTTCTTTCTTAAAAAACTTTACTGGAACTACCCCTTTCTCTATCCACATCACCCCATGGTTAGCTGGAAGAAAGTAATAATTTCTAGTATGAAGCTCGCCTTTGTGCAGATTGATTTCTTGTGAACGTCAGTACCGCACTTGTAGTAAACGGAAATAGATATATTTTTTTGTGCTAAAGAACAATACCAAGAATCTACCTTTGATCAGATCTGGGAGCACGGCAGTGCCCCCGCCAAGTCGAGCAAAAAGCGGCGCGGCCGTACCATCGTTTTCACAGGCAATTTACGATCCCTTATATTTTCGTTGGGGATAAAACTAGAAGACTGAATTTTCAGTAACCAAGCAGGCAGTGTACAAACACAGTATATTTCATTCAATTCGAACCGACAGTTTACGAATTATAACTAGTCAAAGTTTCTTAATTTTTCTCACTCACTCACCGATTGACTGACTGACCGATCATCATCAGAAATCAATAATTTATTTCATCAAAACTCTAAGGCACTCCTAGCAGGCATAGAGGCTTCAAATTTAGAATAAAATTAGTGTTTAGTGTATTATCAAGGAAAAACTAAAATACACCAACTGCATAAATAACTTTTGTAATTCCATATAAATATACAGGATTACAATGTTGCAGTAAATGAATCAGTGTACCAGTGTAGGTACATCAGTGTAATAATATAATGGAATAATAGGTGTAGATAGGTACCTAGATATAATTATGTTCAAAGGTAACTTGTAAAATGGTCAAGGAAAAAAGTAGGACTATCTACAAAAAGAAATGAGATGCCATTAAAAACATGTAAAAGAACCAAGACTCGCAACTCAGTTCTTCTACCGGAAAAAGTTGTGAGATCCATGTAATACCAAGGGCCTGTTCCTGAATTGAGAATTTCACTAAGTTAATACTTAAGTAACGTTCTGTCACGCTCCTTTCTGAGAAATTCGATGAGACACTACACTACAGTTAACTATTTACTTAGCGAAATTCTCAATTCAGAAACTGGCCCCAAGTCGGTTAATTTATTCAGTCCCTACTTAAGGGTCCTTCTGTCTTAAGTTATTACATAATTAGCTAACCTAACAACATCTTATAGTGACCATATCAATATTAAAAACGTTTTTCACTTCTCATGCTCTGAAAGTGCTTATTTGTGCAGGATACAAAATCGAATTTTGTGTATAAAGTGCATTAACGTACCTACCTACTCATAAATGTATCTCTTTTAAGGCTAAGAAAATGAGCCATACAGCCAAACACAATAAGAAGTTCATAGATATAATTTGTTATTTTATAATATTTACTTTAATTTATTTGCCTTGTGTTTTTCAAGACATAAGATATTAAAATTTAAATTCAAGTACGGTAGGTTATTTAATTAATTTAAGAAAATATCAGCCTAATATCAATGTCGTAAGATTTTAAAACATTAAAGCGGCGGGAAACAGCTCTTGTTTTTAATGTTTTTTTGTGCGTTTATTAATTTCTTCAATTTGCTAAATTATACTACCTACTGTTTTGTTTCCTCGCAATCGGAGTGAAAAGCAGAGTTTATAACTCGTGCACAAAACCATTTTATCCTCGACATTACTATCAGCCCTTAAATCAACATCAATAAAGAGTTGCAATAATCGCTAAGAAATTTTGCTATTTTCGTTTACCTGTAGGAAAAGGCTGCATAAAAACAAGCTTTTGTCACATTCTCTATTTTTGACAAAAAAAAAATTGCAGGACCGCATCACTATTATCATCCCTGACTCGCTGAGTAGCAAAACTTCACTGTCTCGGTCCGCGAAATAATATTCTAGTTGAGTTCAAGAATTTCTGAAGTAGGTACCTACATGTACCTGTTGATAAATCCTACTGGAGCATGGAGTAGATCTTATCAGAATAGGTACCTAGACATCGTGAATTCTAGAAGTGAATACGTTCCCCACAAAGATTTTGAATTCTAGTGCAATCGTAGTTTACCTATCGTTTGTTGAACTCGTCAGGCTGAGGAGGTTGAACGACTTTTAACCTTGCACGGGCTACTTAAGGTAGGTAGTTGAGACTTGGAACTTACCAGAATATTCAAGTAGTAAGTTTGATTTAGGGTATAGGTACTTAAAATTCATGGGAAAATGTATAGTGCTTCCAGCCGTTTCTAATTTAGATAATTCGGAGGTAAGTAGTCAAAGTTATGGGTGGCCAAAGAAAGTTTACTTCGACTGTGGAGGTGTCTGTCCGTCTTGTAGGTAAGTGGGGCGTTTCCAATTCAGGGGATTTTATGTACCTACATCAAAAAGAGTAGGAAATATCTGTCGATTATCATAAAAACAGTTTCTGTGACTCTAGTGGGCTTACAACCTTAAGAAAAGCGGTACCTATGCGTAATTTTTTTTTATGGAGCCTATGTTCGTCTCAGAGTTAGAGTATGGGATCAATCACCATGCGTGCCCACCGCGGATTGGCAATTTCAAGCGCAAAGGTATGGGAACACCTTAGACACTCAGGTTTCCTCACGATGTTTTCCTTCGTGGTATAGCGAGTGGTATTGTGTCTATTACTTCACAACTACATACCGCGTTCTAACGCTCCGCTTCCACCGTTCTACTTATTTATTATTTATTTGATTAAACTAAAATCCATAGAATTGCATCCCATCCTCATCCCCACGCCACCAATGAGGCCCAATACATGCCCATGCCAATTTAAGTTCAAGTTATTTGTCGAATAGCTATAAATTATCATAATTTTTTGTTAGGTACAAGGTGTACCTATCTATCTAATACCTTTAAATGAGCAATTCTTGTATATTATACATAATCTGAATCTCTGAGACGGCTCCAACAATTTTCATGACATTTAGTATGCAGGGGGTTTCGGGGGCGATAAATCGATCCACCTAGGTTTCATTTTTAGAAAACGTCGTGTTATCCGTGTTTTCAGGCAATGAAAAACTGCTACAATATCATTGAAATACGAAGGTAAATTTCGCCACTTTCTACGAGGTTGTAATAGCTCTGTTGGGAAATCGGGCTGTCGCGAAACCAGAAGACCCCAGTTCGAGTCCAGATGTTCCCAGTTCAATTATTTTTTTCCTTATTTTCCCCTTTTTCATCGTATCTGCTGTAGACGTCTGTGGGTTTTGTCAATAAATGAATTAAAATAAAATTAACAGTGCCATGATGACGGAACTACTAATATTTTTTTTTACTAATTCCACTTTGTGAATGAAAGAACTATTATTATTTATTATTTTTGTGTGGTAAATAAAATATTTTCACTTTCACTTTATTTTATGGGCACTTTTTCTACATGAAATATAGTAGACTAGTACCCTTATTTAAAAGCGGTGATAAACACGATCCAACCAATTTTAGGCCCGTCTCAGTACTACCAGTATTAAGTAAAATATTTGAGAAGATCATCTTAGATCAATTACTTACGCATTTCAATAATTATACCAACTCTTTCATAGCCAGCAATTTGGTTTTACTAAAGGGCGGAATACAACAGACGCCGGAGTTATGTTACTTAAACATATTTTCAGCGCGTGGGAGGATCGCAAGGATGCAGTAGGCATATTTTGTGATTTATCAAAAGCATTTGATTGTGTAGACCACGAAACGCTACTCCTAAAGTTAAAACACTACGGAATAAAGGGTGCAGGTTTAGATCTTTTAAGATCGTATTTAGAAGGAAGGGTCCAAAAAGCAGACGTAAATCGTATTAAATCCTCGGGTTCACTTGTAAAAATAGGAATCTATCTTAGGACCGCTCCTTTTCCTAGTCTATATAAATGATTTACCGTTTATGGTACAAAAAATGTCTGAGATAGTGTTATTTGCTGATGACACGTCACTTATTTTTAAAATAAGGAGACAAGAAAATAATCTTGACGATGCAAATAATGCTCTCTCGCAAGTACTAGATTGGTTCACAGCAAATAATCTGCTGCTAAATTCTAAAAAGACAAAATGTATAAAGTTTTCCTTACCTAACGTACGAGTAGTTGAGAACAACATAGTAATTGGACATGAAAAATTAGAATTTGTAGATGATACTGTATTTCTGGGCATCACAATCGATGCAAAACTACAATGGGGTCCACATATTGTAAAATTAGCACACAGACTTAGCTCTGCAGCATATGCAGTGAAAAGAATTAGGGAACTCACTGACGTTGCAACTGCTAGGCTTGTTTATTTTAGTTACTTCCATAGTATTATGTCCTATGGTATACTACTATGGGGCCGGGCAGCAGACATTGAGACTATCTTCATCTTGCAGAAGAGAGCCATCCGATTTATTTACAAGTTAGGTAGTAGGGATTCGCTAAGAGATTTCTTCAAAGAAACCAACATCTTAACAGTTGCATGTCAATACATTTATGAAAATATTATGTACGTTAGAAAAAATATCAAAGACTTCGAAAATGTTGGTGGCCACCATAATGTTAATACTAGAAATAAACATAAATTGTCATTTCCACTATTTAGACTTGCAAAAGTTAACACATCCTTTATGGGGCACTGTATAAGGTTCTACAACAAAATTCCTCAAGATATATTAGAGTTACCTCCAACGCGATTTAAAAAATGTGTTAAGCACATTCTGTGCAAAAAGGCTTACTATAACATCAAGGATTATTTAGAAGACAAAGATGTTTGGCATTAAACAGTAGATTAATATTATTTAAAGGACGATTATGACTAGTGTTCAACACATTCATGACTAATATTTTAAGTTGAAAACTCTGTTAATTAAGTTAAAACGTGTTTTGAAAAGAATAAATGTGGAGTTTCTTTGTTAGTTTCTTCTCCACATAATCCATTAATTGTGAAACTAACAACTTTGACGTTCATTAAGTAAACATTCTGTTTTTACAATGAATAAAAATATTTGAATTGAATTGAATTGAATTGTGTGCAGACCAATCAGAGGTAAAAACAAAATGTTTTTATAATAATAGATCTTCTTTTGTCAATGAAGAATCCCCTCTCTCTGTCAGAAGACAAAGTTTCTACTATGTATACCAATTTTTTGTGCTTTTTGACACAATTAACTTTGATCCATCACAAAGCACCTAAGTATATGTAGGTAGTTGAGTATATACCTACCCTACACAAGTAGTTAAAAGCCTTGTCCAGACGTTCGTTATTAAGAAATAGGTAAACGAGCCCCTAAAAATCCCCAAGACCAAGGTCGCCGGGACATTGATGAGTCGCGCGGCCACGCGGGGCGGTTGAACTTGATTCAATTAGCCAGAAAATTTTCCACTTTTCTTTCGAGCTTTCGATCATGTTTGGCTAAGTGGGCAGAGGCGCACGGAGAATGTAACTTAATAGAGTAGGTACCAACCTCAGCTTGTGAGTAATTGGGTACCTAGTTTAGTAGGTAATACTTAACCCCGGTTTCTCGTGTGCTAACAATCTGTTCGACTACTGTTAACAGCTGTATATAAACATAAACATTTACATACAGGCACATACATTGCGTCTGGCCCCACACTAGGATACCCTGTGTTGTGGGAACCAGAAACAACGACATAACAAACATGTAAACATCCAAGACCTGGGGTTTTTTTTTGTCCCCAGCCGGGATTCGAACCCGGGACCTCTCGCATGGTATGCAGATGCACTACCGCTGCGCCACGAGGTCGTCTTATTCTTAGTCATATTGTAATTTAAAATTTAAAGACAGTAGATTAGCGAACGAGAAACCGGGCGTAGGTAGGTATTCTTGGGAAAATTATTTAGAAAGAAAAAAATGTTAAGATGTTTCATTCAAACTGACGAGGTTTTATAGTTAATAAAAACTACGCGAATAGATTATTCTGACCTCTAAATACGACAATACCTGTACACCCCCCACCTATGACTTGGTTTTCTAAGTTATGTACATTTGTGAAGTTTTAGTAGCAATACCACTCGTTAATTGTGAAGGAAAACATCGTGAGGAAACCTGAGTGTCTGAGCTATTCAAATACCTCTCAGCGCTTGAAATCGCCAATCCGCGGAGGGCACGCGTGGAGAAGGCCTGTGCCCTACAGTGGGACGTATATAGGCTGTTATGTTATGCAGGTACTTACCAGGATTGGTGCTGGTGCTGTAGGTGGCGCTGTACGCGCGCGAACACCTACAGCAGCACTGCACCCGCGCAGTGGGAACCAGCACGCCTACGCCACGCGGGGCGCGCAGAGACTAGCCGCAGTCGCTCGCAAGTTGACCATGACAAGCAAAGCCATAAACGTCATGGCTCCGGAGGCATACAACTACCCCCGGAGGATATTACGAGTACGCGTTTTTAAATTAAACTAAGTGTTTTTATAAATATGACGAATTCCTCGCTTATTAAATGATATGTTGTCATATGACGAATTCCTCGCTTATTAAATGACAACATAGCGTAAGCATTTTTAATAGAATTTAGATTATAATTTTCGATAAATTATTATTATTATTTAAAAAAATCTTTATACTTATAGGCACTGACTAAGTAAAATTAATTGACATTTATTATGAAATTCCGATTTAATATTTGACATTTGAAAATTTAATTTTTATTTTTATTAAGTATTTATTGTAATTTCATTTTGCCTGCACAGAATATTATCAATAAATGATGTCCAAGTCTATGATTGTAGATGTTGGAAGTAAACTGAAACAACTACTTGACTAAACACCGATATAATTTACTCTTAACATTATTTAAATTAGTTCTAGGAATAAACAATAAAAATAAAAATAAAAAAAGATACATATTATATTAATAAAATATTCAAAAACTATTTCATACAAATAATAAATTAGGTAGTAAAATATGATCTATTGTATTGATTTCACGATCTACTTTTGTCGTACAAATATTTTTGATTTTGTTGATTTTTAAAACCATTTTTACTTAGGTACTCAATACATCCGAATTCTAAATTATATGCTACATAATCTCCAAAGTCACAACAACTAGAGTTTAAATAGTAAAATTTCACATATAACCAACGATATATGCGAAAATTTATAAACATACAATATTTTTGTCCTCTACGTTACAGTTATGATATTTATCTATGCAAAATATTCGAGCAAGCAACGCGCTTCTTATATAATAAGTTTCCCAAGTATGTAACGACAAGATATTCAAGATAAATATTACTGTAACATTTTCAATAAATATTTACGAATTAATATTATGATACCGGTCTCATTCATAGCTTTCTTCGCGCCAACTTTTGACAGCTTACATTTTTTTATTATCAACCATCCACGCCACGCACATGCGGCCAGCATTAATAATTAGGTTTTTTTTTTCATAAATTTTGATCATTGTCTATTATTATTATTGTACGGTCAAATACTACTGTATTGTGCGTCTGAGCCTAGTAAGCGTGGTTAGCTACGAAAAGACCGGCGTCAGCGCCCGCACCTGTCACGGATCCGGCAACGTATTTTCCCAAGGAGGCCTGCCCGTTCGCCTGAAAGCAAAAGAAAAACGATTTAAAGGGACTCCAAAAATAATTAAAATCACTAAAAGTAATGGCTCTAACAAAAATAAATCATATTATGATTCCATTGCTTTCCTAAATAAGCAAGGAAATGACATCAATTTTTATTGAACATTAAAAGAAATGTATTTAAATTTAGCTTCATATTCCGATTAAAAATTATCGAAATTAATTGGCGTTCATTTGCCAACAAGTTACAAGGTTTGACTTAAACTTCTTTTTATTAACGATGTTGTTGAACACTGATTTTCTTTGGTTTTCCGCACGTCTGCGGATGAATGGATTGACACTCTGCTTTTAGGCAGCGGCCACAAAAAAGGGGCGCGGTAAAGACGCGACGGGCGTTGTATAGAAATTGCGTCCTCGCCACGTCTCTTGTCTTTTCCGCGCCTCCGACCCGCTTCCCCTCTGTGTGGTAGCTGGCTTATGACATTATTATTTTTTAAATGGCAACTCAAGTCAAGCCAGGAGTCTGTAGGTATATTCTGTATATAAGAAAAGAAATACATACTTTCGTTTACTTGCTTATCTCTTAGTACCGAGCAAAACTAATAGATGGCGCCACATTTACTTACATTTCTGGAAAAGGACTGATTATTCTCGTCAAATCCTATTTTTAGTATTTTATATGATATGTTTACATTACCTTCAGATTTTGTATTATCTGCTTTTTACTCTCGACATTATAGTGTTTCAAACAAATTGCGGCATAGCTAAATTAAATTGGCAGAAATTACTTGAACGTTATTGAAAGTTCCCATTACCATTAGGTACATCCTCGAAAATAAGTTAGGGTTACGTCAAAATGGGCATTTCCTGAAACAAATCAGAGTGTGTCGTTTACAGTAATTTTTGCTCGAAGACCTTATTCCTTTTTAATTTATTTTCCACGTCTAAAAAAAACTTCTTTGTGGTTTTTAGGTCCTTTTGTTTTGTTACAATAATGATTAAAGCCACGTGTTGAATAGAGTGGCCATCCTTCTATGTAGTGCAATGATTTACCGGTAGCTGTGAAATTGGAACATCGCTCAAAATGCGAATTTAATCAAATGATGTCTACAGTCGACATCACATAAAGCTGTAGGTACATCCATGCATTCTACTTACATTTCGACGGGTGATTTTACAACTAAAATGTAAAGGTTACTACGCTGTCGACTGTACCTACATCCTGATATTTCTTCTTCTTCTTAGACAGTTAGCTCCATATATTTATCTGTCTCTCGCAAGGCGAAAGAGTTCGGCAGCAGAGCTATGTATTTACTGATATTTCGATAAATATTAATTTGAGAAAAATCGCAAAACTTCTCATAAGCAGCCTTTAAACGTCCCACTGTAGGGCACAGGCCTGCTCTCAGGGAGATTATGGGCTTAATCACCACGCGTGCCCATCACGGTTTGCCGATTTCAAGCGCTGAGGTATGTGAATAGCTCAGATACTCAGGTTTCCTCACGATGTTTTCCTTCACAGTTAGCGAGTGGTATTGCTACTATAGCTTCACAAATGTACATAACTTAGAAAACCAAGTCATAGAAACATTCCCGAACTGGGGATCGAACCTGGGTCTCCCACTTCCGAGTCCGAGGTTCTACCCACTAGGCTACCACCGCTATAGTCCGAGGTTCTACCCACTAGGCTACCACCGCTACGAGTACATGGTGGTATCTCGTGGTCCCACCAGTGGAAAAAAGGTAGTGGGACCACGGCTCATTAAAGTCCGAAGATACATTATTCTATGGACAATATGAAACTATAGACAATATGATACTATGGACATTCTGATACTATGGACGTTCTGATACTACGGACCATTTAATATATTTTTCATTTTGATAATATGGACCAAGTGCCCCGAAAGGACCAGGTAGACCATGATTATTGTAGACCTATGAAATTAACAATAAATTACAATTCATAACAATTCAATGTTGCATACAGGGGCGCCGGAAGTGGGGTTTCCAAATTCTATGCTCGTAGGTACGGGCGCTTGGGCCCGCGAACTGTTTTGGATAATCCCCCTTAACATTTTTAATTATAATGAAGATAATTCGAACTAATTTTGTATGTTATTCAATAACATTAACAGTTTTTGTATTTTTTTATACAATTTGACAAATTAAACACTTGTCTCAGATTTCTCCGTTATTGTGCACCCACTAAAAGCCTACATCTGTGTCTTATACACACATATACACACAAACACAGAAAATAAATATAATCATGTAGGTACAGCGATATCATTCCGATGTAAAAACCTAACTGCAAAGTGGGTTACTCGGGGCTGCAAGTGATCGCTGCCTGTACGTAATACAGAGAAGTTTGTAAATAGGTTTTTTTTTTTTTTTAGAAAATAACTTTCTTTTACCTTAGACAGCTTCTCGCAGGCCTTTTTGAACGAACTCGGGTCCTTTTTGTACTCGCGCCCCTGGCCGACTTGCACATCTTAAATGGCATTTAAGTCGCTATTTAAATCGACTTTTACATGAAGAATTTTAGTTAAATGCTGTTTAACTCCTGAACTGCCCTCGCGGAACGCAACGTATAGGTGGCCCATACTAAGTTGGACACAGATCTGTGTCGCGGCAGACGAGTGGTTAAGCCACATTCAAGATAGTGGTTCAAGTCGGCCTAACAATCGGCAAATCCGCTTTTTATCCACAGTTGTCAGTTGGCCAAAGTGCATACAAAATGCTCAAATACATTGAAGGGTTTTTAGGATCGCAAAATGTAAGTAGCTAAGTTTTGTTTATAAAAACAGTATTCCTTAAAACACTACTCAGATTCAGTTTAAGTAGTCTGTGGTAAATGGAAAGACTTTCTCACACACAGTTTTAGCTGCATTTGAGGACTGTCTTAGGGGAATGGTGTTTTTATAAATGACACCAAAAGTCTGTATTATTGTGAGAGAATAGGGCAACTACTCAAAGCAGGTTACTAGATGTATACTATCTATCTATCTCTGTCTGTACTGCAGGGTTACTTTGAGTCCGTTCACCGTATTTTGAGGGAATGTTCTTCTCATTGCGAAAAACCATTTTATTAATTAATTTATCAGTAATGGTACAACGTATTTGTAAAATATCCGTGATTTCCGACCTTCGTCTCCACACTGTGAATCAAAATCTGAATGTTTTCCAATATGTTAAATGCTGAAGAGTCTGACGTTCGATATGCGTAAACAATAAAAAAAAAACAATTGACTTGGCCGGCGGCGCCGACCATAAGACGTTCAAACTAGGTTTTCTTGGGTTTTACAACTTTTCGTCCTGATATTGTTTGTTTATGCCTGAGTGAAGTAATTTCCTGTAGCAAAATATTTTTTTTTGACGGGTAATCTTTTTTCAAAGCTAAGCACCAAGTTTCTAAATCATGGTAAGAATGTCCCCTTAAATACGGTGAACGAATTCAAAGTCACCCAGTAGTAGGTACCGAATTTTTGTAAATAAAAGTCGTTTGACAGGTGAACCTACCTCTCAAACTTTTTCCGACGTTGAGAGGGATTTCCCTCAACGTTGGTATTTGTTAGACATCGTTGCTGTCAAACGATTTTTATTTATAAAAAAAAAACTATAGAGGAATGGCAGGGTAGAAAGCGTGAATCAAATGAATAATACACAAGCTACAAACTCATGATTAAATGATATAATTTCTGTAACGCTGTTAAAATAGCAACTAAAACTACATAACAATTAGGGACGATTGTGCCCAATAGCTGTGTTTACACACGACACGCTAACGTGCGCGATTGGCACGCGCAAAGTAATTTCATACTCCTGTGGGACTTGGATAGTGCGCCGGTATAAACATAGCTTATGTCACTATAAAACATGCAGACTAGTTTTACCAACTAGCTTTTGAAGTTCTGAATAGTTTTTATCAGATTAATTATTCATAAAAAATAAAGGTTTCTTTCTATTCAGAAATTGTGTGACGTCAATAACAACATTACGGGAACGGGTTTGTTAAATTCGAGGCAGTGACAGATTTATGTGCGAGAATGCAAATTAATGTAATTTTAGTACACTTTTATAAAGGAATAATTTAGATGTCAATTTCGCTGTACACTGATTTTCGTTTAAAAATATATTTGAGCCAGCCAGTCTTTGAAGCGATTTCCTTGGCATATTTTCAATAAGCGTGTGCCTTGATAAAGTTGGATTTGCCGGCAGCTAAGGAAGGGATGGAACCAGCCACGTACTTCCCAACGCAAGCTTGTCCGTTCGCCTGTCCCGTGTCATTGGCAGACGCATCACATTCCAGGGTTTAAATTTAGATTGAGGGGAACGATTGGTTCAAGGTAACGGGGTCACGTGGTAGTTCGTGACGTAATATTTAATGGGCGAGGTGAAGTTTAATTTACAAGACAATTTTTTTTAGAGTGACAATTCCGTTGTACAGTGAAAGTGATAATTTAGATATTACGAAAAATGTTCAAATAATTTGGACAATAATGAACAGGTCCAAATTATCCAGCGAAGATTTGCGATGTTTAGGTAATCGAGACACAATTTTGAATAGATCCAAATTCACAAGCGACAAAATGAATAAAATTAACGAAAATGTTTAATAAATGATCAGGTTCAAAGTAGCAAGCGAAGATTTGCGATACAAGACATTCAAAGTCATAACAATTTAGATTTCAGTTACACATAGGTACGGAAAATGTTTAGGTAGGTGAGACACAATTTTGAATAGATCCAAATTCACAAGCGACAAAATAAATTAAATTTTGTAAAAATGAAGTCCAAAACGGGTTGTCCGGATGCGCAGGAATGTAGATTCAGGTTACACGCAGATTCAGGGCGCAAGGCGATGGAAAAAAAGCGAAAACAAAAACAATTAGTTCTACATTCTAAACTGCAAGTGCATGCATTGTTACAACGACAATGAGAGTGTACTATTAACTAAACTAAACTAAACAACACAGAAAGCTATACACTATGACAGGCAGGTGCAACATTATTTAGAGACCTAAAGTGGTTGAATGTAAGGGGTAGGGGTATGTATGTATCATTTAAATATTCAGCAAAAAATGCGGTTTTGGTCAGCAATAACAGTATTTTGAGCAGAACTAGTGGTCGGCAGAAAATACAAAATTGACCAGAAAAATTACCAGTTGGCCAGCAGAAAATTCCAAATTCTTCAGCAGAAATTTCCAAATTGATCAGCAGAAAATTCCAAATTTATCTGCAGAAAGTTCAAAATAGATCAACAGAAAATTCCAAATTGATCAGCAGAAAATTCCAAATTGATCAGAGAAAATTCCAAATTGATGTGCAGAAAATTTCAAATTAATTGATCGAATTTCTCGCTCATCTTTGTGGCGGATCATTTGATCCAAAACATTTGTTTTGGAGATAAGTTAGTTCCTATGTAAAGAGGCTTGTTTGTCGTGCTTAACAAATACTCGCTAATCACTATCCATCATCGTAGTCTGAATGTTTCAAGACCAAAAAATAAAATAAGTGTACAAAATAAACATTTTAGTCTCCATTCCAATGCTGTACCAGAAGCCTTGTATGGTTATCAGCTGCTGCAACTTAGTTATCTAGGTAGATGTTTCCACATCAAAGCTTACATCGACTTTTTCACTTGATGAGATTCTCTAGAATAGCATAGTGGTCTAAAGAACACGTCAAAAACAAGAGGTCCTAGACCCATCTAAAACCCCATAAAAATAGCCTTTATACCTTTATACGCATTCGAATTTTGGAATCTTCTGCAGTAGCTACTAAGATTCTGGAACCATCTGGCGTTGGCAAAGTGAGGCATCACAGAAGTACACTTCACTGTCACTTGACAGGTTTGATAAGCTCAAGCTCTGGTAGTTTTGAGTCACAATCTTAGTTGTAGTGTTCATTTTAAACCGCTAAAACTGAGCGTGTCCTGGAATTCTACAGAAGATGGCTTCTGTAGAGTTAGAGAACTAAATAAATTACTAATAGAGTAACTTTTATTTATGCCATAAAGAATATTGTTATCTTATCTTTATCGTACCTTCGCGCAGTCTTTTCTCTCGTTTTCCAGCGAATCCAAAGTAATTTAAAAACTGTACTATACATGAAATCTTCTGCCGAAGCTGCTGAGATGTGGCCTAGAGGCCACAGAAATAAAGGCTATTGTATCATAGCGCGCTCATCAAGAGCTCAGTTTGTACAGATTTCTGGGGCTTACCAGCCCACGCCCCCAGTATAGAGAACTGAACCACAAGACTTTCTAAAATCTCGTTGCAGTCTATATTTCAATTAATTTCAAATCACTGAAGCTGTTAGGTCTCTAGGACGTACTGCCGTCGGGATTGAAGACTTCAGACTTCGAAAAAGTCCTGGTCCTTGTATCTTGGCGCGCTTGATAGTCTGTCCAGCGATCACGTTCTCGGGCTTGCCAGCCCACGCAGACTCCGCACAAAGACTTAGGCCGATATTCAGAAACGATTTTGAGCGTGAGCTCAATGTGAGTCCGGGTCTTCTAACTGTCAAAATGAAAGTCTCAGGGATATTTTGTATTCACAGTTGAGTTTGAGATACCAAAAATTGAGCGCAAGCTAAGCTGATACTGAGTAGTGGATTTCAGCGACTTAGCTCAGACTCAAGGTGGCAATGACGAAGAAAGTAGCGACACCTGTAGGCAATGTGAGAAATCTAACTAACCTGTGGTGAAGTAACCTTTTTTTTATTCACAATTTGACATTTCACACGTTCATTTTCCTTCAAAAAGTTAAATTGTGTTTTTAGAGTAATGAGAAGTCAAAATAAAGTATAACCGAAGGTAAAAAGTTTCGACATTTATTGCTATCTCATTCACTCCTGTGGTTTATTGTATGCCTTTCATGTAGCGTTAACAGATAATATAAACCGATAACATCAAAAAGCTTGAGCTGTGGCTTAGCTGAGTTCGAGTCGAGATATTGACTGTGAATACAACATTCTTGAGCCTTCGTTGAGATTGCTCAACCGATGCTCAGCTTAGTTCACGTTAAGTGTAGCTCAACGCTGTGTTTCTGAATATCGGCCTTAGTCCGCAGCTCCAGATCCTTCTAGTCTTGTTACCGTCTATATATCAAAGCAGCACATCTGTTAGGTCTCTGAAATCATCTTCCGTCAGAATTGAAGATTTAAATACTGTTTATTCTACCTTGGTGCGCTTGATGAGCTCAGTCTGTCCAGCGAGCACGTTCCCTGGCTTACCAGCCCACGCCGTCAGCACAAACACCTGTTAGGTCTCTGAAACCTTCTTCCGTCGGGATTGAAGACTTAGACTAGACTACACGTGTAGGTATATTTCAAAGCACTGGAGCTATTAGGTCTCTGGAACCACGAAACATCGGTTTACCGTACCTTGGCGCGCTTTATGAGCTCAGTCTGTCCAGCTGTCACGTTTTCCGGCTTGCCAGCATAAAGACCTAGACCGCAGTTCCAGGTCCTCCTAAAATATTATTGGAAGCTGTTAGGTCTCTGGAACCACAAAAATACGGTCTATTGTACCTTGGCGCGCTTGATGAGCTCAGTCTGTGCAGCGATCACGTTCTCTGGCTTGCCAGCCCAAGCCCTCAGCACGGAAGCCTGCAGGGCGCGACCGTAGCTGAAGGTCAAGGCCCAGGGCCTCTTCAGACCCTCGGTTGCGTTGATGGCGTTCAGGTGGACGGACGCCTCCTCCTCGGACTGGCCGCCGGAGAGGAATGTGACGCCTGGAAGGGTGGAAGAGGAGAGTTTGACCAAGGCCGCGTTTTTCTAAAACTACAATTCATTGTTTATCATGACAATTCGATGAATTCGAATTTTACTTAGCCGAGTCTTCCTACTAATCTTTGGGTTAATCGACTTTGCAATTGTCATAGTAATAGTTTGTTTTCATCTAGGTATTTATTGTATTTATGACGACGGACATTGCAGACGTGACAGACTACGGTGGAGATGGTCGGGTCGCTCATCTCTTTGCCTGGATGGCAGAGGTTAGCCTAAGGAGCGGAAGATCGTGGTGTTGGCCTTGTATATTTTATTGAGCCATTGATTCGTAAACCTAATTTCATCTTTGTAATTCGCTAATTTCGATTAATTTCAAATGTAGTTTACAAAAAAAAATTGAGATCGTATAGATTTTAGTTTAGTCGCAAAGATTTATCATTACTATTTAAAAAAATCGTTGTACTAATTGAATCGTGTGATTTTCAAACAACACAAGTCACATGTGTTTTTAAAATAACACTTGCCCATTTTTTTTTATTAAATTATTTACACCTACCTATTGATTTACATTACAAAAAAAATTGTAGTTTATTCATACAGAAATCAATATAATATGCTAAAATATTGCTGTTGTAGATATTAGTATTTGAATAAAATAGTTTTTTCTATTTCCTGCAAAGTTGTAATGAAAGGACATGTGTCGTTTTAAAATCACACGATTCAATTGCAAAAGTAAATGCACAAGTGCGTGCTTAATGCAGCAAGCATTCTCTTCCATTGTGTTTTGTCGCCATGATAAGGGGCTCCATAGAGTAACACTCACGCCACCAAGGGGAAAAAAAATCATATGTTTTGTTCACAGATCGCATTTTCAAAAAGTGTCTGTACAATCTCTCAATCATGTTAATAGCGATTTTTGGGACCCACCCCCGTGAACCTAACGCAAGAAACCTAGGACTACCTAGCATTAACACCAAAAACAGCCGTTTGCGGCATAGATTCCATCTAGTCCCAGGTACGTGATCCTAGGTTCTTTGTCGTGGGTCCTAAAAATCACTGTTAGATTTTGAGAGACCGTACAGACACTTTTTGCAAATACGATCTGTAAAAGAAGATATGATTTTTATCTACTCTGATACTACAATACAAAGATTATAAAACTGAAAGCAAAACCTGTATCATACATAATATAACTTTTTAATCATAACGATACACCTATACAACCTCAAGCTGGACCAAGAAGGTTGAACCTCTACTTTTAAAAAAAAGTTTCCAATGAACAAGTCCGCGGCGACGCAACACGCATGCTCAATCGATGTTTGCGCCTTGGCGCCAACATTTTACATTTAAAAAACTTTTCAATATTTAAACAAGGTTTGGTTCTGTTTGTAAAATAAATTAGTTTATGTCTTATAAGTATGAGAGAAAGTAGATCAAGTAGTGTATGACACTGTACATAACTTGTTCTTATAACACTCGTGTGATACTATAAAAAAACTCGTGTTACAAGAACCGTTATTGCGCAACAGTATCATAAACTACTATTTTTCCATTGGTGCCGCTATTAATCCCACTAGATCCCTGGTGATATTGTACAGACACTTTTCAAGCAAGATTGCCGGTGGGCAGTATTCTCACCGGGCACGGCGGCGGGGACGGTCCTCAGCAGAGCGGTGACGGTGGCACGCGCAATGTCGGCCGGAACATAGGTCTTCTTGCAGCTCTGCCCGGGAGTGACCTGGGGGAAGAATTGTAAATTATTTAGACCAACAGTCATACAGAATCGTAACAAAGTAGAATTAGTAAGGTGCCAACGGGTTTCTATTACTATGCCTACAATGTATTAAGCTTAATTCAGTTCGGGAGCGTTAGCGGGTGTCAGACTCACATTTGGCTGGTGAGTGCATTTAATGGACTCCAATCCCATTAACTTCGACATTTGTACGTATTACAGTTAGAACTACGGAGCGAAAAAAAAAATTTTTTTTTTTATTTCTAGGGGTAGTACCAATTTACTTTGTTTTCTATGTTACGTACACTTGAGATGAAGGTGAAGGACGTACAGGTGAAGGAAAACATCGTGAGGAAGCCTGAGAGTCTGAGGTGTTCACCTTAGCGCTTGAAATTGACAATCCGCGGTGGGCTCGCGTAGCAATTAAGCATACTCTCTCTGAGAGAAGGCCTGTGCCCTGCAGTGCGACGTACATAGACTAAATAAAAATAAAAATTAGGGGTTAATTCGTCAAAAAGAAAAAAGTGGAGTATTGTGGACACCCACTAAGGAGACATAGAACAATTTCAGCAAGCCAAAGGATCACTGCGTTGTCAGTTTGTCTGGCAGACAGACAGTTCTGCTTCTTTGTTATTGGGGTCTGATACTCACCATGTTGGGCTTAAGCAGGGTGCCCTCAAGGTAGACATGGTGGTCGCTGAGAGCCTTGTACACGGCGGCCAAGACGACCTCGGTCACCTTCTGGGCGCGGTCCAGATCGTGCTCGCCTGCCGGGAGAGGGTTAACAATCAATAGGGTTTTAGTTTAAATAATTAAGTCGTGGAAACCTATTATCAGTTTAATTACTAATGTAATGTTGTACTGGTTGGTTTTCCTAATTCATAAATAAGCACTCAGAGTTTCATGATTTTTGGAACCTTTCGCCAGTGGAGGCTTACAGCACCAGAATGACGTTAGCAGAGTCCATAGATAGATAACACTTTACTGCACAGGCTACAATGTCCCTAAAGCTAGTGATCCAGAGCTAGGACATAAGAGAGTGTCAGCCTGCGGCGCCAGAATTTCCCTAAAGAGAGTCGGCCTACGGCATTAAGAATGTATCCGGAGAGAGTCGGCTTGAGGCGCTAGAATGTCAGAGATATTTCACTTTCTGAACTTTCACCCCCACTCACCATCAGGCAAAACCTCGGGCTCCACGATGGGCACGATGCGTTGGCTCTGGCAGATGGAAGCGTAGCGGGCGAGCACAGTGGCGTTCTCCTGGATGGCCTGGTAGGAAGGCGTGTTGCGGCCAATCTTGAGCACGCAGCGCCACTTGGCGAAGTGGCAGCCGTCCTTCTTGTACTGGGCGCAGCGCTGGGCCAGGTCGTCGAGACCTGTGGGCAGGTCAAGAGTTTTAATTTTTCAGTACAAATCGGCAATTTCATACTCTAACCACTAATACAACAATTGTAAAATCATATCTTAAGATTTTAATGCCTGATTTCAACAAGTAAGGTTTGCTTAACCCTCTCGAAGTAATGCATGGCAGTTATTTCGGTTTCACTATCGCTTATCACTAATTTATGCCGTTGGGAGCATTAATGCCAAAAATGTACGTTTTGAGCGGAAACCGATTAAAGATCCAGCTATCTTAGCCGTATTGCTATTATCGTTATTGAAATTTCGAACCAATGACCTCCCGAATGTAAGGCCGGCATTCTACCGCTGCGTCATTATCTTTATTACACAACTTGAAGTATTTTAGGTATATTTTTGGGGGCCGCTATTGACCTGAATATAACTAATGTTTTCTTTAATGTTCATTTATCTCTTTATATCTCGAATTGCTCAATAATCATTTTAAACATACAAACAGATTATGTAACTAACCACTTATTTACAGTAAACTTTTCCGCATGCTGTTGATCAAATATGGTAATCTATGGTAACAAGAGGTACCTCTTAGTAGTAACTAAGAATAATATCCTTTAGTTAGGCATTATATTGATAATAGCTCTAGAAATGTCCGTCACAATCCGGCTTTGAGGATGGAATCAAAAGCACTTTTATCATTGTTCATCACAGAACTTTGTTCACCTACAAATACACAAGAGGCGGGTCGGGCACGGTCAAGGTTCAGTTAAGCTTCATCGCCGACCTAGGTTCAGTCGATCCTCGTTCGAGAATGATAACATTCAACGCTTTATACTCAAAATTACGTTCAGAATTATTTTCAACCAAGATTAAACAATCTAAAGGATGACTGGGTTGTTAGTTAGAACTATTATCTGGGTTGTTCTAGCTACACAGATCAAAAGCCTAACTATGCGCACCAAAACCTGTCTGAATCTTGACGTTTGAAATAGCAATTGATTGGTATGGAATTTGACAGCTAGGTGTTCGGAATTCTTCCGGATTTAGTGCGTGTAATATAGGGGCAGCTTTCTGATCAGAAAATGACTGTTGTCAAGAGAAATCAAAATTGAGCTTAAATTGACCACAGATGGAGACCTTGATATTGATCAAACCTTGACATCCGAGGACTACCTACTTTAGTTGGTCTATCAAGGAGTATTGCAGCGTTTTGATAAGAATTAACATTCCGCTGCGAGAATAAGATGTACCAAACCTTGCAATGAAAAATAATCAAATTCAGGAGGTATTCGGCGAGGATGTTACTGATCAATAATGAACCTCGCTTCTAAGCCAACAAGGCCTAAATCAACCTGGTGCGCTCGTCCTCGGCTCCAAAAAGCGGCACCACACCCATGTCGACCTTGATGCAGGGAATGGTACCGAGCTAATTCAGCAGCGAGAGCAATTTGTGCCAAAGATTCGACGTTCTTACCAGGGCAAAAAGACTCAAGGTATTTGAGTTATGAGCTCGTCTTCGGTTCCAAACAACGGTATCACACTGAAGGAGCACTCTGGTGGCTGTAACAAAATATTGACCCTTGTCACAAACACAACAAGGCGTAACTCACCCTGGGTGGTGCACTCGTCCTCAGCTCCAAAAAGCGGGACGACACCCTTGTCGACCTTGATGCCGGGGATGATGCCTCGCTTTTCCAAAAGGGAGACCAGGGGGGTGCCGTCATCGGCCTTCTGGTAGAGGGTCTCGTGGAACAGAATCACGCCAGAGATGTTCTCGGAGATGGCCTGCCGGAAAACATGTACACTTCAACTGGCGCCTAAAACTCACAAGAGTAGGAAGACAGCTTTACCTTCCACGGTTGGCGTGCAAAATTGTTTTTCGAGCATGGATGAAGGGAAATATTCATTGGTCGGTCATTGTTTTTCACACAATCCAATCCATCAGCCCATAATATTCTTTTACCAGCAGGGCCAAAAGGGACAGTTATGATTTTAGTAGTTTATATGTATATTCACTATGGGCCTCATAAGAAAGCTCAAGGTCACGCAACGAGCTATGGAAAGGGCTATGCTCGGAATTTCTCTACGAGATCGGATCAGAAATGATGAGTTCCGTAGACGAACGAAAGTCGTCGACATAGCCCAGCGGATTAGTAAGTTGAAGTGGCAGTGGGCGGGGCACATAGCACGGATGGCGCCGAAAATTTTTCGAATGGAGACCACATATCGGCAAGCGCAGCGTAGGACGACCAGCCACAAGATGGACAGATGACCTCATCCAAGTGGCAGGAAGACGCTGGACGCAGGCCGCTGCCAACCGGTCTTTTTGGAAATTCATGGAGGAGGCCTATGTCCAGCATAGTACTTCTTGTGGCTGAATGATGATGATGATGATGTATATTTACCCAGTGAGGTTTAAAATTATCTAAGGGACAATGAATAGTCATCTATAAACTGCATGCCTTTCTAAGATGTTCAAGACAATGTCATTAGTTATGATTGTGTAACCAAAATTAAAGAGCAGTATTCTTTCCAGAAGTATCTGCACGAGTTCCAAGCAGTATCTAACACTTCCTGTCGCAGAGCCATATTTTTCCGTCCCAAAATAGATTCATCATCAACATCGCGAAGTTCGCGAAGTAGATTCCAAGTGAGAATTTATTGTCCAAGGGATCCTTCAGCCATTTGTGATAATATGTTTGCCAGAAACCAGTCCCAGTGTAAGGCACACTTTGTGCCAAAAGGGCTACTATAACATTAAAGACTATTTAGATGACAAAGATGTTTGGAATCAAAGCCAGGTAAAGGCATAGTTCTAGGTTTTAGAATAATACGTAAACTCTGTTAATTATGGTCAAATTTGAAACAACTAAGTTTGAAGTTTTTTAGTAATTTTTGTTTAAATGATTTTGATTTTGTAGTGGACACCTACTTTAACATGTGACGTACATTAAGTCACAGTTTCTGAGTTATTTTGAATAAAAATACTTTGATTTTGTCACGTTCAGGAACTGGCGCACTCACCATGTCAGAGCTGAAGAGAAGCTGGCGGTACTTGCGCCTGTTCTCCTCGGTGTTCTCCACGCCGATGTCCTGGAGACGCTTGCCCATGGTGCCTGCGGACAAAACGTTCAGTTGATAACGTTGCCAAATAATCATATCATCAGCGCAATAAAGCCCACTAGTGAACATCTTAAATTTCAAAGTAAGTTGACAAACACAATGCATTCTAAAAGTGCGACATCCCGCTCATCAAAGACTTCAGTTTTCGAACATAAGCCTATATACGTCCCACTGTAGGACACAGGCCTTCTCTTAGGGAGAGAGTATGGGCTTAATCACCACGCGTGCCCACCGAGGATTGGCGATTTCAAGCGCTGAGGTATGTGAATAGCTCAGACACTCAGGTTTCCTCACGATGTTTTTCCTTCACCGTTAGCGAGTGGTATTGCTACTATAGCTTCACAAATGTACGTAACTTAGAAAACCAAGTCATAGGTACATGCCCGCACTGGGGATCGAACCTGGGTCTCTCGCTTCCGAGTCCGATGTTCTACCCACTAGGCTACCAACAGTTTTCGAACCTTTGTTTCCAAAGGGTCTGTCTTTTCCTTTATAGGTACGAAACCCTAAAAAATGGCAAATTCTTGTGCTGGAGCCTAAGATCAAGATCCCCAAGTCTCTGAGCCAACGGAGTAGGGAAGTATAGGAAACAATTAAATTGGGTCTTCCATTCGATAAAGAGATTATGGCAAGTGGCAAGCTTTGGATCTTTGACTGCCCCTCTGAAATACAGGCGTGTGTACGTCTGTATGAAGTTTCTTCGCCTACCATTCGACTTATCGGCGGCCAGGATTCATGGCAAGTAATAAATCTTGGTCTCTGCCTAGTTTGCATGTAGTTTCTTCGCCTACCTGTGGACTCATCAGCAGCCAGGATTCCCTTGCCAGTAGCGACGATCGCCTGCGCGATCTTCTTCAGCTCCTCCTGCAGCTCGGGGGTAGGGTACTGGAAGTAGGTGCTCATTGTGGCTGTAACAACGGAGCAGAATTAGTACAGAAATTATGGATTATATGGTACTTAGCTTCCTGAGTCCGGATTCTGAAAATAACAATTGTTTTCGTGCAAAATTTTGCGCACTCGGTCTTAGAGGTTATATGGCGCTGGCCTCCTAAGTAATGGCGTCCTGTGCATAGAACTTTCATAAACTTTTTAAATTCACACCCAATGTACAATCTAGGGGTTAAGAGCATTTCAGCATGTAGCAGCAGTCTTTTTGAGTGTCCGGCGTCATATTACGCTTCGGTTTAATTTTACTGTTATGTTGCAATATTTATGTATAAATGCAATAAATACTACTACCAATAAATTAATAATGAAGACGATACACGTCCCAGTCTAGGGCACAAGCCTTGTCTTAGAAAGAGAATTCTGACTCTAAGACAGAAAGACTGGTGATTTCAAGCGCAAAGTTATGTCAACACCTGAAGATCTCAGAAAAAAGACACATGGTACATATAGGCTGCTTATGTTATACTATCTGTTACCCGCGACTTCGTTTGCGTGGTAATTTTGATGTGTATTTTTCCGGGATAAAAAATAGCCTATGTGCTAACCCAGAGTATAATCTATCTCTGTGCAAAATTTCATCCATATATAAAAATAAACATTTACATACAGGCACATACATTGCTTCTGGCCCCACACTAGGATACCCTGTGTCGTGGGAACCAGAAACAACGACATCACAAATATGTAAACGTCCAAGACCTGGGGGTTTTTTTTGTCCCCTGCCGGGAGTCGAACCCGGGACCTCCAGCATGGTATGCAGATGCATTACCGCTGCGCCACGAGATCGTCATATATATTATATATATATATTTGGCCTTCTAGTGTCTAGTGGCACTTTCACTCACAGTAGTTGGACGAAGGGACCAGTCGGACGCCGCAGCGTCTGGGACTTTGTTTTTTTTTAGATGCAGGCTTGCCCAGCACTTATACTATTCTGACAGCCCAGTTGGCCTAGCCCACAGAAAAGACAAGTCAATATGTGCGGAGCCAACCAAGCCGCCATAGAAAGTCCACATATAAAACTATAGGTAGACTAACAACCAAGTGAAATCTAGAGAACAAATTAACACAATAGCAAAGTTCCATGCTGATAACAATATCTAGGTCTAATTGTTATTGCTTTGTAATCTCACAATAATCAAGATCTATTTTATTTTATTTTATTTTATTGAGTCTACAAAACAGAATACAGTCGATTGTTATACAAAATAAACTTAGAAATAAACTATTTGTGTTCTGGACTGTAGTCCAAGGTATGTAAACATAGAAGTTTGCCAAAATGGAAGTGGGATATGCAGTACTTAATCTAAAACATTAAGCCTAAATCAAACATAAAGTAGATAATTTAGAACTGAAGCAGCTTTAATTATTTAATTAATGGGTAAAGCGTTGGACGAAGACGGGTTAGATATTATAAAACTAATAATTTTGATGAATTTTGAAGGCCTTGGTTCAAATATGTCAATACCAGGAAATTCGGCGAAGAGGTTGTTATATAGACGACACATTCTAGAAATAGGGTTGTAATACGAGGTGTTGTTCTTATACACGCGCAGGTGAAATGGTCTGTATTTACGGGTTCTAAAATAACAATTGATGTTGAGGAGACTAACCAAAAAGGGAGAATCTATCTTAGAATGTAGGATCTTGTGAAGTAGTTTGAGATCAAGGAAACAAGGATCAAACAGATCATGAAGTATATTGCGGCCTTGTAGTAACATACCAAGGTTTAAAATGTAGGCTTTAGAAGGGGTTTTGAATCTAGTTTAAGCACAAATATCTTACTTTTACCAATGTTTCTTATATGACTTTAGCTGATAGTACACTGTGAGGGCCTTTCCATACCACGTTTTTTTAATGCGCTGATGAGATTCTATGCGCGTCGTTGTTTGCGCCCAACTAACCAAGTGAAACTGGATGCGGGCAATTATCAGTTGTTCCAACTGCCTGCCCTTCTACAAATAATAATAATAATAACTTACTTTATTACCCATACACAATAATGTGGATGTTATTTATTTTCTATTGTCGTAGTAAACCATGAATTGTAGGTACTTCTATGAAATAGGGCTCAGCAAGCAAATGTTGACAATTCTCTTTATAATTTGAAATTTAAAATTCTCAATCCTTATTTCGTTTATTAGGGTACCATAGTATTATTATTTTTTTTTTTAAATCATCCATGTCAGGTTTTAGAATTGTATGAAAAATACAATTGAGATTTTAAAATGTTTGTTTATTGGAAATGGAAGTGGTAACCAGACTAGGACAACACATAATTATGTAGGCACCTCTTAATACTATTATTGTGACCGATAAAATATTTTCAATCTGCTCTTTTAAACATGTCTTTAAATGTAACTGCCATTTCCATTTGCAATAATCAACCCAATTAAGTCATGTTGTGTCTCCGAAGGTCGACAGGACGACAGGAATGATTTTAAAATGTAAAGAGTTTTGCGTAAATCTTTTAAGAATAATGAAGTCTACACAAGATCATGAATGTTAATATGGAGAATACTCAAGACTATTCTTCGCACTTGCACTCTTCAATAGAACTATTCTGAATTTCTACATAAAAAGATAGACAATTAGAGTGAAATTGAGTGACACAAGACTGACTCTGTAGAAATCACTATTATTAATCACAAGCGGCAAACCAGTGAGTATATTGTAATGTTATGACAAGAAATGTGAACTACCCAAAATTAACACACAAAACCGTGGAACCAAAACCAGCAATTCCTAAAGAGGAATCTGTGGAACCCAAGAATTCCATGCAAAAGTAATTAAGGTTCCCCAAATCAAATTTGGCATTGAATCATTCAATTATGTTTATCGTTAAATAGTTCCTCAGCTACAAGTAATATTTTGGATACCTAGGTAGGTACATAATGGGACATTGGTGGGTACCTTCATAAGCTTGAAATAAAGTGGAATCTGGTTCCATAAAAAATAAGAGGTCTGTCAGTGTTTCAGCCAGTTGGTGGGTAAAGTTGGGGGCAGCCTATATTTCAGGAAACGCTGCCTTACACCTGTTTAATAAGCTGATACTTCCATGGACATGACAGAATTAAAGGAACATGAAGTCATCAAAGAAAGACGGTTACCCTTTGTGCCGAATCCTGGCATCCATCCTGAATCCGCTTTCTTTTTGCCCTTTTTTCCTTTTCCCTTTTTTTTAGGCGGCATTGTGAATTTTTTGTATGATCACTCTAAAATATTACACTCGACATGATTTTGTAAAAATCTTGGTAGAAAATAGAAAACTCACCAAAAATCAAATTGACGGAGCCAATGCGAGCGCCAGTTTCAGCTTTTGTTTATTTTTTGAAAATCGAAGGCGAATCTGTCGCGGAATCGCGGATATTATATTATGTCAATTTGACATTCTAGGGATGTCCATATGACCGCTTTATAAATAGCGAAAAAAAAACGGAATTGACTTTTATCCCTATTGGAATTGAAGTGGAACGACGATGAATAAATTACCGGTAGGAAGATAGGCAATTTGAAGGAAATCGTTATAAAATACGAAAAGGTAATAAATAAACATTATTATTTATACGTACCTAGTATTTATTTTATGGAATGAATTTTTCTTTATTGTTTGTAAAACATGCAAGTACAAACAAGTAACGCAAGTTAATCGCTCTGTCAGTTATAGGCCATGCATGGTAAGTACTTACAGAAAAAAATAACTGACAGCAGCTGCTGCCGATTAATAGATTGTAAGAGTACGAAAAACCGGGGCTAAAATTCTTAGCACAACTCCCACATGTACACTTTAATTTCCATTATTTTTGTCAAATTTCACTTGGTAAGTACTAGGTAACTAACTCACTTCTTATTTTATCACCTAAACTCTTGCAAACTACTGCTTTATTAAGGTAAAAAAGTGTAATAAACATTCGGCGTAGTATGAAATTTTTGTTTTCTTTGAAGATGACCTTCAAAGGTCATTGATATGTACCTAATATGCATTAGAGAGGATGTCCTCTGGTCTGATGTAGTATTTATAGGTTAGGAACGCAGAAAATATACTTAAATATAAAACCAATTTCACTTAATAGTACAGAGTTATTTTATATGTTTCTTACTAGTATACTAAGGAAGAAAGGTTTTTCTTTACAATCATGACAGTGTTTAAAGAGTTTTGTTGTTCAACTGGATAAGCAATAAAATAATATATATTTTTAGCTGTGTGCGTGGAGGTAACTAAGTAGAAATACCTATTGTTACATCTCTAGGATAAGTATACAACTAACTGTGATGCAACATAAAAATATTAATTTCGTTAATGTAGCAACAGAAAAAGGTACAAAAAAGCAACATGCATACATGAAAAAAGCATACATGATATAAATGATCTACCAAATTGTTTAATTTACGATATCAAGATGACTTTTTTGTTCAGAAGGTAATAAAAATCGGAATATATAACCACTTTATAAGCTTCTTAATACCTACGTATTATCACAAAACGATGTGAAAGTATAGCAAGACAAGAATAATAAAATGATTAAACTACTTACTGTGTAAAAAAAGGAATGATTTAGTAAATAAGCGACACTCCCGTACTGCTCCTCACTACAAATACTGCCAAACTAAGCAAAGCAATCTTGCAATGAACTGGACTTGGGTAGAGGTCATATGAAGGTGTGTGCTGACGTGACGTCAACCAGCAACAATTTTTATCAGCCACTCAAGCGCCATCTACAGTAGTAACCTGAAACTTAGTCGGAAGATAGCTCGTGAGTAATGTAAAGAGCTCGCATTTTTGCCTTGCATAACGTTTCGCAGTAAAAATATAGATGACACCAGTTGCGTAATATCCTGATCATTAATATTTGTGGACTATATTAATTTCTTGTCAGCAAAGTTTATATTTGTCGTCAACTTGTATCATCTAATCAATAGATCTATCGCCACGAAATATTTTCATTCTCAGATAAACAAAAAGTGTCCCCAGGTATGAATTATTATCGAATTAATTTCAATATACTATATCCAAAATAAGAGATGGATTACTAATAAAATCGTAGTTCATCAGACGAATAAACACTTCGTTCTTAGAATAATAGCTTCGTGCTCAGAATGGTAGATCTGTCGCCATATAAAGCGATTATCGGTCCCAGATTGCGACTTCTTTTTATTTGTTATTTTGCCATCAGTACAGTAGTCACATTTTATTTCGTCCAGTTACTAAAATAATACTATTCGTTACCAATTTAATATGATGACATAAATTTAATGACAAAATGCTCAAAGGGGCGGAGACAAACATATAGGCGCTTGAAAATTAACCAATCCGGCCGCAACGATGGGTCATTATGATGCTCTGTGGAAATTAAGATCCTTGAAGGAGGCCTATGTCCAGCAGTAGACGTATTTTGGCTGAAATGATAATGACAACGAACCCATATTTTTTATTGAAACTACATATTATAATTATGAATATTTCAAGTGTCGTGTTATGTTTTTTTAATGATCTCTTTAAATTATTTTCACTTTACAGTAATCAGAACGAAACTATTATAATGAATCCAAAAACATTTATGTCATGAATATATAAAATATTTCTTTTAATTTTATTTTTATTTCATGTGTTCAGTAAAAAATATTCTATTTATTTATTTATTTATTTAGGACAACCAACAGGCAATACAACAACACATTCACAAAAAGAAAAAAAAACACGTAACATGGTAATTGCTCACCCACTTATAGGATGTCTCAGCATGCATCTAAATCTTAACAAAACTGTTATATACGTAAGGATATTACACGTATAGAATAATAACGAAACTATTTAAATTAACATGAGCTATAGATATTCAAACAGCTTTCTTTTAAATTTAAGTAATGTATCATTAAAAATATCTAAAGTATGTATTTTCGCTGAAGAGATGTTATAGAGGTTGGACTATTATCTTCTATTTATCTTCTTATCTTTATTTGGCACTTGATCATAGGTAGAACTCGATGATCTTAGATGATTTATTGTGGAATTGATTTTATCTTGTTTGGTGACTATATTTTGGCAACTAATCTACTATTTTGTGGGGAAACCCTATTATTTAAGAAATGCAAAACCAATTAAATTGGCGATAGCATTTTTTCATCTAAGGAAATGCCTAAAACTACTAAAGTGTCACACACATACTATCAGCGAATTATAAATAATTAATAACGATATACTACGACAACGAGTTGCACATGCACATCCCTATTGATTGACTTTTTTCGGTAAATAGGGCTGAAATGCAACAGGTTAAAGGCTTTCGGTCATACTTATATAAAAAAATAAGTAATGCCTCTCCCACAGACTCTTTAAGTAAGACGCTCGTAGAGGGAGTAAACGAAGACGCTGGTATAACTTTACAAATTATGAATTTTGCGAGAAGCAAAAACGCTGATAAATGCATTCACAGATTCATTAATTGTGTGTGTGACCTGTGATGTCAATGTCAAAAAACACCTTTTTTGCTGCAACGTCGAGACAATCAATCATTCAATGCATGTAGCATAAGAGTATTTTATACTTCCCGTTTGTAACTAACCACCCCGTGCCACACAGAAGGGACGTGGGGAGGGGGCGCGGAAATGACGCCTCGTTAATCCAATTCAGGTTCATACGAAATGTACTGAAGGGACGACCAACGCGACAGAACGAAGCCCACACAGACGAGACGGAGCGAGGGCGCGATTTCTGTGCAACGCATCGCGTCTTATCCGCGCCCCCGCCCCACGTCCCTTCTGTATGGCCCACTCTTTTTTAACCGACTTCGAAAAAGGAGGAGGTTCTCAATTCATCAGATTTAAAAAAAAAAAATTCTTTACGTATGTATGTTCCCCGTTTACTCGAAGACGCCTGGACCAATTTGGAAAATTCTGTATGGCCGGGCTATGACTTTATTTTATAACCGACTTCAAAAAATTTGAAGGTTCTCAATTCATTGGAATCTTTTTTTATTATTCTTTACGTATGTTCCCCGATTATTCGAAGACGCCCGGACCGTTTTGGAATAATTTTTTTTGGTTCGAAAAGGAAGACTTCCAAGGTGGTCCCATGGTCATCAAGTAACGATCTGATGATGGGATCCTGGAGAAATCGAGGGAACTCTTCTTAAAGCCACACTTTGGTGATTATGGTCTTTTTTGTAGTGACTTGTGCATTTGCTTTCGGAAAACACAATTTGGTAGAGCCGTAGTGACCATAGCTTACGCAGTTGCAACGTATTTTAATTACACGAGAAACATTGTCAAAACTGGCAGACGCTTTCTTGGCCTATTGTTACAGCACAGAACCTACGCAGGGATGGCGAACCAATGGCACGCGCGCCATTGGTGCCCGTGACGTTGTAAAAATTTGCTTACTCGGAAATTGACAGGCAGCTGATTAATTGACTTAACGATGTTACCTACAATTTTATTTAAGTTATCCTCAACTATTCTCGTTAGAGAATTTTCCCGAGAACTTATACCCGTTGAAAAAAAACACCAAAAATCGTGAAAAACATGTCGGTACCTATTCAATGAGAAATAAAAACCCACTTTAAAACACAGAAAAATTTAAAAGAATATTACCTTTACATCCGAAGTACGTACATACGTACATAGATACTTATTGTAGAACTAGCACCGATTTCCAGAAAATAAAAAAGTTCAACTACCACCAATCTCGCTCTGTTTGTCGATACTGTCCTAAGAACAATGGAGCAAGGTAGGCAGGTTGACGTGGTCTATACGGATTTTGAAAAAGCTTTCGACCGTGTTGACCACGCCTTCCTGCTCAGAAAGTTGGAACACACGGTGACTTTTTGCGTTGGGTAAAGTCTTAACTATAAAAAAGGCGTTCGCAGGCGCTAGTAGTGGGGGCTTTCGTTCCAATTTCGTAGATATTTCCCCTGGAGTCCCATAAAGCTCGCATTTAGGACCACTACTCTCTATTGCCTACCTTTATGACGTATACACTTGCTTTACCCACTCCAAATACTCCATGTACGCAGAAAACACCAAAATCTACAAAGACGTCAGCAACCCAAGCGATTGCACCAGACTTCAGGAAGACCTTGATACCCAGGCAAAATACGACGTTAAAAATAGAATTAAAGTCAACGCAAGTAAATGTCAATGAATATCCTTTATAAGGAAGAATATCACTGTTGATTTCCCTTACACAATCCAAGAACAAGTTAACAAAATACAAAATAGAACAAGTTTACCTAAGTAGTAAGTGATCTCGGAGTGCACCTAGATAGTAAGCTCAGCACACCCACCTCCCACGCTCCTTTTCACATCTCCTATCCCTACTTCTCCTTTTTCTCCCTCACGAACCCCCCACACTCACACTCACACTCTTTCCTCAGTGGCTGAAACCCGATCCCAAGACTCCGGTGTTCACATTTATACGTTCACTTTCGTTTACCACTATAAAATCCGATGTACAAACACACACACACATACATAGAGCATGGGCTACCGGACTCTTTTTCCAAAACCGGTATTTTTTCGGTATCAATGTTTTAAATAGCGGAATTCCGGTGTTTCAGTATTCCTACGGTATTCGCGATTTATTTGTTAAAATAACTTAAATAAATGTAAAACAGTTGATTACATACGTAGCCTGTACGTTTTGGTCCCACCTGAGCCTTCCCCACATCAGATCACGTTTTTGGATCCGGGCCACCTCAGACCATTCCGGCAGGATCTTGATCGGTCTATTAGGGTTTGATTAGACTTTGATGTCCGTATCGTGGCACCCATTCGGTTGCGACTCTCGCCTGGCTATCTGGATACATTCGACTGGCATGGCTGATTCAACTCCACTTTAATTTCGCCGTCTGGACGCCTACGTCGATTTTGTGGGTTTTTGGGCATAGTAAGTACCTATATTGTATTTTGGACACGGTTCCCTTACACCTAAAATACCTACTACGCTTCATCGCCCTCTGACAAATTCTTAACTTTTATTTTTCAAAATGTTAATTAAGTTAAAACGTGTTTCGAAAAGAATAAATGTGGAGTTTCTTTGTTAGCTTCTTCTCCACATAATCCATTATTTGTGAAACTAACAACTTTGACGTTCATTAAGTAAACATTCTGTTTTTACAATAAATAAAAATATTTGAATTGAATTGAATTGAAATGATGAAGGATAAATGCAGATATCGTTAAAGTGATCTGTCAGGATCGTGGCAAGTGGCAGTCCCTGGTCTCTGCCTACCCATCTGGGATACAGGTGTGAGTTTATGTATGTAAAATCATTCAATTCTATATGTTTTCTAAAAAGGGTGCAGATGCATAAAAACATTATTCTACGAGACAACCGGAATATTATAAGGTCTTACTTTCAAGTTGTGGCGTCATAGTCTGAGTCCGATTTGTATAGCACGTTTTTGTACAATGTGACTAGAATGACTTTTTGACAGGTCGTAATATGAAAAATAGAGGATGTATTAACAAAGGGCAAGATAAAAAGTACCCGAAACCGGCGTGCGTGCATGCAACGACTAATGAGTGTTGAGGAAGCGAAAGTGATCTGTCAGGATCGTAGCAAGTGGCAGTCCCTGGTCTCTGCCTACCCCTCTGGGATACAGGCGTGAGTTTATGTTATGTTATGTTATGTTAATATGAAAAGAATTGACATAAATGATCGAAGTTTTTTTGTTATTTTTTCACTTTATTGAACTCTTATAATTTTACTAGGATTATGGTGAAAATGTCGAAATTTATTTTATTTTTAATATAAATATTATTATGATATTGCCATGCCGTGCCCGGTAAAATTACCTACTTAAGACCTTTTTACTGTAATTTATCGCAATAAATTGAATTGAATTGAAATTGAAGAAAGTATTGGTCGTCCAGAAAACAAATAACCATTTATCTTTTAACATGGCCTCTCCGATTTTAAATATTTTAGGCCGACCTGTTACTTATCGATTCCATAATATAGACCCGCGATAAGAGAATCTCCCTGTAGGTATAATGATAATAAAAATAACCGCTGTTAACTTAGCTTATCAAGAGTCTCTCTGATCAGTTTTCTGTCGTGTACGAGAGCAAAGACGCGTATTTGACAAGTGAGTACCTATTGAGTTATTATATCTATTATTTTGACGTCCAATTGCACTAGTGTGATTTTGAAATCGTTAGCAATATTGTCTTTTAACTGTGAAAATCAGTATTATTAATAATATTATCAGTAGGTACCTAATGGAATCTTTGTATATATTTGTGACCTTTGGCTGACGTTGTACCGCAACGCTGGAAAATGTTTCGCAAAGACTATTTTTTTTCTTGAGGGCTGAATCAAAAACCATTTCGAGTTTAACATCTAAGTAACCATATTTTCTATATTTAAGATAAATATTAAGGAAGATGAGCGTTATTTTTGCCAAAAAACAATAACCTTCATTTGACCTTCTGATGACGTCACATTTTAAAATAAACATAACATATGGCGACACTACGTTTCATCATTTCCTTGTCTGTGAAAAAAACGTCTGTGACAGCAAATCACAGAAACAAAGTGTGACAGTTTGCGCGACGTTTCGGCGTGTGCACTCGAAAAATATGACGTCACGCTTTCAAATATTTTAAATAAATAATTTATAATAATAAACTTAACAAATCGCTGAAAAAATGAAATTAGTCTCTAGAAATTACTTCTGCTATAAGAAAAAAATACAAAATAAGATCAAAATAAAAAATATACTGCCCGAATTAAAAGAGCAATTGCGTTGGTTGGCGCCGACCATTGACGCTCGAATAATTAGTTTTTTCGATTTTTGTAGCACAGGTAGCACGATGGCGCAAGAAGTCGCGACTTTCCAGGCGCAACGAAAGTGTATAACAATCACTGCTGTTTTTTGACACTATTTCTAGTCGGGTACACAAACGCCTCTCGATGGCGTATCACTGGAGCTATCACTGTTGTACATTGTACAAATAGGAAGTCTCATCCTTATTAACTTACCTATGGTTACATCATTGACAATATAACGGTAGTCTAGTCCCAGATCCCAGTACGTTCGTTGTCAAATTCTGATATTTTGGCGCCACATAACGCGTGACTCGCGCCATCTTACTATCCATGCTGATATTCTGTGTTTAGTAATTTTTGAAAATCAAAAAACATTTTGTTTTGACGCGTAATATTTTTCAAAACTAAAAAACGGTGAACGAATTCAAAGTCTAAGCCTAAATAAAATAAAATACCTGTAATATTATAGCGTGGTATAAACTCCTCGGGGTAACATTTCAAGGCGTATAACATAGCGCCTGGAGCAGAGACCCGCGCGCGCGGCTGTCTACTTGCAAGCGTGTCGGGCGGACCGCATCACTTTATTTCACCGACGTGTTGATTCACTCGATACACACACATGTTTTTGATTCTTTGATTTTCCATTATACTTCACCTAGCTTACAAATTTGTCGTCTACTTTCTTTTATGTATATCACACTATAAGACGCAGAGCTAACAGCGCCCGTATGTTGACACTTGAATTTTGTATGGGATCTTTGTATCGAAGATCCAAAGACCTTTTAGATCATTATGGATCAGGGTTCTTTCTAGAGACTTTAATTCCTAACTAGGTATCAACTCTCCTATCTAGATCGCAGAGTACAGCATCTTTGAGAGACCATGAGTAGGTAGGTCTTTATAGCACAAAAGAGAGTGTCATTATCTGAGTTAGAATCAGAGAGAGCCTTCTATCGCTTTGCCTCACATGGTGCATTCTATTTAGGCACCTCGCTCGCACTCTAACTATCGACTTGGAAGAAACTGAAACCCAAACTCCAAAAATTTATTTACTATAAAACTAAATGTTTGCTTAATTCACGTCAAAGCTGTTAGTTTCACAGAGAACCAGAGAGAGATGATACCTATTAAGTATATAATCATACAATCCTTTGCTTGTGGCTCTTGAGTAAAATAAAGATAGGTAGATCTAGTGCTTCGATGTCATCATCATCATCAGCCATTCGACGTCCACTGCAGGACATAGGCCTCCCTCATGGTTTTCATAACCGTGAGGGGTTTTGCCATAATCGCCACGCTTGGCAGGCGGGTTGGCGATCGCAGTATGCAGTTGAATCTCAGGAAGACGCGGCTGCCCGTCTCCTGGTAATTGATTTCCTTAGTCGCCTTCTACGACATGGAGTGACGCTATTCTTAATCCGGCGCCACACGGAAGTGCTTCGATGTGATCTGTATCATTTAGATCTCTCTGATCGGGCACTAGGTACTCAAGTCTATGTGGTAAATGTGAGTTTTAGGACTGACTCGACCTGGGACTCGATATCATTTGCCAAAAACGGCCGTTTTAGTCGATTTTCGGATTAACTTCTCGCGGATCTTATACTTTACAATCTACATGATCGAGGGACTTGCTTTACGCAAAAACGATCTGAGAAAGATTTTGTTATTGGTGACGCTAGGGATTCTTATTGAGTACCTAACATAACCTTCCAGCCATGACGACCCGCTTCTCATACCCTGACCTGAACCTTCAGAAGGAGCTAAAGAGTACCGCAGAAGCCATCATCGCTCCAGGGAAAGGCATCTTGGCTGTTGATGAGGCTAATGGTTGGTTGAACTGGTTGTTTGTCACACAGGTTTTCTTTTTTTTGTCGTAGCCGGATAACATACGTGCACTCTAATCAGTTACGTTAACGGTGACTTTGCAACAAAAATGTAAAGTTTGACCTACAGTCGATACCTAGACTGTACACAGGTACCTACCTAACTGATATTAGGGACTCATCTAAAGGCACTTCAATAATAATGTAAATCGCTTTAAAAATATTAGCAGCGACATAAATAAGACTAGTTTACACTGTAGATATTTCTTTATTCCTACAATAAAATAAACCCCCTAAAATAAAAATACCTAGGTACGTAGATCAGACTGCAAAATAATTTCCGTCGCTGATTTCAACCAAGAAATATTTTAAATAACTTTGAACGCTAGAGAACCATGCCGGAGGTCGTGGGTTCGATTCCCACTGGGGACCGCCGTACATTTGTACAATTGGCCTCAGAATGGGTCTATTTCCATGTTTGTGATCTCATTGCCTGGTTACCATAGCACAATCCTAGTTTGGTATCATACATTACCACGATAGGTGATTGTGGAATTTATTTATTATTACCCGACTGCGGCGAAGCCCAAAAGGAGGGTAGTGTATTGGACTCGTATGTATGTTTGTATGTAGTTATGTCCGATTCTATGTTTCCTCATAGCTCCTTAACCAGTGGACAGATTTTGACAAATTATATCTCAACCGATTCTTCAGGCAGGACCCAAATTCAATAATGTAACTCGTTGCGGAGAACCTAAGTTGGTCCAGTCTGTTTTATTTTTATTTCAGTTTTTTATTTTTTATACTTACCTATTTCGCTGTCATTTCCAGACGCCATTGGCAGCTTGCTCGCTGCAGTCGGCTTGGCAAATACTGCGGACAACCGCAGGAGGTACAGGCAACTTCTGTTCACTACAAAGGTATGGAAATTATTGGGTACGCTTGTTTCCTTGTGGCGCCGGAATAAGAATAGCGTCACTCCATTTCCTTCCGTGGATGTCGTAGAAGGCTACTAAGGAACTCAATTACCAGGAGACGGGCAGCAGCGTCTTCCTGAGATTCCAACCGCATACTGCGATTGCCAACCCGCGTGCCAAGCATGGCGATTATGGAAAAACCCCTCATGGTTATGAAAACCACGAAGGAGGCCTACTTATGTCCTGCAGTGGGCGTCAAATGGCTGATGATGATGATGATTGGGTACGTATTGCAATGTCGAAAATAAAAAAAACTACCGTAAAATAAGTTAGCCCCTCCCTTTGCAGGGGGGCTGAGCCCAGTCTGCAATCCCCCGAAGCATAGCCTGTTTCGGTTTATTTTTTTAGTAATTTTTTTTTACATAATGGAGCCCTGCATTCACTACATCCAAAAATCATTGTAATAAAAAAGGTACGTATAGTAATGTCGAGCCTTCTACAGCCAGGCTATCACAGCTCATGCTACTGCTCGTGCTGGTACTTAGATTGGTATTTTTCATTTTGGTCAATCAACTGTGAGGTAAAAATTACCAGGAGACGGGCAGCAGCGTATTCCTGAGATTCCAATCGCATACTGCGATCGCCAACCCGCCTGCCACGCGTGGCGATTACGGCAAAGCCCTTCGTGGTTAGGGAAAACCATGAGGGAGGCCTATGTCCTGCAGTGGGCGTAAAATGGCTGATGATGATGAACTGTGAGGTAAACCAGTGTTAGGAACTTTGTACATTAGGAATTTCAAGTTTTACCTTTATCAACTTCAGTAACATATCCAGTGTTTCCATGTTTGTTGTGCCCTTACCTGGCTGCCATAGCACAGGGTATCCTAGTTTGGGACTAGGACAAGTGATTGTATTGTGTGTAAGTTATATTATATTATATTTACAATGTCTTATTCAGCGTTCTGGCATGGTGTTCGTATGAGTAAAGCACACTTTGTGCCAAAAGGGCTACTATAACATTGAATATTATTTAGATGACAATGATGTCTGGAATAAGCGGTGGTAGCCTAGTGGGTAGAACATTGGACTCAGACGCGGGAGACCCAGGTTCGATTCTCAGTACGGGCATGTACCTATGACTTTGTTTTCTAAGTTATGTACATTTGTGAAGTTGTAGTAGCAATACCACTAGCTAACGCTGAAGGAAAACATCGTGAGGAAACCTGGGTGTCTGAGCTATTCACATAGCTCGGCGCTTGAAATCGCCAATCCGCGGTGGGCACGCGTGGTGATTAAGCCCATACTCTCTCTCTGAGAGAAGGCCTGTGCCCTACAGTGGGACGTATATAGGCTGTTTATGATTATTATAATGTCTGGAATTAGTGCCAGTTCATGGTTCCAAGAGTTCCAGGTTTTAGAATATTTATAAAAACTATGTTAATTAAGGACTTGAAAAAACTAAGTTTGATAGATAGATAGATAGATAAATAATTTATTCACATAAGACACACACACGTATATAAAGCAAAGTAATACAAATCAATTCAAAAGTCACAATACGAAGAAAGAATATAACAAAACAATAACATACAGAAAAAAACAAAAACACACTGGAAATTAGCCAGACACGGTACGACAGGAGTACAAAAGTGACCAACGTAGGTGTGGCAAATGCGAATGGGCTCCGACTCAGCATGTGCTGAAAGTCCAGGACGAACTTCAGCGCTGATAGTTTGGAGTTTTTTTGTCCACTGTTTCTCCAAAATGATCTAGATTTTGAAATGGACACCTAAACCTGTAACGTTCATTAAGTCGCAGTTTCTGTGCTACTTTGAATAAAAAAAACTTGATTTGATTGATTGATTCATTTGATTGATTCGAGTGGCTAAAAAGCAGCCTATCGAATTTAATAAACTTTACTAACGAGATATGCGGTAATCTCTCAGTTCATTTTTCATCCCTTCTCGCTTTAGCTTAGCCGGCCTACGAAACCATTAATTCTACCCCCGGTGGTTGAAAGCCTGAGATCATGTCGGATGAGAAAGACCGCAGGGGAAGGTTGCGCCATGAATAATTTAAAGGTATCTTCAGGGGGCTTAAATTTTCAAAGGAGTTCAGTCGCACTAGACACTTTTGTTGTAGAACGGGCGCTTTTGAGATTGTTCAGGCTTTACAGTCCTTGCCTTGACAATAACTCTAACCCCCGTTTTCCCGTACAGTTGACGGCGCATCAACCTTTACACAGGTGCACTCCATTCAGTTACGTTACGGACGACTTTGCAACTAAAATGTAGAGGTTTACCTGCTGTCAATTGTACACTAATGATTTGTTAATATACTGTTTACGGCTGTCAATTGGCCGAAGTGTATACAAATAAAGCAACTGACAACTGTTAACACTAGATGGTTAATCTACGAGACTGTCCTACTGAAAAAAAGTTTCTACCTGACATTTTAAAACTTCCGAAAACAATGTTTGTACGTAATTCACGCAATTACGCTGAAATTTAGCGCTGAACGGATTCTGGTAGTTTGGTACACACATAGAGCGATATGACGACTTGGTCCCTTAATGTACTGTACAGTCGATAGCACTGCCACCTTCTTTATGTACTCTACTTTAAGACAGACTTTGAACCAGTTTCTGAATTGAGAATTTGAGAATTGAGATAGAACGTTACTTACCTAAGTACGTATACTTAGTGAAATTCTCAATTCAGAAACCGGCCCTTTGTACCGCCGATGATAGCACATCATCCTTTACATGCGTGATCTCTACTCAATTACGTTACGGTCGACTTTGCAACAAAAATATAAAGGTTAACTTGCTGTTCACTGTATTAAAACGTAAAGGTTGACCTCTTGTCGACTGTACCTACGTGGTACTCCCAAAATACATCTGAGCCCTAATATTCTTCGAAATAGCGTAGCGTCCAAGGCTTCCTTCATGTTTTTTATTTAAATAAAGTACAGAGACACGGAATATGGAAAGTATCCCCGGTATTCTGAAAAGGGAAGTAGGGAAACGGGATAGTCTCTTTCAACATGCCTGAGACACAATTTTCTTGAACATGTGAAGTTTATTAGGGGGTAAGTATTAGAAATTTTACAGCTACCGTGTGTATGGTGAAAGACTTGGGTATGGCAGAATAATCAAGAAAGTTGGATTCTTGATTGGTCCTTTTCATTGACAGGATACGCAATAGTTTGATTCAAGAACGTTGTGGAATGCCATTTGCCGCCCACTGCAGGGCGTAGGTCTCCCTCTTTCGTCAATATTTGATACTTAAACGTAAATAAATATTAATTCAAATTTGTTCATTTATAAGAAAAGTTTACAATGATCTTCGATGGCGAGTCCCACACTAGGCGCGCAGTATGTTTTAAGGCTCGATTTTCAGACGTGCCCATTTGTATTGCATAAACTGAAAGATCCTTGTCTTGTTTTAAGGCATTGGTGAAATCTCACTACCCTACTGTTTGAGATATAAACTGCTGCTTATATGTATTTAATGTTGTATTTATTTTTTAGGTATTCATGTAAATATATTATGGGTACATCATACAATTATAAGTACTTAATTCTTGTAATGTTTCGCTATACCTACATATTTGTTACTTCACATAGCATTATATTTCAGATTCTATTATTTATGTACATCCATCTACCGACTATATTCTTGCTGCAAGCCACTCCATCCAAAGGTTGTCTGGAAGAGATCGCTCTAAGCGATAAGACCGCCAATTGTATACCACTATTTAGGTATAAGAAACTATTTGAGGCGCTTTTTACAAGAAAAACCTTTGTCCCCAGAGTAGATTTGGTCTTTTTTGGCCAAAACGATTGTCCCACAAGCAAACCTTGGTGGTTTTTGTAAAATTGCCTAAACTTTCCTTTCCTAAAATTGGACATTGGCTGTTCTTGTAAAAAGCGCCTCATTTGTAATATCTCTTACCTGGTTGTGCAATAAAGTGTTTTCTATATCTATCTATCATTTCAAGTAGTAGTCGAGAACACCCGAGTGCCAAATATGTTTAGTTAAGAAGATATAAGTACTTGGAAATCGGACTTATTCGTCCCGTGGAACAGAAAAACCTATTCCTTGGTCAAATTTTGGATGATAGTTGATAAATTCAGACTATTTATTTTTGACTGTTGATTTCTAATTTTTTACTACTACAACTTCACAAATATGCGTAGCTTAGAAAACAAAGTCATTGGTACATGCCGGGCTTCGGACCCACGATCTCCCGAATGGGAGGCCAGCGTTCTACCGCTGCGCTAACATAGCAAAAATATCCATATCTTTACGTATTTTTAGGTCAGTGCTCTGGTATAATAAATAATATACTTGCATACATACGTAATACATAAACTCACGCCTGTATCCCAGAGGGTTAGGCAGAGACCAGGGACTGCCACTTGCCACGATCCAGATCACTTTCGATTCCTCAATATTCATTAATCGTTGCATGCACGCACGCCGGTTACGGGTACTTTTTATCTTGCCCTTTGCTAATAAATCCCCTATTTGGTTGAAGTATGTTCGCCTGGGTCGTCCCTCTCGATATATTTGTTTCGTCAATCTTTCTTCCTTCATCCTCCACATGTTCAAACCAACGCAAAATTCCTTTCTCAATTCTACTTAGCATATACTTTACTATGTCAGGTATATTTTTTTTACTCCGATTATGACCTTCAAGTAACTTCAATCCGGACAATAACGACAGAATGAACGCGTCGACTACATTTAATTGCTGCTTCAAGTCTACGCACACACCGCTTCCTTTCTTTCTTTCTGTCTTTCTCTCTCTCTCTCTCTCTCTCTCTCTCTCTCTCCTTCTTTCTTTGTTGGTTTCTTTCTTCATTAATGACGTATCATTGGTTGAATGATACTATTTTTCATAATGAAAAGAACATACCCTCAAAATATTGCTAACAATTTCGTAGTCACGCTGTAGAGACACTAGTGATTGAAAACACCTACGTTTATCCAGCACATGGGTATCTGGCGGCAGTTATGTACGAATTCTTTGCCGAGGAATCCTTTTATATTGAATTTCTGTGAGCGATTGCATGCTTCAGGCGATGAACTTTATTCGTGTCGTATTTCTCCAATAAATGTAGCCCATTCTTAACCGTAATGGGTACGCATTAAGTACAATTTTATATTCATATTTATATTTTTTTCTGTATTTATCTAACGACTTATCTATCAAAACCCTACAAAAACCGGCGAAGTGCGAGTCGATCTCGCGTGCGAAGGGTTTCGTACCATTATTTTTACAACTTTAGACACAAAGATCGAGAAAAAACGGCAAAAAATCAAGTTTGTTGTATAGGAGCCCCCCTTAAATATTCGCTGTAATTTAATTTCATTATTTATTTTTGGATATGGAACTAAATATTCTGTGAATATTTGAAGCGTCTACCTGTTGCCGTTAGATAATAACGAGCAAAAAACGGCAAAAAAAAGTTACATTTGCTATATGGGAGCCCCCTTAAATATTTATTTTATTCTGTTTTTCGTATTTGTTGTTATAGCGGCTTTATTCTGTTTTTCGTATTTGTTGTTATAGCGGCAACAGAAATTGAGTTGAGATTTGGAATTTACTGTTACGTTGGGTAGCCTATATTTTCACTGGCTGTAGAAGACTGGCTGAAAAGTTCGCCTTCGTTTACTTATGAATTGCTGAAACGATTGTAGCCAACAATAAGACTTGATACGCGTCGTGTATAGGCAATCTCGTAAAAGTTCGCTGGGGGGGATTACATTTTCATGTCGCACATCGCATGGAGGGTTCACGCGAGCTTTGCCCTTGGAAGTCTTTGTCTGTAATGACACGTATGCAAATGTGGGACATAACGCTGCTGGAAGGCTGAGCGTTGTGTAAACTCAAGTTATTCATGACTTTTGACGTTAACAGTATCTGTAATGTTGGTGGATTGATGGTGGTGTTAGTTTACATAGTTTTTTTCATCGTTATATTAAATATCGTGATGAAGAAACCGACAGACGAGAAAGACGACAGAGAAAGACGCGGACAAAAGTATGTAGCGTATACTCCGTGGAGCGTCATCAAATTAAGTAATGCAAATTCCTTCGGATCGTTTCATTGTTGAGGTGGAAAACACGTAAGTCTAACTCCACTATTTTTAGAGTTAGACTTTTACCGGTGCAGTATTTTCCACTTACTTCTGTTACAGGCCAGTTCTTTGACAACCTGTCAACGCGACGTCCAACTTCACTTTAATTTGGTTAAAATAGCTTCTCGCGTGGTGATTAAGCCCATGCTCTCTCCCTGAGAGAAGGCCTGTGCCCTATAGTGGGACGTATATAGGCTGCTTGTGTATATATGTATTGCTTTATGAGCGATTTTATCAGCTGTTGAACTGTTTTCGTGCTAAGCCCGTATAAAATAGTATAAAAAAGGTAATAATGAAAGAATTAAAGTCACCTGAATCTTTCTAAATCACCACATAATTACATGTTCATTAACTTCACAAGTCATAACACCAATATCCGTTCATAACATTGAATTGGTGCTGCTACTTATATACATAAACTCACACCTGTAACCCGGAGGGGTAGGCATAGACTAGCGAACCTGACATACCTCTTACACTCTTCTTCTTTTCTTTTTCCTCTTCTTCGGCTGCTACATACTCAAATATACTGTTATATTTCTCCAGGATCTCTCTGAACACATCTCAGCAGTGATTCTCTTCGACGAGACGGTGTACCAGAAGTGCGACAACGGAACTCCCTTCATAGACTTGCTGAAAAAGAACGGGATCATCCCTGGCATCAAGGTTGACAAAGGCGACGTGCCGCTGTTCTTGTCTGAGGACGAGGTTACTACCCAGGGTACGGTTGTAAACCTTTTTACACCATTTTTGTGTTCCCTTCGTTCTGTCTATCAAGTTAAACTCAACATTTAAAATTACGCTGGAGAATTATGAATGCGCGCCAATCTAGGGTTCTTGATAAAGATAAATCCACGGTGGGCACGCGTGGTGATTAAGCCTACACTCTCTCCCTGAGACAAGGCTTGTGCCCTACAGTAGGACGTATATAGGCTTCTTATGTATGTTATGTTAGTTAAAAAAGTTAGTCAATTAAAATGTTAAATTTTCCAAAATTGTTTATGAACCAAAGTAAGATAAGGTTTAATAAATACTTTGATTTTTCATTACTTACTTGTGTTTTAGTTTAATTCGGAGAATATAAATTAAATCAAACGCTGTATTCCTATTTAAAATGGTCAATAAAAAGGAGCGACAAAAAGCTCCCTACGCGTCCACTGCCGTTTCGCGCAATGAAGCGCCCACTCTAGGGTAACTGCCAATTTTCATACAAATTTCTATCGCGGACGTCAGGACTCCGACAGGACTTGGAGCGCAGCCCTCAGGGTCTTAAAGCCGCGTTTTCACGATCTTAATAGGCTCGGACAGAGTGACATGTTGACGTTTGCCAATAAAAAGTTATGAGTTACTATGATCGTGAAAACGTGGCTTAAGCGATCGAAAACTTTTGGTCCTAGTACTTCTGACTAGCCATAGTATTTTCGTAAAGTAAAAGATTTTATTCTTTGAACTTATCATAAAAATCTATATTGATATAGAATCAAAGTAACCTTATGATTTATTTCCCAGGTCTCGATGACTTGGCAGTTCGCTGCGCCAAGTACAAGAAGCAGGGGTGTCGTTTTGCTAAATGGCGTTGCCCGATCAAGATCGGTGCACACACCCCTTCAGTACAGGCTATCGAAGATACCGCTCACATCCTGGCTCGTTACGCTGCCACCTGCCAGAGCGAGGGACTCGTTCCCATCGTGGAGCCTGATGTGGTGTTAGATGGTAAGACTATCTACCTACTTAATAATAAAACAAGTTATAGAATATTTACCTGATAGCTATTGTTAACGTACGTTAATTTGCAATGGCTCTCAAACCACCCAAAATTCATAGTGTATAAATCAGTATTTAAAATCTTAGGTGAAGATGCAGATGAAGATGGTGAAGATCATTTTGGATTTGTGATGTTTCAGGAGATCACGATATCGTACGAGCTCAGAAAGTGACAGAAATTGTCTTGGCTGCTGTATACAAGGCACTGAACGATCACCACGTTTTTTTGGAAGGAACTTTACTAAAACCAAACATGGTAAGAAATTGTTTATTTTAAATTCTGCAGATATGTTGTGAATTGATTTACATAAAGTAATTTATTTTAGGTTACACCAGGTCAAGGCCACCCAAAAAAGAACTCGCCTTCTGAGATAGCTGAAGCTACGGTGACTGCATTTTTGAGAACAATTCCAGCAGCTGTGCCAGGTATTAACATTAACTACTCATAAATTATCAAAACAATAAGACTGATAACATTACTTGCGGAACTATAATTATAAACGGTTTTTTCAGGCATCACGTTTCTTTCCGGTGGCCAGTCTGAAACGGATGCGACTTTGAACCTTAACGCCATCAACAGAGAGTCCAGAAAGAAACCCTGGAGGCTCACGTTCAGCTACGGGAGAGCTCTGCAGGCTTCAGTGTGGAAGGTCTGGGCCGGTAACGATGGTAACGTGGCAAAAGCACAGCTGGAGTTGTTGAAGCGGACTAAGGTTTGTTTACTGATCTTGAGAAAAAACTTGATTGTCCAGTTCATTTCAATACAATTATACAAATTATTAAAGATCTATACCGCGGACAATTAATAACTAGAATAATCGGAAAAGTCTCAATCGCAATAAACATTATCTAGGCAGGTGGCAGTAGTTTCGGTTACCCTAGAAGGCTCTAAGAAACTATTTTCTAAATTAGACGACTTGAAAATAATTGTCAAATTAGTATTTAAAGCCGAGTCTACCATTAAGTGGATATTGAAGTCACCACAGACTATGACTTTCTTATTCTTACTCTCTTATTTTCTTGCCGCTACAGGCTACCTTCAGAACATCCTCTAATATTGACTCAAATAAACTATAATTACTGGTAGGGGGCCTGTATATGGTTATTTTAGTCGACAAATTTGACAAATTCTACCCGTTTTTTGCGTGTTTAATAGGCCAAATATCTGCTATCTGGTAGTGGTAATCAGACAGACGGACATGGCGAAACTATAACCTTGTTGACTACGAAACCCTAAAAACAGTGTACCTCGTGGTAAAAAATATTTTTTAGGGATTAGACAAGGGACCTGAGACGACCATTGCCTCGGCGTGGTTGTTTATTTATTTATTTTATTAGGGTAAACAAACAATTATACAATGAGTGGTAACAGCAACTTAGGTAACAATTAAGTATTTTAAGTAATTGTACAACCAGCAACGCTTACCACGAATTGGAAAAAGAGAAAATAAATACAGAAAACAAAGGCCTCAGAGAGAGGTAACTTCTGACTTAATAGAACTAATTTATTAAAACTAACAATCTTATTAGTTTCGACCTTGCGTAGTTAATCCGGCCCTGCGTAGGAAATTATGGTAATTCAGTTTACCTAATGATTAGATTATACAAAATAACTTATAACAGGTCAGAAGGTAATCTGAATAATCGAAACTGCAGCAAAATATACAAAAATTTTATTTAATAAATAAATTTATTTGTGTAGCCGAGCAGTTTTCTTAAATAGCTTGTTTAAAAAAAATAAAAAAATAAAAATAACGCCTTTTAATATCTAATTTCAGTTCAGTTTCAACCAATTATTTTGGTCACCCTACCAAGGCGGACTAGTTGAAGCAAAGCAGCTGTTGCGTTGACTCCATCTTGAAAAAAATACAATTTAAACAAAACGGCGGCTCTTCATTCAGCCTTTTTCTAAATTATCCTCGATTAGCCAAGTAGTCAAACGTTTTAGACAGTGCCTTTGTAATCGAATGCTGCCGCCTAATAAACTTCCTAGGCGTTAAATGCCTGATTTTATCAGTTGGCGGCGACAGAGATACTCCCCGCACTTATAAAACAATGATGAATACCCGTAGGTAATAGATGAACATTTGACGAACAACAAGAAAACAAGTACACAGCAACAGGAAATAAAATGCACACAAGATAGGTAGAACCGGGGGATCCTGGAAAGAAACAGCCCGGTTTCTAAAGCGGGTCCAACTTATCATAATTTCTATGTACTATATCGTCGCTCTTCTTGGCCAGTCACAAGATGGACAGATGACCTCATCCAAGTGGCAGGAAGGCGCTGGATGCAGGCCGCTTCCAACCGGTCTTTTTGGAAATCCATGGAGGAGGCCTATGTCCAGCAGTGGACTTCTTGTGGCTGAATGACGATGATGATGATGATATTATTATTATATACAGCCGTTTGGTTGAAAAACTATTAAGATTATGTTAGGAAGGAGAGAGAACATTCCTAGTTTAGGTAACTACCTAGGTTTCAAAAGGAGGCTGGTCAATGAATCCGTATACCTACTTTAGCAAGTCGCAATAACAATAATAACAAACATCCCTTGTTTGTCGTTACTGAAGAACCTAGAGCGTGTTGAATGCTAAGCGCATTGTGCGGTTTTTTGTGCTCAGCCAGCAGAAAACCGGTTTTGTTGTTACAACTTTTTACGTCTCTGAACTTCGAACGTTTATTTTTCAGGCAAACGGTCTTGCCTGTCAAGGTCTCTACGAAGATGGATCACTTTCCTCAATAGCTGGAGACACGTCTAACTTCAGCCAGAATCGGCGATATTAACTCCTAGCACTTTGTCTTAAGGTTGGGTTTTGAAAGAGAAATAATGTGCGAACTTTTGAGAAATAAAACATGTTTAGCAGAGCTGTTTTGTTACAAAAGTTAACCAAAGTTTGTGTAGGTAAGTAATAACCTCTGCAAAGTGAAACGGGGGAATAATTTACGTATCTCTAGACTCCAAAATGTGCCTTTTATTCAAGATGCCGATTGTATTCTCAAAACATAAGTAATTCGAAAAATGGCTGGATTTTTTTAGAGAACCCTTTTACTAGATTACACAATTTTTGTTAGGACACTGCGCGTAGGCTTAGAAAACCGTTTTGTTCGGCTGATTTGTTAGATATTTTAGGCTTGGTTTGCAATTAATCTCAGTACCTACTTCAAAGGAACTGTTGCGAAAAACACAGCCAATTTTCAACAATTCAACAGAAATCTGAAATTAAGTTCTCCTAAATCCATTTATATTCTGATTGATGCTAGGTGCCTTTTAATCGAGTTTGCTCTGGAGAAAAAGGGAGCGATAAAACACCACTCTGACCATCTTATCCCAAATAATATTACGCGTAATTAATATATTACTTGATTACTACCTAACAAGACCCCATGCAAACAACAACTTGCATTGCTGAAACATTAGTCACAATTTTTTACAAAAGTAGGAAAACAAGCGGACTAGTAGCTATAGTTTCCTTCGAGCCGGATTTTGCAACTTCCGGACGGGTATGAACAGCAACCGTCCGCTATGGCTATGTTGTCATCTCACCTGAATGTTTTCAGCCCTGGTACCGAGGCGCAAAGAACCTCACCGATCGCAACATTTCATTGATCTAAACAGCACAGATTAAAAAGAAAAAAAAAAAAAGCTAAACAGTGCCCGCGGCAATTAACGTGCATCACAAGCTGGTGTAACACCAAGCATGCCATTTTTTACGTTGGTGGAAAGTGGAAGGAAATATCTTTTATGCCACACCTGACCAAAAAGCGGGCTACGCGTATGGAAAAACCCACTTTGAGGCCAAGTGACGACATAACATTGTGTACACAACACGGGCTGTAAAATAGAAAGCCCTGTATCGCATATTTATGACCCTCGCCTGCGGCTCGGGTCTTAAACTTCTGCGATATCGGCCTTTCTTTATTTAACGGCCCTAGTTGTGGAAATAACTATTTCAATGCATTTGCTCGTAAAGTTTTCTTTTTTGTGTAACAAAATTATGCGGAAACCGACTCTTTATTTCACGCGTGAAATAAAACAGTACTGAAATCCTTTATTTCACGCGTGAAATAAAGCATTTTTTTTAAGTTTTTGACTCTGTGGTGCATGGTGCGAGTCATAAAATTTAAAAAATTACAAAGATGCAAGGAGGTTTTGCTGTCAAAAAAAAATTACTTTCAATTTCAACAATTAATTTGGTATTTATAATAAATTTTCTTTATTATACTTATTTTTTTGTTGTATTTCCTCGCAAAATGCATTGAAAAATATTGTAAGATACTTGAGCGTAAAACCTTACTTTCCGCACGTGTATCTTAAATAACTATTATTCTTTGGGTGCAAGGGCGTGTGTTGTATTTTTATCTGACTGCGGTGGAGGCCGAAAGGGTTTGTTGGCTCGTATGTATGTAAGTACCTATAATAAATGTCTTTCTTCTTCTTCTTCTAAGTATTTCCGATTCTATGTTCCCTCATAACTCTTTTATTACAGATTTTGACAAAAGGAGCTCGATCTATTCGTCGTATTTGCATAAGTGTCGCTGGCCACATGAAATCAGCATAAATTGAGCAAAAAATAAAAATAAAGAAACTAAAATAAAAACCCGACTACTTGGCATTTAACGGTGTCACAAAAGGTGAAGATACGATTATATTTGAGGTCGTCAGCGCAAAAGTGACCTAACCCACAATTTTTCATAATCGTACTTATCTGTTGCAATTTACTTGAAACATAATAAATTTTGATGCAAAACCGGCCTGTACCTAGTTTCACCCATCGATAATAGATGGCGTTGTAAATTTTATATTCTTTTTGCGCGTATTGTTTTTGCCAATTTAAATTCATGAAAATTGATACCTCATTATCTCCGTACTATGTTAACCTTAGGCCACTTTTGCGCTGACGGCCTCATTTTATCGTGAGTTACAACATCGTTCGGCGTACAATTCAATGGGCAGATACGAAATTATGAAAATATGTAATATTATCTTCGTCGTGTGTAATGGTCCATTGAATTGACAGTGTGAGACGCTCTTAACTACTAAGCAGATGGGACCAACCTAGTTACTTATGAGTTACATTGGTGAATTTGGGTCCTGCCTAGTAACAAATGTTCAGCAGTCGGGTTGTTGGTTATTTTTATTTCTGTTTTCACAGTTTATCATCACTCAAGGAGGTATTTGGTCAATTTTTGAGGACGTACGACTTCGATGACAGTTGAGCGTGGACTGAAAATTATCGGCCGCATAGGTGCCTGGCCCTTATGTCAGGCACGCGAAGTACGTATGCTTGGGTTGTCTATCTAGATTAATGTCTGTGGTAGAGTCCTACTTGCTGTATTACAGGTACTTACGTGAAATGGCTCACCCCGCTCATTCAACGTTTTCTAAGAAGTTCTTTTCAGTCTTTCTCGCAGCAAATACTCGGGGACGGTGCCAGAAAGTTGCATGCAAGAATATTAGGCGCTCTCCTAAATGATGCTTATTTGGAGTTTTCTAAATTTTTCGGCTATTATAATGATGGTAAAAATCCTGGTAACAGACGCTAAGGACGAAAAACTGGTCAAGTGCGAGTCGGACTCGCGCACGATGGGTTCTGTACCATTATCCATTATTTTTTTGTATTATTACAAAATTAGACGAAGATTGAATTTGAGAACAGCGCCATCTATAGAAACCAACAAGAAGAACATTGGTGTTTAACGAAATGACATCGGCGCTGTAAAGGTTACATAGATGGCCGCTAGATGGCGAGCTCTGTCTTTAGACAACGTTCGTTGTATGGGAGCCCCCCTTAAATATTTACTTTATTCTTTTTTTGGTATTTGTTGTTATAGCGGCAACAGAGATACATCATGTGTGAAAATTTAAACTGCCTAGCTATCACGGTTCATGAGATACAGCCTGGTAACAGACAGACACACGGAAAGACAGACAGACAGACGGACAGTGAGGTCTTAGTAATAGGGTCCCGTTTGGCACCCTTCGGGTACGGAACCCTAAAAAACAAGTCCTGGTTGAGAAACTTACGGTTTTTTTTTTGGTTTGTTCATGGCCTGTTACTATTATTAGGTATTTAACATAATGATGGGGCCACAGATTGGATGGGACCTACAATGTAGGCCCCACATACGTTCCACTGTAGGACACAGACATTCTCTCTAAGAGGCATTAATCTCCACACGTGTCCATTATGGATTAGCAATTTGTTATGGAGAGTCAGCAGACTAGCAATTGACGCACTCATCAACAAATAATTAATGAATCTGTGAATGCAGCGTTATAGCTAGAACTTTTTATAAAGTTAAATCACTCATTAAAGTCATGCAGCGTTTTACTTTCAAAGCTTATGTAACAGGTTTTACTTAATTTTTAGGGTTCCGAGCCTCAAATGGATAAAACGGAACCCTTATAGGATCACTTTCTTGTCCGTCCGTCCGTCTGCCTTTCAAAACCTCTGTATCTCAGGAACGCGTGAAGGTATCGAGTTAAAATTAAAACCATATACTCAAACCTATAGTCCCTTGAAGCTGTAAAATGCGCTCGGTTTTGTTTCAAAGTCCCACCTAGATCCCATGTCACTCCATACTTGAACGCTGCAAAGCTCCTAAACATGGAGGCTCGGTGACGACTTCACCTTGCCACACTGCTTTTTGGTGTAGTCCGTTCTAAATCACCGGACTATCTTTATAAAAAGCTCGAGTGGTCGTCCCGACAGAGATCCGTGCATAAAAATAAAATCTGTGTCCCCGCGCACCGAACTATGGCATTCCGTGGTAGCTTTAGGTATGCGGCGTCCAAGTGTTGGAATGATATTCCTCCTCCAGTCCGTGAAGCGCCTAGTGGAGTTGCCTTTGGGCGCAAGCTCAGGGCATATTTGCTTGAGCAGCAGAGACTTTCCCATCCTGTCCCAACTTCTCGCTGCAAGTGACTGACAATGTGATCGCATCATAATCTTTGATTAACCTTGTAAGTCATTAACTTTATTTGTATTTTATGTAATTTTATTCATTTACTTATTTATTTAATCATCTATTCATTCATTTATTTAACTATGTTATTATTGTTATGCACTTCACCGCAACCTATTATATTTGTGAGACGGACAGGCACTGGCTGAAAATCAGCGCTTTGGGTGAATACCCTCAGCACAATGCTGAGCCAGCTGCCTTTTCCAGCAACAGGGACACACCGCAACTTACGTTAATATAAAGTGTTTTATTGTTTTCTTTCTTTTTCAACCTTTTATATTGTAATTTAATATTTTATGTTGTAACTTGTTAATGTATGTGTGTGTTTCTGTTGTTGAAATAAATGTTCTTATTCTTCTTCTTCTAAAAAAATTAAACTTTTAAATTACTATAAAAAAAGATACGAATGTTTATGCCACAAAAGCCGTATATTTCGACACTCAAGGGAATCAAAATTTATAGGGTATCTTCCGTTGACCTGGAACTATGAAATTTGCCAAGTAGGTACATAATACCATTGTATACTACAAATATAGGCGAAAATCTGAAAACTATATATTTGTAATAAAATCATAAAAAAATAGTCTTTGAAGTTAGGGAAAACCTCAGAAAAAACTGCGAGACTCGATTCCTGAACTATTTATAATGTGTAAGTACTTACCTACAAATTTGTATGAAACCCTCGGTGGGCGAGTCCAACTCGCACTTGTTCGGTTTCTTATAAATAAGGCTGTTATAGCACGATTAAAAACACGATTCCTCGAAAACACTCCTCAGAGGAAGTTTAAATCATCTGTGTCTTTCCTTTTACCATAGTCTCTTTAGAACTGCGTCCGAGCAGTGTTGCATGGAATCTTGTTTTAATTAGTAAAAACTTTTTTTGCATTTACGTAGGTAATGAAATAATTTATAAAGCGTCCAGTTCAACTTTACTCGCGCTAGATGGGTGAAGGGACCACTCGGACGCTGGTCCGAGTGGTTTATAAATAAGGCCGTAAGTATTAAGCGTTGAGTTGTATGTCATTAACCACAGAGTTTTGTTGGGAATCAGCCAACACCTACCAGGCGCACCTATCATAGCTATACCAATGTATGTGTGTGTGTGGTATACAAGAACACCCTTACAAGGAGGAACTAGGTCAATGCTTTTTTTTCAACGTTTCTGGAATACTTTATTTTTCTGTGAAGTATAAGCTTACTGGCAGCAGCGTCTTCCTGAGATTCCAACCGCATACTGCGATCGCCAACCCACCTGCCAAGCGTGGCGATTATGGCAAAACCCTTCGTGTTTAGGAAAACCATGAGGGAGGTCTATGTCCTGCAGTGGGCGTCAAATGGCTAATGATGATGAAGCTTACCAGTTTGGGTTAGGTTTGTAGTAAAAAAAAAGTAGTTCAATTAGCTGGCGTTATTATCTAAGTATTTTATTCTAGCCAACCAATAGGTTCCAAGCATAGGGTGGGAATTGTGCCTAATGGGTTTGATAGCACGATGCCCACTATTATTTTTGGACTGTTGTGGACTAATTGGATTAGTTCTGGACTAATTTGTATTGAAAAATACAAGTGATGTCCGTTGGGGCGAAAAATTTCTGACCTGGCGACCGCGGACCGGACGACGCAGCGTGGGAAGGCCCTTCACTAGATGGTCTGACAACCTGGTTACGGTGGCGGGGAGTCGCTGGATGCTGGCGGCACAAGACCGGGAAGCTTGTAAAACCATGAGGGAGGTCCACAGAACATAGGAATTTTCTCTGTTCTGTGGGGAGGCCTATGTCCTGCAGTGGGCGTCAAATGGCTAATGATGATGATGATGATGATGATGACAATTAGTAGCACAATCTCAGTTACCAATCTTCATAAGTGAGATCGCACTGTGCCTCAAATAGCATTAAGCCATCTATTAGCGTTAGAGGAAAAAAGGAATATTGTAATAATTCTTTTACTGTCTGCAGTAGTTTGAATGCGTAGATTGCCACCAATTTGTACAGCCGAGAACAAAACACGAAAACATTTTACAATTAAAGTGGACATGGTACCATCTAATGCATGAAGAGTCACTAAACTTGTAGTTGTGCTACACATTGTGTTGAAATGAAACAAAGTAAGTTTTTAGTGTAAATATTTACTCATTTATAATTGAGTATCTGTCAGCTTATCTAATTTTAGTTGAAATAAATCGTCTTATTTCAACTAAGGAAATACATTACCATGAGACGGGGAGCAGCGTCTCCCTGAGATTCCAACCGCATACTGCGATCGCCAACCTGCCTGCCAAGCGTGGCGGTTATGGCAAAACCCTTCATGGTTATGAAAACCACGGAGGAGGCCTGTGTCCTGCAGTGGGCGTCAAATGGCTGATGATGAAATTGTCTTATCCGTCTATTTCGTATGCCTACCAGTTAATTTCTTGCACTACCTGTGGTTGACTGGTAGAAAATGCTTATAGCATTTTAACTTATAGCATAACTTATAGCATTTTCCGCCACATTGCCATTGTATTTTTTACTTATGTGCACATAAACGTATTAATAATAATATTAAAACGTAACAAACTGCGAAAGTGGCCATCATGCTATCAAAGCGTTATTTTAATGTACTTACCTAATTAGTTTTTAGAGTGCACAATATACTTACAGTAGAATAACGCTAATATAATAAAAATAAATAATTGTAATATAAATTGTACAAACATGGATAGAGTGACACATGGTTACTCTGAAGACGAAGTTACTCTGGACTCTACTCTTAAAAACACCGACTGACAGAGCTAGATGGATGCGCAGCAGTAGCGCTTTCCACAGACACAAAGCAAACAAGGGAGCTTTTTTCTAAGGACTAAGGACGGACCTACTACCCGTCTCACTTTTCCTTCAACAACTTTCCATCGTCGGTTGCCTGGAAGAAATTGCTATAAGCAATAAGGCCGCCAATTGTACTGCATTTTTGTAAACATTTCATGTTTGTGTTTTTCCTGGTACAATAGAGAATATTCTTATCTTATCTTATCTTAAAGTGTATAAAATCAGCGTAAAACGCATGGACAAAGCGCATCTAGTCGAGCAGAATTCTTTGCACTCGCCGAACGAAACGAATTCTAGAATTCCTTGAACGGAATCCTATGAGACGGAAATGGAAAAATTGTTCAGGGTTTGTTATTACGTAATTTCTCCACTGCATGAAATAGTCCGATTTAACCTAGTTCCGACTGTCAAATACACACACACTGTAGCGTATCGTACAGAGCCTAGTCCGGAAATTACGCATACACCTCTCAGGTTCTTTAGATTTTGGCTGTTACTGATTACATATGTTGTTTGGAAGCTATGTTATGCTATTGTGGTGAAAAACATCTTGTAAAGAAAGAAAGCTGAGTCGACGCTAATTGATTGTGAAGATCACTTCTTCACAAAAATCTGTATCTACCCTATCGTAATCTTCAAGATCCCAGATGCAAAATTACCATGTGTCGGAAACAATTTCAGAATGTCTTATGAATATTTAACGTGACTCATTGAATTTAGGAGCTGATTTATTTTATTAAAATTTAAACGGCTAAACGACGACGTAAGATAGCATATTATGCCCGTCAGTACCAGTCGACAGCAGTTCAAAACAATGGAGATTTTGTTACATACTATAAGAAATTCCTACCTAGTGGCTGTGCGTTACTTACCCCACGTAAATTAATTAGAAATCGTAATAAATAATAATAACTTCCACACAACACAATCACTTGTCCTGATTCCAAAATACCCTAAAATCAACTATGCTATGGCAGCCAGGCCATGATACCACAAACTTGGAAATACTTCCAGACTGAGGACATTTTGTACAAACCAAGTAAGGTAGCGGTAGTGAACCAGTGGAAATGAAAATGTATTTATTATTGGTTCAGGATTACAGAAACCATAACTTTGTTATACAATTTAATTATTACACACGATAGGCTATTAAAATTTTTTCACTTCTCATGCTCTAAAAGTTCGTCTTTATGTCGTGCGTAGGCGACATAAAGTCGCTTTTTATGCTCTAGAGCATAAAGTAAAATCTTCGTCGAAGACCAAGGCAATCGCTGCAACAGCCACACGAACATCTTTAACTTCATACAACAACCTCTTTATTTTATTTCGTTTCGTATAAAACGCGACCAACTAGATTGCAGGGCCAATCAGGTTGGTCGCGCTTTATTGAAGCTGCGCTCTCATTGGTTAAATTTTAATGGCGGCAAAACCACTGTGATTATACACGTACGCGTGAATTTAATTTAATAAATTTGTTGTTTGATTAATTGCATTAGTGAAGATAAAGATGTTGCTGTTTCATTTCCTCGCAATCGAAGTGAAAAGTAGAGTGTACAACTCGTCCATAAAACCCATTTTACACTCGACTTTATATCTATCCTCGCTCGCAAGCTCGCTCGGATGGATAAACGTCTCGAGTAAAATGGTGCGTTTTATGCACTTGTTGTACAATCTACTATTATACTAAGAAAATGCGTATTGTCCTGCATGCATAAAAAAAAGAAAAATACTTGTGTTTTATCAATTATGATTAAATAAAAAAAAGAGACGATAGCAAAAAAAAACAGCGTTGCCCTGTCGACAGCAGCTGATCTGATTCATCATCATCACCATTCAGCCACAAGAAATCCACTGCTGGACATAGGACCCCTCCATGGATTTCCAAAAAGACCGGTTGGAAGCGGCCTGCATCCAGCGTTATCTGATATTGGAGGCATATTATTATTAAGTGAAAGTGAACTACATTTATTGCCCAAAACACACTTTGTACATAAATATAGACATAAGCTTACATATTATTATTTTATTATTATTTTGTTAGTATGGCGTCAACTATAGACCACCGAGGCAGTAAAAGTCCACTAACTACGCTTTAAAATAACCCTAGGATTTTGTAATTTCATTTTACAAAATAGACTTCATAAGTGTACCGGCTCATAAAGCTGGGGTCACTCCGGTTAGGGTTGTCAATAGTGCTCTTGTATATAGATAGAATATTCTTTATTGTACATTAGAAATTACATTTAAAACTTAAAAAAATATAAAGTACAGTACAGTTATCGGCCGCATACTATTATACTATTATTTGATTTGAAGAATAACGGCCTTACGTATAAAAACACGATTCCTCTAAAAACAATCCAAAACTCAGTTTATTTAATCTGTTGCTAAATCTTTTTCTTTTAAAAACTCCAACAGACTATTTTAGTCGGCGTTTTTGAACTGTTTTAAGAATCGAGTTTTTATAAATAAGACCGTAAGAATAATAGTAAAAGATTTGTTTGTGTTTTGCAGCAACCATAATAGTAACTTCCACACAACACAATTACTTGTCTTGGTCCCAGGATACTCACTACACATTCGGCCCCAAGGTCGCAGCTAACATTGTACATTGACATTCAACAAACAGAATGTAAATTCTTTACGTTGAAATAAATTTCTTATTTCTGCTTCCAGTGCTATGGCAACCAGGCAATGATATCACAAACGTGGAATTACACCTAGACTACGACTTACACCTAGATGTACGACTGCCCCCAGTGGGAGTCGCACCCACGACCATCATCATCATCATTCAGCCACAAGAAGTCCACTGCTGGACATAGGCCTCCTCCATGGATTTCCAAAAAGACCGGTTGGAAGCGGCCTGCATCCAGCGCCTTCCTGCCACTTGGATGAGATCATCTGTCCATCTTGTGGCTCTATTCGAGAACTTTTCGGCCCCATCGGCCATCAGTTCTGCGTGCTATGTGCCCCGCCCACTGCCACTTCAACTTACTAATCCGCTGGGCTATGTCGACGACTTTCGTTCGTCTACGGATCTCATCATTTCTGATTCGATCTCGTAGAGAAATTCCAAGCATAACCCTTTCCATAGCTCATTGCGTGACCTTGAGCCTTCTTATGAGGCCCATAGTGAGAGACCACGTTTCAGTGCCATAAGTCATCACTGGTAACACACACTGGTTGTATAATTTTGTCTTGAGCGATTGAGGTATATTAGACGAAAAGACTTTTCTAAGTTTCCCGAATGCTGCCCAGCCGAGTTGGATTCGACGATTGACCTCTTTCACGAAGTTGGACCGGCCTAGTTGGACTGTTTGTCCTAAGTAGACGTATTCGTCTACAACTTCGAGAGTCGTGTTCCCCAATGTTATTGGGGTGGGCACAACACGGGCGTTCGACATGACCTTCGTTTTGTCCATGTTCATTTTAAGGCCCACACGTTGGGAAACTTGACTGAGGTCTTCGAGCATTATGCCGAGGTCTTCCATCGTTTCTGCCATGACTACTATATCGTCGGCAAATCGAAGGTGCGTCATGTACTCGCCATTGATATTGATGCCGCGTCCCTGCCATTCCAGAAGCTTGAAGGCATCTTCCAGTCCGTTCGTGAACAGTTTCGGAGAGATAACGTCTCCCTGTCTCACGCCTCTTCTCAATGGAATTGCCTCCGAATTCTGCTCCTGTACTCGGACCGACATGGTGGCGCCTTTGTACAAGCACTTCAGCACCTCGATATACCGATAGTCAATACGGCAACGCTGGAGAGACACGAGCACTGCCCATGTCTCGATCGAATCGAAGGCTTTCTCATAGTCCACAAACGCTAAGCAGAATGGCAAATTATACTCCTCAGTCTTCTGTATAATTTGCCGCAGCGTGTGGATGTGGTCTATGGTACTAAAGCTCTTTCGGAAACCGGCTTGTTCGGGAGGCTGGAAGTTATCAAACCTGCGTTCGAGACGATTCGTGAGGACCCTCGAAAACAGCTTATAAACATGGCTCAGAAGCGAGATGGGTCGGTAGTTCTTCAATAGAGAGTTATCCCCTTTCTTGAAGAACAGCGTCACTACGCTTCTGTTCCATGCTTCTGGCGTTTTTCCTTCGAGCACGACGGAATTGAAGAGCTTCTGAAGGACTTTAAGTACTGGTGTTCCACCCGCTTTCAGGAGCTCTGATGTGATTCCGTCCTCTCCTGGTGCCTTGTTATTCTTGAGCTGTTTCAGGGCCATCCTAATCTCGTACAGGCTGATGTCCGGGATGTCTTCGGTATAATGTCGGGTCAGTTTGGCTCTCGGATCTTTGTTCAAACTGCTAACAGGTTTTGCGACTGAGGTGTATAGCTGTCCGTAGAAACTCTCAATCACCTCTGATTTGGTCGACGCTATACTGCCGTCCTCTCTCTTCACCCACGACCACCGGCATGGTAATCAGACGTGACACCGCTGGACTAATTCGGTATTTGACACGATCACCAATAAATTATTTCATATGCTCGATTAAAACAAAAATTACAAAATATCTCGGAAAATTTATCTCTTTTAGTCAATTGCTAGTTATTACAATTTTTAAATAGATTAAACATAAAAAGAGTGCTCTGAAATGTGACGTCATAAGCCAGTATTTTCATACAAAATTCCGTTTTAAAAGTAACTCATTTGATATTTTGTCAAATACCCAATTGCAACGAGGCAGTCTCGATTGTTTTATGAGTTGTTTCGAAATATCTTGGCATAGGTACATAATTTTGTTCCACTTGGCATTTTAGAGGCAACCCTGTGCGATGTGTCTGACCCAGCATTTATTTAGAGTGCGGTTTTGTGATTTAAGCCCGCGGTTGCTGCAGCCGGTAGGCAGCTAATTTATACTCGTAGTTAGGTTGCTGAAGTTACGTCTTTCGCTAGATGGCGTATCGGTAGAGCCGTTGCCTCATATGCGAGAGGTCGGGGGCTGGAATACCAGCTTGTACCTATAACTTGGTACTTATTTTATTCTCTTATTCTCTTTGGTACATGTATTTATTTGTAGTTACAATACTACTGGCTAACTGTGAAGGAAAACGTCGGGAGGAAACCCGAGGTCTAGTTGGCTTTGCGGGTATTTATGTTTCTTTAAATTTACATTAATATTTAGATTGTGAAGGCTCGCTTATACCATCCTCTCAGCTTAGTCTGCTAGTCTGCTTAAGCAGACTTTTGAATCAATCCTGAAAAATCTCTTTCGCTTCACTAAGGGGCTCAAGACAAAAAAAATCATATCTTCTTTTACAGATCAAATTTGCAAAAAGTGTCTGTACAATCTCTTAGTCAAGTTAATAGTAATTTTAGGACCCATGGCCGTAAACCTAAGGCAAAAAAACCTAGGACTAGATAGCATTAACGCAAAAAACGGCCGTTTTCATAAATGCTATCTAGTCCCAGGTTCGTGATCCTAGGGTCTTTGTCGTGGGTCCTAAAAATCACTGTTAACATAATTGAGAGATTGTACAGACACTTTTTGCAAACACGATCTGTAACAGAAGATATTTTTTTTCATTGATGGGGCTTGCCCACTGGATCCCCTTAACGCCATAAACGGCCGTTTTTGAGCATAAATGCTATCTAGTCCCAGGTCCGTGATCTTAGGTTCTAGGTCATGAGTCCTCAAAATATTTTTTAACGGACTTCAAAAACAGAGGACTCTGTCAAATCTTAACCGATTTCGACAATTATTTTTTTGTTCGAATACATTATATTATAACGCACCATTGGGCCCAGTTTCATGACCAGCACATATAATTATTTTGGGTACCGAATCCAAATGATACTTCTAAAATAACTACATGTAAACGTACTTCTAATTTAAAGGTATTCTTTTAAATTATTTCTAACTTTTTAGTGCTGTAGTGTTTTGGAGTCGGTTATTATTTTTTATTTAATTGTTTTTTTATAATTTTTTCGTCGCTGGCGCTAGTGTTACTGCATGGAGCCCCTTAAAGAGAAGAGGGAGGGTGACTGGGTTGTGACATCTTAAATAAGGGGTACATTTTGCAAAAAAGGTGGCTTGTCGTTTTAATTTCGTATTTTTGTATTTGTAGAATGGCTGCAAGCTCCGTAATTTTTACGTCAACTGTTGACCCCGTGCCGGTTGACGGAAAACGCCCGGAAAAAAACGCACTGAAAGAGTGCGAGCTTCACCACATATCTTATACAGTCAATAATTGATGAATCGTCTGCAGGCAAGTCGCTTCTACTTATGAAGATCCCTGAAACGACCTGCACGCATAAAACGCGTGATTTCGCGCCGTAATACTACTTACTTATGCAGGTTGTTTCAAGGATCTTCGCTAAAGTGTAAAATTTTGACAATAATTAAGTTGCGACTTTTGAAAAAATCGCGCGACTCACGCCGTCATACTACTGCAGCAGGGCCGCGTTTCATAAAACTACAATTAATAGTTGATAATGAAAATTAGATGCTACGCATTGCGTAACCGATTACCTAGTACTATTATGGTCCTATTTGTAAAAACTCGATTCCTTAAAACACTTTAAAAACGCCGATTAAAACCGTCTGCGGTGGACATTTTACAAGGAAGATATGTAGCCACAGATTAAATAAACGGAGTTTTAGATTGGTTTTAAGGTGGGTACTGACCAACGTTACGAGGTGTAATGTAACACGTTACACAGCGAGAATTCGTGCAGTCAGTACGTCGTGTTACGGGGAAACCAGCGAGCAACGAGCCGCCCGTTGCTCGCTTTGGGTGCTCCACCCGGCTGTCGGTTTTTTGGCGAATCCTTTGACTGTTACGCGGTTCAGTCAGTACGCTCTTGCAAGTGATCACACGTCGTTCCTCTCGTATTTATTTCTTAAAACATGGAGGGGAACTAAGAAAAATAAGTAGAAATAAGTTTGATGTCCAGTAACGTTTTTTCTTCTTCTTAATTTGGATGAAACAATAATTAAGTAGAATCAAAGATACCAAAACGTCCTCGCTATCGACCATCTTGAGTGAACTGGCGGCGAAAGCGGAGCACAAAGTTTTGACGAGCATGTTACGCCGATTTTAGAACACAGCGTAACATGCTCGATGCGTAACACGCTCGATGCGAATGTTACATTACACCTCGTAACTTTGGTCAGTACCCACCTTTAGAGAAATCGTGTTTTTATAGATAGGGCCGTTAGTCTTCCTACTTCCTACAGATTAACAAATCTGTAGATTATAGGCGATTTACATCGAATTGACATAGTAAATCATGAATTATCATCATCATCAGCCCTTTGACGCCACCTGCAGGACACAGGCCTCCCTCATGGTTTTCATAACCATGAGTGGTTTTGCCATAATCGCCACGCTTGGCTGGCGGGTTGGCGATCGCAGTATGCGGTTGGAATCTCAGGAAGACGCTGCTGCCCATCTCCAAGTAATTGATTTCCTTAGTCGCCTTCTACGACATCCACGGGAGGAAATGGAGTGACGCAATTCTTAATCCAGCGCCACACGGACTGAACGAATTATAGTTCTATGAAACATATAGTATCAAATAATTTCCACACAACACAATCAAATAAATAGAGCCCTACGAAAATCGCACCTGTATGACCTTTTCTTTCAGTGCCTCTTCACTACTGTATGTTGGGCGTCAGCTCTCGTCTCTTTGCCATGCGAAATAGATCTTCGGCGCTGGCAACTCGAGTCCATTCTTTGAAGTTACCTAGCCATGACTTTCTACCAACCTAACCAACCAAGAATTCAGAGCAACTGGATCACAGAACTGGATAGAAAATCCGGCCTATGCCTTGATTGCACAGACAATTTCAATTTTCGATCCGGTTCCACCCGGCCGAACATCAATATTTGAATTTCTAATGAATTGGTTCGCCGCGGACGAGTTTGTTCTCAACGTTTTCAATTTAGATTCAAATTGATTCGAGATTCATGAAAACGAGGGATCGATTAAACACAAAGTGGGAGTGTACGTGTGGGGTTTACAAAAGGAGTATACTTCCATTGGAGTAGAATATAAAGGACAGAAATGGGAGTTACTGGGAGCGGTGGTACCGAAGCGGTAGAACGCCTCACATTCGGAAGTTTGGAAATTCCTTTCTCAATTATAGTCACTACGTCCTCTTTCAGTCCACGAAGCAAGAAAGTAGGATTCATAAGCAGCCTATTACGTCCCACTGTACGGCACAGGCCTTCTCTCAGAGAGAGAGTATGGGCTTAATCACCATGCATACCCACCGCGGATTTGGCGATTTCAAGCGCTGAGGTACATGAAATCAGAAATAGGCTACCAGCGCTCTCAGAAAGTAGGATTAATGTAGTAGAAATCAGGTCCTTGAGAAGTAACACACTTTGAATAACAGGATAATTACGCAATAGTTTGATTAGAAAACGTTGTGGACTGAAAGAGGATGTACTCGTAGGTAGATAGATAGAATATTCTTCATCAAAATCGAAGTACGATTGGCGGCCTTATTTCGTAGTGTGTGGCGTAGTTAATGTGTAGGTACCTGTGCCAAGCTTCAGCTCTCTAGTACTAATCGTCTCTGAGCTAAGCCGCGGACAGACAGACGGACAGACGGACATGGCCAAACTATAAGGGTTCCTTGTTCATTATCAGCCATTTGACGCCCACTGCAGGACATAGGCCTCCCTCATGGTTTTTAACCATGAAGGGTTTTGCCATAATCGCCACGCTTGGCAGGCGGGTTGGCGATCGCAGAATACGGTTGGAATCTCAGGAAGACGCTGCTGCCCGTCTCCTGGTAATTGATTTAGTCGCCTTCTACGACATCCACGGAAGGAAATGGAGTGACGCTATTCTTAATCCGGCTCCACGCGGAGGGTTCCTTGTTGACTACGGAACCCTAAAAGTAATTCGGAAATATTTTTTCGATAGTAATAAATTCAATCATAGGGCCTTTTATTCCAATTCATCAGGTCCTTCTCCGTATTATTTTAACCTATTAAAACTACCATATTACGGGCGCGTTTCCCGCGGAAGTTTCAACGGTTACGTACTTGGAACGTACCCTCATTTCTACACCCGAGCCAGCCCCTTAAGCATCGAAATGCCCCTTATCCTGAATGGACTCCAGACTTTTACTTTCCCCAAACAACGTGCTAACAGCAAAAGCATTGTATTGTTGTCCTTTATCCTATTGTTCCTAGTCCTTACCAAGGCCTTCAACATGGTACCCGCTTTGTGTACAGAAATCCCTTCTGTATAATTTAAAAGAAAACCGGCGGGTTCTTGGCCCTTTTATGAAAATTGAGCTGAAATTTACGGCAAAAACACAAACAAGATAAGTCCTTTAGAGGTAAGGTCACCTCTTTGTAGAAGCTGGCCGGCACAGCCGTCTGGTTTGATTTTGAATGGAAGTAAAAATCGTTACATTTTGTTTGAGGTGTCTGTCTAGTATCTCTATTTAGTCTGTGTGTCAGTCAATAACTAGCTCACAGATTAAGAGGGCTAGGGAGGAAATCGATAGGACGTTGAAAAGATAGAATAAAAAACCGGCCAAGTGCGAGTCGGACTCACATACTAAGGATTCCGTACCATTATCTATACGACATTAGACACAGAGATAGAAAAAACACGTTTGTTGTTTGGGAGCCCTCCTTAAATATTTATTTTATTTTAATTATTTCTTTTTGAAGCGATTATAGAACTAAATATTCTGGGAATATTTCAAGCGTCTATCTGTTGCCGTTAATAATATCAGGCAAAAAACGGCAAAAAATTGCGTTTGTTGTATGGGAGCCCCCCTGAAATATAAATTTTATTCTGTTTTTAGTATATTTTGTTATAGCGGCAACAGAAATACATCATCTGTGACAATTTCAGCTGTCTTACTATCACGGTTCATGAGATACAGCCTGGTGACAGACAGCCAGACAGGGTCCCGTTTGGCACCTTTTGGGTACGGAACCCTAAAAAGATCATAATTTGCTAATATCACGTTTCATTTAACTAAACCAGGGCGTCATAGTACCGTCCACGTTAAATTGTAATATTACGGATGCAAATAAAATACAGAGATTCATCTGCTGCCGACCGTACTTATTAAGTAGTGTGTAAAAAAAATATACGCATTTTATTGAGACCTTCCTCTACTTTTTGAAGACCATTGAAAATAGAAAGACCAGCGAAGGACCTTCGCTATGGTATGGCTAAGTCATCTAAACGAATGTTTCTAATAGCTTACCTAATAGCTTAGCTTACGCTTTGCTTTTCTAAATGATTCCCACAGTCGCACGTTGCGATCAGCTCAAAATCTGTTGCTGAAGATACCTACTCACTCGACGAAGTTCTTCAGTAACTCCTTTTCAGCCACAGCCGTCCGACTGTGGAATGAATTGCCATTAGCGATAAGACAGTCCCCTTCACCAGCGGTCTTTAAAAGCAGAGTGAAAGAATATTACGTATCTATAGAATAAATAATGTATCCAATATTACGTAGGTATATTATATTATTTCCTCTCCCCATATATAATTTGATTATTAGTATGTATGTATGTCTATTTGTTTAAATATTTATGTATGGTTTAAGTAAGTTTATATACTTTTCAACTCATATTTCTTAATTGCACCGACTACCCGTCTCTAACATCTTTCTTGTCTCCGTCTATGGTTGCCTGGAAGAGATTGCTTGTAGTACTAAGGCCGCCAATTGTACTGCGATTTATTGAATTTCTGTTAATGTAATCTTTGTGTACCATAAAGAATATTCTATCTATCTATCTATCTATTGTACCTGTTGCTTACCTGTTGAACTTGTTTAGGGTAAGGCGGTATAATACTGCTAATTAAAGAAAGGGACTGGACAACTCTTTAATAATATAACGCCTCATAGTGTGTGGGAGAGGGGGAAATACTTATATAATAATAATCAATCACCCAAGCACGCCTTTTCTTTCTGTCCAGCCGTCGATCCAACTCGCTGGTGGGCTGACAGCGCTCCGTTTGCCTGTTCGTGATCTACACCTGAGAACCTTTGTACTTAACATTTTACGGTTTTATTTATAACCGCTAGGCTTGTTTATTTAGTTCATCATCATCATCAGCCATTCGACGCCCACTGCAGGACAAAGGCCTCCTTCGTGGTTTTCATAGCCATGAGGGGTTTTGCCATAATCGCCACGCTTGGCAGGCGGGTTGGCGATCGCAGTATGCGGTTGGAATCTCAGGAAGATGCTGCCGCCCGTCTCCTGGTAATTGAGTCCCTTAGTCGCCTTCTACGACATCCACGGAAGGAAATGGAGTGACGCTATTCTTAATCCGGCGCCATACCGAATTTATTTACTTACTTCCATGGCATACTACTGTGGGGCCGGGCAGTAGATAGACATTGAAACGATCTTCGTCTTACAGAAGAGAGCGATCCGATTTATTTACAAGCTAAGTAGTAGGGACTCGTTAAAGAAAGTAACATCTTAACAGTTGCAAGCCAATACATTTATGAAAATTTAATGTATGTTAGAAAAAATATCAGCAATTTCAAAAATGATAGTAGACATCACAATATTGATTCAAGGAATAAACATAAATTGTCATTTCCACGTTTTAGACTAGCAAAAGTTAATACATCCTTTATGGGGCATTCACTGTTTACGGTTCAACAATAAAATTCCTCAAAATATATTAGAGTTACCACCGACGCGGTTTAAAATATGTGTTAAGCATACTCTGTGCAAAAAAGCCTATTATAACATTTAGGTTTATTTGGAAGACAAAGATGTCTGGTATTTAAATAATATTAACGGGGACGATTGTATCTAGTATAGTGCAACATTAAGATGAAAACTCTGTTAACTAAGCAAACCTGTTTTTAAAAGAATAAATGTGGAGTTTCTTTGTTAGCTTCTTCTCCACATAATGTATTAATTGTAAAACTAACAGCTTTGACGTTCGTTAAGTAAACATTTTGTTTTTATAGTGAATAAAATTTTTGATATTGACTTTATAAAAACTAGATTCCTTAAAACACGTCAAAAACGCCGATTAAAATATTCTGTGGTGGAGATTTTACAAGGAAAAGATGTAACCACAGATTAAATAAAAAGAGTTTTAGATTGTTCTTAGAGGAATTGTGTTTTTATAAATAAGGCCGTAAGTATTTAATAGTTATGTCGATGATTAAATTATATCAATAATTATTATTTAATAGTTTACCTAATAAATAATCGCGATAAAATAAATACTTATTCAGTCCCTTTCAATTACTAACAGTGCTATAATAAGTCTGTTACTTGTCTAAGTCGTGTGTAAACTGTAAAATAAAAGTAACATTTTCGGGATTTATCAATGTGAAATGTATGCCAATGTCAATATACAAATGAAACCTGTATAAACCTCTATCATGACATAGAAACTGTTTTACTCCAATACAATTTATGTGAGTCCGTGAATAGCATTGATATTTCTCTGCCTGTCCTACCTGTCCTACCCGTGGAGGGTAATTCTTTACACAGATCTAGAGACATAGAATAAAATACCCAGAAAATCAGATCAGGCATATCAGAGCAACTGCCGCACTCAGACCGCCAACTGACGATGTACCTGGATATTTCCAACGGATTACGAATTATACTTGGCTTGAATGTGACGGAACGGAACAAACAGTCACGGTATCTAGATGTTTACAATGTGACGATCACGCAACAGTATAATGAAATGAAATGAATTGAAATTTATTTCACTTGTTCCGCATTTACATGGTGTAAGTATGATTAACTATCAGTGAAGGTTACATGTGAGAAAAGGTCCACCACCCTCCGTACTAGTAAAACTGTATTACGGCAGGGTAGTATCACGTCTCTAACAAAAAATTATTTTCAGGCAAAAGTTATAAACGTTTGCCTGATAAACCATGCAACGGTGGACAGTGGTTTACAGGTATGAAATGATTATAGTAATCTAATGAAACAAGAGAGAAAGTAATATTATAATACTAAGCTGTGGTTGCCAATTTGAAAACACCAATAAAAAACGTTACAGTTTTCAAGAAACAATGCCGTTATATAAAAGCAGCATATGAGCATATTTGGCTTCGATTTGGCACACACAAGCACCATGTCCGTAATTACAACATAGGTTTTGACGTGAAACGTTCGGTAGCAAGGAGACACACTAAAACCGCATGCTACGAGCGAGGGCTGTAACTATGTAACTAAGCCTCAGTTTCTGAAAGAGTGTTCAAATGTAACAAGAGATTAATCTAAGATTAATTCGAAATACCGGCACGTGATTGGCTGAAATTAGCTTGACGTGAGATTAATATGAGATTAACATTAGATCGCTCTTCTAGAAACTGAGCGTGAGTGTCGTGAGTAATTAATTTGTGTATCGTTAAGTAGAACGGCCAGTGCCGTGTAAAACAATGTGCAGTTTGATAGACATTTCACGTAAAACCAACGGCCGTATAACCCGACACGCCCCGCCCGCTTTTTTACGCTCATGAAAGTATCGTCTTGTAGACCCTTGTCTTTGTCGCGTTATTTTTAGATGTCAAAGGACAAGGTGAAGAAAGGCGAACTGTTCTTGGATTACTGAAAGAATGCCGTTGATTGCTTTCCAAACAATCGTAAAACTTTTGAAAACTTTTAATCAAATTTTTTATACATACATGAATTTACACCTGTTTCTTTTATTTCCTTAACTCTACTTATTTCGAAATAGGTTAGTAATTGTGCGAATTAGTCCTTTAGCAAATAAGGTATTTTACGAATTTCATAACCCCCTCGTGGTTATGAAAACCACGATCAACGCGGCAGTCAAGACCAATGAGGCATTCACGTTAAGATAAGATAAGATAAGAATATTCTTTATTGTACACCAGGGGAAATACAAACATAAAATATGTGTCACACTTGTTACAATAAATTAGGTACTATGTTTCAGCTATTTGCGCTCGTTCACTTGTGACCACAGAACACAGAAATATGTTCTGTGCTTGTGACTAGTGGCGGGCGGGGGGGAAAGGTTGCTCGCATGACAAGAACTTTAAATTGGAAAAAAAGTGTAAATTATCTTTGTCTAAATAATTTACAGTGAATAACACATCGGAATTAGGTGAACAGTAACATCTCTTTTCAATTATCAAGGTCTCCTCATGAGAGAACATTCTCGGAGAGCATTTTTTCCTGCCTCATATTATATCGTCTTGTCACATTCGAGATGATTATTTCTACGAGTTGTAATAACTATATCTACTTCAGCTGTTTCCTCATACTTTATCGTTTCATCCTCGGATACGCATCGTGGAAACTTTTGATGGAAAGTTATTATCGAGGCTCTGTTCGGTTGCATAGGTTATTACTTGAAGTTATTTATGTCGCTTCTTCTCTTGTGACAGTTTCCTGAGACGATGATTGGTTGTTTTATCGCAACCAAGTTGAAGCGACCTTTTTATTGGAAAAAATAAATATAGCTGTTAATTGTAATAACTTCGTGTAAGTATGTATTAAACAAACCTAACGATTTAGAGAACTTCTACAGAAAAAATAAGTATGTTTTTAGTAAGTTTTTTTGTTGTTGTAGGTATAATATAAATAATGTTAATAAACAATACCTTTATATTTTTAAATAGTTTTTATTATGTTGATAAAATATATCGTGACTTTTCTGAGTTTTCAAGGCTAAAGTTTTACATATTCGTGACTTGTAATCCGACTGCGGCGAAGACGAAAACGAGGGTAATGTATTTTAATCGTGTAATATATAAAAATCTCGTGTCACAGTGTTTTTTTATCGAACTCCTAAGAAACGGCTTCACCGGATTTTTATGGTTGGTCTAAGAATAGGTCGTAGGCTAATTAATATGGCAAAACAACGTTTGCCGTACCTATTAACATTTACAAAAGTTTCCGATTGTGAGCGCGGTGAGGAAAAAGCCAAATCTGGGGGAAATGTTGATGCGTAACGTTAAAAAAAACATAAACTGACGCTTGATTGTATGAAATGGACGAAGAAGGAAAAATCAGCCAAGGTGGCAGCGTTTACAGTGCGTTGACCACAGTGAAGTGAGCAGGGAAGTATGAGAATTGTATAAAAGGGGTTCGGAAATTGTGTTTTTATTATTTGAACTATAAGTTTACATAGTTATAAGAACATAGTAGGTCCTAGATCCCATGCTAGGATCCCTTGCGCTATTATGGGTAGCCGGGCTCGAAGTATAAATGTAGAGTTTCTTTTTAGCTTTTTATCCACTCAGTCTATTAATTAAACTAACCACTTTGACGTTATTTTAGTAAAAATTGGGTTCTTAGTATGAATAATTTTTTTAAATTTGAATGTTTCGAACATTCAAATTCAAAAGATCTATGATGCAACAGGTTTTGTCTTGTTTAAAATCTTGGCTAACAGAATATTGAGTTGGTCGCAAATTTGAGGTAATTTGACGAGGTCGGTTAGCTACCGAAAGCCTGCCTAGCTGAGCGGACTCAATGAGTTGAAACAAAAAACGCTGCAAAAACAGACGGCAAATATCGTCAACCTAACTCAGGTCAAAATGTGTGGAATACCTATATGAAATCTCTTTCATTTCATCAACATTCATTAGAAAAAAAAAACTCTGGCGAGTGCTGCGGAGGAAAGGGGGCAGCGTTGCCCCCATCGCATTCCAGCGAGATGCACAGATATTATGGCAGTGTTAGATATACATTGTTCAAAGAAGCTTCTTCATAAACCCCACAGAAAATTATGAAAGTGAGCAGCGGAGTTTAGCGCCAGCATTGGATGAATGTAAATGGGTCAAGAGATTTGAAGGAGGAAAGAAAAAGTCACTCAAGGACGGAGCCTGTCAAGGAATTAACGGTTCGTTAAATCTGTGTTCATGAATTTAGTTGCTAACATCTAAAACCGGGTGAAAAATGGGTTTTAACAGGGGACTCTCACGTTTTAACATTTATAATGCTGAGGTTTAACATTTATAGGCCTTACGAGGGCTCCTAAGAGTAGGTGTAAGTCAAGTTTTAACATTTGTAGGCCTTACAAGGGCTCCTAAGAGCAGGCGCAAGTCAAGATAATATATTTTTTAAATAAACCGACTTCAAAACACTACAGCACTAAAACACAGAAATAATTTAATAAATATGACTTACTCAAAGTCACTACGTACATGAAGGTATTGCAGAAGTCTAATTTGGAGAAGCATAACATATACGTACCGACTTCAAATTTAAAGGTCATATTCATTTAAATTATTTCTGTGTTTTGAGCGCTGTAGTGACCCAGGTTCAATTCTAAGTTATGTACATTTGTGAAGTTATAGTAGTAATAGGTACCTCTCGCTAACGGGGAAGGAAAACATCGTGAGGAAACCTGAGTGTCTGAGCTACTCGCATACCTCAGCACTTGAAACCGCCAATCCGCGGTGGGCACGCGTGGTGATTAAACCCATACTCTCTCTCTCTGAGAGAAGGCCTGTGCACTATAGTGGGACGCTATATGCTATAGGCTGCTTATGAAGACTGCACTGGGGTGGCCAGACAACGGACGGCTCTCTTCGGAAGCCACGCGGTGGGAGGACTGTTGTGACTCTTACAAGCTGCTGGTGCTCCTGCAGGAGCTGGAGTGCCATTAATAGGTTTGAGCGGGGTTGCGGAAGCCAAAATCGCCATCAATACCAATACTTTAAGTGACGAATTTGATCAGAAATCTAAAATTTATTTCAAGGTAACTAATTCACATTCAATTCTTCAAGTCTTCGGGTCAAGCACTAGTAGCGATAAATACAGCAAAAATAATCCACTCTTTGCTATGGCACTCCATAAAAAGGTTGTCTGGAAGAGATCGCTCGATCGAGATAAGATAAGATAAGAATATTCTTTATTGTACACTAGAGCACATGACATAAAAATTTGAAAAATACACAGTACAATTGGCGGCCTTATTGCTAACAGCAATTTCTTCCAGACAACCCTATGACGGAAAGTTGCTGAAGGAAAAATACCGCCAATTTTATCACCACTACTTAAATGTAAGAAACTATTTGTAATCCTTTCTCCTGGTTGTGCAATAAAGTATTCTCTATGTAACTAGGTATATTTACATTACTAATTTAGCCGTTTATGCGTCATAACTGGGTAATGCCCAATTGTTCATTCTCACACCAGGATAGGACATATAAATACGAATTACAGTTCAAATTAGATTATAAATAAAGAATGTCTATTTTACAGAAAATTAAATATCGAGCGACTGTGGGTGGAAGGGCCGGTAAGGGACGTCCCAGGCGGGCATACTTCGGCCAAATGGTGGATGTATTAGTGTATCATGCAGATGTCATTGTACTTGTACTACAATACAATACATTAACAGAATTACCGCAAGAATTAACAGGAAATTCCCCAGAAAAATCTGGTCTCTGCCTACTCCTCCGGCATACAAGCGTGCGTTTATATATATTTTGGTCTACTCAATGATTTTTATCTTCACTTATTCAGTAAGTCACCGTCATTATTTTATGTAAATAAATCACTCTGCGAGTCCACATAATGACAGAGTGCCCTCAAAATTCTGCGTAGAATATCTAGAAACAGAAGTACATACAAAGGTTAATATAGTTGACATCAACGTTAATTTGAGGAAACCTGAGTGTCTGAGCTGTTCACATACCTTACCGCTTGAAATCGCCAATCCACGGTGGGCACTCCTGATGATTAAGCCCATATTCTCTCCCTGAGAGAAGGCCTGCGCCCTAGACATAGTCTCCCTCATGGTTTTCCAAGCTTCCCGGTCTTGTGCCGCCCGCATCCAGCGACTCCCCGCCACCATATAGGCTGCTTATGTAACGTTACTTTCTAGGTATCACACTTGATGCAAAGTTCCAATGGGTCCTCATAAAGACAAATTGGCAAATAGGCTTAGTTCTGCAGCATATGCAGTCAAAAGAATCCGGTAGGTAACTAACTGACGTCGCAACTGCTAGGCTTGTTTATTTTAGTTACTTCCATAGTATTATGTCCTATGTCTGCTTTGGGATCGGGCGGCAGACATTGAGACTACTTCGTCTGGCAGAAGAGAGCGATTAGGGGCGCGACCACGTAGGTAAGTCCTCCATGGTATGGAGCAGTCTGATTTAGCCTACTGCGAACTGTCAAATACATACATATTTTGACACTTTGTTAAAATGTTTAACTCGATAGAGTGGACAGCTAGGTGATAGAAGCGCAGATGCATTTATAAGCTAGGCAATAGGGATTCGTTACAAGCTTTCTTTAAAGAAACTAACATCCTGACCGTTGCTAGTCAGTATATCTATAATAATATTATATTTACGTCAGAAAAAATACCAGTAACTTAAAAACTGTATATGCAACGACTAATGATTATTTATGAAGCGACAGAGGTCTGTCAGGATAGATAGTAAGTGGCAAACCCTGGTCTCTGGCTACCCTTTCCAGGTGGAAGTTTTTAATTTTGTAAAGTTTTCAGCGGAGGTAGCGGAGCGGTTGAACCCCGGCTTCTCATTGGGGAGGCCGTGGGTTGTGAAGTTCTAATAACAATACCACTCGCTAACTGTGAAGGAAAAAATCGTGAGGAAACCTGAGTGTCTGAGGTGTTCACATACCTAAGCGCTTGGACTTGCCAATCCGCGGTGGGAAGTTCTCTCTGAGAGAATACCTGTGCCCTGCAGTGGGACAAACATAGAATATATAAAAAAAAAAAACAAAAATATACACGTGTCCTTCTGTGTTTTACATGATAAATAGGCGTAGGTCCGAATAATAAGAGAGTGTCTTCAAAAGGCCCTTCTGTCCCGAAGGGTCATCACGCGAAGGGCCCTCGAAGCCCTTTGGAGAGACCCGAGCCCTGCGGCGGGCTCTATTCAACGCCTGGGCTTTGAGAAGAAGATTTGTGTGATGGGAAAAGCCACCATTTTAAATTTGACTATGTTATAAGCAAACACTTTTTGAAAAGGGGGTCAAAAGTAGCTCCGAATGGTTGTGTTGATAAATAAAGCTGCGTGGCTTTTTTACGACTTTTACTTGGCTTAACATACTGCCAAGAGTCTGAATCCTCCTTAGGCTGACTTGCACTAACGCCATCTAACAGCACTATCTATCTGTTTATCCAGAGTGTAATACCGACTTTAGAAACCTATTCAGAGGCAAAAAATTCCACCCATGCCGGGACTTGAACCACGGTTAGCCAGAGGTCGCGGGTTCAAGTCCCGGCATGGGTGGAATTTTTTGCCTCTAAATAGGTTTTTAAAATGGTCCTCAGCACGGATTAGTGCAACAAAAAGAATACAACACCTACTTGCTGTGACAGTAAGCCAATGATAACTTCAGTAAATAAGGTGTCCTGCAACAGGCATACGATCTGCCTAACGGAAAGTTCCCCTCTATATAATGAAAAAGCACGGTCACTCGATCTTCTCTATACTCAGAAGTTTGAAACTGAGACTTTATTATATCACATATTTTATCTATACCTACGTTCTTCAGCATTTATCCCCTCAGGCTCGATAAAAGTAGAATGATACGCATTCTCGGGCATTATATCACCACTTGAGGTATCCTTTCGCCAGATGTGTACCTTAATAGGCGATTATCCGCTCCTTTTGTGCGAAATGCTACTCACGAGGAGTGTAAAAAATTTATTGCACTTTTCTCTCTCCGGTTCTGCTTTTAGTGTTTTCCCCTTGAGTGGATCAGGGAGGGAGGAAGTGTACCATTTATAGGTATAAAACTACTATGGACAGTTGTTACTGCCTGTCAGTTGTTACCTACGATCGCTTATAGAGTTACCACGAAAATATGCAACTCCTGAACCACGTCAAGTAGAGTGTGTCATTTACAACTTTGGTTCTACGAGTTTTGAAAACATGTGATTTTACGGGTTTCCTGCGTTGTCAGAAATCAGAAATGCAAAATGTGTTTCAACGTCAAGAATTTAAATATTGTGTGTTGAAGGTCAATGTGCAATGCGAGTCGCTGACGTCGAGTCGAATTTGTAGTGGAGTAAAAGGCACCGATAAGACCTCCACTCTGACCATCTTATCTCAAATGATCTAAAACATAAAACATCAGTTTTGTAAATTCATCATCATCAACCCATTATGTCCCCACCGAGGGGCACGGGTCTCTTCCCTGAGTAAGGTATAGGCCATACTCCACCACGGGGGCCAAGTCCGGATTGGTGGAGGCTTGTAGACTAGTGGCTCGTCTACTGTCAGAAGTTGTCAAGCCGCCCTAAGGCCTCTGACTTGGCTTAACGACTGCCATCTATCGACGGCAGCCGGCACCAACAGCTTTGTAAATTACATTACTTAAATTCACGCCTGTGTCCTGGAAGGGTAGGCGGAGACCAGGCATTGACACTTGCCACGATCCTGACAGGCCTCTTTCGATTCATCAATATCAATTAGTCGTTACATGCACGCATGACCGTTTCGGGTACTTTTTAGGGTTCCTTACCCAAAGGGCAAGGGACCCTATTACTAAGACTCCACTGTCTGTCTGTCTGTCACCAGGCTGTATATAATGAACCGTGATGGCTAGGCAGTTGAAATTTTCACAGATAATGTATTTTTGTTGCCGCTATAACAACAAATACTAAATAAGAATAAAATCCCACATAACAAACGTGATTTTTTTGCAGTTTTTTTCTCAATATTAATTAGGGCAACAGGTGGACGCTTGAAATATTCACAGAATATTTTAGATGCATATTCACTTCAAAAATAAATAATTCATTTAAAATAAAATAAATTCAGGGGGGCTCCGATACAACAAACGTGACTTTTTTGCCGTTTTTTTCTCGATCTTTGTGTCTAATGTTGTATAGATAATGGTACGGCGAGTCCGACTTGTACTTGGTCGGTTTTTCTTAAACGAACCTGAAACTGACGGCCCATAGGGTTAGTTACAACAAAAAAAAAATCCAACTTTACCAGTAGACCAGGTGCTGCATAAATCATAATTAATGCCAGTTAAGGCCTAAGTCTAGCTAGATGTCGACTTAAGAAGACGAAGACGGACGGTGGACGAAAGCAATCACAAAGTGGTGGCGGGGAACTAGCCGTCGTTCGGTGGGTAGGCCCCCTACCATAAGAAGGCGGCAGGAGGACAATGGACAAGATTAACAGGGGACCGGCGAGGTTGGCGTGACGGTGAAGAGGCCTATGTCCAACAGTGGGAGTCTTTCATGGGCTGTATAGATAGATAAATAGAAGGCCTAAGTGTAGGTACGTGTAAGAAGCAAAAGAACTTAGTTACGAAGTATAGTACTTTAGTACCTGCGTGCTTAGGTTTTGTTGACCCGAAGGTAAGGAAAAGTAAGCACGTACCCACAAAGAGCGTAATAAAGTAACCTAACGTCCAAACCCTTTTCAGCAACTCTACTCCAGTAACAGGTTATCGGAGTGGTCCGCTCTGTAGCGATACGAATAGCTGTTTACTAGTAGGGTCGCAGTGAGAACGTGATAAGCCTTTTTTTCTTTTAACCTACTTAGGCACTGGCTGAATATAACAAAAGCTATCGCTGTCATTTCAGAACTCTCCTCTGGCCTTTTTATCAGCTGGCTGGTAATAATGAAGTATTTGTTTATTTTATTTATTTTTATAAGTATATGGGTATGTTTATTTCTGTAATAAAAAAAAATATTGTGATCCTATACAGAGAGACATTTTCACCTTAGTGAACTCTGAGGAGAAATGTTTAAAAAAAATACTGACATACTGCTGCTTAGTTTTTAACCAGATTTATTGTCCATTTTTTTTTCAAAACGATCATAATAATCAACCTATATAACGTCCTACTGAATGGCACAGACCTTTTCTCAGAGAGAGAGAGAGAGAGAGAGAGAGTATGGGCTTAATCACCCCGCGTACCCACCACGGATCGGCGATTTCAAGCGCTGAGGTATGTGAATAGCTCAGACACTCAGGTTTCCTCACGATGTTTTCCGTCACGAGTGGTATTGTTACTATAACTTCAAATGTACATAAATTAGAAAACAAAGTCATAGGTACATGCCCGCACTCCGAATCAAATCTGGGTCTCTCGCTTCTGAGTCCCATGTTCTACCCACTAGGCTACCACCGCTACAAAATGATCAAGATCTTGAAATGGATACCTATGTTTAAGTTATAACTTTCATTGAGTCGCAGTTTCAGCGCCATTTTGAATAAAAATATTATGACGGGTTCCTTTAGAGTAGTAGGCAATAAAAGTTCCATCATTAAAAATAACTTAATACTTTTTGGTACAAATTTTGAATATACTTATAAATTTTGAATATATTTAGAACTTCACAACTTACGAAATATAATGGTATGTTATTTTAGACCTTCGTGCACAACACGTGATACATAAAAACTGATAAAAATACTCTGACCACGGCCCTTGTCTGTGGCACACTGTGAAAATGTTAACTGGCTCATGAGATATGGCCTGGTGACAGACCGACAGACAGACAGACAGACAAACAGACGGACAGTGAAGTCTTAGTAATAGGGTCTCTTACCCTTTGGGTATGGAACCCTAAAAACTATCAATTTGAAGATCTTAAAATCTTAATTCATTCAATTCATTCTTTCTTCTGGTTGTGAAAAACGGGGTTCTACGTCTATGCCATCACACCAAAACTGTGGTGGTGGTTGAATTCCTCCCGCAGGCCGTATCCGTATTTCATTTGTAACTGCCGATGGCCTGAGTCTGGGAGTATTTACATGTTTGTAATGTCGAAAACGCTGGTAACAGCTCCTCTATTATAATCTACAAATATGCTAAGTTTACCATAAGTTATTTCAAAAACGATGGTTGACACTTTTATTCAATACTTGATCACTTGTTCCCATCTCCTAAGCCCGATCCAAACCCGTGTAATATACTCTAACGTGTAATGGAACGCGAATCCTGCGTGTGGACGCACTATGAGCATTATTTATTGATCAGACATTGACATGTAATTTTATTATTATGAATAAAGTAATGTAATGTAATGTAATATAATGTACAATGTAATTCTCATAGTGCCGTCCACTCACTCGATTCGCGTTGCGTTACTCGTTAGATGACATTACACGTTACACGCGTCTAGAGCCGGTTTTAGCCAACTACATGTCTATTGTCAAATCTGTGGAAGTCCCAGGAGCAAATGACTGAAAACCGAGCGAACCCAATTTGCCACTCGACCGTGCTTATCCTTTCGTCAATCCTTTTTTTACTTTTACGTAAAACACTTCTGGCAACCCCATTTTACTTCGGATCCGATTTTGGATCCGACGATAACTTTTATGGTGAAGAAAAAAAGCAAATATTGTCACATCACTACAACGGTTGTAGTACGGTTTTTATAACAGGAATTTCTCGATTGGCTTAAAAAAACACTACCTATTTTTGGAGGTTAAAAAAAAAACCTCAAAATATTTATGAATAGTGGCAAGTTTTTGCATTCTCAAAATAATCACTACATCTGTTTTGCCATGAAGTCTCTTACTTATTTATTTATTAGAGTGATAATTTAAATCCAAAAATAGGTGTACGGCGTCATCCAAAAGCTTATTCAGCCTGGAAATACTGATTATAAATTTGGGTAGAGTTGCCTGCAAATATCGGTAGGTTTGTACCAATGTATTGAAAAAAATCATACGACTCTCGCAATAGGCAATTTTCACCTTTGCGAGTTTCTTACAGAAAGCCTAAGAATTCTTGCTACCATTTTTTTCCATAAATAACTTAAGAGGAAATAGGTACTCTGTAGCGGATAAATACTGGCTACAAATCCCAGCCTTAGGCCGCAACCATTACCGCCTCAGTGTATACTATTACTCTTACTCACCGCAAGACGCCGAGTCACTGGATACGTCAGTAAATAGATAAATAGGTACATCCTGGGACAACAAATAAATAGTTCATTGAAAGGGTAGTCATTCATACAAATTATCTATGAATAGCTCTGAAAATGTGATGGTCCAACACGTTTTTGGACTTATTCACTGGATAGAGCTTACCCCTGGATAATTAAATGAGTAGTGCTGTCTGATAGTGTTAGCGCAAGTAAGCCCCCAGCTAGCAATTGACCACAGAATTTATTATACATTTGTATCGAATGTCCGAGAATAGCAGCCCACGGGCTGTCCCGCAGGAACTTCTGCCAATCTACTAAGTACATAAAAGTCTTAGGACTTGTTTCTTTCCCCAGCGCTGTTGGACGAGACTTGGTTGTTTTGTTGACAGTAAGTTTATTGCCTAACTTTGCCATGTTGACGCTACAAATGAAACGTTGTTAAGCAACTCTGTTGAAATTAGAGATTGTGGCTAACATTGTAGCAAACATATACAAACCATTTGAATAGTCTGGGTGTATTTGGGTTTCGGTGTTGAAGTTATATTGTCTCCTTGTTATTATGTCTACCAAAACTTGGTCTTTATTTAATCACTCAAGATCATAAATATAAATTAATAATAAAAAATTCACCATGAGCGTCGTCAAGAGATAACACAGGTCGCATTATAAAAGTCAAATATAAATAACTTATAGCATAAAAAATAAAACTATTAAGCAAAACAACCTTTTCAGTCACTCCGGGCCATATCTGATGCAAATGTCTCCATAACACTGGCTGCATTATCACGTTGAACAGCCACGGAGTTATTTAATACAAAAATATTATTCATTCATGTTGTATAAGTAGTGGTATGTAGTGCATACTGTAAATAGTTCATTCTTGGTACAAATTTATATTGTAAAGTTCGTTACCTTTCTTCTTCTGAACATCAGCGCTGTCAAGATCACTGCGTTGACTTGGTTACATAATGCTGAGCCTCGAGCCTTTGTGTTAATATGTCAATAATGTTTCTATTTCAACATTGAAACATTATTGGCCGAAGCCGGAACAGAACCCGCCGCCCTCAGCATACCTTAGCATACTCTTATCATCTGGTATTGATTTTTATTGAATATTTGTATTCAGATAAATACAGAAAAATACAGAAAAATACATCAGTTGTATTTCTGCTAAACTGCACATCAGTTGCTCCAGGTTTTACAATTTATATTGCTCTTAAATATTAAATACCGCCCGAGTGCGAGTTAGACCAAGGGTTAAAAAACGAAGTTATTGCTAGAAAGATATTTGCATCCTAAGCCACTTTCGCGGTTTGATCTGTAGTGGTCTTTGCAAAAACAAAAACAAAGCAACTCGTTTCCAACTATGCATTAATTTGGATCTTCTGTCTATAATGCCATTGTTTATACAAAATTTGACTATTTCAAGCGTTTACCGGTTGCCGTTATTAATATCCAGCAAAAAATGGCAACAAAATCACGGTTGTTGTATGCCCCCCCCCCCCCCCCTTAAATACTTATTTTAATCTGTTTTTAGTATTTGTTGTTATACCGGCAACAGAAATAATACATTATCTTGAAAATTTCAACTATCTAACTATGACGGTTCATGAGATACAGCCTGGTGACAGACGGACGAACGTACGGATAGACAATGGAGTCTTAGTTATAGGGTACCCTTTGGGTACGGAACACTGAAAAGTACTTGAAACTCACTATACACTACCCTGCTGCTTGCCCTACGCCCTACGCCGTGTCCTATATGTAAATTTTGCCTATCAGCCCTAATATTGGACTCACGTACCTACATGAACACTGGAAACTAGTATATCACAGCTATGTTTGCACTACTTTGTGATATGGAGTAGTTATATGGGGTCTTATCTTATCTTATCTTAATTCGCGAAAGAAAGAATTTGTTACATAGGCTAAATCGAAAACCATTTCGAGGTTTTTATCCAAATAGCAGTATTTTCAATGTTAGAGCTAATGAAATCAAAAGATGGGCTTTATTTTCGGAAATTTAAATTTGTCATCAAACTGCTGCGTGACGTCATAAGACTGTTACTCTGTAGGCAGCAGACCAAAATATATAGGTATACTGTGAACACAATATCCAGCTCGAGCTGTCAAGCTGACAGGACTGCCTGACTTGACTGATCATCACGTTTGGTTGTTGTGGATTTGCTTTAGTGGTTTTCAGTTTTTCTTGGCTATTTTTATTTGTATAGCTAACACCGACGATTTCGCATACGCCCTGGACACTGATTTATTCCATCATTTCATATTGATCCGGCTATTTGACCTACGGATTGGACTCGCTGTTTTATAGGAAGACCAACGCATTATTATGGAAAATGGATAAATTTGTTCGCGCTAACACAAATAATGTACCAAAAGTAGACAATAATATACCGCTGTCTCTCGACGTTTTACATAATCTGTGGCTTTATGACAGTATTCAGACTCCTGACTTTGACTCACTCACATGCTAACGCAATCACGGCTGGGCCGCCGTATGACGTCACAAATTTATATATTTCAAAAAATTATTTCATAGTGATAAACTTAATTAATCGGAAAAAAAAACGAAATTAGTTTCTTAAAATTACGTCTAATATCAGGAAAAAAATTAAAATACAGCTATCATAAAAAGTTTCCTTCCCGAATTCTGTAGAAAGCAACAGAGCTGTTGTTGCACAAATAAAGTGTCTTAGGGCTGTATTGGGCACGTCTTGGAGAGAATCATGCTGTGCTGACCGATCTTTCAGAAATATAAAATTCTCACTTTGTACGGCATTTATATTCTTGAGGTCTGTAAATTTGTCAAGAGAAACCTGGAGCTGTTTGAAATGCATAATAATGAAAATAAGAGAACAGTGAGGCATAAAACGCTAACCTATCTAAAGTTAATCTCGAGCTTTTTAGACGAAATAGTTATTACATGGCAATATAAATATTTAATTCCCTGCCGAAAGACATAAGTTCCCTCCCGGAAAATTGATTTAACTAAGCGCTTTCTAACTGGTTGGTTAAAAAATGTATAAACAGTATGAATGATTACTTTAAAACATCATCATCAACCCATTTATGTCCCCACCGAGGGGCACGGGTCTCTTCCCTGAGGAAGGTATAGGCCACACTCCACCACGGGGGCCAAGTCCGGATTGGTGGAGGCTTGTAGACTAGTGGCTCGTCTACTGTCAGAAGTTGTCAAGCCGCCCTAAGGCCTCTGACTTGGCTTAACGACTGCCATCTATCGACGGCAGCCGGCACCAACAGCTTAACGTGCCTTGCGAAGCACGGAACCGCTCGGAAAAATGCCACTAGCGTTAGGCATAGACGGCGACCCATCCATGCACTGAACGCGCCCTGTGTTGCTTAACCTTCGTGATCGTTTAAGATCACTCAGGCAGCCGGGGCTACGAGCGATTCTTAAAACATAATGTTTTTCAAATCCATCAATGATATCGTACATTCTTGACATTGTGTGATCATTTTGTAAATAATATATGTAACGCGCACACCGGCGCGCGCACCTGGCCCGCCGCCGACGGTCCACGTCCTACCGCGCACGTTTAACGCGCAACCATGTCCTGCGACTTACTACTCTGTGACGCCAAAGAAGTCTATAAAAAATCTGTCACTTGGAAGATTCTGTGTTCTTTGGTTTTGTTTTTTTTCCTGTTCGGTTTTCGCCAACTAATTGTTGTTTTTACGTGTGTTTGGAAGGAATAAAACATTGATACTGCCCCAGCAAGCGTGTTTTATAGTGGCGCTCCAACTAGTGGCCCGAAATCACGAACTCTGACAAGAATTTCCTCGAGTTGTGACCCGATTTTATTCCGTCGCCGGCTAGCATTATGCCGATTACGACGCGCAGCGGTAAAGGAGACGATGATTCCGACGACGCTCAGAGCGAAGAAGAAGTCCAAACGGAGCGACGAAACCCGAACACCACCGGAACCAATATTGTGTCCATGACTGACGCACAGCTGACGGCCATCGTCGCTGCGGTTTCCCGGAGCCAAGCAGAAACTAATCGGCAACTGTTCGAGAGCTTCATCTCGAGTACCCGCCAGTCGTCAACGCCTGCGCCCGATGATGCCGGCCGACTTCAACCCGCCGGCAACTTCGTGAAGTGTACAGCACGCTTCGACGGCAAGGCGACTAGCAGCGACGAAGTACTCGAGGCCTTCATTGACTGCGTCGAAGTGTATAAAGAGTGTTCAAACGTAAGCGACGAGCACGCGCTGCGAGGACTACCAATGCTCCTGACCGGCGAGGCCGCAGTGTGGTGGCAGGGCGTGCGTGCAGAGGTTACTACGTGGCAGGAAGCGATCAAAAGACTCCGGGGCAGGTTTGGCACACCCCGCCCCGCGTATCGAGTTCTACGAGACATCTTTGGAAGCGAGCAAGGGAGCGAGCGTGCTGATGTCTTCGTGAGCCGCCAGCGCGCACTGCTATCCAAACTCCCATATACCGTGCCAGAAGAGATGAAGATCGACATAGTGTATGGACTGTTAGACCGTAAGATCCGTAAACATGTGAAACGCGATTTTGTTTGTAACCTTGATGACCTCATCGGAGCGGCCAGGTGCGCGGAGGAGTCCAGAGCAGAACTTGGTGAGCGTAAACCAACTAAATTGGTGAGTCGACCTTCACAACCTTTTACTACTCCCCCACTCGATTCGAGCGATGCAACCCAATCGGACATATTATCGAAATCCAAACGTACTAGGCCACACTGTTCTTTTTGTAAGATATTCCGGTCCCGGTCGATCCGGCAGCGCTGAGCAAACAAATAAGCCAATTCAGAGTACGGCAGAAGAAAAACATAAAAATGCGGATACTAAGCGTTCGCCTAACACGGTCCGATGCTATGGCTGTGGTCAGTTAGGTGTAGTTAGGTCAAAATGCGATACGTGCCGACCGAAGACCGACACCGCTGCGTCATCATTTCATGCTGACTTTAACAGCGCGACGGTATCATCAAACACCTCCGATTTGCCTAGGGTAAAAGTCACTATAGCCGATAGGGTCGGAGTAGCAATTATTGACACCGGTGCAACGCATTCTATCGCGAGTCCCGCGCTGCATAGAATTATTCTCGACTGTGGAGTCAAGCCCACGGAAACGGAGCGCACCGTCACCCTGGCGGACGGGTCTAACCAGGTGCGCAAAGTTGAAACGTTTTGCGTGGACGTCTCACTGCAGAGTAGGACGGTGACCACTCAGTTCATAGTGCTTCCCGGCGCTGATACGAAGACCCTACTAGGTCGCGACTTTATCATCAACGCCGGGGTGAATCTCAGCGTGCCGCAAGGGACATGGTGCTTCGCTGACACCCCTGAAGAGCAACACGACTTCGTGTGTGAATACCTCCTACCGGATAGCGACGTGTGTGAAAGACAAGCGATAATGTCCGATACTGACGTCACTCTCAGGGATTCTGAAGGCCCTAAGCTCTCTCCCAATCAGCGAGAAACGCTCGACAACTTTCTGCGGAGCAGAGCGGGTCAGTTCGCGCGTAACGGGCCCGCGACAGAATTTGCAACTCACCGAATCACGGTGAGCGATGACCAAGTTCCGGTCGCCTCTCCTCTTTACAGAATGTCACCGAAGAAGAAGGAAGCTCTTAAGAAGGAGCTTGAAGAGCTGCTGGACGCTGACGTCATAGAGGAGTGCGAGTCGCCGTGGGCGGCAAATGTCGTGCTCGTGACGAAAAAGGATGGTGGTACGAGGTTGTGCATTGACTACCGAAAACTCAACGCCATCACAGAAGCCGACAGATACCCTCTTCCGCGTATAGAAGATATCCTTCACGCAGCCAAAACCAGCAACTTTATGACAACCCTCGACCTCCGAGCAGGATACTTTCAAGTAGGCGTCCACCCTGATGACCGAGACAAGACTGCGTTTGTCACGCCTCTCGGCATGTTCCGCTTCAAACGTATGCCAATGGGATTGCGGAACTCAGGCGCTACATTCCAACGCCTCATGGACCGCTTTAAGTCCAATTTACCAGAGAACTCTTCAGTGTTTTCATACCTCGACGACTTGATCGTCCTTTCCGAGTCGTTCGAGAGGCATTTAGAGCACCTGAAGTTAGTTTTTGACAGACTGCAAATGTTCGGCTTGCGTATGAACCGCGGGAAAAGCCACTTCGCTAGGGACTCGGTAAAGTTTCTGGGCCACGTGATCGTGCCAGGCGGGATCCACATGGATCCGGAGAAGGTTGCCGCCATTAGAGACATGACGCCGCCGCAAAATGTGAAGCAGCTGAAGAGCTTTCTGCAAACGTCCAGCTGGTTTCGCCGTTTCATACCGGCTTACGCAGACGTCGCGCGGCCTTTAACGGACTTATTGAAGAAGAATAGTACCTGGTGCTGGGAGTCTCCTCAGCAGCAGGCGTTCGAGAGGATCAAGGAGCTTTTGACCTCCGCCCCAGTTCTCAGACAGGCTGACGACGCGAAACCATTCGTACTCCGGACGGACAGTAGTGGGTACGCCCTAGGAGCAGTCTTACTGCAGGGGGAGGGCGCAGATGAACGTCCCATCGAGTACGCCAGCCGTCTCCTGAATGGTGCGGAAAGAAATTACAACACAACTGAACGCGAGGCCTTAGCTGTCGTGTGGGCCGTATCGAAGTTTAGAGGCTACATAGATGGGAGCGAAGTTGTGGTGCGGTCCGACCACCAACCGCTTCGTTGGCTCATGAGCCTAAGGTCGCCGAGTGGCAGGCTCGCTAGGTGGGCCCTCGCAATACAGGAGTACAATCTGCGTATCGAATACACCCCCGGTAAGGCTAACGTCGTCGCCGACACGTTGTCGCGACCAAATTGCGCCGAAAACTGCGAATTGTGCCTTACCACCGTCGACTTGCCGACGAGATCACCGGGTCACATCCGGGAGAATCAGCTGAAAGATCCCGAAGTCCGCAAGATCGTCGAAGACTTGGAGTCTGACGAACCCTTCAGGGGGAGGCCGTGGGCCGACCGCGGCTATGTGTTGTCTGACGGCATCCTGTACAGGTACGGACCCGAAGGAGACGACGATGAGGAGAGCGCTTGCCTGGTTGTGCCCCAACACGAGCGTCCCGATGTGATGAAGGACCTTCACGACGCTCCGACAGCGGGACACTTCGGCGTTGAACGCACGCTCGCACGCTTGCGCTTGCGATTTTACTGGCCTGGGATGAAATCCTACGTGGCCAACTACATCAAACAATGCACGGCATGTCAGAGGTACAAGGCTGACACTCGCAAGCCGTCGGGGCTATTGCAGACCCCCGCGACCGCCAGGAGGTTCGAGGTGGTAGCCGTGGACCTGTTCGGTCCGCTTCCAGAGACCGTCGGGGGCAACAGATGGGTGCTGATAGTGGAAGACGTCAGCTCACGCTGGGTTGAGTTATTCGCTCTTAAAGATGCGACCAGCTCAGAATGCGCTAAGACCCTCATCAACGAAGTCTTCCTCAGATTTGGAGTTCCCCGCCGCGTCCTGAGCGATAACGGAGTGCAGTTCATCAGCTCGGTCATGCAACAGGCCTGTCACAGCATGGGCATCGACCAAACCCTGACCCCGGTGTATCACCCGGAAGCCAACCCAGTTGAGAGGAAAAATCGGGACCTCAAACCTCAGCTGGCGATACTCGTAGGTCCTGACCACGATACTTGGGACCAACACCTGCCTGCCATTCGCTTCGCGATGAATTCGGCCTTGACGGCGAGCACCGGATATTCTCCCGCGTATCTTACCTTCGGCAGGGAGCTGCGTGCACCTGCTGACGCAGCCGCGGACATGCGCCGGATCCTTGACGTTGACAATTTTGTTCCAGCTATTACGCCTTACCTTCGGAAGCTCTCTGCGACCCTCGTTGACGCTCGAGACGTGCACGAGAAGGCGCAAGCCGCTCAGAAGAAGAATGCTGATGAAGGCAGACGCCCCGCGCCAGACTATGAGGCGGGCAGCCTCGTGTTACTCAAGACGCAGGGGGCCAACGACACCGGCCGAGGGCAGACACCCAAATTCATCCCTAGGCGCGACGGCCCTTACCGTATAAAAGAAGCCATCAGTCCCACGACTTATCTTTTGGAGAGAACGACTGACGGAGAGGTCCTAGGCAAATACCATGTGTCACAACTCACTCCCTTCGTTGGCAACATGGAGGTACCCGTACGGGAGAAGCGCAGAAGGGGGAGACCGCGTAAACTGCCTAACCCGATCGCGGGGTCGCATCGCTCGGATTAGGGGGGGAGGTTGTAACGCGCACACCGGCGCGCGCACCTGGCCCGCCGCCGACGGTCCACGTCCTACCGCGCACGTTTAACGCGCAACCATGTCCTGCGACTTACTACTCTGTGACGCCAAAGAAGTCTATAAAAAATCTGTCACTTGGAAGATTCTGTGTTCTTTGGTTTTGTTTTTTTTCCTGTTCGGTTTTCGCCAACTAATTGTTGTTTTTACGTGTGTTTGGAAGGAATAAAACATTGATACTGCCCCAGCAAGCGTGTTTTATATATATAGCTTTTCTAATTTTTAATTATAATATTTGTATACCACAAAATGGTGCTACACGCTTTTTTGTAATAATGTATTATGTAAAACCTACATGTATCGGGTTTGCTGACAAATAAAGACTTGAACTGAACCATAATTTTGCAATATAAGTACGCTCAATGAATTATATAAGAAAAGACTGACTATTAAAGATTCTATACCTATATTATTGGTAAAATAGTAATTTCTCATCGATTTTTATTAGCAACCGAAAAACAACTTACAGAAAGACTACGCTTTATAAATCCACACTGCCACCTAAAACAACGGAATACATTATAAGTGATGACGTGAGCAACAGACATTAAAGACAGATCAACGCAATAGCTATTACCCTAGCAATAACTAGTTATTACCCTAGATTTTGTCCTGGATCCTAGTTTGGCATCTGAAGAAGTGATTGTGTTGTGTTGAAGGTATTTATTTATTTATTTATTGAATAGCGTACAAAAAAATAATAGCGCTCAGCAATCAACACGTTACTCGTTGATAGCTGTTTAATTACCTTCATTACCTCCATTATCTTCCGTGGATGTCGTAGAAGGCGACTAAGAAATTAAATTACCCGGAGACGGGCAGCAGTCTTCCTGAGCTTCCAACCGCATACTGCGATCGGCAACCCGCCTGCCATGCGTGGCGATTATGGCAAAACCCCTCACGTTTAATTATGTTCGAAGCTTGGAAAACCATAAGGGAGGCCTATGTCTCCCTAAAATTAGACTCTTAATGTCTCCCTAAATTTGACGCCCACTGCAGGGCGTCAAATGGCTGATGATGATGATGATGATGAGCCTGTCTCACTCTAATTTTACTATAACGATTTATTTATGATGTGTATGCGCGGTGGTGATTAGAGAGAATGTTCTCAAAGAATATTTTCGCATAAAGGAACAAACCCATACCACGTGACCTAGTGTTGGCAGCCGGGTCTTGTCAAAAGTTTCCAAAAAGAGACAAAAAGTAACCTTTTGGCGTAAAAATTAACCTTACCAATAAAAATGTACTTTAACTTAATAAGTAACAACTTACAGAAAAATGCAGTTCGTTTGTTTGTTACACTTTATTGCACAAAATAAAATAACATGTGCTACAAATTACGTGCAAAGGCGGACTTTTTTCGGTAGAAATTTCATTCAGCCAGCCTACAAAGTTCTGTAGTGTTTTCCGATATAAATTTTATTTGAGACTCTTTCTATAAATTGGTCGCTGACTTTTCTATACAAATGAAAATAAGGTTATCAAAATTACTTTAGGTAAGTATGAATTTGTGCGGGAGAGAAAGACGTATTTTGGGAGTTGCGCTCACTACTTGTATAGACCAAATGAAAACGATGCTGAGTAGACGGCATTGCAAAATAAAAGAACGTTTCGTTTTGTTTTTCATTTGTTTCGAGTAAAAAAATTAAAAGATTTTTATCTTTAAATGCAGGACCCGGCTGGAAACATTGCTTTATGGTAACTTTTGGCAAGACCCCGCTGGCAATACTGGGTCACGTAGTATGGGTACGTTCCCTAACGTGAACAAGAAAACCAAACATCATTAAACCTATTTATCTACTTCTACCTCCATGGTGCCGAATTTATCATACAACTTTTTTTTATTAGTTAAAAGGTCAGACTCCTTCAACCAGACAACCTCCTTTGTATTTTTTTTGCATTTAGTCATTTCCTCGCTGAGGTGGGATGAAAAGTTACGTGTTGCACTCGAGTGCAAAGATTTTTCACCTCGTGCTCTTTTGATTCCCTCGGTAACGCTCAGGATTCTAATTTTAGAATCCTTCGTCTGCCGGTCATTGAAATTGAGCAAGCGGTTAAAAAGTAATTTTGCACTCTTGTATAACAAATAACTATTTCTATCTCTAATGGTGATCGCGGTGAACCATAAAATCCATTTCCCTTAGGTCAGTTACTTCTATGGGTACAAGATTGTAAAGGTCAGGAACCACTGCCTAGCTCTCCCATAATATCTTTGGTTCTAATTAGGAAATCCTCATAGAATTTATGGTAGAAGGTAAGTAGACACAGATTAGTTTAGATTAATACTCTTTATTGCACACCATACATTACATACACCTTGAGCAATCCTTCTCTTTTTTTCTATTTTATGCGCCGGCCCTTATGCGAAGAATTATTAATCACCCGACGCTATTGGTCCACGTATCAGCAGAGTATTACTAGTCGTGTATTGATTTAATTTAATGTGCATATATAGAAATTATGACGTCGTTTTAGAGCATTAAGTTAGGCTACTAAGACTTACAGTCACAGTCGTTAATTTGTCATCAAACGTGGACACTTTATACTCGCCAATTTGTCACCAACATTTCTGCCAACTTGTAGGACCGATGATATGATTTCCAGCGATGGCTGGATGAGTATGGTCGAGATAACATGTCTTGCTTGGAAAGAGACTGCGTCTATAGTGGGCATAGGTATATCTAATCAGTTAGTTCAAAAGCCTAAGTACGTCCCGCTGCAAGGATTAGGCCATTTTTCAGAGAGAAAATATGGGCTAAATCACTGAGGGTGCCCACTGCGGATTGGTGATTTTAAGCGCTAAGGTATGTGAGCTCCTCAGACACTCGAGTTTCCTCATTATGTTTTCCTTCACAAAGTCGTAGGTACTCGTAGTTGATTGGTTGATTGAAACTTCATTTTTCTGTGGTAGTTTAATAAGGAGGCATTTGACCTATGGTTAGGTAAATTCATACATTTGTGTTCTCATGTAATCCGTTAACGTCGCTTAGAAGCGACGGCTCTAGCAAATATTCACATGAAAATGGTATAAGAACTAGCTGACCTGGCAAACCAGGTTTCCATATTAATTTGTCTACGACCTATTCTCAGACCTACTAAATAAACACAAAAAAAATCATAAAAATCGGTAAAACTGTTTTGGAGGAGATAAAAAACACTGTGACACGAGATTTTCATATTATATTTAGATAAAACCCTACTTAAAAGGCCTCAAACAGTGCCTCAATCGGTTCACAGAATTTTCAGCCTTGCGTTAAATTTCCTGCAGTATAGTTTTGCAGGTAAAAACCTCCAACTTCACGGAGATCTGGGGTGTTCTGGAATATCTGCAGTGATGCCGTACTCCTCCTCCTGGGCGTGATTGCCGAGCGATACGACACATACTTTTTAAAGCATTGGTGTCGATCGCATGTAAATAAAACAAATAATAGAACCTACCTAAGTAAGTAGTTTCTAAGTACTAAAAATAGATATAAGTTGTGTGTACCTACTTACTAATAAAGCTATGGATTTATAATGTGAAATAAAATGGATATCGATTGATGGTACTTGGATGTCATGAGGTGTCTATATAACGCCACAACAATGAACATCCAAATTCAGGATCAGCAAACCAAACCTATCCAACTGCGACAAGGTCTGAGAATGTTCATCAACGCTTTGGAAGATGGCTTCAAAACAGTGAACTCGAATGAATGCGACCTTAATATTAATGGCGTAACTGCGCTTTGCTGACGATATAATATATATAGGTAGTTTTAATAAATGAATCGCTGCAGGAACTCAGGGTGTTGGTCCGCAACCTTAAAACTGCCTCACGATGTGTGGGCTTCGGCATGAACCTGGATTAGATTAACGTCGTGTTCTACAATAGAATCGAGGCAAAGACAGTCTTTGTTGACGAGGCGGTCCCCGGAGGCGTTCAATAATATGAGTACAAGAATACTTGGGGCAGACTATTCAAATGGGTGGAGGAAAATTCGAGCAAGTGACCGTGAGAAGGATTCAACTGGGTTGGGCTGCAGTTTGGAAAATTGCACCAGGTCTTCTCCTCGGGAATTCCTCAAAGCCTAAAGACAAGTGTATCCAACCAGTGTCTCTTGCCAGTTATGACCTACAGAGCCGCATAGTGGATATTGAAGGTTAACATAATAACGTAGTACAGCAAACATAATGTGAATTCTTTACGTTGAAATAAATTATTGATTTCTGATTTCTGAGTACCACTCGTTCAAAGTCACTCAGTGTGCTGGCTCTAAAAATGCTCTTTGATGGAGCACGCAAAAAATGACAAAATTCGCCAAAGAAGATTAAAGAATATTAGATAAACAAGTTCAAGTGGTAGTGGGCTGGTCACATCTACCGAAAAACCGATAGTCAATGGAGTGCAAAGGCCTCGGCGTAGAGACCACGATCTGGCAACTGCAGAGAAAATGGACAAAAATCTTAGTCTTTTCTTTATGAAATAATGAAACTGGTCTGGTTAACGAAATTTCGTTTAACATTAATTGCCAAAATTGTTGCCAATACATCCATAAATTACTCGAAGATCCCATTCTGTGCCCACGGGGTCTAAGTCTATGCCTCAGTAAACGTTTTCTTTGTGTTCGTGTGTTAAAACAATCTCTGCCTTCGATCTCACAAAAAAAAAAACAACCCTGTTATTTTCCCATTATTTCTAACATCAAGATAATATAACGAAGGCCTAACATTGAAAAAGTTTATTCTAGCACGAAAATCTCGTCAACAAAAAAATACTGGCGTGGGAAAAATATCTGGGTGAGTTTGGTTGATATAAGAGCACCACTGTGTTTAGTGTTCAACACATTGATGAGCAATAATTTTTAAGTTCAAAATGCTGTTAATTTTGTTAAAACTTTTTTAAAAAGGAACTTAAAACTTCATATTTAAGTTTCTCTGTTAGCTTCTTCTCCACATAATCTATGAACATTTTGGTTTTATAATAAATTAGAAGTAATTTGGTGTAGCAACACATTTTGACACTGCTTAGAAAAATCAAAAGAGATACTACTGAGAGCTGGGTAGATGGCACCTTCACCCCCGATTTCTCGTACACGAACAACCTGCTAATCCACTGTGAACAAGTGTCGGTTGACCAAAGTGCATATAAAAACAACTAGCAGCTGATAACAGTTTTTTTGCCCAACTGAAAACTGTTATCAGTAGATAAACAAAATGTTAGTGTACGAGAAACTGTAAGTTAAGTGCAAGTTGAGTGATTCTTTTTCTTCTTATTTAGTACCATCTCCTATCAGAGGTCCGGCTAATCCGGCTATCTTGCTTTTCGAGGCTGCCTTTTTCTCTGTTCAAACCACTATCGTAAGTTAAGATGGAAAATATTTTTTGACAATTTTTTGGGTTCCGTTCCCGACGGGTGCCAATCGAGACCCTTTTACTAAGACTTTACTGTCCGTCTGTCTGTGTGTCAGGCTGGTATCTCATGAACCGTCATAGCTAGGCAGTTGAAATTTTCACAGATGACGTATTTCTGTTGCCGCTATAACAACAAATATTAAAAACAGAATAAAATAAATATTTAAGGGGGGCTCCCATACAACAAACGTTGTCTAAAGCCAGCGCTCGCCATCTAGCGGCCATCTATTTTACCTTCACAGCGCCGATGTCATGTCGTTAAATGTCAATGTCAAACGCTTCTTGTTGGTTTCTATAGATGGCGCTGTTCTCAAACTCTATCTTTCTGTAATGTAAATAATAGATGATGGTACGGAACCCTTCGTGCGCGAGCCCGACTCACACTTGGCCGGTTTTTTTTAATGAATCTGTAGAATTCTAAGTGACCCGATCGGGCGCCTTAACATTGGTTTTTAATTGTTCTTTTCGAGGTCATAATTTACGTTAATTTACTATCAGGGTTAGACATCCCTTAAAATGTTGTTAACGAATTCGACGTAACCCTAAATAGTCGCCTTCTGCGTATAGGGCAAGGAGGACAAAGACATTTTTATAACTGAAATAAAGGAAATAACATGTCCGAATTCTATTGCCGACATGCCACTGCTATCTCAAGTCGGGAGTAAACATTACAAAAAAAGATAACAAAATATTATATCCCGATTCGAGATTTTGAGAGAGTAAACTTCAACGGCTGAGATTGTGCCCGAAGCCAGCGTGCGTGCATGCGACGACTACTGCATGTCGATGAAACGAAAGAGCTTTGTCAGGATCGTGGCATGGCAAAGCCTGGTCTCTCGTCTCGGTCAGAGGGCTTTCGGGATACCGGCGTGAGTTAATGTTATGTTAATGGTATGTACTTGACTGCCTCGTAGGTCTAGCGGTATCACGTCTGATTACTATGCCGGGTGTCGTGGGTTCGATTCTCACTAGGGCCCACCGTACATTTGTATAAATCAGTCTGGGTGTATTTACATGTCTGTGCTGTCCTTGCCTGGTTACCGTAGCACAAGGTATCCTAGCTTGGGATCAGGTCAAGTGGTTGTGTTGTGTGGAAGTTATTATCAATGCATGTAATGGTTGAGATTATAAATGTGAAGCTACAGCATCTCGACCGAATCTTAAAAGAGCTTATGTCTACGTGATTTTGAAACTATGGAAACAGGTTGTTATAAGACTGCTTTCTGTCTCGCTGACTCTTTGTCTCCACCTCTTTGTGAGAGAAATTCTATTATATTAATTTCAGGACAAATAGGCTTTGGAATTACATTGTGCTTTGCCGAAAAGATAAAATGGAACGAAAAATTCAAATAAAAAATTAAGAAGAAAAACCGGCCAAGTGAGGGTTGAACTTGCGTGGAGAGGGTTTTGTAGAATGCCAAAGTCAATTTTGTTTGTTCTGTTATGATATCAAATTTGAAATCCTCACAGTAAGACGCGAGACGCGCTATCTAGTGGTGTTTTAGTGAACAATTTTTCATAAGTCAACGTATTATATTGAGTTTACCACTTTTTTTTCAATTGATAGAATTCTTATAGATTTTCCTGTAAGCAATACTGTTTGGTATCTGCTCAAACTCTTTGGAATGTTTCCGCTTTTCTTCGGTAACCTATGTTGGTTTCTGGACGTGTTGCTAGAAAAGGCCGTGATTGGTCGCACTCTAGTTGGCCATGGCAGTCCACTGAAGGAAGTAACGACGTTCGTTTGCTCCGTTTGAAATAATATCTATTTATTGATGTACATTCGAAATATCCATCTGTTGAACTTTACGAGTGAGAAGAAGGAAATTCTTGTGGCCACAAACGTTTTGTGATAAACCTATGGACGTTCCATCAATCCTAGTGCCGTGCATCTGGATTGAGCTGGTTTCACGATTTGGAGCTGGCTGGGGAGCTGCAAGGTGAGTGGAGGCTTCTTCTGAGTTCAAGGGCAGATATTAAATGTAGCCTATCATAATTCTAATAGGGAAAGTAAACTAACTTCGTAAGTTCTAGTTTTTCCCCCACATTTTTTGGTCCATCGAGTCGAATATTTCCGTATATTTATACTATTTATGTAGTTATAAATTAGGAAAAATCGTTAACATACGTATTTCAAGCTTATTTTGCGATATTTTAACGTATTTCTAGCTAAAACATCTAAAATAACACGTTCAATTCGATAGTCATTTGTTTTTTTCGAAGCGTCGTCTACCTTCATTTGTTTTCTTCATTCGAATTTTATTTTTCGAAATGCCTAAAGAAACGACTCGGCCCATCGCGGCCACCGCTGCAAAAGCGCTCGATAAGGTCACGCTAATTCAAGAAAGGCTTTTTGAACAAATGACTATGATTTATCAAAGAGGCAAAAATAATATGCCCGACTTTGATTCCAGGGAATTATTTTTGCTTAGGGCCGCGGAAATAGACACTTTGAGGGAGGACTTCAAAACAGCGTGCTTTGAAATACACGAACTCGAGTCTTCTTTGAACCCTGACATTATATTCTCGAGTGAAAAGTTAAATGCATTTGATGAACTCTATTTTGAGGTTAAGTTGAGTATGTCGAAGCTCAAAGCTTTGAACGCCCCGGCTACTGTGAAGGCTGAGTCGAAACCAACTGAGTCCAGGCCGCGTCTGCCTAAGATTGAGTTGTACCAATTTGATGGCAATATAGAATGTTTCACAACTTTCTATGAAACATTTTGTTCCTTGGTACACGACCAGGCAAGTATTCCCAAGATTGACAAGTTTCACTACTTGATTTCGTGCACTTCTGGACCGGCATTAAACATTGTCAAAAGTGTACCGATAACTGCTGATAACTATGATGTAGTTTGGAAATGCTTGCTTGATAAATACCAGGACAACCGAATGCTGGTAGGTAGGTATTTAGACAAAATGCTCAACTTCTCTCCACTCAGCAAAGAAACGGCTGAAAATCTGAATACTTTCATCGAGACATTTGAGCACTCATACAAAGCTATCAATTCCTTGAAGATTGATAATTTGACTAGCTATTTCTTTTGCCACATTGCCTTGAGAGCTCTTGATCCACAAACTCGCAAGCTGTTTGAGCAGAGTTTGGACCAAAAGTCAATACCAAACTTTTCTGGTCTTGTTTCATTTGTGCAAAAACAAATTAAAGTTTTAGATCACTCAGCATCTTATGCCCCTACGAGTGCTCAGCTGAATAAACAAAACAAACAATTAAATAATAAAAGCTACACACCTAAGCCAACTCAAGGTAGTTTCAAAAACAACTTTTCACACGCTTCCGCCACTCGCGCTAAGTTGTCGTGTTCACATTGTGGTGAAAATCATATGATTTTCCGCTGTGATCAATTTCGTAAATTGACTAGTACTCAGCGCATTAGCCGTGCTAATGCACTTAAGCTGTGCTACAATTGTCTTAAAAACAATCACATGGCAAGCGAATGTAAGAGTGATTTTAAATGTTTCATTTGCCAACAACCACATCATGTGCTATTGCATTCTGATTGCGAATCAGTCCCTGGTAAAGTGACACCGGCACTAAAGCCTGCAGTGCCCAAGACTGTGCCCGTTGTGCAGTCTACCTCATCATCTGGTGTGACTAACAAAAACATAACAAGTTGTCACGCTTCTTCTATGAATGAACAAAGTTATGTAGTGATCCTAGGGACAGCCGTGGTTCATGCAGTTGATGCCTTTGGAAATGAACAAGCTTGTCGAGTCCTCATAGACTCTGGCGCTCAATCAAACTTCATAACAGTCGATTGCTTACAGCGCTTAGGACTGGCACAAAGGAAGTGTCCGTTCAATATTTATGGCTTAGGTGGTGAATCGGTAAAAAATCATGGAATGACATCATGTAAAATAAAACCAAGACACACTGACAATCCAATCTTCAATCTAGATGCAATCGTATTGCCCAAAATCACTTCAGATTTGCCCACAGTGGAAATTCCTGAAGTTGTTAAAAATAAATACAGTGAATTAACACTGGCCGACCCCGGCTTCCATAAACGCTCAGCCATAGATATTATTCTGGCTGGTGACATTTTCCCACATATCTATGATGGTTCAAAACGTGATTTTGGTCAACATGTTCCAACCGCGCTGAGTAGCATATTTGGCTATATAATAGCAGGTCGTTTGGAACTTGGAGGTTCTAACAATATGTTGAGCATGTTGAGCGTAGCGTCTACGCTAAACTTGGTGTCGTACACCGTAGATGACGATTCGATTAATGAGCGTCTTAAATCCTTTTGGGAGCTGGAATGCTTGCCGTGCGAGGTTCCATCTGACCCATTAGAGAAATTAGCAGAAGATATATTCTTGCAAAAACACTACCGTGAACCTAGTGGTAGGTATGTTTGCCCAATGTTGCTAAATCCTACTAGCGGACCACTCGGTGATTCTTACACCTGTGCCTTAAGGCGCTTCCTTCAATTGGAAAGACGTCTCCTTAAAATGCCTGAATTTCACAAGGCTTACATAGACTTCATGAGAGAATATGAGTCACTTGGACACATGGAAGTCTATTCAGGGCTAGAAGAGTCAAAATATTTGATTCCGCATCATGGTGTGATACGTTTATCAAGCACTACAACGCCCGTGCGTGTTGTCTTTGACGGCTCTGCAAAAACTGACACTGGTTTGTCATTAAATGACACACTTTTAACAGGCAAAAAGTTGCATCATGACATTTTGAAAATTATTATTAATTTTCGTCTGTATGACATTTGCTTCACAGCTGATATCACAAAGTTTTACAGACAATGCATGATACTGCCAAGTGAACGAGAGTATCAGCATATTTTATGGCGCGAAGAACCGTCTGAGCCCATACGTACCTACGAGTTGAAGACAAACACATATGGTCTGCGCAGTGCACCTTATGTTGCTGTCAGGACATTACATCAGCTGGCGCATGATGAGCAAGCGAATTTTCCACTTGCATCCTCTGTACTACTACAGGGATTTTTCGTAGACGATTTGCTCTGGTCTACTCAGACCCTATCAGAAGCCTGTACGTTGCAGGATGAACTCCTCGCCATACTGCGAAGTGGTGGGTTTGAACTTAATAAATGGGCAAGTAATACATCACAGTTGCTCAAGCGTGTGCAAGCTGATCAAGCTGTTTCTATTAACTTTCAAGATGATACGTTATCATCAGCCATCAAGATATTGGGTTTAAAATGGATACCTAGTCAAGATTGTTTCTCATTCAATTACAATCTCATTGATTCTGTCTCGACCAAGAGGTCAGTGCTGAAACTTTTAGCCAGCATTTTCGATCCTGTTGGTTTTATAGCTCCATGTACTTTTGTAGCTAAGTGCATAATGCAAGATCTCTGGAAGCTCAGCTTGGGCTGGGATGAACAGTTGCCAACTGATGTCCGCGACAAGTGGCAAAGGTTCATCTCTGCTCTACCTGTGCTGTCTCAATTGCGAATTGAAAGACACCTTTTAATACCTAAATTCGAAGAAGTACAACTTATTGCCTTCTGCGATGCTTCTTCCAGAGGTTATGCTGCTTGCATTTATTTGCGAAGTACTGATTCAAACGGCAGTGTCAAGGTTAGATTGCTTGCCAGCAAATCAAAAGTGGCACCAGTTAAGCCACTGTCTATTCCTAGGCTCGAGCTGATGGCAGCCTTATTGCTTGCAAGATTAGTCAATTTTGTATTCCAAAATATTGCAGAACTCAATCCAATGACTTCTACATCCAATGTGCAAGTCGTTGCGTTGAGTGATTCAAGTATAACACTGTCATGGCTGCAAATACCTCCATACAAACTGAAAACATTTGTTTCAAGTCGAGTAGCCAAAATAATTGAGAAAATTGCTCCAAATCACTGGTTCCATGTGAACAGTGAGAACAATGCTGCTGACATTTGTTCACGAGGTGTTATGCCTGAGCAGCTTGTTGAAGGTGCTGTAAGCTGGTTTCATGGGCCAGAGTGGCTTAGACAGGATCGTAAGTTATGGCCTGTGAGCAACTTCTTCCTAAAAAATGCTGAAGAAGTACCAGAACAAAAAACTAGTGTGGACACCTTTGCTTTAACATCACAAGTAAGTGACAAGGCTGATGAAAAGAAGAATGATTTGGAAAACGTTTTTTCAAACTTTTCATCATTTACAAGACTTCAGAGAGTCATGGCCTGGTGTCATAGATTCATAAAAAATTCAAAATTAAAGCTTCGACATCGCTATTTTGGTGTCTTGACCACTAATGAGCTTAATACAAGTCACGATTCAATAATAAAATGCGTGCAACAAAATAACTTCTCCACTGAGAATGAACCATCTTTGAAAAGGTTATCTCCGTTCTATGATGATCATGGCTTCTTCAGGGTGGGGGGCAGGCTGGCACAATCTGACCTGCCATACAATTCAAAGCATCCTTTGTTGCTTCCAAAAAGGTCTCACGTGACACACTTGATTATTGATCATTACCACAAAAAATATTTGCATGCTGGCCCACGCACTACACAAGGCCTAATAAGTCAAAAATATTGGATCATATGCGCCCGTGGCTCCATTCGATCCAGACTATCTAAATGCGTACTGTGCTTTAGATGCAAACCTATCGCAAAGCAGCCCTTGATGGGATCTCTACCATCGGCTCGTTTGAAACCTGAAAAGGTTTTCAATCATGTAGGCTGTGACATAGGTGGTCCGTTCTATATAAAAGAGAGTCTAAAGAGAAATGCTAAAATAACAAAAGCATATTTATGTTTATTTGTATGCTTTTCAACAAAGGCTGTCCATTTGGAAGTTCTATCTGAGCTTTCAGCTGATTGCTTTCTTGCAACATTAGATCGTTTCGTGGCACGTCGTGGACTCTGTTCGTGTTTATATTCCGACTGTGGCACAAATTTTATTGCTGCTGCTAAACATCTCAAGGAAGTTTGCAACTTTTTCTTATCTCAAGGTGTCAAAAATGATATTCTAAATGGATGTGCGCAGCGCCAAATTGAATGGCATTTTAATCCCCCAAATGCCCCAAATATGGGAGGTTTGTGGGAAGCTGGTATTAAGTCAGCAAAATATCACCTGACTCGAGCTGTTGCTGACTCCTCTTCAAGAGCATTCACCTTTGAAGAGCTGTCAACAATATTTTGTAGAGCTGAAGCTATAATGAATTCACGCCCTTTGTGCGAATTATCAAACTCTCCCAATGAGTTTGATGTCTTAACCTGTGGACATTTCTTGATTGGCCAAAGCTTATTGGCAGTCCCAGAGCGAAATATTGACGATTTGGCTTTAAATCGGTTGTCACGTTGGCAATGCATTCAAAGGGCAAGTCAGACCTTCTGGAAAAGATGGTCCAGTGATTATGTGCATACTCTACAACAGAGAGCAAAATGGTTCACAACTTGTAATAACCTAAAGGTTGGTGACTTAGTTATCCTCAAATCGGATTTGACTCGACCTTTACAGTGGCCCTTAGGTCGTGTAGAGCAATTGCATCCTGGTAAAGATAACATAGTGCGGGTTGTAACAGTTAGAACCTCAAAGAGTCTATTTAAACGACCTGTTGGTAAATTATGTCCTCTTCCCAATTCAGATTAACTTAGTAAACGTTAATAATACGTTAAAATAAAAATAATTTTAGTTATTTTCAATTTCAGTTCAGTTTAAAAAAGGGTTTTTTTTTTATTATTAACTAGGTTGTGCATAGGCCTTATTTACAATATAATATTGTATCGTATCTGTGTACAATTACTATTATTCTCAAAGGGAAATCATAACATGATTTCGGTGGGGGGTATGTTTGGTATCTGCTCAAACTCTTTGGAATGTTTCCGCTTTTCTTCGGTAACCTATGTTGGTTTCTGGACGTGTTGCTAGAAAAGGCCGTGATTGGTCGCACTCTAGTTGGCCATGGCAGTCCACTGAAGGAAGTAACGACGTTCGTTTGCTCCGTTTGAAATAATATCTATTTATTGATGTACATTCGAAATATCCATCTGTTGAACTTTACGAGTGAGAAGAAGGAAATTCTTGTGGCCACAAACGTTTTGTGATAAACCTATGGACGTTCCATCAATCCTAGTGCCGTGCATCTGGATTGAGCTGGTTTCACGATTTGGAGCTGGCTGGGGAGCTGCAAGGTGAGTGGAGGCTTCTTCTGAGTTCAAGGGCAGATATTAAATGTAGCCTATCATAATTCTAATAGGGAAAGTAAACTAACTTCGTAAGTTCTAGTTTTTCCCCCACAAATACAAGCAATAAACTATATTAGGTCCTTTTTCAAAGTTTTAGGCTCAGTAGTTTCGGAGATCAGGGAGAGGGGTTGGACAATTTTCATCTTCTTTCATGAATAAAATGAAAGCTATTTATTTTACAATAATAACAAAATATATTTGAGATCTTCATAACGATATATGACAGCGTAAGGTTTGCAAAACTTTTTTTTATTTCTTAATTTGTACCCCGAAAATGTCCCTTATTAAAAAAAAAGTTATTTATTTACTTTGCACGTCTATGTTTGGGTCACAGGATTACACCATCATACCAAATTTCACCTGATTTGGTCCCGTAGATTCACAGCAAATTGGCTGTGTGTGACAGACGGACGGACAGACAGACGCACGAGTGATCCCATAAGGGTTCCGTTTTTTTATACCGTGTACGGTTTAGTAAAAAAACTTATGACATCAAGTTTTGTGAAAGTTACAGAATAAGACCGTACAAATTGGCTACGTAGGGGGTGGATCACGTACGCGGCATGCCGGTACAGCGTGGAATTTAATTTAAAGCCAGTCTCTTCTAGCGAAACACGGCCTATTGGCACGCAGTGTGCCTCACTCCTATTGTGCTAAAAGTTAAAGTATTTGAATGAAAATCAAATACACGCCACTTCGTGCCACTTATAATCCGCGCACATCAATACGGGATACAATTCAATTCAACTACGCAATGATGCACAGCAAAATAGTATGCAGCCAAATAAAATACAGCCAATAATGTACGGCTAATATCCGTCTACATTCGTACATCATACGAATTTATTTTAAGTTTATTATGACAATGAAGATTGCGTAGCTTATAAGTACAATTAGTCTTGATACTTGTTAATCCGAAGGCACCAGCTAACATTGTATACTGACATTCAAGAAACAGAATGTAAATTCTTCACGTAGAAATATATTTTTTTATTTCTGATAACAATTCTACGTATATTTCGTAGCCGAATCTGTACGTTAATCAGCTATGCAATGTAGATTAGATTAGATTAGAACACTTTATTGTACACACCAGAAAGCAAAATACGTTAAAAGGCTTACATGTCTAAGTTTTGCCGTATACAATTGGCGGTCTTATCGCTAAAAAGATCTCTTCTAGACAACCTTAGGATGGATAGAACTGATGAAGAGAGTAGGTAGGTAGGTGTACATGAAATAGATGGGAAAAAATGTGTATAAACTGACTTACTTCTAATATTCATACATATTTAATAAAATATTTAAACTAACCATAGAATAAAAATATATACTATACACACATATATATCATTATAATATACTAATACATAATTTTTATATATAAACAGACTTACTACTATATAGATAATCATAGCAACAGCATTACAGGTTTTCAGCGAGATAGTGAGACTTTACCAATTCTTTGAAAATGTATATCGAATTGTCATATTATCACAATGAATTGTAGTTCTATGAAATGAAGCTGAGGTCGGGGCAAAACATAATGTGAAAACCGGCCAATACGCGTGGCCCACGCGCAGTGTAGGGTTTCGAAGAAAGAGGGGGTTTTGTCTGCTTAATAGAACTAACAAGTTCATCAACGAAATTTTGAATGGATTTTGTACAAAGTTTTCCTTTTATAATTTGGTCGCCTATTACTCGTTAACTTGTAAAGCGTACTTGGTCGTGATAGTTTTCCTTTTAATTTTTTTTAAGATTCACTTCCACCGTTTTGTCAGCGTGATTAATATATATGTCTATGCCAAATTTCATCGTTATCGTACTAATCGTCTCTGAGCCAGACAGACGGACAGACAGACGGACGGATATTGTGAAACTATAAGGGTTCCTCGTTGACTACGAAACCCTAAAAAGGAGGTAAGTAAATGCAGAAAAAAAAGAATATGTGAAGGAAATGCAGGATTATGCGCTTCACCGATAAAACGACTAAAATCTAAATATATGCCAAGTCCGATAGAGGTCCTTTAAATCATAACTGCCGTAATGTACAACATTCTTTCCTTGTTTTAAAGAAAACCTTTTGAGTCTTGTTCTAAAAAAAAAAAACCAAAATTTTCACACTATAATATTATTATGATGTCTCTTTCTGCTTTTAGTAACGCGAGTAACCCTCGCAAGTTCCTTTGATTTTCCAGAGATCTTGATAATGAAGACGGGGACAATCCTCGCGATGCCATGCGGAATTTGCAAAATGTAAAGGCCTGGTCACATCTGCCGAAAAACTGATAACCGAAAACGTTCCCGAGTAAGAAAGCTCTCTCTGGTGGAGACCACGAACTGGAAAACGCGGGCTTATGTCCGGCCTGCGTCCACAGGCTAAATGGACCGACGATCTGAGGTCATGACAACTGCATGAACATGGCGATTTCATTTCATGGCTGCTTTAAGTCTACGCGGGTACGCGTATCAAACCTTCTAGGCGTCAATGGTATGAAAAAACACGTCACGTGACCCGACAGTGTATCTGTCATTATACTACAATACACTAACAGAATCGAGGCCCCGAGGCACATTACTGGCAGCGACCGGATGGATGGCTGAGGGCGTGCCTTGAGGAGACCTATGTCCAGCAGTGGCCCAGTAGGTCGATTGATTTAAAAGCCTAAAACAATCCTGCGAATGAGAAAACCTTAGAAGTGTCGCTTTCCACAAATTTACGCTCAAAAACAGCATCCGATAATCGCCAGGACAGATTCCGTCTAGCGGATTGGTCCAGTGGTATCACGTCTGATTACCATGCCGGAGGTCGTTGGTTCGTTTCCCACTGGGGGTCGACGTACATTTGTACAAATGGCCTCAGCCGCGGTGTATTTCCTTGCCTGATTACCGTAGCACAGGGTATCCTAGTTTGGGACTAGGACAAGTGATTGTCTTGTGTAGAAGTTATTATTATTACTATCTCAAGTAAGCACAACTAATGACGAATTATTGGTGTCATAACTAGACTCAATACTTAGTTTACTCACTACAAGAGTAACTTATATGCTTGAGATTTACTTGGACTCATCATCATCATCACCATCATCAGCCGTTTGACGCCCACTGCAGGACATAGGCCTCCCTCCCGCATCCAGCGACTCCACGCCACCGTACCAGGTCGTCAGACCATCTGGTGGGGGGCCATCCCACGTTGTATTAGAATTTACATTACTATTCTGTAACCTAGAATTGAATAACTTGCGTTGTTCTGGGTTTAATTCCAAACAACTTCGTCATCTAAATAATGTTTAATGTTGTATTAGCTCTTTTTGTACGGTGTGCGTTACACATCTCTTGAACCGCGTTTCTGGCACTCAAATTCAATATTTCAAAATGTCGCATAACTCACAAATGGATTATTTATTACCATTCCGAAGCTCCAAACGGAAACGAAGATTCCTCGTTTCACAATTTTTACATTGGATGACAACGATAACTTCACGATATTTTTGTCTAGTCATACAACCTTCACTGATTGCCTCGTTGGTCTAGCGATAATACGTCTGATTACTATGCCAAAGGTAGTGATTCGATTCCCCTCGACTTGGGGCCACCCTACATTTAACTTTGAACACATGGCCTCAGTCTGGGTGTATTTCCATGTTTAGGAAATACACCCAGACGTCCTTGCCTGGTAACCATATCATAGGGTATTCTAGTTTGGGACCAGGACATGCGATTGTGTTGTGTGTGGGGCTTGGACTTTGTATATTGAAATATCAATTTTATTCGAATATTTGCCTATTTTACTTTTTCAATAATGTGGACTTTAGTATTCGAATATTTCAAATATTGAATAAATATGCGTTTTCGAACTATTTTCAACGCTACCGCCATCGGGACGGACAAAATTAAAGGGTAATGCCAACCAACATACTTACTTGTCCATTACTCATTTTCTGACCCTTTTCTGTCAAATTGAAGTCTAATATTTTATATGGCATCTTTGCAAAAAAAATCAGAACAGCCCTGGGCCCTTATTATCAAGCAGCAATATGTTCGGAAGGGTCATCAACGTCGCGCTTGAGCTCGACAATTCACTCGAATCTAGCGACAAATACGGTTCATTTTTGAATAGTTTCGAAATTTCCTGCCACTGAGTAATGAACGCTAAAAATGCATAGCGACAGTAACGATTTTTACGGATTGAGATACGGATTTTTACACTGACAAGCGACCATCACACTACTTCCGAGAATGCTGCATTTTTCATAATAAGGGCCTGTTTCATCAAAGTCCCTTCCACGTAGTTCACAAGTACTGCTAGCCACAACGATGTTATTCGATAGTAAAAAGATGACTTTTTTTAATTTATTTATGTTCACAAAGTAAAAGTCAACTACTGTTTTTAGTAATACCTTCTGAGAACTGCAAAATTATGATCTAAGGAGGAAACAAAAATACTTTTCATCATAAAATCATGAAATTTGATTGTTCGAATAATAAAACAATCGGGTTAAGCTCTCTTGAAATATTCGAATAGTAAAAATGGGCGACCATTACACGCCCAAGACTTGTGTGGACGAAGAACCTCCGGCATGGTAATCCGATATGATAACGCTAGGCCAATCAGGCAGTCACCATCACCATCACCACAGTTTATCACCACTTTTAACAACATATTTTTTTATACCACGGCTGGCCAAGGCCGTATGTGAATGTATGAAACAAGATGTCGTGTCGTTACGCTTATCGTGGAATGTGAAACCGGCCATTGTCGCGAAAGATTCCTCGCTTAAGCCGAGATAAAGTACGCCAGAACTCATTTAGCAAGGCTAATGGGACGCCGGGCGCATAAGCCTGGCATTATCTCTCGGCGAGTTAAGTGAACTCGTGTGTACATTGTATATCTATCTTCTTTGGAGTTTTGCCAATTGTAGAGTGATGTGGAATTTTCTTCTCAGGGGACATATTCATTTGTGTAAGCTTTATTGTTCGTTTCTTTATTCCAATTAACTTTGGCCTTTGCATCTACGTAATGAAAATGATTTATACAGCGTCCAGTGGCATCACTCACACTAGATGGGTGAAGGGACCACTCGGACGCTGCAGTGCCTGGGACATTGTTTTTTTAGATGGAGTAGGCTTGCCCAGCACCTATACCATCCTGACAGCTTAGTCGGCCTAGCCCCCAGGAAAGGCAAGTCAATACGTGCGGAGCCAACCAATCCGCGGGTTTTCTCACGATGTTTTTCCTTCACCGTTAGCGTGTGGTATTGCGACTACAAATTCACAGATGCACGTAACTTTGAAAATAAACAAAGTCATAAGTACATGCCTGCACTGGGAATCGCACCTGGGTCACCCGCTTCCGAGTCCAAAATGTTGACCTCGGACTTCTGTAGACTTCACATTTTTGTTGTAAACTCGTCCGTAACGTAACTGATTAGAGTTTCATCATCATCATCATTCAGCCACAAGAAGTCCACTGCTGGACATAGGCCTCCTCCATGGATTTCCAAAAAGACCGGTTGGAAGCGGCCTGCATCCAGCGTCTTCCTGCCACTTGAATGACGTCATCTGTCCATCTTGTGGCTGGTCGTCCCACGCTGCGCTTGCCGATATGTGGTCTCCATTCGAGAACTTTTCGGCCCCATCGGCCATCAGTTCTGCGTGCTACTTACTTGCAAGTAAAGGTTGGTAAAGCGAACGACAGGTCCAGATGGAGAGCACTCTACACGCAGCCTCGCAGCGGTCACGATCCTAGCATTAAAGGACTTACTGATTGGAAAGGTTGGTTTGCTTTCGACTTTAGGTATCAATTGTGAGCATTCCAGCCGAATTGTATAAGGCGAATATTAGTAATTTATTGCTTTCAGGAAATGTTACAGAATATATAACTGTATTCATGAATAATTTCATTCTTCAATTTATCATTTAGGCCTTTTTCTGTTGTTAAATGTGTTAATAAAGAGTAACTTCCGTTGAATGTTAAATTTAGAGATTAAGTATATTTAATCATTACAATGGCGATTATGGCCAAACCTCTCATGGTTATGAAAACCACGAAGGAGGCCTATGTCCTGCAGTGGGCGTCAGGTGGCTGATGATGATGATGATGACAATAAAATTATTATTAAGTTAAAATCAAATTAGAAATCATGTTTATTTTTACTAATCTTATTTATGCTTATCATTGCCACTTGTATTAAAAAGTTTGGTTTCACCACGTCACATATTTATTCTTCGACAGCCAGAGTGATAACTCTGGCTGTCGAAGAATAAAGATGTGACTCTGAAGAAAACTTTTACTGTCGAGGGTTGATTTTCTACACAATGATGTGTAAAGATCCGTACATTTATTTGGCGTAGAAGCGGCTGAAAATTTGTACAGTTACTAATCGATTCAGCCACTTCGCCTTTACGGGACTATTCCCAAATTCATATCAAAGTTTGAGGACTCAATAGATGAGTGCAGAGAGACGTCTATTTGCTCCTTTATAAGCTACGATTCAGTTTACTTCTGAAGAATTTCATGGTGAATTTTATTTTATCTTTATTCTAGAAACAAACAGTCATTTAAATGGCAAAATAATCTTTAAATAGACCTATAATTTGTCATAATTTCAAATACAAACGTTTTTAAGGTGAGTACGACATCGTTCCAACATCGTTCAGAGATGAACTCTGAATCAAGGATTACAACTTTAAAAACTAAAATTGAAAACCAAACTGTTGAAATATATCGACAATGTGGGTGTCGGTCTTAAAAAAATAAAGTCATTTCATTCTCAGTCATTCAATCAGCCGTTGTTTTATTACAGGTCATGGGCCCAGCACTCCAACAACAACACTCCAAAGAAATTGCTCAAATTATTCTTCTTCTTAACGTGTCGATGACAAAACTATTTTTATTAAAGTCTTTATTAAACAGTTGAGGCCCAGACTTTGCGACGCTGACTGCGTTATCACTTGCAGCCATTAGGTCCTCCTGAGTGCAGGTGTCAGGGCACGCGGGGCACAATGAAGGATGGTTCATCCCTTGACAGGTACCGCACAAACAGTTCAAATTATCGCTGTGGGTGCGAACCCCCACCTGGACGTGTTATCCTTACTTCGGTCGACACGGTCCGCAGCCGGTTCATTTTACGGGTTCCGTACCCGAAGGGTGCCAAACGGGACTCTATTACTAAGACTTCACTGTCCGTCTGTCTGTCTGCCTCTCTGTCCATCTGTCTGTCTGTCTGTCTGTCACCAGGCTGTATCTCATGAACTGTGATAGATAGGCTGTTGAAATTGTCACAGATGATGTATTTCTGTTGCCGCTGTAACGAAAAATACTAAAAATAGAATAAAATAAATATTTAAGGGGGACTCCCATACAACAAACGTGATTTATTTGTAGTTTTTTGCTCGATATTAATAACGGCAGCAGGTAGACGCTTGAAATATTCAAATGTTGTATAGATAATGATGATGAATAATGGTACAGAACCCTTCGTGTGCGAGTCCGACCGCACTTGGCCGTTTTTCTTTTAAGCTCAGTGACTCCGTAATTGATTTTATATGTAAAACGTAACATCTAAGGCTTTTTCTGAAAATTAGTGTCAGCACTTGAGCATGCTCCCTGACGACTTTAAGCTGAGCTTAAGGCCTTGTGCCAAATTTTGTTTTTAAGAATTTTTCAGTTATTCTACTTTATTTAATTTCTCACGATGTTTTCCTTCACAGTACACTACACAAATGCAACTTAGAAAACGTCATTGGTCCATGCCGGGATTTGAACCCACGACCTCTCGAATGAGAAGCCGTCGTTCCACCGCTTCGCTACCACCGCTTGGCTAACAGATTGTTAAGTGAGTTACTGAGTGAGTCAGCACTAGTAGGATAATCGTTTTTTTGTGTAAGAGAGAGAGAGAGAGAGAGAGAGAGAGAGAGAGAGAGAAAGAGGAAGAGAGAGAGAGAGAGAGAGAGAACCCTTTATTGCACAACCAGGTGAAAGAATTTGAAGTACAGTAGCCTCGAAAGGTTCTTCTGTAAAAGCCATTATTTGGGACCGGAAACTTTCCCCGAATTAGATGATAATTTCAGACGGAAACTCATAAAAGGGTAGTGTAGGCCGGTAACCTGATTAAGAGTTCGGTGCCAAAGGCTGGGCCCTATTAGGGGCAATTACCCAGTTTCGGTACTTTAATTTACGATCCCGTCTGGCAAAGTTAAGTTGGTTAAAGGAATAACCTATGAGTCTAACATAAACCGTTATTGGCTATTCCGTAGGTATACCTAACCTACCACCTAAAACTTTTACGAGCATTAAAGTATTTTATGTCTAATCCCACTTTAAATGTACCAAAAATACTCACTAATAGGATGTTGAGAGTCTACAACGGTGGCTTTGAATCTTTTCAATCTCCAATCATCACGCTCGCGCCCTAAGTAAGTTCTGTCGGAGTGTAAAGAAATACGATGACTAATTAATTCTTCATCATCATCATCATCATCAGCCACTTGACGCCCACTGCAGGACATAGGCCTCCCTCATGGTTTTATCCATGAAGGGTTTTGCCATAATCGCCACGCTTGGCAGGCGCATATATATATGTTTGTTTATATTATGTATTATAAGGTTATATTATAAATATTTACTTATTTATTGTTGAGTTTTCGTCTTCTTATGTAATTTTAGTTAAAGTAATTCGTTTTATCCGTTTACTTCGTATGCCTACCAGTTAATTTCTTGCACCATCTGTGGTTGACTGGTAGAAAATGCTTATAGCATTAAGTCCGCCACATTACCATTGTATTTTTTACGTATGTGCAATAAACGTATTAATAATAATAATAGGCTATTTTTAAACTGAGAAAACGCGTATTGCTTTGCATGCATCACAAAAAGAAAAATACATAAATTATATCAATTCAATGATTATATAAAAAAGAGATAAGAACAAAAACAACGTTGCCCTGTCAACAGCTTATGACTTTGATTTCTAACTTATATATTTTGCAGGCATATTATTATTACGTATCGTCATCATCATCATCGTCAACATCATCATCATCATCATCATCATCAGCCATTTGACGTCCACTTCAGGACATAGGCCTCCCTCATGGTTTTCCAAGCTTCCCGGTCTTGTGCCGCCCGTATCCAGCGACTCCCCGCCACCGTAACCAGGCCGTCGGACTATCTGGTGGGGGGCCTTCCCACGCTGCGTCGTCCGGTCCGCGGTCGCCAGGTCAGAACTTTTTCGCCCCAACGGCCATCCGAGCTATGTGCTCGGAGAACTGATGGCCGTTGGCCGAACTGGTTGCATATGTAATTCTTTAATAGTGTAAACTTCGTCGAGCTGCCGACTGCGCATACGCAAGCCCACATGTTGGGTTTTGTTGGCCATTCTTATCGCAGAGGCCGTTCTTACGTGAAGCATGCTGTCTCGCGTACACAATTTAAGTTTTTTTTATTATTGTAATAAAATGAGTAAACTTTTGATAAATCTGGTCTGAGAGTTTGATGCATAATTAAATTACGGACATTTTAAATACATTTTGGTTTTCTTATACTTAGTTCTTATCTTAATAAAGAAGAGTTGTGTACAAAATTATTAATTTTGGAATAAATTTTTCTCAGTCAAAAACTTAGTACAGGTGGGATAAGAAAAATATGCCTGGAATATCCGCAATTTAATTATGCATCAAACCCTCAGACCACATTTATCAAAAGTTTACTCATTTTATTAAAATAATAAAAAACCTTAAATTGTGTGCGCGAGACAACATGCTCCACGAAAGAACAGTCTTTAGATAAATCATTTGAAAACACGTGCAATCGACCCGGCTTGACACATACAAGTAATACAGAGAAGTTTGACTCAGTTGGGGCAGAGCTGGCACCGTTAGCCAGAGGTCGCCGGTTGAAGTCCCGCGGCATGGGTGAAATTTTTGCCTCTAAATAGATTTTTTTAACATACAAGTATTTTAACTATGATAATAATACTAATTATTATTATTTTCGTACTCACACTAACTATATCGGTGTGCGTGCATGCAACGACTAAATAATGTTGAGGAAGCGAAAGTGATGTGTCAGAATCTTGGCAAATGGCAGTCCCTGGTCTCTGCCTACCCCTCTGGGATACAGGCGTGAGTATATATATGTATGTATGTACTTATTACACTCGCACGCTTTTTCGTGTTCATACTTTGAGCAAACAGGGAAGGTGTAAAGGGCGAGCGTGCATGCAACGACTAATGAATGTTGATAAAGCGTAAGGATCGTGGCAAGTGGCAGACCCTGGTCTCTGCCTACCCCTCCGAGATACAGGCGAGAGTTGTTTGTTGTTGTTGAAATCATTATTGTGGTTATCCTCGAGGATTTTCCACAAAATCTTTATGATCTCATTTGTGGGCAGAGGTGTCAATAGAGCGACCCATATCAATCTTAATATAATATGATGAAACTTCTAGGATTATTTTACGGGTCAGGTAGTATCGAAAGTTGAAGCATTCCCAAAGGGGGAAGGCAGTAGGCTGTCATCTCAAACCTTGAGTGTTTAAAACTGACAGCAGAAATGTTAATTAAACCTTACAACATGTGTGATAAAGGTTAACGGTCTTAATAATTAATAAAATGTCGATTCCACTAAAACACTGACGGATTATAACAGGAACTCTATCTTAATAATTTTTATTATTATTAAAATACACCCTCAAAAAGAAGTAAGTAAAGCTGACAAAATGTCAATGGGTAACAAAACTCGGCGCAAGCTGCACGTACGTACAGCGCTTGTTTTTCAGTTTGCCCCGAGCGTATAATTAAGCATAAGTATAAGTAATTAAGCATAAGTAATTTATTGGCTATAAGTTACAGAGACATATCACATTTTAAAAGTTACATATTAAGTTACACACTAACGTAAGTCCCTGACTCCTAAACTAGGGCAACCTGTATCTTAGGAGTCAGTTCCTTCCTTTTTAGATTTAGCACTTTTTGTTTTACGTAGTTATATTTTATCTCTCTGCTAAAGAAAATCTAATGAAGAATTCAAAAAGAAACAAAATAAAGGAATAAAAATAATAAAGTAACTGCCTGCAGAAAGTTTGTGTGTGTGCGCGTGTGTTTGTGTGTGTATCTCTGTGTGTGTGTGTGTGTGTGTGTGTGTGTGTGTGTTGTGTGTGTGTGTGTGTGTGTGTGTGTGTGTGTGTGTGTGTTTGTGTGTGTGTGTGTATGCGTGTGTGCATGAGAGTATGTGTCGAGTGCTCGTATAGTACGGTGAGCCCGTTTTACAAGTATGCATGTCCTGTTTTTATATTGTTACTTTAGTATAGTGAAAAGTGATTCTGTGTCTTTTGAGCCCACATTTGTAATTTATTTTTAATATAGTAAAAGCATTGCAACGTCTAGCTACGTACGAGCATTGGTTGCTATAAATGGCAAAACAAAAAAAGACCGGCCAAGGGCGTATCACGCGCAATGTAGGATTCCGTACCAGGGCGGACTTTTTGCCCGCTACAGAACTAACAACTTAATCAAAGTGATTTTCAATGCAATTCGTATGACGTTTTCCTTTTATAAGTTGGTGCCTATTACTCGACTTAGCCAGCCATGATATCTATCTATCTATACAGCCCATGAAAGACTGTTGTGCATAGGCCTCTTCACAGTCACGCCAACTTCGCCGGTGCCGTGTTAATCTTGTCCATTGTCCTCCTGCCACCTTCTTAATGTCATCATCAACCTGTCGGGTAGGGGGTCTACACACCGAATGACGGCCAGTACTCGGCCGCCACTCTGTGACTGCATTCGTCCACCGTCCGTCTTCTCAGGTAGCTACCAACTTATAAAAGGAAAACTTCCTACCAATTCCATTAAAAACTACTTTGATGAATAGTATTTTCTGAGGTTAAAACGAATACTATACATAATAAAACTGAATTTGAACGGATTTACTCGTTTACTTTTCCATTTTACAATTTTCAGACGTTTCGGTACTTTTGCAAGTGCCGTGGTCTTGGTAGACTGAGGTGACAGGTGAAGTGAAACGTCGGAAATATCTGTTCAAGTTCAGTTTTATTACTTTGATTAATTTGTTATTTCTATAAAGCAGGTAAAAAACCTCAAACACCGAGGTTTTAATATAGGCACATAAACATGGCATGAAAGCGTTGAGGCCCTTGATTGAATTATTATTATTTTAAACTACTTCAACTGCTTTATTAAAGGGCAAAATTAAATTAATGTTCTACAATTCAATATTTGTCTGTTTCTAAATCATTGCTGTATCTCATGAACCGTGTTAGCTAGGCAGTTGAAATTTTCACACATGATGTATTTCTGTTGCCACTATAACAAAAGTACTAAAAACAGAATAAAATAAATATTTAAGGGGGGCTCCCATACAACAAACGTAATTTTTTAAACGCCGTTTTTTATATTAATAACGGCAACAGCTAGACGCTTCAAATATTAAAAATAAAATTAAAAATAAATAATTAAATTAAAATAAAATAAGTATATAAGGCCGGCTCCCATACATCGAACGTGATTCTTTGCTGTTTTTTCTCGATCTTTGTTTGTAATGTTGTATGTGTAATGTGTAGATAATGGTATGGAACCCTTCGTGCGCGAGTTCGACTCGCACTTAGCCGGTTTCTTAATTATAACTGCCCAACAAATATTAAAGTGACATTGTTCATGAAAATAAAAAAACAAAAGAACTTCAGCATTTTTGTTAGCAGTTCTTAATTATGGTGATCAAGAGTTTGTACACCTAAAAACAAAGTAACGTCATTAATTTTCTTAATTTTTAATTATGTAATCAGCCCAAAAACAGTGCCCACTGTTGGGCAGAGGCCTCTTCTCTTTCACGTTAACCCATCCGCCAATCCTTTTATCTGTAGGTATTTTTTAATTACCTACAGATAGATTCTCTTATTTTATGTGGCCTAGTCTTCTGCGGTCAAGTCTTCTATGGTCACAGTCTTTTGTGGTCAAGTCTTCTGAGTGTTGTTATTGATTGAAGTGAGTGTTAATTTTATTTCCAAGGTCATTACATATGCCAGATCTGACCAAAATCCAAGTATCCCCTGTCACTCTGCTTCAAGAGGGTCGAACTATGGCATATAATATGTAGGAATATGTGAGTTTTCTGTAATAAAAATTTTAAGAAAATTTAATGGCGTCACTTTGTTTTTAGGTGTACGTAGACTCTTGGCCACCATATTAAGAACTGTTAAAAAAACGACGATTGTTTTTATTTTTTTTAAAGGTTGCCACTTTAATATTTAGTGGCCGGTTATAATTAAAAATAATACAAAAAGTTTTACTCCTCTTTGAATTCGTATTCCCCTAATTGTTTTGGGCAGTATATTTATTGCTTTGAAACTGTTGCCCGTGACTTTATTCGCGTGGAAATTTTGTTATGTATTTTTCCGAGATAAAAAGTAACATCTATCTCTGTGCCAAATTTCATCCAGATCCATACAGCCGCCCTGGCGTGATTGAGTAACAAACATCCATCCAGCCAAACTTTGGCATTTATAATGAGCATTACACTTATGCCTACGGCATTTATAATGAGCATTACACTTATGCCACACGGAGGCCTATGTCCTGCAGTGGGCGTCGAATGGCTGATGATGATGATGATTACACGTATAGATAATAATAATGCCAGCCTGTAGTATGTGATAAATCTATATAAAGAATCGGATTTAAACGACAATTAAAATATATAAATTTAAATTTAAACATATAAATATAAACTTCGACAGACATTCGTTTCCATAAAATTTTTATTCTGAGCCCAGGTTCAAACACCCCAAACCCTTTTTAGTAAAATGTTAATAAAATATCCTGTATATTAATTGGCAGAGCGGCTGGCAAGGGCAGGATGAGAGTAGTCGAGAACCGTGCTCAGTGGCGTGCAATAAGAGAGCCCTATATCCAGCAGTGGACAAGCGTAGGCCGATGATTATGATGATGATGATTAATTAACTCCGACTTGAGTGTTAAATACGAGTTTGTAAATTACATGACACACCTACGAACGTTATCGCGTCATCAACCTGAGCAAAACAGCTTACAAGAGTTGTACCTACTATCAAAATACGAAGATGATACAATACTTATATTTACCTCAGTGCTGCCAACTTGGCCATATTAATTTTGATACGATTTAAAACATTGTAACACAATCTCCTTTGCAGATGTATTGTGATACAAACCTATGTAGCTTCGTATTCAAAGCGAGTTAGCATAATGCAGCCTCGGCATGTTTCTCTCAATTCCAGTTACAAACTCGCACTTAGCTTGTTACATCGTAGTTTTTACCACAGAGTTAGCACTACTTTGCCCGGATCCCGCAAAAAAATGTGATTTCATATGTTCCGACAGACGCACGCAAACGTTACGGCATTTACAGCATTACGGCGCGTTTTTGTATGCCAAAATGTCAGAATTTGACAATTGATGTACTGGAAAGATGCCACTTTCATTTTGACATTTGAACGCGTTAAAACACGAGACCCGCGTCACCATGCTTCGTCTGCTAAAGTACCTACTTTGTGCTTTAGAAAAAACTGATATTTATTTAGAAAGAGAAAAAGCAAGTCGGTCCGAGCGCACTGAACGTCGTCATAATCAACTAAAACTGTTAAACCGCCAAAACCCGGCTTAAGTCTATGGCACTCGGATGAGAAACTGGAGTTTGACGTTAACAAACTAGCAAACTCAGCTTTGATGGCAAGTTTTAATTAGGTTCGTAATTTATTAACTTGGCATGTTTTTGTCTAACAGGATCTTTGTATTTTTTAATTGGCCTTTAATTTTATGCTAATTTGCGTTTACGTTTTACGATATTAAGGCCACAAATTAAATCTTATCTGCAATCTAGTCTGAAGTAATCTAATCTGCATCTTATTAGACAAATAAACATATTACACATATTTTCATATTTTAGTCATATTTTCTAGGGCCGAATTTCCAACGCAGGTACAGTAAAGAATTGTCAAGCATTATCTTTGGATCTAAGTGCGTTAATGATTTGTCACACATAGGAAGATAGGAACAAAAAGAAGATCTTTTAGCGAAGGGCAAGATACAAAGTTCCCGACAGCGGCTAGTGCGTACGCGCGACTAATGCATGTTGATGAGGAAAAAGAGGTTCGACTGGATCGTCGCAAGTGCCAGAACCTCTCAAGAACACCTCAAGTAGGTACCTCTCAACTCTCAAGCACCCCTCCGGGATACAGAAATTAGTTTAAATGTGTAACAGCAGAAATAATAGACAAAGATAAATTAAGTTTCATTTGAATTTAGACTAATAAATGCTATGTCCTATTACGTAGAATGACCGACATAAAACTTGAACAAAAATTCGTATAATCCGAATAAGTTTTCGAGGGACATTTTCTTTAAGGTATATACATACTGTTATTTTTTATGTGTGTTCTTTTGTGGCAATGTAAATAAATGGTTTCTTTCTTTCTTCTTTCTCTCTATAATTATTATTTGTTAATATTCAACTAAAGTTCGATGAATTCTAAGTCACATCCCACGACCTCCGCGAATGAAATACGTCCATGCAAAGTCAAAGTGAAATTCAAGTTATTTGTCGGGCGTTGTATTTAAATTAACACTCTTGACATCATGACTGAGCGTCTCCCAGGAAATTAAATGGCCCAACGGCAGCATAATGTGTTTAATTTCACAGCCAAATGGCGCAATTTCCGTATCCGGTATGCTTATACCTACACTTTCGCTAGATTTATTCGAATACAGAAAAATCTCGTGTCACGGTGTTTGGTATCGAAATCCTCCGAAAAGGCTTCAGCGATTTTTTAGAATTTTTTTTCGTGTATTTGGTAGGTCTGAGAATAGGTCGTAGGCTAATTAATATGGCAAAATAACGTTTGACAGTTCAGCTAGTAATACAATATTATTATGTAGTATAAGCCTTTAAACGTCTCACTGCAGGGCACAAGCCTTAACTCAGAGAGAGAATACAATGTAAAATATTTTTAAAAAACGCTCATCTTGGATTACTATTTTTAGATTCAATTAATAATGTGTGACCTATGTAGTAACCCTTACTTCTAAAAATGCTCACTAAAACACTCCAATTCAGATTAAGAATTGCGTCACTCCATTTCTTTCCGTGGATGTCGTAGAAGGCGACTAAGGAAATCAATTACCAGGAGACGGGCAACAACGTCTTCCTGAGATTCCAACCGCATACTGTGATCGCCAACCCGCCTGCCAAGCGTGGCGATTATGGCAAAACCTCTCATGGTTATGAAAGCCACAAAAGAGGCCTGTGTACTGCAGTGGGCGCCAAGTGGCTGATAATGATGATGAGAGTTAGTGTATGGCAACAGTATTTGTTCTGGGAGTTTTTTCTCAGACTTAGAAATATTCAGTTTTAGAAAAATTCTTGAAATTCGCGCTTTACATGCTCTACCAACGTCCCAGCCTTCAGTAAATCATTGTCCTAAATAGGAGAATGTCCATTTTATATGGTTTTAAGCTTTATCTATCAAGCAAAGCAGAAAATACTGTTCTGTAAAATTATTCATTATAATTTAAAAAAAATTGTTACTTTAATGTTTTTTTTAAAACTGGTGGAATAAAAGTTGTACTTAAGTGACAAGCTCAAAACCTTTTTTTTTTTTTAAGAATTGCATATTTGTAATAACCCCGTATAATATTCCACCAAAATATGAATGAGCTACAACCGCCCAACTTCCCATCTCAAATAAATAGACAATAATTTTGGAACTCTGCCATCTCTAATGGGATTAGCGGTGATTCGATGAACACGGAAAATATTGTAAACTTCGGATAGCAGGTATTTGGCAAACTATGCCAGCTATATAGCATACAATGGTCATTAGAAATACTAGTACTTTGCAAGTTCCAGCCAGCACTTTCCTTGGGTCCAGTCAGTGGTAAAATTGCCAAAACAATTTCTTAGATACCATGTAGCTGTCGGCCTATTTTAAATACAGTCGACAGCACAACAAACTTCACAAACACGTACTTAGCTACGCTAGGTGAATTTGAAACAAAAAGGTGAAGGTTGACCTGTTGACGACTGTACAGTCGAAGGCTTATTCAATCTAAATTTTCATTGCAAAGTCGCATTATAGTTAAATCGACATGCTGTCTAGTATGTTGAATTTTTATATTTTAACAAGGTAATTTGTGAACCTATATGCTCCTAAGATTCGTAAGTGATTTGTCATGCTTATAATGATTAGCGATCATCGTTGCGTTTTTTCAAGTGCTATTCTAACTAATGCGAGTTACATACAAAATGTAATGTGACTCTTGATTGTTGCTCGAATGAAAAAGTTAACGATTTGGCAACAGACTAAAATGTTGCCCTGTTGAAAAGAGATTTGAAATACCACATTTGACTGCCTCGCTGGTCTAGCTGTTGAGGCGCTTAGCTACCAAAACAGAGGTCGTAGGTTCAATTCCCACTGGTGCCGCTGTACATTTATACTAATGGCCTCAGTCTGGGTAATTTTCATGTTTGTGACGTCCTTGTCTGCCTACCATAGCACAGGGTGTTCTAGTTTGGGACCAGTTCAAGTGATTGTATTGAGTGGAAATTATTGTGTTATCATTATTCGGAGAAAAATACTCTTCTTTCTAAGTCCCGTCTTTCTCCGAATCTGAAGAAGAGACAACATATTTATTTGAATAAATAAGATAGCCATGAGTTTCGTCAACATTTCAATTAAAACTTTAATTTGTACCTATATCAAGATAATAATACTTAATAAAATCGTTGACATACCAAAAAATACGTAACATTTTGAAGAGGGCCAATCTGGCGCCATTATTTCGGTAACTTGAAACGAGCACAAACTTCAAAACAAATAAAACTACGCACATAATAAATTTGCCCTAACATTGACCAAGTCAAGAGCCAGGCACTTACAACGATCGATGAGAGAACCCCACGTATGTGTTAATGGCGATTAAAATTTCCTGTACGGACACGTCGAATCACTAACACAAATGCATCGAATCTACCAGGACATGGAAAGAATCATATAAAATTAATTTGAAGGAACTACCATCTGCTGGCGACACATGTCGTTTTCTCACAGACCAAGTCCGCACTTATTGGTTGAATTGACTTTGACCTGATACACGTCAGTCAGTAGACGGTACATGCGTAATAAGTACGAGTATTATCAATACTGGCACTTCTGTGAATGTGGGTGTTACCGCTGCACGTCTTCAAATATTGGCGAATGCTACTATTGTTGTAAAATCATTAGTAGTGTCTTTTGTTGAAGAAAATGGACGATAAAGTGACCTTGATTCTGCATTGAAATAAAAACTTTAGGAGATTTTAAAATTTTCATTTGTTGAAAAAATTACAAATCTCTGGCAAGGTAGGCTAGATAGTTCTAGATTTATATTTTCGCCTAAGTTTTAAAAGTGATATAAAGAATATTGATATAGAAATATTTTTTTTTAGGTTTAGATCTATAAAATACCATCAGAAACTATAGAAAATTGAAAAAAATACGAAGATATTTTTTCAAATCAGCTAACGAAAATAACAAAACAGACTGATGAATTTACCTTGAGAAACGTAGCCGTCGGAGTAAACGTAAATAGTGCAGGTTAAAATTACTTCTGATGATTTTACAGATGATGACCAAAGTGAAAGCCCAGGGCCTCGTGTCCGACTTGATGCCCAACATCAAATTGATGCAGATGGCCGGGCATTTTCTATTCAACTATCATGCAGGTAAAATGTAATAGATGAAGATGACGAGGACAAAAAAGATCTGTGCAATACAACGACTGGTTCCAAAGCATAAATTACAAAACTAGACAGTGAAAGTAAATTGACAAACATTCTGAAACACACAAAAGCAATTAAAAAGAAAATTATGCAATAAGCGGCATCGTGTTAAAATTCTTTTGTGTGTTTTGTGTGCAACAAATAAACTGTTTCTATTCTATTCTATTCTAAAGCGCTTTTACAAAACGATTTCTTAATTTAGCCTTAAGGCCGAGTTGCACCACTTCAATGTCACATAAATCGTCATTTAAATCGACTTTTGTAGGAAAAGTTTTAGTTAAATGCTGTGGTGCAGCCAGCCTTAATTTTTTTTCTAAAAAAGGTAAATTTAAAGAACATATTTCACTGCCTGCAGATAACACGGGAATGTCCACTCTTCTCCGTAAGGTCTACGCCAGCGTAAATGCCTTTCTTCTCGTCATACATTACCTGTCCATGGTTTTCAATATGGCCCAATACAGCGATGATGTTAACGAGCTCACGGCTAACACCATCACCGTGCTCTTCTTTGCACATTCTATGATCAAGCTCTTGTACTTCGCCGTCAATTCTAAGAGCTTTTACAGGTAAGTTGTCTTACTCTATGTCTTTATTTCGCTTTCAGTCGTTATATTCAGGCTTTTATCGAAATATTTGTTTGCTATAAAATATATAATTAAGTTAAAAATTATAGCTACCTACTTTTAACTTTATTGCACGTAAAATACGAAGTGTTTAAAAATAAAATGTTAAAAAGACAAAACAAAAAAATACTTCCTGCTCCAGCAAAATTTATTTTAGGCATTATTACGTTTGATTCAAATACGTAAACTATGAAATAAAAAAAAAATTGTATTTTTCAGTATGTAGAATCATTAAAGCGTGGATACTGAATCATCCAATTCCTGCGCATAATGAAAGGTGTGACGGGCGCATAGCCACTTATCTCTCGTGGTGATCACAAACTTAGTTTAGTAAAATGGTGAACAATGCCTGAAAGAACCTTAAACCAGTCGGGATGATTTTGCGATGGACATAACATTTTTTTTATTATTTGTTCATTCGGACGTTAGCCAAAATAAATGACTAACTATTTTTATTTTTCAATTCTTCCGAATAAACAAAATGGGCATTGTCCTAAAAACATTTAAAATGGTTTCAAATGTTACAGGGTAGTAAATATAGCAATTACAAATTAATAATATTCACTGAGTTCAGAGTCTTTCTGAGATTCCAACCGCATACTGCGATCGCCAACCCGCCCGACAAGCGTGGCGATTATGGCAAAACCACGAAGAAGGCCTATGTCCTGCACTGCGCGTCAAATAGTCAAATGGCTGATGATGACTGATTTCTTGTAATTTTGTAAATAAGTGTATGACTTTAATTCGACCTTCTATCGTTCGTTGCACACATGAATGAAAGAAAGTTTAGTAGTTTTGTCATTCACTATTACTGCAAAAAACATGGAAAAACATTACCTTAGTGCCATCAGCAACAAACTGTCCATTCAAATCAATTAATAAGTAATTTGTTTTTCGTAGAAAGTGTACCTTTCTTTATTTTCTTCTTATTTGCAATAGAGTAAATATCCATTATGAAACAGTTCCTATTTTGTCTGTTTATAAAAATCTATTATTATAAAAATGTATATGATATAAATGTATATATTGCCGTAATATCAAGTATTATTGTGTATTGTATTATATTATTGGTGACATATTCATTTAGGTATATTGGGCCCCCCTCCTCATAACATACCTATTTAGATACCTTTATCATTTTCTTTTTAGCGCGCCTACCACAATTTTTGCCTCTTCAGTACCTTATGCGAGTTGAGTGGTAGAAAATGCCATTAGCATTAAGTCCACCTTTTGTTCACTAGCGTTTGTGCTATAAAGAATTAACAATCTCTTCTACGTTTACACAGATTAGGATTCTTATAGGAGATTAATAGGGCTCGTATATTTTTCTGTTGAATCCTAGTCGATTACGTACTTTCATGCAATGACGTACTTCCGGTTTCATAAATTCATAATTATTCCTTTTTATTTATTAAAGCAGCCCAAGCCGAAATATTCGGCCCAGGCTCTCAAAATTACCAAATTCCTCGAAAGAAAAAATATAAAAACAGAACTTTTTGTGATAAGACCATGCCCATTCTAAACCGCCAATGATACACAAAATAGGTCCATGTAAATTCCAAGTCATTTGTTCCAGTTATTTGTCGGACGTTATAGCTAAATACTTTTGTTCTGAGCGATACCATAAGAAAAAGACACGTATTTTTATTTGTTAAGGAAGCGAAAATGATCTGTCAGGATCGTGGCAAGTGTCGGTCCCTGGTATCTGCCTGCCTGCGTGAGTTTATGTATGTATGTGTATGTATTTATTAGGAAAACCAACCAGTGCATCATTTACATTAGTAATTAAACTAAACACTTCAAAAACCAATAAATTATACGTTTCCACGACAATATTTAAATCAAGAGAGCAGTCGCTTAGTGGATACAATCGCAAAAATAAACAGCGGAAATGCAGTTATTTTTTAGTTTCTAAAGTCTTACTAAGCATTAAATATGACAATTTTGTAACACGACAACTTAGTACAGGTTTACAAAAAAATAAGGTCGTAACGGTTACAAGCTAGACTCACCTCTTAAAACATTCACAAAAAATACAAAAGGCAGTACACAAGCAGATGTATCGTAATATTTTTACCAACGATACCTATTATGAAAAATACTATGACTAAGAACCTGCTGTTCATTGCGTTTTTAGCACAGAATGAAGCCATTTTTAACAACAACAACAAAGGTTCTTTGCCGAAATGTTGCCGGAGAGGAATGAAGAAAATTAATTTCGGGCAAATTTTAATTAACATTAGAACAAAAGGTTTCTTGATGGGAAAATAATTCCTCACTTTGCCACCGCTTTTCATTTCGTCTTTAACAGCAACTGGGAGAGTTTTGAAATGCGCTCCGGTGGTAAGCATCAAATTATTTTGCGTCTCAAGTAATATATTATGTTTCTATTGTAGAAGTTATATGTATACACAGTTATTTCTAAAATGCGCAATTCCTGTAAAATGTCGGTTCATCACCATCATCATCAGCCATTTGACGCCCACTGCAGGCCATAGCCCTCGCTCATGGTTTTCCAAGCTTCCCGGTCTTGTGCCGCCCGCATTTAGCGACTCCCTGTCACCGTAACCGTTGGGGCGAAAAACTTCTGACCTGGCGACCGCGGACCGGACAGCGTGGGCAGGCCCCCATGTGGGTTAGAGTTTGTTTTTTTTACAATTTCTATTGATTGGATTGTTATTATTTATGTTCGATAACTTTTAAAAATATATCTGAATGTATATTCATGTAATAAATTATAAAATTTTATCAGACTTCCAGTTTGCATAAGACGTATACATAGTTTTACATAAACTCACGCCCGGAGGGATAGGCAGAGACCAGGGTACAGATACATATATTACATATTTAATACCTTTGTATTTTATTTTTCTTTTGATGGAGATTGGCTTCCATACTACATACAAAATAGTGCTTTAGTAAGCGACGCAAAGAAGCAACCAAAAATGCAAATTCCCTCGCTCTCTTCGGTATCACATTCTTTAGTCAAATGTTTGGTAAGAAACAAATTCAAATTTTAATAATTTATTTTTCAATTTTGCTCACATATTAAGGCTGATATTATGTCTGGCATCCGTGCCGGTTGCACCTTCTGACATTCTTACTTTTGAAAAACTGAAATAAAAGTAACGAACAACAATAATGCAACAATAGTAACAAATAACTGCTAGTTAATACTAGGAGGCGGGACCAAACCAGATAGGAACTTCACAAGGAGTTATATTGTTGAATTTGGGTCCCGTCTGTTTAGTAGTTACTTCTCACTCAGGTTGTTGGCATTTTTTGTCAGTTTATTTTTTATTTTTGAACTTTTTGGTTTTTTTTTAATTTTAGTTGGATTTATGACGCTCGCGCAAACAAGACGAATCGGTTGGGATCTTATTTGTGAAAATGTGACTATTGGTTAAGGACTTAGGAGGGAACATAGAATTGGCCATACATATTACGAGCTAAACACATTACTCTCCTTTTGGGCCCCGTCGCACTCGGATAATAATATGCATCCGTAATTAAGTACCAGCCTTACAAAAATGTAGATGTCAAATGAACGTGGTCTCTGATTTCCAAGTGCGTAGGTAACATTGTCCTTAAGATTGCGAGAAAAATTACAGGAATTCTCTTTTAAAATATATAATGAACGAAATAACATCTTCACAGGGTATGTAAGAGAAAGGAACTGGACTAGATAATGCGGCAGTTACAATTTTCCTGGTACTCTAGGATAATACAATTATTATTTACACACAGAAAGTTGGCAAAACATTTTCGGTCCGAAAAATAAACGTGGCAAAACACTTACTCGTTTCTCGTACACTAACAATGTGTTAATTTAGCGTCAACGGTTGGTTTTTTTTTTACTTTAACTAACTGACAGCAGTCGACATTAGATAACAGTTTGATAGAGTACGAGAAACAGGGTGTTAGAAAGATACACTAACCCCAGGTTTCTCATATTCTACCAATTTGTTAAACTACTGTTTAACAGATGTCAGTTTTTATGCGTTATGGCAAAATACAAAATACAATACTTCCGTAGATACTATACTTTTAGCGTCAGAAGTAGGCAAAGAATAAAAAAAAAATACAAATCACAATAATGTAATCTTTATTTCTCAAATAAATTGTATGACAAAATAACTAAAAAGAACAAGTCCAAATTTTCTCTAAGAGATACGGAATAAACGCTAAATAATGCAAATCAAATAAGTCAAATTAAATAAAAAAATAAGTAGTTCACGTGACCAGGGCTCGTAACCAATTACGCAGACAAAGTGCAGATGTTTCTCTCTGGAGCGCCCGCGATCGAATGGAAACGAGCGGATGGAAACTTGTGAGGCACGAAATCTGTGATTTTTATAGGCGGTGGGTTCCCGTAGGTTCGGGGAGATTGCTTGTAATACTAATATTATTTACTGATATCAAATAATATTAGTATAATATTTACTGATTTAGGTATTATATTTTTGTTGCTTACAAATTGATCATAAAAAAATTAGAAACTGTACTTCATTCGACGAAAACACCAACATGTTGACATCTCGGTAGACTTACTGTAAAAAAAAAACATAAATAACCTTTTCTACTTTTGCACAGATTAGGATTCTTACAAGCCGGCCTAAGGCTGTAATTTTTTTTGTGGCAACTCGCAAGAAGCGTCTCAATCGATGACGTACTTTGAACGATGACGTACATCCTTCGTTTTCGTAGACGTAGATTCTTTTTTTTTTAAATTAATTTAAGATGTGTTACCTATCACCTATTTTGTGCCTAAAAATACAGAACTTTTTTTAATACGATAGTGCCCATGAGACCGATCCAACATTGATGAATCGTTTCGAATAAAGAAACCATTGGGCTCTGGACTTTCTTTCTGTGTTCACAGGATTCGTTCCGAGTGAAATTAACGAAAAATGAATTGTCTGATTTCGCCTTCAGCCACATTAGTTCGTTAAGTGGTATAATGACCGACAAATAACTTGAACAAAGACTTTGCATGGAAGTATTTCGGGTCTTACTGGCGCGGGACGTGGGATGAGTCTTGCAATTCTTCGGACTCTAGTTTAGTCAAATTAACAATAAATTTAAGAAAAATAAAAAGAAAGAAATACATTTATTGGGACAAATTAAAACATCACAAGAAAAAAGCATAACAAGTAACATAGACAAGTACAAAAGAAAAACAAGTCACAAAAATACAAAGGAAAAAAATAGAATCGGACAACGAAACCAGATTGCGCAGATTTTGTTTAAGTTGTCAGCCGGACTTTATATCTGAGTGTGTTTTTTTTAATCCTTAGGACTATGGCCGTATGGAATCAGTCGAACAGCCATCCTCTTTTCACGGAGTCCGATGCTCGCTACCATCAACTGTCCCTTACTAAAATGCGGCGACTCCTATACTTTATCTGTGGAACTACGTCATTAGCTGTTGTCAGTAAGTAATTTGTTCTTTCCTTACTCAGTAGTAACGTCGGCCTTCGAAATTCTATTAATAGGATTTATTTTTCTGTAATTTCAAGAATGCGTACTTTTTACTCAACTTTTCGCTCGCGGGGCGCAATAAGTCCCATACAAATCCGTGAGCTCGGAGAACCCAGTCTTAGCTTTATATAGTTTCGTTCAGCTTTGGTTTTCTTCTAGATAAACTGTTTATAGAAATCGTAAACACAAATTGTTCTAGGTCTCATTTATCTCTTTATTTCAAGAAATATGATCCCTATTGTCAATTTCTTCATTTTCATAGTATTCTAAAAGAATTGTTTACAGTGAGGCCAAAGCTGAACGAAATGAAACGAAATTACATTCATAGCTAAATACTTGAACCAGGCCACTAAGTAATTTTGAGCAAACGGCGTTTTTTTTTTGTGAAAAGATATCTATCATCTATCATTATTAAAAGTACTGGCCGGTTGCGTAACACAAAGGCAATTAGAGAAAAACTAAAAAATAAGAAATGCTTGAAATACGCGGGAGAATCAATACGGTAGTAGGCGAGAGCTCAAATGAGTTCCTTTTTTAGTACATACGGAATTTTCACAAAAATTGTGACAGAGGAAGTTACAGTTAAAAGCACTTTTTTTAGTTACACCGATTTAAAAGTTACGATGAATAATAAAAACTGAAACAGTTACATTTTCAATAGATGTCCGATTTTTTTTTTGATGAAGAGTTTGTCATTTTTTTACGTACGTAGGTACCTATTTCGAGTTTTTAACTTACTGATGGCATTGAACTTGAATCTAATATTTGATGACGGGAAGAGTGAAGTGTGTTTTTGTCCATTTTTACTCCAAAACGATCTAGATCTTGAATGCACAACTATGTTTAACAAAAACATTGTAACGTGAGCTGCCGATTGTCTTTTTTCTGGGCAGGCTGGATCACGATAACTTTCTTCGGTGAGTCAGTCCGCTTTATCACCGACAAGGACACAAACGACACGATGACGGAGCCAGCCCCCCGGCTACCTCTGAAAGCCTGGTATCCATTCAACGCTATGCATGGCTCTATGTACATTTTAGCCTTTGGTTTTCAGGTAAGTACGTTTTGTGTTATTCAGCTTGGTTCTGGGTGTAAGCAAACAAGTAATTATCTATCAAGCTCAAGTAATTGATAATATTAAAACAGCAATTTTTTTTTCTTTACTTCATTCAGTTACAAATCTATCGAATGGAATCTTTAGGCATAGTTACTACGATTTAAAATTTTCTAAGAGTAGCTGTTTGCTTTGCGCCTATAGGCAGAAATGGCCTAATGCTATTCCAGACTTTAATCTATCTCTGTACCAAATTTAATCCATATCCATTCTGCCGTTCTGGCGTGATTGAGTAACCAACATCCATCCATCCAAACTTTGTAATTTATAATAGTAATAATAGATACAAATTTTTTCTTCTCACTTTTCAACACCCTATCGATTTCACTTCAATTTACAATCAAATCAACCCCTCTACTCTCGACGCGAATTTAGCCAACTTGCGTTACAATTTGGCCAAAATTTTCTTTCAGTTTCCGATGCCCTCTGAAGTTTCAATAAGATTAATGCTATTTATTACAGCTAGAACGTTGCCTTAGTCGTTATTAATTGTGACGTATTGCATTTAATTGTGACGCAATTTCAACACAATAACGAGAGTAGAAGGCAGACAGCTGTGCCGGCCAGCTGCCACAAAGAGATACCGTTACAGTAGTAAGTTTCTAAATGTTTCTCCAGGTATACTGGCTCCTGTTTGCCTTATTCATTGCCAACCTGATGGACGTGATGTTTTGCTCCTGGCTCATCTTTGCTTGTGAGCAGCTGCAGCACCTGAAGGCCATCATGAAACCCCTCATGGAACTGAGCGCCTCACTGGACACTTACCGGCCCAATACGGCTGAGCTGTTCCGGGCTGGCTCCACTGGTAAAGCTAGAACTGTGCAAATTGTATACTATTTTTTTAAGTTTTTAGAGAGCTAGAATTTGAATCTCGCATCAGCCTGAATTTTTGTCTGTTTTATTTTTTATGTGTTAAAGTTTGCCATAATGCCCGACAAATAACTTGACTGAATTGCCGTGGAACGTGACTCAGGCTTAAATAATCAAATTCAAATTCAAATTCAAATATTTTTATTCATTGTAAAAACAGAATGTTCACTTAATGAACGTCAAAGTTGTTAGTTTCACAATTAATGGATTCGAACATAATCAAACTCCAAACAACAAATAATAAAAAATAGCTCTTACGTATCCATAGGACAAGGCTAACTTTTAGAAGCCATATAAATATAGCCAGCTGCGCGCAACTTTAAACAATAAAATTAATATGAGAATAGGTATATTAGCGACAAAAATACCTTGAAAAAAATATAACAACTAAAATCAACTTGATGTAAGAAAATACACAGTTACCTTATTATTTAAATTATTGGTCATGTAAAGCAATGCGAATTAGTTAATTGAAGTTGCGCGTAGCTAGCTTTATACGGCCCCTTGACTGTCAAGCAGCTCACTAATAGTAGATTATGCATTAAGGGGATAGAGCAGTGTATTATGTCCCGGGCAATATTTTGAACCCCAAGGACGAGGGATCCTAGGGTTAACTCACGAGCGAAGCGAGGCTAGAATCCCGAGGCCGAGGGGTTCAAAAACGCCCGAGACAAACACACTGCTTTATCCCCAAAATGCATACTCTACTTTATATAAACACTGCGAGGCAATAAAACATAAGCCATTCGAATTCTATGAAATGTTTTCATTCTAATTTTGAATAAATTCTTCTTGGTGTAGGGCTCTATGAAAAGTTTATATTCTAATTTTGACGTTTGGTCATGGATTGCAAGGAGCTCGCATATTCAATGTTGATTGCATTCCAAATTCAAATGTCATAATTCCCTAGGGGATTATGAAATTCAGTACATTTATAATGACCCGGCTCATATGGTCTCATAGGACACAAATGACTTGCTTTAAGTTGAGTTTGCATGACACATAATATGCCATTGACGAGCAGGTGTTATATAAAAACATAAAAACTTAACATAACATCAATAATCGAATACGACACCGAAAACATTGCAGACGTTTACCTCGAAAATCCTTTTTAGAAAAAAAAATCTTACCTCCTTTCCCAAACCAGAGAAACAAGAGAAAGTCCCCGAGCCCACCGACCTGGACATCCGCGGCATATACTCCACGCAGAACGATTTCGGCATGAACCTACGCGGCGCTGGTGGGAGACTCCAGAATTTCGGGCCGCCCAACTCGAACAACCCTAACGGCTTGACCCAGAAACAAGAGATGTTGGCCAGATCATCTATCAAGTACTGGGTGGAGCGCCATAAACATGTCGTCAGGTATTTTTCAAGTAAAACTTTCGTAAGCAATAGACTTAATTCCGGATTTAAGCTCTGCGGTTTAAAGCGAAACCTGGTCAGATTACTCCGACAAAAAAATCAAGTAAGAAACTCTGGAATTAAGCTAGGAGGGTATTTTCCCGCAATGAGATTGAAGAACTACGGTGATTAACAAAGCCTATACGAGTACCAAGTCGAAGTGACACGGGGCTGATCTCGTCCGCCGAAGAACAGATAGCCGATAGGGTAGAAAAGAGAGGAGATCATGAGCTAGCAAATGCAGTGTAGGGCGCCCACCAGCTAAATAGCTAAATAGTCCAAATGCACTGTCAGCGGCTGAATGAGGATGGCCAAGGACAGAAACAAATGGCGAGCCTTGGGGAAGGCCTTTGTCCAGTAGTGGACAAATATGGACTGATCGGTTGATGACCTACTTTTTGTTCATGTTGAAATTAGTAGGACTTTAGATGAGGTGATACTTTCACCTCGTCTCAAATTAGTAGGACTTTAAATGAGGTTAAAGGCAGATGAGTTAACACAATAATATAATAGCCAAGAAGTAGAAAGCGGTTGGTAAGGTGTGGTTACGGTCGTGGACAGTCTGATGACAATTAAAAAAAGTATTGATGGAAATAATTTTAATCATATTCATATTTTTGTATTACAATTATATAAATTTTATTATATAGTCAATTAGGTCAGTTTAGTATGTTGTATTTGAAATAAGATTTATATTGTTCCTGAGTAAATGAAATTAAGATTCTAAAAGATAAAAGACACCTTTGGATTGGTAGTTGTCAACGAGTAACTACAGGTTAACATTGGATTGCAAACGAAAAACACAATAGGAAATATGACAAACAAAGGGAGGGTAACTTCTGTTACAGATTGGCTGCATCCATCGGTGACACTTATGGCACAGCGCTGCTGTTCCACATGTTGGTCTCCACCATCACGCTGACCCTGCTGGCTTATCAAGCTACTAAAGTGAGAAGATCCGTGATACTCTTTTATCTTTACTTTAATTTTTAAGTCATAGAGTACTTACTACTAATCTTAGCTCCAATGTGTTCCGTGTTCCCACACTAGGCTGAGCCTGTATCGTGGGCGACGAAAACTGCATCTCTATTTAATTTTGGTTCCTTATATATGTATAAAATTAGCTTATCCGTCGCCTATCTTCGCCCTTCTTCAAAATAGAGAGATGAGGAAAGAGAGCGAGAGACATATTAAATTGATAGAAAATTCTTTATTACGCAAGAAAATAATTAGGGGAGGCGAGCTTGTCAACATTAAAGACCTATTTCCTTCCATCCCATTGGGGTTCCGGATAGAGCCAAACTGAAATTTCGTTCGAAGTTTCAACTCGCCTTTAACCAAACTTGCTACACTGGTGTTGCTCACAAACTCTTTTCATTTCACACTTACAAGTCACATGTGACTAAGCCACAGCTTTCTTTCAGATCGATGGCCTTAACGTGTACGCGTTCAGTACCGTCGGGTACCTCACCTATACCCTCGGTCAGGTTTTCCACTTCTGCATCTTTGGCAACCGGCTGATCGAAGAAGTAAGTTGCGAATTGATTTAATTTGAACATTCGGTTATAGAGGGTGGGCGCGTAATAGTACCTATGGGTGCCTTCTCTATGCTTCATCACCAAAGCACAAAACACAAAAATGTCCTCCCCTTAACGAAATCGCAATGACTATATTTTTGTGATACTGCTTTGGTGCACTTGCATTTAGAGAGTCTAGATACTCACCAGAATGAGTTATACAACAAGTTTCTGCTTTATTCACCAGACAAACCCTCAAATATTCCTTTCGTTCCTTCAGACAGTCAGCCCATACTCACCCACTGCTGGAAATAGGCTATTTCTTTACCACTTCTCTACTTCACTCCTTGTTTCTGTCCTTGGCCATCCTCATGCAGCTACCACCAGCAATCGGCCTCAGATTGTCGTTCTAGCGAGGTGGTGGGCGTTTGCCAGTTTGTAGTCTTCACTCGAGAACCTTTGTACCACATCCACTATCGGTTCGACAGATGTGACCAGCCCACTGCAACTTCAACTCGCTAATCTTATAGGCTATGTCAATCACCTTAGTTCATTCCGTAACTTTCCTAAATCACATTTATCAATCCATATTCCTCTTCTATGTTAAGCAAAACTACACCTTATTTCCGTGACGCAGAGCTCATCAGTGATGGAGGCGGCCTACTCCTGCCAGTGGTACGACGGCTCCGAGGAGGCCAAAACCTTCGTGCAGATCGTTTGCCAGCAGTGCCAGAAGGCTATGAGCATTTCTGGAGCCAAGTTCTTCACTGTGTCCCTGGATTTGTTTGCATCGGTGAGTTGGGTTTTTGTGTCACTAGCATTATAGCACAAGCCGCATTTGTACAACCCATTGCAGGGCATTATATGTCTTGTCTCAGAGAGTATGTGCTTAGTCATAACGCGTGTCCACCACGAATGAGCATCTTATAGTTTAACGGGTATGCACTAGTAAATCAGTAAAACGGGGAATTCACTAGACGGATACGCCTGTCACAGACATGCCCGCCGGACCGTTGCAGTCAGTCTGCCAGACTTGCCCTTTGCTCGTCCACGCGATCTCATTTTGTCTGCGCAGGCACATGTCCGTGCAGACATGCCCATAAGTGAATGCTCATAGCGGGCCGCCTGCTCTCAGACCTGAGACAGCAACCAGTACAGACGTTGTTTTTATGATCCGTGTATCGAGCTGTGCAGTAAGTATTAAAATAAAATGAGTTTTAATGAAAATACTAATAATATTATATAATACCTATAATATAATACAAACAACACACCCTCTCTACACACACACACACACACCTACACACACACACACCTACACACACACACACCTACACACACACACACCTACACACACACACACACCTACACACACACACACACACACACACACAAAGAGAGGAACAAATAACAAATAACTTCTATTAGTTTGATTTTGCTTTTGTTTTTATTTATATAAATTAATTTTCTAAGCAATAGATTATAGCTACGATCACTTCTGTAACTAGAAACTGACCCATCTCATCGGGGAATTGGCACTGCTTGCTATAATACAGGTGTCCAGCCTAGCATAGCAACAGAAGCTAATATAATGTATATGATTCATAAACTAGTTGTAATTATAAATTGTATCAACTCTGTACGATTTGTGGAAATAAATATATTCTTATTCTTATTCTTAAATTACTCTGGAAAGAATTCCATGCGCAAGTAATTGTATATGTCTCCAGGTCCATCAATTTGTAATTCATGGAGAAATTTAATATGGCTGTACTGATTTCTTTTTTAAGCACCAAATTCTTGTCTTTTTCTTATTGTTGCGGCACCAGCAATTATGATATTTCTTCGTCTCGTCGACAACGATGTCAACGAGACGAATAGAAATCATAATTGTTACGAAACAACAACCGTGTGGCTGGGAGAGAGACAACAAACTGATGAGTCTATGTAGTATGGCGACAGATACGCCGGTACAAACTGCACGCGGGCTCATCCGTCTAGTGAATTCCCCGCTTGAGAGACTCTAAGTAGATAAGATAGATGGATAATATAAGATTTAAATTAAAGGAGTATTTATTCAGATACTTTAATAAAACAAGTTAGTATTTAAATTTTTTTCAGATAATCACAAACCATTGAGTCTAAATAGCTTAATGATCATTATACTTGTAATATTGTACCGTTTTACAAGCAATTTGCGCTTACGCTGAGGTTTGAACTACAGGCACTAATACGAGTACGTAATACGGAGAAGTTCGTATAGAGGCTCGAAATTTCGCCGACGCCTGCACTTGCCCATTAGCTCAGTTGGGATTGTTAACTATATGTTTTCGTCTTTCTTGTACGCTAATAATTTGTTAGCGTACAGGAAAGACGAAAAGACGGCCTACCCCCGCTGTCTGGGATACGGATGTAATTTAATTTAGATTTTACAATTGCTCTTATTTATGTACAAGATGTACAAAACCGTGTGGCGCCGGGTAAGAATAGCGTCACACGAAATCAATTACCAGGATACGGGCAGCAGCGTCTTCCTGAGATTCCAACTGCATACTGCGATCGCCAACCCGCCTGCCAAACGTGGCGATTATGGCAAAACCCCTCATGGTTATGAAAACCGCGAAGGAGGCCTATGTCCTGCAGTGGGCGTCAAACGACTGATGATGATGATGATGTACAAGATGTAATCGTACGCGGGGTCCTTTTTTGACCATAACATAACATAACATAACATAACATAACATAACATAACATAACATAACATAACATAACATAACATAACATAACATAACATAACATAACATAACATAACATAACATAACATAACATAACATAACATAACATAACATAACATAACATAACATAACATAACATAACATAACATAACATAACATAACATAACATAACATAACATAACATAACATAACATAACATAACATAACATAACATAACATAACATAACATAACATAACATAACATAACATAACATAACATAACATAACATAACATAACATAACATAACATAACATAACATAACATAACATAACATAACATAACATAACATAACATAACATAACATAACATAACATAACATAACATAACATAACATAACATAACATAACATAACATAACATAACATAACATAACATAACATAACATAACATAACATAACATAACATAACATAACATAACATAACATAACATAACATAACATAACATAACATAACATAACATAACATAACATAACATAACATAACATAACATAACATAACATAACATAACATAACATAACATAACATAACATAACATAACATAACATAACATAACATAACATAACATAACATAACATAACATAACATAACATAACATAACATAACATAACATAACATAACATAACATAACATAACATAACATAACATAACATAACATAACATAACATAACATAACATAACATAACATAACATAACATAACATAACATAACATAACAGATCTCTTTCGATTCCTCAACATTCATTAGTCGTTGCATGCACGCACGCCGGTTTCGGGTACTTTTTATCTTGTTATTGACCAATTATTTTGAAAAGTCACTTCTTCGCAGAATAAAGACAGAACGATGTTGAATGTCCATCTACTTACTTATTATATGATAAGTTTTAAGGAATAATAATTGTTTTTCTTTTTAATGGCAACTCGAATAATAATTGTTAGTAAGTATGTTAGGAATAATATTGAATTATCTATCTTGTCTATTTATCAAGTAGGTATAAGAAACTCCTTGGTAGTGGAACATTTTAACTCAATAACACACAAAGAGTACCTAACTATTCTCAAAGGTCAGTCAGTGATAAATTTTTCCTCCAACCTTCATCCCGACACATTGTAAGTTGTTTACTACGCGAGACATAAAATGTACAAACTACATTAACAAAACAGACTAGAGCTGGAACAAACTTCCCGACAGCTCTAAAAAAGATATAAATGCAGATTCGTTGTTCACATTGTTATTCTTGATTCAAGCATAGGTGAAAGAGGTTCGTGAGAATTTTTTGTTTAGTTTTTAGGGTTCCGTACCCAAAGGGTACTAAGACTCCACTGTCCGTCTGTTTGTCTGTCACCAGGCTGTATCTCATAAATCGAGATAGCTGTTTCACAGATGATGTTTTTTATTTTGCCGCTGTAACTACAAATACTAAAAACAGAATAAAATAAATAATTAAGTCTAAATAAATAAATAAATAATCCTCCCTACAAGAAACGTGATTTTTTTTTTGCCGTTTTTTGCTCGATGTTAATAACGGCAACAGGTAGACGCTTCAAATATTCAACAATTGTTGTATAGATAATGGTACGGAACCCTTCGTGCGCGAGTTCGACGCACACTTGGCCGGTTTTTTTGTTTTGTTTTACATTATTGGTTGACTGGTAGAAAATTACATTAGCATTAAGTCCACCTTTTGTTCACTGTCTTTGTGCAATAAAGAATTAATAATAATAATAATTTTGTATGCTCACGCAATCTACAATCTGTATATCTAAACTCTATTCCGTAAACTTAGTCAGTAAAATGACATTTGCAAGGTGACCAGTTTTTAACAGAAAAATAATTAGGGTGTACACAATCGACATAAAATATCGACTTAATATTTGTTTTTTTCATAGTTGTCTAGCAGGATCACTATGAACTAATATTAGATACTTATACGCGAGTCCAACTCGCACTTGGCCGGTTTTTTTACTTAAAAAGTAAAATATATGGCTTAAATTTGGTGACACTTCAACGCTGGGCGGACTGTATAGAGCACACGAAAAAAGTTGAAAATAAAATGATGAGATTAGACCAATTGATAGATGACGTAGTAGATACATTTATAATTAATATAAACGATACATACAGACGATAATAATTCAGTCTCATCTGATTCAGAATAAAGAAAATAAACTTATCACAAAAAAAAATCCATTCAATTTCATTTTGATGTACTCAATAGTTGTTTTGCTATATCTTAAGCCTTCCAAATATACACAACCTGATTCTTATGTTTATATGTTTTCTATTTCATCAACAGGCTTATAATTTCTATTTCAGAATAAATTAAGAAAATAAGATTTTACGAAAAACATGAAAATATATATTTTAAATGATTTAGCTCACTTCATGTTAATAAAATATACCTAAATATTTTCCATTCTGCAATTTAAGGCCACTTACAACAATAGTACGAAAAATAATTGATTATGTAAACGTATGTACGTAACGTGATTATGTGTACGTTAAATGGATTGACTACATAATGAACATCCCTATTTTAGCTGGCATCCCTTTTCACTAACATGACAGTTCTAATCATCAATTTACTGACTAGAATTAGAAAGAAAGAAAGAAAGAGGATATTTATTTAAATTGTCACAGAAACACAAAGTAACAAGTAACACAACAGAAGACACAAACGTCAACAAAACAGAGATAAAACAGTAATGTATGGCACCCAGCCACCTCGGACCTCAAACGCCTCAGGTGCCTCCGTGACAACAAAAAAGGGGCTCCAACTCAGCATACTTTACTGGTGTGTGCTATGGCTAACCATAGCACCAGCAAAACTGATTTTCAGTTGGGACCATATAAATTTCTCCTTTGGCACCCGGAACGTGGTACATACATACACACATCTCACTATAGAAATACAAATAATAATATCTATATTCATGTATGTACGTAGAAATACAAATAATAATTCCCATGAATATGCTGTAAAATTAAATAAATGGAAGAATGGTACAAAGTTTACTGTCATACAAATAACTTGCAATTTATTTGCGTTTTCACGTCGGATACTGGCGAAGAACAACGAAATAAAAAATAAAAAAACTCTTAAAATAGCTCTAGGCAGTAAGTTTTTGATGTAATTTTGTCCTAAATTGCCTAGAGTCTAGGCCATTAAGGATAAGATTGTTGATCTATTTAACGATGTTAAAATGGTCGTTTTATTATGGTGAGATTAACAGCTACGAAGTATGTAAATTATGATTCGAATTCAGAACTTGAAAAATGTAAATGGTCGAGACTGGTGATGGCTGACCTCTGCGTTATGCTCATGAACGGGTGCTGTTCGTGTGTCTGGCCGCAGCATTGATGTTTTTCCCACTTTTGTAAGAAGTGTCATTTTGGCTTTTAAAGTTATTGGTGGCTATCACGAAATCATATCATCATATAGATAGCTTTGATGTATAAGTTTAAGATGATTTGAGAAAAGATGGTCAGAGTGGAGTTTGTTTTTCCCGCTGCCTTTTCCTCCACTACAAATACGGCCCGAAGGCAGCGGCTAACATAGTAACATAGTACATTGACATTCAGCAAACAGAATGTAAATTCTTTACGTTGAAATAAATTATTGATTTCTGATTTCTAATGTTACTGGTATATCGCTTACTTCGGCAAGTTTATCCTTGAAATAGTTTTCAGAAGGCTTTCTACCAGGTTTCACTAAATAATTAAAGTGTATGTTGACCTTGTTTGTGCAAAAAATATTTTTGGTTCTTGGCAGCGGATTCCATAGACGGTTGATAAAATGCTTGGAAAGGCTCCAAGCGGAATTATACGCAACGCAAGGCTCGGCATAGAGGCTGCGTGTTTTATGACTTTTATGTTATGCCAGTACCTGTTACAATGAATGTTACATACTTACATACATAAACTCACGCCTGTATCCCAGAGGGGTGGGCAGAGACCAGGGACTGCCACTTGCCACGATCCCGAATGATCGTTAAATGAATAATGAATGTAAAATTTCCATATTTGACAAGAATATTTCTATATTTGACAATTGCATGTTCGGGATACTTTTTAGCTGAAAATGTGGGACAGCTCTGCTATTTATAAACGAAATGAGATGAGAACGAGCTTTATGCACTAAATATTTTATAGGCCAAGCTAGGCGAGACAAACTATGCAGATATATATTGCAGTGGACAGGTTTTCTTCTCAGAAAGCGGACTTAAGAGGGGTCTCACGAGGTGATTCCCACACAAAGTTCTCAATGTAACTTTAACATTATGTTAAGACGGCACAAATCAAGGTTTGTTCAGGCTTCGAATTTATAGTAAATTAGTAATAAAGAAATTAGAGCCTCATAAGAGTTTTCGTAGAAAAATTTGATAAGGCTCAAATTTCGTTTTGATTACGTTATATTTTGTATTTGTAAGCACCATCAAACCTCAATTTGATTCTAAGCCTATTGGTGAAGTGTTATTGCATTCCGGCAAGTCGTTTCTAAATTAAAACCAAATTACATTTGTATCGAAATTGCCGCTTGAGTAACCCCCTAGTATGAAAAGAGCTGCAGCGATATATGGCTTATCGCTTGAGACAGCGATATATGAATCCTGGAATTCGCAATGAGATATTAGTGATTAAGTAAAAATAAACTGTAAGGAAAAATCTGTCACATGTCATCAATGTTAATTGCTGATTCGGCGAACCAAAATTGTTAAGTAGTCTTTTTAATTTACGTCTCAACTACAAAATTGGAGAAGAAAAGACGTCACCCACGCGGTAGGTTTTTTCAATGTATGTGAGAGTTTAAAAAGTTTGAAACACTTTTGAATAACGGCTTGGGTCTCGGTATAGCACACACATTTGTAACACGGCCACGTTTCAGACAAAACTTTCTCCAGACTCGTATAAATTCCAGTTGTATTATATCTACTGCTCAAATGCTCAAGCACAAACTTGGCAGGCAAGCCTCTCTACACTAAAAGAATAATAATAATGTACCGTTGAATAAGCGGAAAAAGCAAACTCATACTGTAGAGAGGAAAAGTTTATACGCTTGCAAGTTTATATATTATGTTCCCACATACTCTCGTATGTAAACTCCGAAAGTACTCAATCGATTTCAAAAAATCTTTCATCAGTATTTAGAATGAACCTTCAGAGTGGACATAAGCCATAGGCTAATCCGTTTACTGGTAGTGAATATATACAATAATATCTAATATATAAAAATCTCGAACTCTTCCATAACGGCTTCACCGATTTTTATGATTTTTTTTATGTATAGGTATTTGTTAGGCCTGAGAATAAGTCGTACGCTAATTAAAATGACAAAACAACGTTTGCCCGGTCAGCTAGTAATATATAAAAATCTTGTGACACAGTGTCGGTTATCGAACTCCTCCGAAATTTCCTCCTCCGATTTTTATGAAATTTTTCTTGTATATTTAGTAGGTCTGAGTGTAGGTCGTAGGCAAGAACGTTTTACCCAACATCCTTGGTCGTAGGCAAATTATGGACTAGAATAGAATATGAATATGAAATTTCTATTCATAGCACAATACATTGTGACTTAATGAACTTCAAATCTAATAACTTTAGTGTTCTTAGTTTCAGCAAAGTAGATTATATAAGGAAGAAACTGACAAAGAAACTACACATTTTACTCTTTTCGAAACAGTTGCATTTTTAACTTACATACAAAGTTCGTAATATTAATCCTGTGTTGAGTATCATACACGATCGTCCTCTAAATACTTATTTCAGAAATGACAAATTTACCTCGTTATATTTCTATATTTAATTTATTTCGTTGACAAATCGGCCAGGCGTGCCCATCGCGGGTTGGCGATTTCAAGCGCTGAGGTATGTGAATAGCTCAGACACTCAGGTTTCCTGACGATGATTTGCTTCACCGTTACCGGGTGGTATTGCTACTATAACTTCACAAATGTACATACCCATAGAAAACATAGTCATAGGTACATGTCTGCACTGGGAATCGAACCTGGGTCTCTCGCTTCCGAGTCCAATAATCTACCCACTAGGCTACCACCGCTATACGAATTTATAATAATTGAAATGTTTTGACTCCAAACCACTGGAGACGGAACTTTTTGTTTGCCGACTGGCTCTGGCAGAGTTTAATAATGTTTTGAAATTATGCAATATTTTTGTAAAACAGTTGGAGTTCACTTTGAATTGAAACATTCGCTACGTAGAGTAAGAGCACGATGATCATAAGTAACAAGTTGTTTTCGTTACAGTGAAAAAGGGTAAATGGAAACTCGAATATAATGAAAACCAAGGTGGAAAATGGTCTTTATATCTGATCATATCTGTCAAGAGACGTCCTATTAGTTGTAAGTAAGCAGCCTATTGACGTCCCATTGTAGGGCACAGGCCTTCTCTCAGAGAGAGTGTGGGCTTAATCCCCACGCGTGCCCACCGCGGACAGGCGATTTCAAGCGCCGAGGTATGTGAACACCTCAGACTCTCAGGTTTCCTCGCGATGTTTTCCTTCACGGTTAGCGAGTGGTATCGCTACTATAATTTCACAAATGTACGTAACTTAGAAAACAAAGTTATTGGTACGTGCCGGGATTAGAACCCACGACCCGAATGCAAAGCCGGCGTTCTACCGAACCACCGCTTCAGTAATAAGTTCGGTACGAAACCGTTGACGAAAAACCATTTTCCACTTTTTGAGTCCGTTCATTCTCCAGTTTCTTCTCACTCTGTCGTACGGTATTTTTTATTAAAGTTCATGCATAGATACATAAGCTCACGCCTGTGTCCCAGAGGGGTAGGCTTAGACCAGGGTTTATCTGACAGAGAGAAACTTCTTGCTGTCAGAAACAGCTTCACGATGATGAGGTGAAAGAGCAGGCACGCCGGATGTATTTTCTTTCGTACATTTTATCGTTTCTGGTATACTCTAAGATTGCGATAAGACCGCCATCATTATCATCAGCCATTTGACGCCAACTGAAGAACGTTGGCCTTCCTCATGGTTATCGAAGCTTCCCGGTCTTTTGCCGCCCGCATCCAGCGTCTCCCCGCTACCGTAACCAGGTCGTCAGACCGTCTGGTGGGGGGCCTGCCCACGCTGCGTCGTTCGGTCCGCGGTCGCTAGGTCAGAACTTTTCCGCCTCATTGGCCGCCAATTGTATACCATTTCTTAGATATAAGAAACCATAATTCATAATTTAATTTAGGTATATAACACCTGCTCGTCAATGGCATATTATGTGTCATGCAAACTCAACTTAAAGCAAGTCATTTGTGTCCTATGGTCTAGCCGGGTCATTATAAATGTACTGAATTTCATAATCCCCTAAGGAATTATGACATTTGAATTTGGAATGCAATCAACATTGAAAATACGAGCTCCTTGCAATCCATGACCAAACGTCAAAATTAGAATATAAACTTTTCATAGAGCCCTACACCAAGAAGAATTTATTCAAAATTAGAATGAAAACTTTTCATAGAATTCGAATTGCTTATGTTTTATTGCCTCGCAGTGTTTATATAAAGTAGGGTAAGCATTTTGGGGATAAAGCAGTGTGTTTGTCTCGGGCGTTTTTGAACCCCTCAGCCTCGGGATTCTAGCCTCGCTTCGCTCGGGAGTTTTTTTTTTTTTTTTTTTTTTTTTTTATTTTTAATTAAGCACAGTGACAAAGTTATACAATATATTCCCTTCTGCCAAACTGTATTGCAGTTTAACGGCAGACACTCTCAGTAAATAATAATATGTTGAGATACAATTCTAAAATCTATTATTTTTTTTTTTTTTTTTTTAACTTTTAACTTTTTAACTTTTTAAATTTTTTTTTAGTTAACTCTGTAACTCCCTCGCTTCGCTCGTGAGTTAACCCTAGGATCCCTCGTCCTTGGGGTTCAAAATATCGCCCGAGACATAATATACTGCTTTATCCCCTTAATGCATAATCTACTATTAAAGGGCTTCACTGAATAACACTAACGCCACTAAGGGAAAAAATCATAAATCTTTTTCTACAGATCGTTTCTGCATACAGATTGATCCCGCGTTAATGGTCAGGTGACTCAGTCGTTATGGTGCTTGGAGAATTCTGTCATTTAGCTACTACTTATGGAACACTCTTTGAAACAGTATGTCATGCTCCTTTTGTCAAAAAAAAAAAAAAAGATTTGATTTGATTTTGATAGACAGAGAACCCTTTATTGTACATAGAAAAGGAAAAAGTGTCTGTACAACTCTCAATCATGTTTATAGTTATTTTTAGGACCCACGACCGAGAAGCTAGGATCATGGACCGCGGTCTAGATGGCATTTATGCCAATAACGGCTGTTTTGGCTGCAATGCTATCGGTTCTTTGCCTTAGGTTCACGGCCATGGGTCCTAAAAGTCACTATCAATGATTGATTGAGAGATTGTTCAAACACTTTTTGCACATTCGAGCAAAAAAAAAATATGTTTTTTTTTCACTACCACTAGTGTTACTCTATGGAGCCCCTTGACAAATTGTAAGTCTTCCTTCCGGCTGTGCCCTATTAATCTAGGGGTATACTACAGGGCGTTGGTAGCCTAGTGGGTAGAACATTGGACTCGGAAGCGGGAGACCCAGGTTCGATCCCAAGTGCGGGCGTGTACCTATGACTTGGTTTTTTAAGTTATGTGCATTGTGAAGTTATAGTAGCAATACCACACGCTAACGGTGAAGGAAAACATCGTGAGGAAACCGGAGTATCTGTTCCTATTCACATACCTCAGCGCTTGAAATCGCCAATCCGCGGTGGGCACGCGTGGCGATTAAGCCCATACTCTCTCCTTGAGAGAAGACCTGTGCCCTACAGTGGGGCGCATATAGGCTGATTATGCTAATATACTGCAAGGCAAAGGACGTATCTCAAAAAGAAAGTATCCCATCTTGGATTGGCGACCTCGAGGGCTCAGCTGTGTCCATTTTTGTTCATTTTTTTCAGGAATTCAGGAACAGGGTTCTCAAGGGTGCCAACGGGAATACATTAATATCCCAATTCAGATCAATTTTTAATATTTTTCAATTTAAGATTAATAAATCAATTCAATTTAACGTACTATTATTATACGAATATGTATTTGTGATATTGATTTATTTATATATTTACCAATACCACTCGCTAGCGGTGCCGACAAAGATCTTGAGGAACAGAAACTGGCGTGTCTAAGATTTTTGAGTTAAAACTTTCATAAGCCCTACACAATATTAGCTTAATTCCGGATTCCCTTACTTGATTACTTGAAAATGGTCGGACTCTTCCGACAAATAAACACGTAAGTGAATTCGGAATTAAGCGGAATAGTGTCTAAGGTGTTCACATGCCTCAGCGCTTGAAATAGCCAATCCGCGGTGGGCACGCGTAGTAATTAAGCCCACACACTCTCCCAGAGAAGGCCTGCGCCCTGCAGTGGTATATAGACTATATATAAAAAAAATATACAGCGGTACGAAACCCTCAGTATGCAAGTCTGTCTCACGCTTGACCGTTGTTTTTTTAAAGCAGGGCATGTCTCTTTCCAGGTTCTGGGTGCCGTGGTTACATACTTCATGGTGTTAGTGCAACTTAAGTAAACTGCTTACGTCTAGGCTTGAAGAGCCTGACTTGGGAGCGATGAAGAATCCACACGAAGTTATTTGGGATTGCCGACGGACAGTGATTTTATACGGCACAGTCTGTGTTCCAAGTAGTGTACAGTAAGACCTCTGTTAAAGAAAATGGCCGGTCCTACTGTACGGTGACGGTAAGTGCACGATATTTTCTTCAAGCAACGGCTTGTCCAGGTTGTAGTAAATAGAATTGTGAATGTAGTTGTCGGGTCGTTAAGGTTATCGTCCAGTGTGAAACCGGCAATTTTCTCTTTTTTTTTAATTTATTAACTTATTTTGGTATCGCAGAGTTTTAAATTTTATAAATTATTCGCCAAACTGCGTGGCAGTTTGTTGGCGAATTAATCGCACTCTTTTAACATTTTTTTAAAAATAGTATTAGGTAATAATAAACTAAATTTTAAAGTTTTAAAGTACAGTCGATAGCAGATCCCCCCATACATGCTTACTCTGTATTCGGTCATATTACCAGTGACTATGCAACACAATGCAAAGGCCGATTCTGACGGAGGTATTACTACACAGGTTGTTATGAAGTCCCCATACTTGTTTAAAGGATTATATTCGTTTCTATTCGTCAATACGGATTATTTTTACTACGGACAATAATTTCAAATGCGAAAATTTTTTTTTAACTGTTCTGTGTCTTTTAATGCCATAGTAAGTTATTTTGTTTTTGCTATTTCGTAGTTTCCACATAGTAAAAGTTTTGTATATTGATAAGTAGACCTACTTTTCTTGGATAGACATAGGAATTCTGTTACACCCTATATAGACACCTTATAAACCAGCTGCGTTTATTTATGTGAACTTGAAAAAAAAGCAAAACGTCAACTTCTAAACAGACAGTGGTTTGACTGATTTTATCCACTTACTGCGACCTGGATTCCGAGTCAGACTCGCGCACGAAGTGTTCCGTACCATTATCTGTACAGCATTTGAATATTTCAAGCTTTTACCTGTTGCCGTTAATACCGTTAATAATTATCGGGCAAAAAATCACGTTTGGTGTATGGTAGCCCCCCTTAAATATTTATTTTATTCTGATTTTTTATTTGTTACTATAGCGGAAACAGAAATACATCAGCTGTGAAATTTTCAACTATCTAACTATCACGGGTCATGAGATACAGCCAGATGACAGGCGGACGGACGGACAGCGGAGTCTTAGTAATAGGGTCCCTTACCTTTGGGTACGGAACCCTAAAAATGAGGTGTGCAAAACAACAGATTTAGGAGAGAATAAGTTATCTACATTTTTTTTTATCTGAAAGTACTTGTTTACCTTGGCTGGGGGTCAACTGTCCTTCTTCTTATTTCGATGGCAAAACAATTTTCATCTGTCTTTATTATACAGGGCGGCCCAAAAAATAGTGTCAAGCGGAAATCCAGAGATAGAGTACCTCTAGGGGTACCCGAATCACCCCCATGTATGTCCAAGTCACTTAAAATATTTAGTGAGTTATAACTCGAAAACTAAAAAAAATCGCGGAACATACGTGATTCGGGTACCCCTAGAGGTGCTCCATCTCTGGAATTCCACTTGACATTATTTTTTGGGACACCCAGTATAGTTGCGGCCCAGAACTTCAACTGTCCTGTGGATCGAAAGTGGTTTTGAATAAAGTTCTTTCGGACAAACGTGAATCGGTAAGACGTGGTGAGACAACGGTAAGTCGAACTTACGTTGTACAGTCCACACGCTGCTATAACCTGAGTTTTCAGTCGCCAGCCAAGAATTTTCTACACGTTATGTATTTTTATTTTATTTCCTTATTAGGGAAAACAAACAGAAGTACAATGTAATTTAAACAGTTAACTTAAACGTATCACTCAGACTCCATTTTTGAAAAGAGGCAGGTAATTTGAGATTTCACAGTAATACATTTTTTCAACAATAAACGATAGTTACCGAGTCAAATGCGCAGAGCAAGTTTCGCCTCGTATAGGTAATAATAACCAACATGAAATGATCTGAAAGATATGATAGTTAAGTGTGGTTTGAAAAATATTTGCATCATTTAGATATTTCTGATCGAAATCTACTCATGTCTACTCGGTACAGCCGTTTCAATTTTTTTTTGCTAGATGAAACTGGAGCAAAAATTCGCATGTCTTGTTATTTCCACTAGTGATCTTAATAATTGAATTTGAAGTGTGACTTGATTTGGGCTGTATACATCTAGTATCCATAAAAAATCATCGAAAATAAAACAACTGAACCGTTTCATGACTTCATTCACTGTATTTACGAGCGATATTGCGAAGTGAATAATAGAAGAGGCACTGGCATTTCCTGCTCTGACAACCTCCAAGTTTTGCGGGCTTATAAAGTTGAATGGTCCACATAAATTACGGCTATATTCGAGAGGAACGCCAAACTCTCGGAACATTACGAACTGTCATGGCCAATCAGACTTAATTTGGTAACTTCAAGACAACAGTGACCGCTTCTCAAAAAGTTTGAGCCTGCTATTTCGAAGGACGAAACTTCGATTTGAGTTTCGGGATTTAACATCTGACGCAAACTTGTCCTGGATTTGCGCTTCTTTGTGACATTCCGTTCTGAAAGGACGAGTTTTCGGGTGATAAACTGCAATAGAAAATGTTTACAGCGGCTATTAATCAGGAGGATTAATCTCCTTGAGAGCGATATTAAAAAAAAGAAGTATTGATTTTTACCAAATATGTCGCCAGATAAAGTTTACGCTTGCATATATAAAGAAAGAAAGAAGAAAGAAAGAGGATTTAAATTGTCACAGAAACACAAAGTAAACATAAAGCTACACAAACAAAAGACACGAACGTCAACAAAGCAGAGATAAAACAAAACGATCGTGAAGATGTACGACGTCACATAGAGTTGGACGATATATTGTTCCACCACGAATGTGCCCATTCAATAAACTTGCCTTTTCTCGAGTCAACTAAAATCTGTGTAGATTTTTGTACCTACTCTTTAATCACGAAAGTCACTAGCTACACTATCTAGTAGCCATCATAAAAAGCAAGAAAAAAAAAATGAAAATTATATATCCAACCGAAAAATCATTGGCCCCGAGTCTAAAAAAATCGTGAGTAATTTATCATGCAAAGTCACTCTTACAATAATGGACCGCGTTACGCAGAAAAATTCCAACCCACAATACGTAACTTGCGAGAAAAACTCTTTATGTATTAAATAGTTTTATTCTATGTTTTTGTTTAGACGTTTTTATATTTGTATTCGCTATAATATTAAATGCGTCTGAATAAAAACCTGAAAAAATCTATGTTATTCATAATACAGCGTTTTTCTCGAAAGTTACTTATTGTGGGTTGGAATATTTCTGCGTAGCGCGGTCCTATTATAAGAGTGACCTTCCATGTTACTCATTAAGGGCGACTTACACCAAGTCAATGGATAAGTAAGTAAGTGGAGAAATAGGTATCTAGGGATAAACATAATGTAAACAGCTGATTGTTAGGGTGTCAGTAATAACCGAGTTAAGGTAGTATTGAACATCACAGTCGCGTTTTTTGTATTTACTAGTTGACCTCGCAACCGTTGTTTTCCATATTAATTAGCCTACGACCTATTCTCAGACCTACCAAATATACACAAGAAAAATAATAAGAATCGGTGAAACCGTTTCGGGGGAGTTTGATAACGAACACTTAGACACGAGATTTTAATGTTATAGGAGACAATAATCCATGGACCTTTCATAGAAAATGGTCAAAAATCAACATTCAACGCCAAGAATTAAGTACTGACCGCATATAAATCTATTAATTTTGACTTAGACTCCCAGTAGAAAATAACGTCAATCAGTTTATATGTTAATTTACACCATTGCACGATATCAAATTATGCCTTCAAAAGTGTCGAGAGTAAACTTTGAATTATTTGGAAATTGAATTGTGACTTTAAAAATAAATTTTAGTAATTTATAAGTTAACTAAACCTGGTCTATCAAACTATGTAGTCTATGTTTTCAAAGCAATGAAGACGGAGAGCTCCCGTAAAGAAGGAAATAACGTTTTTTATTCCTAAAGTTAAGTTTCACTTTAAATTGAGCACCGTCTTAAAGTACGAAACATATTTTATTTTACTTTAGTAAACTCACTTTTAAATGTTAAATAATGGTATATTGCACAAAAATACTCTTATCCTACTCTAATCAACGGAACGTCTATTTTAATAATTTCTTTTACCCAAGCCTAAGTTAACTGCATATTATGAGATGTTTTAGAGGAATCGTATTTTTATAACACTGTTAGAGACTTATTTGTAAAACGTCAATTCCGCTAAAATACTTTGAAAACGGAGTTAAACAGGAAAAGGCTTTAAGTCCGTGTTAAGTGTTTTAGTGGGTTCGATTCTTTATAAATGCTTGTGTATAAATGATATTTTATTTTTAATATTTTAATCCCTAGATAAAATGAACTGGGCATCATTTGCAAGAGAATATTAGTTGAATATGAAAGCAACCTTAATTAAAAAGAAGAACGGTTGTTTTTGTAACAAACTAATGATTGTTCATTAATTGTCTTTCTGTACAACGATGTAGTCAATAAATGTTTGTTGTATGTTACTACTTTGTACAAATTACTACTTAGCTAACGGTTTAGGTCAGATCTAATAACAAATAATGTATTGTCAAGCTCATACCCTCTTTAAAAGACGGACTATTGGGTATTGGCTTAACTGGGCATGGACTTAGCTATGTGGTTTGTCATTAAAAACTTCTTTGGAAATAAATCAGTTCCATCGTTTTCTGTTTGTTTTATTGTTAACTACTTATAACAATTTGATATATATGGGTTAATTTCTTTCTACTTTATTATCAATAAGTTTTAAGTCGGTTATATATTTTTCCGGAATATAATCTATTTCTGTGTCGAATTTAATTCTGATCCGCATGCTGCTTTAGCGAGATTGAGTAACTAACATATTTCTATTGAAACTATTTCTTAATTCTATTATTTTAGGCAGTGGTAGCCTAGTGGGTAGAACATTGGACTCGGAAGCGGGAGACCCAGGTTCGATTCCCAGTGCGGGCATGTACCTATGACTTTGTTTTCTGAGTTATGTACATTTGTGAAGTTATAGTAGCAATACCACTCGCTAACAGTGAAGGAAAACATCGTGAGGAAACCTGAGTGTCTGAGCTATTCATACACCTCAGCGCTTGAAATCGCCAATCCGCGGTGGGCACGCGTGGTGATTAAGCCCATATTCTCTCCCTGAGAGAAGGCCTGTGCCCTACAGTGGGACGTATATAGGCTGCTTATGCTTATGCTACTTATTTTGCAGGAACTTTTGACTTACCTATTTTCCATCAGACAGGCAGGTATTTACTACGAAATGTTGCGTAGCGCTAGTCATAGTTGCTACGCCGCGCGGCGTAGCAGGTTGCTACGCGGCTTAGCAGCCTCCGAAAGTTATGATAGCGACGCTTAAGAGGCTCCAAGTAGTAGAAATACCACCAACAAGGAAAATAATCATATCATTTTTACGGTTCGAATTTGCAAAAAGTGTCTGAATCATCTCTCAAACATCTCTCGTCAATCATCTCTCAATAATTTATTGCATTCCACAAATTTAAACAGATGATATTTAAATATGGATCTCTGTGGACCCTGTAGGGCACGCAAATAATGTTTGGGAGCCGCGATTTTTTTGGGAGCCTTGTTCGCCGTTTGAACGGCTCCGTAAATATGGTATGGTTTTAACTAAGGCGACGATGGATTAATCTCAGAAAAAACATTAGCTTCATTGTAAACACCATCCGTTTTCACTTTTACCGCTGCCGCTTAAGTAAGTATTCCTAAATATTCTAGTCGTTATTGAAGTCTCAACTCATAAATTGACTGTCCCGACAATTCCACTTCTCCCAAAATATATTGGGAGGTAGGCAACGTCACGCGTATTTTCGACTATTTTATTCTGCCCCATACTCCTATTCCCAACACCTGTCAGTTGTTCAAGGCTGGTATTGGCGTGTTAACAGATAAAAGGTCCAGTTTTATTAGACGACACGTAACTAAGATAACTTTTGCCTACAAAATCATTTTTGTGACTAGAGACAGCTGGAGGAGTTTTAGGGGGCGTTTTCGAACAAAAAATACCTAAAGTAGGTATGTGAGTTTAATAAATAATGAAAAACTATTTTTTCTTCTAGCAAAGCGCTAAGGAGTATCATCTGACGGTGTCGTTTGGGTTTTACATCCAGTAAAGATTTTCTTACATTCATTTAAAATTTATACATCATTGCATACAAAACATTAAACAGGACATTACATAAGAAATAGCGTGTACAAAGGCGAGCTTATCTCCATATCTCAGTGACTGTTAGTAAAAGAAACATTCTTCACGCACTATAAAAATATCGGTGACTAGACTTTTTTGAAGAGCTCGTATCTTGCAGACAAATGTAACCTCCTTCTTATGCGAACTTTTTAATTACCTTACTAAGCATGGAGGTCATTGAGACCGAACCTCTGTACATTTTAGGCACTTTTCGTCGGAATAATGTGTCCTACCGTTACCTCTATACGTTTTTTTTCACATTTACTCTTCCGAATATAAAATGAGGCGGCAGAAATGGCTGCCAGGAGAGTTGTAAACAATATCCAGGCAAGGAAAAAGGAAGATTGTTGAAACAGACATGTAAATTGGAGTGGTACGTATTGGCGCAGCGAGTCCGCATAGCTTAAATAACCGGCCAAGTGCGAGTCGGACTCGCGCACGAAGGGTTCCGTACCATTGTCTATACAACATTTTAAGAGGCTCGAAATTTCATCGATGCTTGCACTTGCCCATTAGCTCAGTTGGGAGAGCGCTGGCACGGTGAGCCAGAGGTTTCGGGTTCAAGTCCCGGCATGGGTGGAATTTTTAGCCTCTAAATAGGTTTTTTTTAACATTTTAATATTTCAAGCGTCTACCTGTTGCCGTTAATATCGAGCAAAAAAAATTACGTTTGTTGGGAGCCCCCCTTAAATATTTATTTTATTCTGTTTTTCTTATTTATTGTTATATTTCCGGCAACAGAAATACATCATCTGTGAAAACTTCAACTGTCTAACTATCACGGTTCATGAGACACAGCCTGGTGACAGACGGATGGACTGAAGGACGGACAGCGGATTCTCAGCAATTACCGTTTGGGTGCGGAACGCTAAAAAGGTTGGGTTTATTTTTGTTTGTGTTTTTTTCATACTTTTTACTGACTGTTTACGCTTTCATAGAGAATAAAATTGCACCTTAGAAATACGATTATAATTGTTACTCTTGTCATTTTCTAGAATAAAGGGGCTGCAGGGAGATAACCAGCACCTCTAATAGAAAAAAACTCACATCTTTTACAATACTTTTTTTTGTGAAAAATTAACACCACCAATCAGGTTGCTACGCGGCTTAGCAGCCTCCGAAAGTTATGATAGCGACGCTTAAGAGGCTCCAAGTAGTAGAAATACCACCAACAAGGAAAATAATCATATCATTTTTACGGTTCGAATTTGCAAAAAGTGTCTGAATCATCTCTCAAACATCTCTCGTCAATCATCTCTCAATAATTTATTGCATTCCACAAGTTTAAACAGATGATATTTAAATATGGATCTCTGTGGACCCTGTAGGGCACGCAAATAATGTTTGGGAGCCGCGATTTTTTTGGGAGCCTTGTTCGCCGTTTGAACGGCTCCGTAAATATGGTATGGTTTTAACTAAGGCGACGATGGATTAATCTCAGAAAAAACATTAGCTTCATTGTAAACACTATCCGTTTTCACTTTTACCGCTGCCGCTTAAGTAAGTATTCCTAAATATTCTAGTCGTTATTGAAGTCTCAACTCATAAATTGACTGTCCCGACAATTCCACTTCTCCCAAAATATATTGGGAGGTAGGCAACGTCACGCGTATTTTCGACTATTTTATTCTGCCCCATACTCCTATTCCCAACACCTGTCAGTTGTTCAAGGCTGGTATTGGCGTGTTAACAGATAAAAGGTCCAGTTTTATTAGACGACACGTAACTAAGATAACTTTTGCCTACAAAATCATTTTTGTGACTAGAGACAGCTGGAGGAGTTTTAGGGGGCGTTTTCGAACAAAAAATACCTAAAGTAGGTATGTGAGTTTAATAAATAATGAAAAACTATTTTTTCTTCTAGCAAAGCGCTAAGGAGTATCATCTGACGGTGTCGTTTGGGTTTTACATCCAGTAAAGATTTTCTTACATTCATTTAAAATTTATACATCATTGCATACAAAACATTAAACAGGACATTACATAAGAAATAGCGTGTACAAAGGCGAGCTTATCTCCATATCTCAGTGACTGTTAGTAAAAGAAACATTCTTCACGCACTATAAAAATATCGGTGACTAGACTTTTTTGAAGAGCTCGTATCTTGCAGACAAATGTAACCTCCTTCTTATGCGAACTTTTTAATTACCTTACTAAGCATGGAGGTCATTGAGACCGAACCTCTGTACATTTTAGGCACTTTTCGTCGGAATAATGTGTCCTACCGTTACCTCTATACGTTTTTTTTCACATTTACTCTTCCGAATATAAAATGAGGCGGCAGAAATGGCTGCCAGGAGAGTTGTAAACAATATCCAGGCAAGGAAAAAGGAAGATTGTTGAAACAGACATGTAAATTGGAGTGGTACGTATTGGCGCAGCGAGTCCGCATAGCTTAAATAACCGGCCAAGTGCGAGTCGGACTCGCGCACGAAGGGTTCCGTACCATTGTCTATACAACATTTTAAGAGGCTCGAAATTTCATCGATGCTTGCACTTGCCCATTAGCTCAGTTGGGAGAGCGCTGGCACGGTGAGCCAGAGGTTTCGGGTTCAAGTCCCGGCATGGGTGGAATTTTTAGCCTCTAAATAGGTTTTTTTTAACATTTTAATATTTCAAGCGTCTACCTGTTGCCGTTAATATCGAGCAAAAAAAATTACGTTTGTTGGGAGCCCCCCTTAAATATTTATTTTATTCTGTTTTTCTTATTTATTGTTATATTTCCGGCAACAGAAATACATCATCTGTGAAAACTTCAACTGTCTAACTATCACGGTTCATGAGACACAGCCTGGTGACAGACGGATGGACTGAAGGACGGACAGCGGATTCTCAGCAATTACCGTTTGGGTGCGGAACGCTAAAAAGGTTGGGTTTATTTTTGTTTGTGTTTTTTTCATACTTTTTACTGACTGTTTACGCTTTCATAGAGAATAAAATTGCACCTTAGAAATACGATTATAATTGTTACTCTTGTCATTTTCTAGAATAAAGGGGCTGCAGGGAGATAACCAGCACCTCTAATAGAAAAAAACTCACATCTTTTACAATACTTTTTTTTGTGAAAAATTAACACCACCAATCATTTCGCCCATACTCGTCCACTGCTGCTGGTCTTAGACCTCCCCAAGGCACACCATTTCTTTCTGTCCTCGGCCATTCTCATCCAGCCGCTGCCAGTAGCCTGCTTTAGATCATCGGTCCAGCGAGCTGGCGGTCCGACTAAAAAGAAGTGAACGAGATTTATAAGGGAAAGAGTACCGTTTTACATGGTTCTGTAATGCGCAATTCAGCCCGAAAGGATGTTTATTATAAATGGCCTATAGCAGACCCAACTTTCGTCGGATCGCAAAGAAACACGCATGAGGGTGCGCGGCCCTCTCACCAACCTCCCTTGATAAATTCCCCTTTCGTGTCTTAACACAGTCGTGCAAGACACGTCCTAGCCTAACGAAGGCTGACCCTAATTCCGACGGACAAACTTATTTCTCTGTTTGCTTCAATCAAAGAAGGGCGGTATAGAGAAGACACGTATACGGTGGGTAGGGACCCTAGCTTAGGTATATATAATTCCATTCAGCTTTTGTACACATGTAAACAAACCGCTAGTGTTAGAATACGGGAAGCAATATTATGACAATAAAATTTATTTTATAGAAGTTACATACCTAGATAGAAGTTGGACTCCTCCATACATCACATTTCTTTTACCATCTTCAGATCGTGGTGTTCTTAGTTTAAGTTTGTTTTTGCGTTTGCTTCTCAAGTTATATTGAGGTGATTTGACTCGCCTTAGGTTTATATTAGTATGTATATCGTTCTTCAATATTTTTTTTTATTCTGAAACTTTAAACAAAGACCATGGCGATTAACGGCTGAAATTTGAATAGACTGTTTTAAGTGCCGACCGCTCGCTACATTTAAACTTTAATTTGAACTTCCGAGCGTTGTGTCTTCATCATCAACCCATTATGTCCCCACCGAGGGGCACGGGTCTCTTCCCTGAGGAAGGTATAGGCCATACTCCACCACGGGGGCCAAGTCCGGATTGGTGGAGGCTTGTAGACTAGTGGCTCGTCTACTGTCAGAAGTTGTCAAGCCGCCCTGAGGCCTCTGACTTGGCTTAACGACTGCCATCTATCGACGGCAGCCGGCACCAACAGCTTAACGTGCCTTGCGAAGCACGGAACCGCTCGGAAAAATGCCACTAGCGTTAGGCATAGACGGCGACCCATCCATGCACTGAACGCGCCCTGTGTTGCTTAACCTTCGTGATCGTTTAAGATCACTCAGGCAGCCGGGGCTACGAGCGATTCTTAATTAAAACTTAAAACCCACTTATAAAGTTCGGAATTAACCCTCGCTCCTTGTCCTAATTGGCAAACGCATAATCGATTAAAATTGTTGTGTCATCAACGTCTTAAAATAAGATAAGATCAGAATATTCTTTATTGTATTGTAGAGCACATGCCGTAACGTACTAACATCTATGGTAACTTTTACTAACATACTTTACCTGTACTGTAACTCCTTATACATATAGGTAGCTACAAGTTACTTAATTTAAAATGTGTTCCACTTTCTGCAGTCTTAAGCAGCAACTCTGAGTTCCTCCCGTCTTCCAGATCGGGACTAGATGGTTTTTGGACGCCCCGCCTTCCCTCCACGTTCCCCGAGGTCGCCACGAGAGGCCTTGCCTGGTTGGGTGTTGATCTGACGTACTGTTAGGTTTATTGCCTTTATACATAAATTTGCGTACATTAGTATTCTCGCCACGCAGTGTCTGATATAAAAATTCCAGTAAGTAAGTGCATGCCGCGAACGGTCGAGCCCACTAACTTGATGTAAATGATAAAATTTCAACAGACAGACAATGAAGTCTTAGTAATAGGGTCCCGTTGGGTACGGAACCCTAAAAATTGTCGTGGTGGCAACAACGATTAGTAGATTAGAATAGATTAGAACACTTTATTGTACACAAGAGAAAACAAAATACATTAAAGGCTTACATGTCTAAGTTTTGCCGTATACAATTGGCAATCTCTTCTAGACAACCTTAGGATAGATAGAACTGAAAGATGAAGAGATTATTGCTTAAGTGTCATTTATGATTGAGCTCAAGTTATTGTGTGAAGTTCCAGTATAAACATAATCTTCGGCCACGCGGCGTCGGCGTGAAGACAAATCAGCCTTGTAAGTAGCTTTCGTGGGATAAGCGCTCTTGGGGTAGTCTCCGGGGAAGAATAGGGCTCGCAACCACAAGTGACACAGCCAGAAGACGCTTTCATCCACTGTTAACTGGACGAAGTTCCGCCTGTCGACTTTTACATGTGAGTTTTTATGTTTAAGTAGCTCCTTTCCTTATATAAGTAGTTCCTTAGTTTTAAGTTTCCCTTATCAGTACAGTGGGTCCACCCATCCCGCTCGTTTATGGTCCCCGGGCGATGAACCTTGGGAGCCCTGGAGCCAGCACATTATAACCAAGATATTTATTTGAGTTTTCTCGGCTTTATGATCATTAACAGTTCAAAATAATTGTTTTTATTCTTTGCAAAATCACCGTATTCAATAGCTCTACTACAACTCTACTAATACGCAAGCACTCACTTTTTAGCCGACTGCGGCGGAGCCCAAAAGGAGGGTTATGTGTTTGACTCGTAAGTATGTATGTATGTAATCGTAAGTATGTCCAATTCCTTATAACTTCTCAACCAATGGTCAAATTTTGACATAGGGGTAAGATATCAATCAATTCGTCGTGTTTGCGCGAGTTTCATACGAAATCACTAAAGACTAAAATAAAAAAACTGAAATACAAAGTAACCAACGGTCCGACCGCTATACCTTAATTTGACAGTCATTGCAATATGACCAGGTTGGTCCTGCTTGTTTAGTGGTTAATGCTTAGCAGTCGGGTTTTTGGCTATTTTTATTTCAGCTTTTTACTAATAATGTGAACCCAGTAATAGTAAAAAATTACAGAGATCTGCCAATAGATTCGACCTAATGACGTTAATGATGATGTTAGACCTGTAAAATGTGATTTAGCAGAGAAGACGATCAAACTCGTGAATCCCTCGATCCTTGGATAATAGGTAATGTTTTCTATTAAAGGTACTTTGTTTCTATTATTCGGCGCTTTGAAACGCTTGTCTGACATCTGGCGCTGACTGGAAACCAATTTTTGCAGACGTAACGAGATATAGGTTTTTCTCTTATTTTTTTTTATTTAGGATACAAACAGTCAAACAGGAAAAAATAAAAGGTATATGTATACAAAAATAGACCTGGAGGTCCATTAAGTAAACAAAATCGTAATATTATAAGCATGCAATCTTCACCAGTTTTGATTTTTAGTATTTTAAACTAAGTATTGGTTGCGGTACTTTTTTTTTCGTAATTGTTATTTTTAGCGTTCCGCAGTAAACAAAGACATTTATTATACCAACAAGATACATCACGGAAACAAAATAAGCAGATAAGACAAGGAACCCTTATAGTTTCGCCTTGACCATCCGTACGTTTGTCTGTCTGTACTAGAGAGCTGAAATTTGGCATAGATATACATATTTCTCACCCCCTTCTGGTTAAACGGTTGATTAAAAAACGTAAAAAAATTCAAAGCAGTAGCACTTATAATGAACTTTATGGGAAAACTATCACGGCTAAGTAGACTTTACTAGTTAACGAGTAATAGGCGACCAACTCATAAACGGAAAGCTTTGTACAAATTCCATTAAAAAAAAAAATTGATGTAGTTGTTGGTTCTGTAAAGCAGGTAAAACCTCTCTTTCTACTGAACCCTATACGGCGCGTGGCCGGTTTGTTATTACTGCTCATTTCATAACAACTTTGTGTATTTTTCACTCTCTCTTTATATTACATATACTAGCTGACTCGGCAAAGTTGTCTTGCCATATTAATGAGCCGTTTTCAGTACAAATTCACAAAGCAATTCATAGATGGCGCTTACAGACGTGGCCATAGAAGAACGGCTGTCAAAATTAATCTGCGCTAAGCAAAATTTGACAGACGTGTCCCTGTTCTTGTATGTGCCTATAAGCGCCATCTATGAAGTGCTTTGTGAATTTGTGCTGAAAACGGCTCATTAGCCGACGACCTATTTTCAGACCTATCAAACATACGCAAAAAATTCGCAAAAATCGGTGAAGCCAGATTAATCGGTTTCGGAGGAGTTCGATAACAAACACTGTGACACTAGATTTATATATATTAGGTTATAAGTGTCATTTTTGTGTTCAACCTCACGTAAAATACTTCTCCTTCACTAATTAGAACGCCACCGGGAGGTTGTAACGATATTGATAGCACGAAAAGAGAATTTAATTTTGTACTCCGTAGTAGTACGGCGCGGGTGAAAGGGTTCGAATTAATAGCGTGAAGATTTTGAATGTCACGTAAGCAGCACCTTAATTAATTGGAAGAGTTTCAATTAGGATATAACGGAAGGCTTTCTTTTCATTATATTGACAGTAAAATTTGTTAAAGACGCAAACAAAATTCCGAGCGCGCTTTCCGAAAGCGTGTGTTGTGATACTCGCACCTACAAAATTAATCCCATATTTGGAGACCGTACAGGTCCACCAAATCTCAATTGAATTGATACAGTCATAAAATGTGGCAAAAATTCTCACAAAAACCTGAACGGAGAAATAAATTCCACTGGATCAATTCAATTGGATCACAAAAAAACCGGACAAGTGCGAGTCAGACTTGGACTTGGACATACTACAAATAGTTCAGGAATCGAGTCTCCTGAATTTTAAAGACATAATATAAGACGATATTACTTGCCAAATTTCATTTTTGATTGCCTTGAGTATCGAAATAAAAGTTTTTTGCAGCATAAACGGCCGCATCTTTTTTTCACGTTAACTTTGAAGTTTGATTTTTCACAGTTTTAAGGGACTGCAAAATTTAAGTATATGGTTTTGATTTCAACTCGATACCTTTACGCGTTGCCGAGATAAAAGGCCTTGACCGACATACGGACGAACAGAAAATAAAGTGATACTTTGACGGTTCCGTTTTTTTCCTTTTGAGGTACGGAACCCTAAAGGGGCCATTTTACCTCAATCTAGGGAAGGTTTAAGTGACATTTGAGAAAGTAGTGCAATTTAGCTTAAGGTTGTGTGTGTTTTCTGAATACATTTTCAACGGCAAGCACAATAATTAACCAAAACCCTTTCTGGCTCACCTCTGCTGGTAAGAGCCTTTTCAATTACGTGTCTAATTTCAAATTAAAGAAGAGATTCTAATCAAAGACTTCCGCTCCGAGAGCCCCCCTTCCGGTACAGCCTGAGCTATAATTAGAGGCTGAAACCGTTGAAGCGTGAGAAACGCCTCCCAGATTTTAGCAAAGTTATAGGTACATATGGCGTCACAAAGATAGAGTGATCGTGGGTTCGATTCCGGAATACGAATATCAAAAACTTTGCTTTCTCAGTTCAGACTCTAAAGACAAATATTCTGTGGAACCCGGAGATTTCATACTTGGGAAATCTGTTTATGGACGTAGAAAATCTCAGAAAAATTAAACGTTTGATAGGTTTGAAAAAATGCGCATAAATAAGTTATTCTGGTAATAAGTAAAAAACAAATTCGATTATTTTTTTTTTCCATGGAGTTTTAAACGTTTTCTGATAAGGTTGCAGACTCATAGACGCTATTTAACGAAAGAACTCAAATATTGATTTGTATACATAATAATGTAGGCGTCACGAACTACTTTTGACGTCACCGTTTGCGCCCATTTTTATGGTGCATTTTAATATTCTACCACGTCACTAGCTTTACTTTTCGTCGAGTTATAGATAGATACCTAGATAGAGAACACTTTATTGCACAACCAGGAGAAAGAATAACAGACAATTTCTTATGTTTAAGTAGTGCTATACGTGGTATACGATCGGTGGCCTTATCGCTTGGAGCGATCTCTTCCAGACAATCTTTGGATGGAGTTATATTATTAAAAGGTTTGTAAACCAAAAACTTTATCACGATTATTTATTTTTTAATATGGCATCAGTCTTAACGCTGAGTTCTCTGAGCGCACGGATTTGTATGGGTCTCATGTTTGCAATCTTTTTTCATGCTATAAAGTTTAAAAAAAATTTTTTTTTTTTACATTTGAAGTACTAACTTTTAAAGAGTAAAATTTATGTAGAACACTAGGTGGCTCTGACTATATTCTTTATCGCGGTATAGTCGTGTCCATAATAATGTGAAAATGCTTGGCAGTTTCATGATTTCCTGATGGTTCCCGTTAACATAATTATCTTGACTAAATGTGGAGTTTCTTTGTTAGCTTCTATTAATTGTGAAAATAACAAAGTTGACGTTTCTTAAGTAAACATTCTGTTTTTTAACGAATAAAAATATTTGAATTGAATTGAATTAAATTAATACGGAACTCATGGAACCTCTGAAATATACAACTAAAAGGTGACTATGTTGAAAAATTAAATAACGTTTGATGAAACTTAATTGCATCTTATAAATTCTCACTGCTTATTGAACCCCCCTAGTACATAAAGAAACAAATATAAAGACGTCATGTCTTTGTATATGTTTATGTCGAAACATATATCTTTTTTGAACTCGGTTAAGACTTACGTATTAAAACGGGATTTTTACCACGATATCAGACGAGTCGAATTTTATCCGAACCTTTACAATATGTGACAGTTTGCGTCAGAGAGAGTATGATAGCATTAAAGCCTTCGACACACTGTAAGTGTGCTGATGTTTTACTGCTTCCAAATATAAAGTTGGAAGGTGTGTGGCAGGCGTTAAATGCGACTTTATATTTAAGTCGCAAATCGCGTCAAAAATCGCTTGGCCGTTATAATCAGTGTTGAACCGGGCAACGAGGAAGTTTTAATGGAATTCTCTTTGGCACTCAACGACTGCTTCCATTTTGCCATTTTGGGATACACAACTTTGCCTCAAGCAAAGTTTGGTTAATCAAAATATGGTATTTGATAATTTAAACCGGTTATGCCTAAATAGCGGTGGTAGCTTAGTGGGTAGAACAATGGACTCGGAAGCGAGAGACCCAGGTTCGATTGCCAGTACGCGCATGTACGAGTACCTATGACTTTGTTTTCTATGTTATGTACATTTGTGAAGTTATAGTAGCAATACCACTCGCTAACCGCGAACGAATACATCGCGAGGAAACCTGAGTGTCTGAGCTATCCACTTACCTCTGCGCTTAAAATCGCCAATCCGCGGTGGGCACGCGTGGTGATTAAGCCCATAATCTCTCCCTGAGAGAAGGCCTGTGCCCTACAGTGGGACGTATACATATAGGCTGCTTTTGTATTCATATGCACAGTCAACAGTACATAGCCGGTACATATAATCTGCCGAGATTGTGGCTAGTAGCAGACTCTGGTGTCTGCCTACTCGTCCGGGATATAGGCGTGAGCTTATGTTATGTTACTGATAGTTATCTTTGGGAAACATAGTAAAAGCGGGTTTTTGTGTTGTTAAAAGCTATATTGGCCCTCCATCATTGCATGATGGTCCCAAAACTATAAAAACCGGCCAAGTGCATGTCGGGCCACGAGCAGTGTGGGGTTCCGTAGCAGGTTTTTTTTTATTGATATTGGAATCTTATTTGTATTACACTATCATACACAACTAACAACTTCTTCAAAGAGGTGGAAATGTAATTTGTACAAAGTTTTCTTTTTATAAGTTTGACGACTAGGTATAACCCGTTAACTTGTAGGTAATTGGCCTGTATTTCTTCACGTGTCTACAAACAGCCATTTAGCCAGGAGATGGGGGCGCGGGGCGCTCTACTCCAATAGTTTTTTTCGCTTCAAAGCTTAATATTTTGATGGTATTCCTTCACTCACAATATTTTTAAATGACCAATCGAACGAAACTCCACACTGTGGAGTAGACGAGAAAAAAAACATATCTCACTGAGGTGTAGGGGAGGTATCGAAAGAAAAGGATTTAATTCTACCATGTTGTCGGGGTGATTAATCTGTATATCTATGCCAAATTTCAGCTTTCTCGTAATAATCGTCTCTGAGCTAAGCCACAGACAGACAAACTGCTCCTTCTTAACTTATTTCCGGATCAACTTACTTAGTTTACATTTTGTAAACAAAGTAAGTGAAGTCGGTTTTTTTTATTAAATAATTATTTCATCTCACCACCAATTTTCTAAGCTCAACACCTTTTGTCAACTAGAATACGTCGGGACCAAGACGTGTAGTTGACAGCCGGCAACTAATCCCTTCACAGTGGCATCTTTTTTCATACAAATACCCTCATAACGTAGGCCTTCACAATGGGGAACTTGCAACTAACTTAGATTGGAGTGACATTGCTTTTATACCGTAGAACAAATATTATAGAAACTTAGGAAAAATTAAAAAATACAAATATTTTTTTCAGGGTTTTCGGGATCACAAAATGTGTGAAAAATAGAGTTACTATAATAATAAAAACTTATTGAATTTACTTTTTTCATTTGAATCTAAATATTTTCTTACAAAGGTGTACACATATTATTTTACTAGATAACTCAAATATTGATAAACCTTTCATCATACATTATAAGGTGTTACGTGCAAGTTATGACGCCAAAGTTTGAACCCGATTTGTATGGTACGTTTTTGTACCACGTGACTGTGTCGACTTTTTTAGAGGTTATATTATGAAAAGTATTAGTCGTAGAAAAAAAAATTACATTTATTTATCTTTTGACACAGCTTCCCCGATTATATTAAAACATTTTTTAGTGCAAGTTCAAGTTTGTTAACGTATAGCAACAAGGTTGCAGATTCTTCTATCAGTAATGTTGATTCTTCTTTCTCATGAAGTGTTTAATATCAAGGCTTGCCACAATATCCAGAGGTGTAATCTAACCAGCTTATCTTGGTCTTGGGTTCTATACAGAGTGGGCAAGGACAAATGTCAACCAGTTGCGCTGGATGGTAGTGATGAATGATTCCAAAACATTCCCAGACAAAACAAAATAATTGGGGATAGAACGATTGAACATCTCAGGCACTCAAGTTTATTCAAAACATTTTCATTCACGGTAAGCGAGTGGTATTGCTATAACAAATTCAAAAATGTAACTACGTAACTTAGAAAACTAAGTCATTGGTACTTGCCGGTGTTCGAACCAGCAATCTATATACCTTCTAGATATGCCTTTAAGGTCAAACTTAGGGGTTATTTGTTGAGTATCCAGAAAACATGAACCTTTCTTTCTTTTCCAGCATTAAATGCTACTCCTTCTAATGCTGTCACGCAATAACGGACGTTATAATATATATATTATTAAGTATAACTTTTTTGTTCACGTTCGGTGGAAACTCCGTGATTTACCAAAGGCCCGTGCTGAAAATCAGTGCTGTGGGCAAAACCGCAGCGTATACTGAGCTCGAGGCCATTTTACCGCTGCATAGACATACCCTGGGTCCCTTATTGTTTTGGGATTATTTTTGTTTTTGTTTTTTTTTTCATATTCAATTGTTTGTCCGTTTTAATCATTGTTAAATGTATGTCTTTGTGGTGTTAAATAAATGTTTTTCTTCTTCTTCTTTTCTTCTTCAATCTCTTGAATGAGAAGTAGGAGTTCTACCCGTCGCACTGTCATCGCTCATATATTGTATGATCTAGCCAATTATATTGTTACTAGCTGTCCTGGCAAACTTCGTACCGCCACAGAATCCGTTCATACGATTCTTGCACAACGCCATCTATTTTTATTAAAATACAACGTTCGCTCGCACAGCGCCATCTATTTTAAACTTTAAATAAATATTATCCGACGGGAACGCATTATAGGAATATCAGTATGCTATGTCTCAATTCAGGTTTTTGTCTATCTGTGCGCCAAGTTTCATGTAAATCGGTTCGTCCGTTATTGCGTGACTGAGAAAACGGAATATAAATTGATTAAATTATAAAACGTTAATTATAAAAATTAAATTGTACTTAATTAAATAAAATTGGAATTTTAATTGATATTGAAATTTTATAGAAATTTATCAAAGTTCAGCATTAAAATCGTAAATTATATGAAATCAAAACCCATTTTTAAGGCATAAATTAAATGTTTATAAGTAAAGTAAATTTTTTCGAATATGTTAAGCCGTGCGTGCGTGACTGGTTGGGAGTTCCACATTTTAATTTAGTTATTAGTTTGAAATTTATGTGTGACAGCGACTGCTTTGCAGCTGCCAAGACTTTTGTTGGTCGATAAGTAAAACTTTTAGGTGTTTCTTGAAACTTACAGTGGTCATTAAATATCGTAAGGGTGGAGGCAGGTTGTTCCAGATCTTTGCAGCTGCATAGCTAAAACTGCTTCTAAAGCCCGCTGACGCTGACGTATTAGCATCAGGTTCAAATGCCTTCTGCGAATATTGCGAGTATAATTTATCATTTGCCCAGATAAATTTTCTAAATAAGAACCAAGGTCTCTTTCTATGGACAAACTTATGAACTAAATTTGCCAAGTGCAGGTATCTTCTTGCTTCCATTTTTAGCATTTCTTTTGCATTTTAAAAGGGTGTAACATGTACCCGCTTTGGAATGGAGAAGCAAACCTTGGATTGCTCGTTCTGTCTTAGCGAAGATACGGGGGCCATTGACTACATCTCCAAAATTTAAAATTGATAGCACCAGGCTTTCCACAAGCATAATACTTATCTTCTCTGTTAGGTACTACAAAACCTTGAGTCTGTAGAAAGCGTTCTGTATTTTTTTATCAATGTGTTCTTTAAATCTCAGATCAGAATCTAATTTAATAGTACTCATGTACCTAATTTTTGTCAAAGTAAATTATTTGATTTGGTTTTTCTTCCATTTTGAACGAGTGCTTCAATTTGAGACCAAATTCATATTATACAGAAGGTGTGTACTGATTAGGGAATTGAATTGAAAACAACTTTATCCTCGAGTCATTAATTATAGTAATATATGTGAAACCTTTTCGCAAAAGTTATTTGGCCATATTAGCTTAATTCACCTGGTACTTCTGGTGCCTCTGCTTGTCTAAGGCTAACACGCTCCGGGAATCTTAATTAGGTGTTTTTTGTTGCTTTACATTTGGCACGCTATTATTCTTTTTACGAGCGTCTATCTTTCGAAGATATTAGGCTTTCATGTGATGTCACTATGTGGATATACAAACATTTCATAAGCAACCCAGTCTACGCACGCCGGTTTCGGGTACTTTTTATCTTGCCCTTTGCTAATACACCCCTATTTGGTCGAAGTATGTCCGTCTGGGTCGTCCCTTACCGGCCCTTCCACCCACATTCGCTTGATATATTTGTTTTGTCAATCTTTCTTCCTTCATCCTCTCCACATGTCCAAACCAACGTAACACTCCTTTCTCAATTCTAGTCACTACATCCTCTTTCAGTCCACAACGTTCTCTAATCATACTATTGCGTATCCTGTCATTCAAAGTTACACCAGACATACTTCTCAAGGACCTCATTTCTACTGCATTAATCCTACTTTCTTGCTTCTTTTGCCATACCCAAGTCTCGCTAGCATACATAAGTGTTGGGACCAGCACTCCATTATAGATAGCCAATCTTGCTCTTTTGGAGATCGTAGCAAGTGGCAGTCCCTGGTCTCTGCCTACCCCTCTGGAATACAGGCGTGAGTTTATGTTAGGTTATGTTAGAGTATTGGCTTAATCACTACGTGTGCCCACCGCGGATTGGCGATTTTATGCGCTGAGGTATGTGGATAGCTCAGATACTCAGGTTTCATCACGATGTTTTCCTTCACGGTTAGCGAGTATACCACTCACTACTATAACTTCACATTTGTTACATAACTTCGAAAACAAAGTCATAGGTATGTACCTAGGTATGCCCGCACTGGGAATCGAACTAGGTCTCTCGCTTCAGAGTCCAATATTCTACCCACTAGGCTACCACCGCAAATATACAAAGATATTATATAGATTTATGTAGCCAACGGTAGTAATAAAATATTGTTAAATAGGATAGATTAAGCGTTATCATCATATGAATGTATACAGGGTAGAGCGTTGGTAGCGTATCTTTAGAAGCTGGCCTCACATTCGGGAGGTTGTGGGTTCCAACACGTTATACTTTATACCCGTTAAATTTACCTATATGCTGAGTTCGTAGGCATAGTAGGGTCCATAGGAAATAAATGAGGTTATCATACTTCGGGGAATCGCCGAAATTGTTAATTGACGTTTGAGAGTGATTGAATTTCACACGCTCTGCAATAATTTTTTTCAGATAAAAGAACTGAAATCTAATATAACCAACAATGTGACTGCTTAGCATTAACTACTAAGCAAGCAAGACCAACTTGGGTACCTCGCAATGAGTTACATCGTTGTATTTGGGCCCTTTTTATGGAACCAAACTAATTTTTTTGGGTCCCTTTCTGGAATTTTGTATTTTTTGTGTTTTTTAATTTTTTGTTTTATTTATGCAGATTTCACATAAAATATTTGGGAACATAGAATAAGACATACTTACATAGGTAAATACTTACGTACGAGCTAAAAACACATTACCCTCCTTTTGGGCTCCGCCGGAGCCGGTTGAAAAATCCGCTGGCCGTATCTGATATTCCGACTCATCTGTCAATTGGTAACTAGGTCGCTCGGGTCTGTTGCTATCAAACATTCACGTTGCAATGGTAGAATAACTACACGTTTTCATGAGCAGCATTAGCATTCAATTGGGCCCGGAGATATTTCGTATTTCTCCGTAACTAGTATCGAACAAGAAATAATTATGTTTCGGTGGTAACTGGTTATGAAGCTCCGGTTTCGTAGACGGCCGACGGGGACATACCGCCGGTTTCTGAGTACTTAACCAGCCCCTATATCACGCGCACCAAATCCTGAGCGATTCCAATCGTCTAACTGTCAAATTAGTATGGAATTTGACAGTTGGACGATTGGAATCGCTCAGGATTTGGTGCGCGTAATTAGGCCACTGCTCTCATTAGCCTCTGTTGTCAAGAATATAGCCACTGTGGAAAGTAAAGTAATTTCCACAGTGGCTATATTCGGGGTATCCGTCTGTTCCACTCTTAAAACAGCTACATTTTTTATGTCAATATAGAATGGATCTAATAAAAACTGAATTTGCATGGATATTTACTGGTTTATTTTTTCATTTTACAATTTTCCGACTTTCGGTACTTTTGCAAGTGCCGTGGTCTCGGTAGACTGAGGCGACAAGCGTCTTTTTGATAGCATTAACTGTTAGTTTACTACCCTCGGATAAAAATTATTAAGTTACGTTCCAAAAATATTTTGGCAAAACAATAATTTTATATAAGCTCAAAAATATTGATTATTAGTTATTGAAATAGCAAGGAGGTCTCGTGCACTTAAGCACTGGTTCCCATGCTGTGGCTATGTTCCAACCACGATCGCTATTGAAATAGTGCTCGTGTTAACCTTAGAAAATTCTATGAATGGATCTACTTCAGCGTAAGTGAAAAATGATTGTTTCTGTTTGCTTGTTTCTCATAAACTAGATATCTGTTGATCAACTGTTAACGAGTGTTACTTGGCCAAAATTCATACAACAATACAACTGACAGATGTTAATGGAAGTTCAGATTTTTCAGTATTAAACACGTTGAGTGCCGCGCAATAAATTCAAATTTATCCCCTGTAGCCCATTAATATGTCTAATTATTTGTAAATGTTAGTTAGCCATCCTAGATGTTTATGATTCTTCATATGTTTTAAATTAAAGGTTGATGGTTTATTTTCAAAAAAAAAGTTTCGCTTCGTCGCGTGTGTTGAAAATTAAACATCTTTCGCTGTAGGCCAACTGACGCGACATCATGCCATTTTTTTTATAGTGATACAAGTACCCTGGCTACAAAAGATGTCAAATTTGAAGTTGTTGCAAAAGGCCCGACATTGACTAGATGGTGAGTTTAATATCATTACTTGGTTGCCGATATTTTTCTTTGGTACACGAAGCATTTCCATATGCTACCATCCGGCACAGTTTGGTTTTAGATAGATAGATAGGCAATTCATTTATTTAACGGCACATTACTGGAAATACAACATACAATGAAATAACATGAAAACATAATACTATACTCATAAATTTACAACAACTGAAATATTAAGAAAACACAAATAAGCAATAAGGCCGCCCATTGTACTTTTTCATTGTAACTTTCATATTTTATGTCTCGCTTCTTGTGTGCAATAAAGAATATTCTTATCTTATCTTATCTTATCTTATCTTATCTTATCTTATCTTATCTTATCTTATCTTATCTTATCTTATCTTATCTTATCTTATCTTATCTTATCTTATCTTATCTTATCTTATCTTATCTTATCTTATCTTATCTTATCTTATCTTATCTTATCTTATCTTATCTTATCTTATCTTATCTTATCTTATCTTATCTTATCTTATCTTATCTTATCTTATCTTATCTTATCTTATCTTATCTTATCTTATCTTATCTTATCTTATCTTATCTTATCTTATCTTATCTTATCTTATCTTATCTTATCTTATCTTATCTTATCTTATCTTATCTTATCTTATCTTATCTTATCTTATCTCATCTTATCTTATCTTATCTTATCTTATCTTATCTTATCTTATCTTATCTTATCTTATCTTATCTTATCTTATCTTATCTTATCTTATCTTATCTTATCTTATCTTATCTTATCTTATCTTATCTTATCTTATCTTATCTTATCAAAAAGATAAAATAAACAGAAAAAGTTTTCAATTTGCATCCGTTTACATTTTCAAGTTTGGGTTTAAAGTATTGAGCCCCTAAAATGGCCCCGACTTAGCACCGGCAAGAGCATCGAGATACCTACCTCCAACGCTGATATTCTGTCGCGGCCATATTGCGGTTAGCCGTGTTAGTGAAAAAAAAAAAAAAAACTAAAATTGTGGAACACAGTTGACATGCCTGTTGTTGTTGGGTGTTGGATGCCCAATAACTTACAACTCATATTATTTCAGAAGTCATAATCATTATACACAAGAGTTCTGGAATGAAATGGAGTGAAGAAGAAGAAGAAGAAGAAGAAGAAAGACATTTATTATACCAACAAGATACATCACAGAAACAAAATAAGCACATAAGTAACATAATATGCACAGCACAGAAGGAAAACTAAATACGCTATTCTTAATCCGGCGCCACAAGGAATATGAAAGATGTAAATACTAAGTATGAATTTTCCACTCTAGACTCTCACAGCTTCACGCTGGGAAGTGAAAGTGTAGACGTTAATCAAATTATTATATTTCAGAAGAGATGCTTCTGAGTGTCTTATCTTTTCTTATCGCGATCTTTTCTTCTAATTGTAACTATTAAATACAATGATGATAACAATAATACAATCAGCCTGTAACGTAATTAGAGCAACGTAACGTAACTGGCTTTTTCTCAGAGGAAAAAAGAGAGAGTGGGCTTAATCAACGCGCCTGCCCACCGTGGATTGGCGTTATTATGTACACAGTTTACAAATAAGATACACCGAGTTCAAGTTCAAAAGAAGGTTGATTTTTCGTGGATACAAATGTTTTATTTAAAAATTATAAAATCAATCTAACTTTATCTCTCGTAGGTATATTAAATTTGTATGTAATGCCCCCAATGTCTGCGAAATTCTCCTCTGTCTGCGAGCTGCGACGGCTCGCTACGAGCTAAACGGAATACGCGCTACGACGTAGCACGCTACGAGCTTATCGTTCCTTTTTTAGTCTATACCAAAGTGTGGGGTATCGTTAGATTGGTTGTTTAAGAATATTGTGAGTCTAGGAAGACCATTTTTTGATTTAGGGTTTCGTTTACGAAATAATTAGCTTTACAGCGAAAATTTTTGTCAGAGTAGGGGGTCCCCTCCCTCGTTTCGTAGTCGTTGATTGTAGAAACGTTAAAAATGTAGGCTAATGGCATATAAAATGAACTTAAAAGAAAAACTGTGGCGGCTAAGAAGGCTTTAACATTTAACGTGTAATTGGCGACCAACTTATAAAAGCCTCGTTGGTCTGGCCGTTAAGGTGCTTAGCTACGAAAACAGAGGTCGTGTGTTCGATTCCCACTTGAGGCCACCGTGCATTTGTACAAATGGCCTCTGTATGTATTTTCATGTTTGTAACGTGCTTGCCTGGCTACTATAGCACAGGGTATCCTAGTTTGGGACCAGGTCAAGTAATTGTATTGTGTGCAAGTTTTCGAAGTTATTAAAAGGAAAATATCGTACAAAATCCATAAAAAAATTGCTTTGATGAAGTTGCTAGTTTAGTAAAGCAGATAAAAAACCCCTATACTGGGCGTGGGTCGACACGCGCTTGGTCTGTTTTTTTTAACTGCCTCCGGGCTGAAACGTAGTGTGCAAGCGTGCTACAAACAAACCAATTTGCTGTCAATAAGTATGACGTCATAGCGCTGGAATTGCGGCGCGTTGTAAACCGCAAAATCCTGCGTAGCGGTGGGCTGCGCAATTTACTGCAACGAAATAGGTAGGACCTTTACGCTTTGGTCACACGCAGTGACTAATCGCTGCAAGTGCCTACTCGACACGAGTATTCGCTGTGTGTGACAGGCTATTCAGGCTGCGAGTAGATTCACCAGCCGCGAGTTGAGGTCGCCACGACTAGAATAGAGCATATTTAATTTCACTCGCTAAAAATGCGCACTGACAGCCTAAATTCTCCTGTAGAACTTACTGTGTGTGACAGGCAGGCAGCGAATAGTCGCTGTGTGTGACCGAAGCTTCAGATACACCGCTCGTGTGCACAGGCCATAAGGTAGAGCCTCCCGAGGCGCACGGAATGTCATGAGGGATCACTTCCTTAGCACAACGTTGAGTCAGCTGCCTTTTGTGGTAACTTAGATACACCACATGCTACATCTATAGTTCTTTTTAATTTATTCGCTTAGTCTATTGTGTGTTTAGTTTTCTTTCTGTTGTTGTGCATATTATGTGACTTATCTGCTTATTTTGTTTCTGTGATGTATCTTGTTGGTATAATAAATGTCTCTCTTTTCCTTCTTCTGCATTATTGGTATACAGTTATTTAGGGAAAATAACCCGACATGGCGTCCCCTATTTGTTACGTCATACACACAGACGTATAGGTAAAGAACGCGTTTCACGGTCATTTATCATGGCCGCCAGTGAATTTATGTTTCGGGGACACTTTAGACTGGGTTATTTACGTTGAGCTCGGCTATTAATTATTTTGACGTCTCTTTGTATGATAATAAGGCTGACAGATAAAATTTTACATAAACCGTTTAATCTTACTCAAGGAAGTTACTTAATTAAAATACATTTGTTGTGGCCTATCTACGTTCCACTGCAGGGAAGAGGCCTTCTCTCAAAGAGAAAGTATGGGCTCAATTACCACAGGTGCCCAAATGAACACCTCAGACGCTCAGGTTTCCTCACGACGTTTTTCTTCACGGTTAACGAGAGGTATTGCTTCTACAACTTTACAAATGTATGTAACTCAGAAAACAAAGTCATAGAGGTGCTTGCTTGCTTCAAACCACCACCTCCCGAATGTGAGGCCGGCGTTCTACCGCCGCGTTATAACCGCTTACCTATATGTTCTACCTTATTACCTCATCTGATATACACTTTTCAGACGCCTTTGCGCTTGAGTATGACAAATTCAATACTCCAGTGGAACGTATACCGGCTGAATGCTATGCCATGCTACTTCTACGCTTAGTTTCTACGCTTCTACAAAAATACGCACGGTTTAATTTGACGTAGTTATTAAAATGTGGATGTAGCCTTACATATTATATTTATATATGGAGAAAACACAGAAATGACAAACTTATACAAGATAACTAGCTGACTCCGCAAACGTTGTTTTGCTATATTAATTACCCTACGACCTATTGTCAGACCTACCAAATATACACAAAAAAAATTAGTAAATCGGTGAAGCCGTTTCGGAGGGGTTCGGTAACATGAGATTTTCATATATATTAGATTAATACTCGAGTCACTAAAGTACAATTTGTCAATTCCTCAGCATTTCCCACGGATGAGTTTTTTTTATGCTTGAATTATTTTGTTTTATAGGTAACCGAGATTGCTTCGCGTCTCTCAATAATGCTATAACTCGGATACTTTAAGCCTGCCACACACTGACACGGTCACGATGGTCGCCCACGGCCTTGGCCCACACAAACATGAAAAGCTACCGCCACGGAATGAATGAATGAATGAACGAAAGAATGAATGAATGAATGAAAGAATGAATGAATGAATGAATGAAAGAATGAATGAATGAAAGAATGAATGAATGAAAGAATTATTGAATTAATGAACAATAATGTTACATAATAATATTATAGTGATTACTGTATCGTGGGTTAGCAAAATTCTCACAAAAGCGGAGCAGTCTCGCAAAATGGGCCAAGGAGTTTACCTACCATTGCGAACACATCGCTCATTGAATGCAAAAGGGCCACAAGTCAAAATCATATAAATGAAGTTTACTCAAAATTATTTTGTGCAAAAAATGAGTTTTTGAAATAATTTCATATTTTGCATGTTAAAAAAAACATTTAGTTTTAGTTTGTATATTAGGTATGTTTGTACATTAGGTAGGTAGGTAACCAACATATTTTATCTTCTCCGAAATGCATTTTTTCATTTTTGACTTGTGGCCCTTTTGCATTCAATGAGCGATATATCAAATCCCCTCGACGGCGACATGATATGACAGTAATCTGTTGATGCCAACAACGCCGCAATGCCGACTCAGATCAACCATTTAACACCGCAAGCTTGTGTTGAATGTGTTGTTAAAAAAAAGCACTTGGCCATTACCTCAGTTGGGAGAGCGCTGGCACAGTTAACCAGAGGTCGCGGGTTCAAGTCCCGTCATGGGTGGAATTTTTGCATCTAAATAGGTTTTTAAAAATTTTCCTCAGGACGGGTTAGTGCAACAAAAAGAATATAATGAATGTGTTGTTTTAAATTTATGGGAAACATGCTCGAGGCAGAAATACAAATTATTAATAAAGAGATAATTACATATAATTATTAGAGAACAATGGATCGCCATCGTGATCGCCAACCCGTCTGCCAAGCGTGGCGATTATGGCAAAACACCTCATAGTTATGAAAACCATGAGAGAGGCCTATGTCCTGCAGTGGGCGTCAAATGGCTGATGATGATGATGATTAGAGAACAATTAGAGAGAGAGAAACAGAGAGAGAGAAAGTCATACTTTATGAAAATAGAAAATATTCGTTAACAATTAACTGAAAAATATAAAAAAACATATTCTTCACCATTTTCTTAGTTCTATGTGGCCCGTTCAAGAATTTTACCAAAGTCCCAGTTAATCTTTGAAGAATCCGTTTGAAACGCAAGATCTCATGATAACTGATTTAATTACGATATTTACGATTCAACGATTTGTGATTTATTGTATTATTCATGGAAAGTCTAGCGCTGGTCGCCAGACTAAAGGAAGTTAATATACCTAATATTTCTTCATTCCTATTATATTTTTGTACATCTTTGCAGGATTCTTAATAATATTTTACAATATGTGATATAATATTTTTCAAACTCATTTTCCACAAATAAAACTTTAATAACACAAATTCTACATCCAAACTCTCGACAAAATCTGTCTGCATATTGTGATATTATATCCTTAACTATCCACTTCAAAACACACAATCTCCTCCCATCACCCATCTACCTCCACGAATAATCGTCTCGCGCACATAATATTCCGGAGTGTTGTTTCTGCAAACATCGCCTGTGGTCGTGTGTGTTAGTGACATTTGCTGAAAGAATTAATACTTGCACTACCCACGCCCGGGGTTGACTTAACACAAATAAAGCTCTGTCTATTGCGGTGAGACACACGGGCGGAAGATGAATCTGCAGACGTCTTGAGTTCAAAAGATTCCTGCTAATTTTGACCAGAATTTTTCGATGGTCTTAGTAATGTCCTTGACCCATCCGCTTCGCTGGTCTGCCATTGATCGTTTACTTAGCAACAACATTGATGGACCAAGGTGGTCACAGAGTGCTGGCCAACAACTGGCCATTGTTCGTTAGGTCAGCCACCTGTCCGGTACTGCTGAGGGCGGTGGACGAAGCTAGCAGGGGACTGGAAAGATTGGCATAGGCTTCACGGGCAGGATGTATAAAGATAAATACAAAGCGCCTAGTTTAGTTAATGAGCTAGCCGATGGATTATGACGGACATTCTTTCAGACTCTTTCAGCTGGGTATCCACCCGAGAACCCTTTTACCACATCTTTTATTCAAATATCCTAGCATTAATTTGTGTAGAGACCCGTACGTCCCAGTTTTAATCTATCCTATGTAAACACTCTCGAGCCCACAGCGGAGGATTCATCGCATAAATACGCCGATGTTGCTTATGGGTATGATGTACTGTCGCCGGGGGAGGTATGAAGCTTTGGTAGCGCTGATAAACCTTTTAGTTTCCAACTGTGTTAATAGCATACGGCAATACAATCACTTGTTGGTCCCAAACTGAGATACAGTGATATGGTAAACAGGCGAGGGAAACACAAACATTATAAACCTCCAGGCTAGGAGCATAATATAAAAGGTGTCCCAAAACTAACGCGAGATTTGAATTTGTCGCAATTTTTGCAGTAAATTGTTGGCAACCCTGAAAAAAGAACAATTTGACAGCTGAGAACTCAGGGTCAGTAAAAATCAAGCGTTATACGATATAGCAACATGTTTTCATAATTGAACAATATTTCAAATGTAATGAAAATTTTGGGGGCCGCAATTCGAAAATGTTATACAAAATATGTTCGAAATAGTGTTTTAACCTCGTTAACTGTGACCGGGAGATCGGTCTTAACGAAGAATTACAGGCAGTCTTGGTTATGTATAAAATAACTGACTCGATGAGCTAGCGGTGTCACGTCTGATTACCATGCTGAAAGTCATGGCCGACGTCTTTGCCTGGTTACCGTAGCGCAGGACAAGTGATTGAGTTGTGTGAAAGCTATTATTAATTTACTTCATTACTTTCTAAGGTTATCTGGAAGAGATCGCTTGTAACAATAAAGCCGCCAATTGTACTGTGTATCAATTTTTTTTTATAGACCTTAAGTGTTTTGCTGGTGTTAAAATGTTTGTGGTATACCGACGACAGCTTTTTTTTAAAAATAATTTTACTGTACAAGAAATAATATGATTTTGCTATCGTACTGTGCTCTTAATAATATTACTTATACATAAACTGGAACACTAACACAGATTCCCCCTGAATTAATTAGTAAGACGACATCTCAAGTCAGTTCCTCAGATATTCCTGTCGCCTGGCATGATGTTTAGGATTGTAAATTCCTTTGTCTCCCGTCTATTGCTAAATTGAGAGACGCAGCAACCCGATACCGGAGGTAATCGTGTTTCTCGCTCACTGTAGTCTCAGACAAATTGTTGGGTGGGCACGTACTAACCACATAAAATAACATAAACTCACGCCTGTATCCCGGAGGGGCAGGCAGAGACCAGGGTCTGCCACTTGCCACGATCCTGACAAATCTCTTTCGCTTCATAAGTTATAGCAGAGAGGATGGACAGTCCAATAAAATAGACACTGGCACGTCACGCACATAAGATAACTGCACCACCCCTCTAGCTCATAGTTATGTAAGTAAACTAAATTTAAGTAAGCGAAAGTGATCTGTCGGGATCGTAGCAGGTGGCAGCGCCTGGTCTCTGCCTACCCCTCTGGGATACAGGCGTGAGTTTATGTATGTATGTAATTGTAATTTTAATTTTTTTTTAATCTCACTAACATATTTACTTTTGGCTTTATTATTGAATGTAATTTTATTAACAACCTATGGATTGTTTTCCGAAATAAAGTGATACAATATAATATAATCAACACTTATCCGAAGAAACTGCCTTACTTTAAAACTTTCAACTGTAAAATAATAATATGAAGTGGCAAATCGTGGATAGAAAACGAATTTATGTCTTTATGCCCCTATTAAGGCACCGTAGCGGAGCGAAAAAGTATAAACATAACAAAAACTCACGGAGGTATCCCGGAGGGGTAGGCAGAGACCAGTGTATGCCACTTGACGCGAACCTGACAGGGGATGGGGAGGTAAGATAAAAACCGGCCAAGTGCCAGCCGGACTCGCGCACGGAGGGTTCCGTACCATTATCTATACAACATTAGACACAAAGATCGAGAAAAAACGGCAAAAAAAAACATTTTTTGTATGGAAACCCCCTCTTAAATATTTATTTTATTTAAATTGAATTATTTATTTTTGAAGCGAATACAGAACTAAATTTTCTGTGAATATTTCAAGCGTCTACCTGTTGCCGTTATTAATATCGAGCGACACACTAAAACTAATACGTGAACAAAGTGCGACATTGTGTGAGTTGTCCTAAGTTTCGTGACGAAACAGTTCAAAAATATATAATTAATAATTTATTGTTTTGTTAATGTTTTCAAATGTTCGATAATAATATGATAATATAAAAAAAAAAAACCGGCCAAGTGCGAGTCGGACTCGCGCACCGAGGGTTCCGTACAAACCTGCAAGGTTTACAAAGTTCGTTCATTACGACAATCGAGTCATAACTATGGTATTTTTATTGCAAAACATGAGGAAAAAAGTAATAAGTTTATATTTATTAAAAAATATATATTTTGTAATGTAACTAAAAATTTAAGGTTTTCGGAATTTTTCCTTTATGTGTGCTATAAAACGTTGCTTCATGCCAAATTTCAAGATTCTAGGTCGACTGGAAGTACCCTTTAGGTTTTGATTCCCTTGCGAGTACTTGCGAGTTTCAAAATATGCAGCTTAAATTGCTGTTTCTTTTGATTGCGTTGACATAGAAGTTAGATTTTGTTACAGCTTAAAGGTATTATAGACCTGAGTATTTGGTATGAATTTCAATTTAATACCTCTACGCGTTTATGAGGAAATGGGTAGTAAGTTTAAAATTATTAAAAAAAAATATATTATGTGATGTAACTAAAAATTTATGGTTTTCGTAATTTTTCCTTTATTTATGCTATAAGACGTTGCATCGTACCAAATTTCAAGATTCTGAGTTCACGGGAAGCACCCTGTAGGTTTTGATTCCCTTGCAAGTGTCGAAAATTTGCGGCATAAACGGCTGTATCTTTTGATTGCGTTGGCTTAGAAGTTTGATTTTTTCACAGCTTCAAGGGACAGTAGACCTGAGTAATTGATATAAATTTCAGCTTCATACCTCCACGCGTTCCTGAGAAAAAGGGTCTTGACAGACGGACGGACGGACGGACAGACGGACAACAAAGTGATCCTATAAGGGTTCCGTTTTTTCCTTTTGAGGTACGGAACCCTAAAAATTAAATGGAAATAAAAAAATTCCTCTGTGATAAAACTAATTTTGGAACTGCAGTTTTAATTTAATTATTTCTAGATGTAAAATTGCAAAATATGTGACGTCACACTAGGAGCTCTCACTAATGTGACCAACTCTGACAAGGACGGGGGAGGGGTAAAAGAATCACGAAATTAGTGTGATGTACTTTGATGACCCCTTACAGCAATATAAGTCAGTATACTTTTAGTCTTGTACTGTAGATATACGAGACCGTAGCCAATTTTGAATATTAGTGTGGCTCTTGAGAGACCTATGAATTATTAAGTTATCTTGGGAGGCGTGTTGGGTAGCAATGTAACCTACACTGATGGGTTGCATTTTTACGGTTCCGTACCCAAAGGGTGCCAAACGGGACCCTATTACTAAGGGGAAAAAAAATTGTGAGGAAACCTGAGTGTCTGAGGCGTTCGCACACCTCAGCGCTTGAAGTTGCCAATCCACGGTGGGCACGCATGGTAATTAAGCCCATACTGTCTCTCTGAGAGCAGTTCTGTGCCCTGCAGTGGGACGTATATTCGCTGAATAAGATAAGAAACTATACAGATGTAACGGTCAGAGAATTCAATCAATTGGAATGCATATTGACAAATACAGAATAAGTCTTCTAAAAACCTCTAAAGGAAAGAAAACTTCTCGGTGCCTCATATCGACCGTTCGAACCGTTGGACCGACCGAATGTATGTATATAATACATTTATAAACTCACGCCTGTGTTCCGGTGGAGTAGGCAGGGACCAGGGTTTGGGTTGGATTTTTGTTTGGGTCCGTTTTTCCGCTAGTTCGTTTGTTTGTTCAATCGTTTGTTTGTTTGGGCTTATGTGTATTTTTTGGGTTTAGTGTACTTAAAAGATGAAGCTTGAAAGCGCAATTCGAAGTTTTTGAATAAGCTACCACACTTTCTGAAATTTTTTATTGCGATCGCCAAGGTAGTTATGACCAACTAAGTATCCAAATACAAAAGTGAATTCAACCTCTTTGGATGTACAAACAGTACAATATTACCAATAGGTTTATGGGACCGTGAAACAGTCTCTTACCTCTCCCATCTCGTAATATTGTGGGTAATAATCTCGTCGCTAATAAAAAGAGATGGTAACAGACAGAAGATTCTCTCTTAGCTTTACCAACCCCTTTTCTATGAATCCCATTTCCGAGAAATATAATGCCGGAAACATCAATCAGTCAGCCAGTTCTCGTCCACTGCTGGACATAGGCCTTCCCCCAGGTACGCCACTTCCGTTTGTCCTCGGTCATCCTCAACCAGCCACTGCACAGCCAGCAATCTGGGTCAGATCGTCAGCACAGCGAACCGGTGGGCGTCCTACGCTGCGTTTGCCAGTCCGTGGTCTCCACTCGAGAACCTTTGCACCGCATCGACCATCGGTTCTTCGGCATAATTATGTGATCAAACCTTACTTCCGGTGGCGCTACAACCCTTGGATATTGGCCTCCTCCACAGGTTCCTTCCAGCTGTTGCAAAGCTTGGTGACCTTATTCCAGTTGGTAAACTTCCCCATCGCACGCAGATACCTTTCTACACAGGCACTGCACCGCTTCTTTGGTCTGCCTCTAGGTCTTTTCTGCTGTGGCGTCCATTTGGTCATTATGTCCGGCATCCGCTCCAAGTGTTTTATTATAAGTTTTAGGAATGCGGTTTAGTACCTCATTCCGAACAAAGTTGGTTGTGTGCTGGGGAACACTGAACAGTCCTATTATAGTATCTAGGTACATATTACATATTATGACTATTTATAATATGTAATAAGTACCTACAAATTTGTACGGAAAACTCGGTGGGCAAGTCCGACTTGCACTTGTCCGGTTTTTTATGTTGAGTTAATGTGTTTTTTCTAATATAATGTGTTTTTGGCTAATACAGTCTTGTGTATTAATTTACAAATCAATGTGAGTTGCTTGTTTGAAGTTACGCGCAGTTAGGGTGCTTAAACACGGGGGGCACTTTGCGAACGACGTGCCAACTGCAGCCGTCGACGCGGATATTCAACACTTGTCAACGGCTGCAGTTGGCACTGTCGTTGTCGGCGACTGCTGTCGACGCATCGACGCCTGCCGTCGACGAGTGTCGACGGCTGCAGTTGGCACTGTTGTTCGCAACGTGCCGCCCGTGTATTAGCGCCCTTGCCTTTATATCGATCCTCAGAGCTGGTGTAGACGTTCTGTAACTCCCATTTGGCAATCTTGTTAAGCTGGGCCTCTTACATTTTTATAGCGGTTTCCGAGCTCGCTGCGACCTAGTTTTGCTATTAGAAATGACTATCCTGGGGAATTACACGTATCCTTATTGCTATTGGGCTTACAGTTATGATCTTTTCGCTTTGATGGAGTTGCTCAGCTGTTTAACACCTCAGCTATTGTTAATATAGAATGGTTTTATATTTGAACCTTCGTGATGCTAAGTAAACTATTTTTGTGGGTTCGTTTCCCACGGGGGGCCGCCACACATTAGTACAAATGCAAATGTCCTCAGTCTGAGTATACATGTATGTTTGTGACATCCTTTCTGGCTACTAAAGCACAGGTTATTCTAGTTTGGGACCAGGACTAACATTTTGCATGACATGACGTTTTGCAAACTAAAGTTCATACACAAAGTGGTATTGAGAAAACGTAAAACCGTTATCTAGTTACCCTGGAAACCATGAAAACTAACGGTCTTATTTATAAAAACTGAAGATATGCCTCGATCAGAGGCTTTGTTATTAAAATGCGGAAAGAAATAAACAATTTATTTATTACCAGCTGACTCGGCAAACGTTGTTTGGCCATATTAATTAGCCTACGACCTATTCTCAGACTTACCAATTATACACACAAAAATTCATAAAAAACAGTGAAACCGTTTCGGAGGAGTTCGACAACAAACACTGTGACACCAGATTTTTATATATTAGATTAGTAAAAGTAAGAAAAAACCTATTTGCACAAATTTTAACGATAACCCTAACAACCTATTTAGAGGCTAAAAATTCCACCCATGTCGGGACTTGAACCCGCGACCTCTGGCTGACCGTGCCAGCACTATCCCAACTGAGCTAATGGGCAAGTGTAGGTATCAGTGAAATTTCGAGCCACTAAATAAGTTTTTAAAATTGTCCTCAGCACGGGTTAGTGCAGCAAAAAGAATATAGACAACCCTAACCACAAATCTACCCGTTTATCTTACCTACATTAAAAACGAAACACGCCTAAACAAATTAGGGCTCCGTGATTTGTTACTCGGTTACTTGCCTAATATACTTAACAACTGGCTCGCGTACATAAATAAACTTGCCCTGCCCCAAATATACGAGGAAAGTTCAGATACAGCCATACATTTCTTCAGTTTATTGCTTTGTGAACTGCGTAATATTCGAGTTTGTTATTTAATAGAGGCGAAACTGTGAAACAAGAAAATACCGGCTTTTTCAACGCTTTCCTCATAGAATTAATAAGGCATGGAACCGCTATCTGGGCTCTCAAAGTGAAAAAAACATAAACCGACTTTGAAACACTACGGCACTAAAAACACAAAAATAATTTTAACAAATATGACCTTTCAATTTTAGGTAGGTATGTACCTACTTCGTAGGTGTTGTAGAAGTATGATTTGGAGCCAACGACAAGTTACATGACCAGCACATACATTTTGGTCACCGACTCCAAAATAAATTCTCAAATATATAAAACATTTTCCCCTTTACTGGAGTTTAATGATGATGGCCAAATTGGCACTCTTAACGCAACCATTTGACAGTGTCGTTGCGTATTTTTGCGTATCTGAGAACGCAGGCCATCATTGCGTGACAGTGTGCGTGAAGCGTAATTTAAAACACTCTGTCTTTGCTTAAAATGTCTATGGCCTTCCTTTTTTGCACACTTGAGAGCAATAATAAGAGTCACTGACGAAATACTTAATATCTCAACAATAGCAGAATGAAAAGTAAAATTATTACCATTATTTACTACATAAGGGACATAAATATTACCAGAAATAACAGTAACGTTAATTATGCACAATTTTTAGGGTTCTGTAGTCGTCAAAGAACTCTTATAGTTTCGCCATGTCCGACCGTCTGACTGTCTGTCTGTCTGTGACAGAGATGATTAGATGATGATTAGAAAGCTGAAATTTGGTTTAAATGTACATAATAATCACGCCGAAAAAACGCCCCCCCCCCCCCCCCCCCTCTCGGCTAAACGGTTGATTGTAGAAACGTGAAAAAATTCAGGCAGTATAATGCAGGGCAGCACATATACCTATCACGGCTAAGTGTGCTTTACAAATAAACGAGTAGGTATATAGGCCGACTCCTACTGGAGCTCGCCATATACCACGTTCCTACATTTGTACAAATGGCCTCATCATCATCAACCCATTATGTGCCCACCGAGGGGCACGGGTCTCTTCCTGAGGAAGGTATAGGCCATACTCCACCACGGGGGCCAAGTCCGGATTGGTGGAGGCTTGTAGACTAGTGGCTCGTCTACTGTCAGAAGTTGTCAAGCCGCCCTAAGGCCTCTGACTTGGCTTAACGACTGCCATCTATCGACGGCAGCCGGCACCAACAGCTTAACGTGCCTTGCGAAGCACGGAACCACTCGGAAAAATGGCCTCAGTCTGGGTGTATTTCCACGTTTGTGATGTCCTTGCCTGGTTACCATAGCGCAGGGTATCCTTGTTTGGGACCAGGACAAGTGATTGTGTTGTGTGGAAGTTATTATTATTATACTCCCCGTCAATATTTTTAAAACTACTAGGTACCTAGTCGTACTTCCATTTAAAACTGCTTCTTCGATTACTTCGCATTTCTCACCGTATAGAAACCCGAGCAATTAGTGCTAAGTGCCCTTGCATCCCAGTTGGTCGGCCGCCAAACCTCTTAAGATGCTCTTTAAATATGGATGCGCTTTCCCAGGGAATACACGAGTTCTGCGGATTGTACAAGGTGTATTTAGCCTGCCCTGTGGTAACTTATCGTGTAAAGCGTAATTGCGAGATCTGAACGACCTCGGACACATGTTTTGCTTTTTTTTTACATACTAAGCAGAAAAAATTCTTCATACTGGAGCTTCACTTAGCTATTCGTATTCGCGCATTTGCTGACGACTTATATCACATTGTAGGTGTTACAAAATAATTGCTAAATATTCATCGAACCAAATACGCAAAATCGACTGGGTAAGTATTCATATTCGTTTATTGCATTCATGTACGATGGTATTCATCATCATCATCATTCAGCCACAAGAAGTCCACTGCTGGACATAGGCCTCCTCCATGGATTTCCAAAAAGACCGGTTGGAAGCGGCTTGCATCCAGCGCCTTCCTGCCACTTGGATGAGGTCATCTGTCCATCTTGTGGCTGGTCGTCCTACACTGCGCTTGCCGATATGTGGTCTCCATTCGAGAACTTTTCGGCCCCATCGGCCATCAGTTCTGCGTGCTATGTGCCCCGCCCACTGCCACTTCAACTTACTTATCCGTTGGGCTATGTCGACGACTTTCGTTCGTCTACGGATCTCATCATTTCTGATTCGATCTCGCAGTGAAATTCCGAGCATAGCCCTTTCCATAGCTCGTTGCGTGCCCTTGAGCCTTCTTATCAGGCCCATAGTGAGAGACCACGTTTCAGTGCCATAAGTCATCACTGGTAACACACACTGGTTGTATAATTTTGTCTTGAGTGATTGAGGTATATTAGACGAAAAGACTTTTCTAAGTTTCCCGAATGCTGCCCAGCCGAGTTGGATTCGACGATTGACCTCTTTCACGAAGTTGGACCGGCCTAGTTGGACTGTTTGTCCTAAGTAGACGTATTCGTCTACAACTTCGATAGTCATGTTCCCCAATGTTATTGGGGTGGGCACAACACGGGCGTTCGACGTGGCGGGCGTGTAGTATAATACGATGGTATTATACTACAATAATTAGATCATACATGATGCCTTCTAAGGCGTGGCAATTAAGGTGCATGCTTAAACAAAAACTAGTTTTAATTACATTACAACGCTTATTCAGTTAAACGAAATTAAATTATTCGTTAGTTATTAAATACCATAAATACTATTAATTAAATTTAATCTGACGAGATTAAATGTAATTAAAAATAATAATTCAATAACAATATTTCAATTAAGTTTGAATAATTATATGTACTGGCTTAGCAGTTAAAACATAACTAGAAATCGGAATAGGCGAGATTGAGTAATCGTTTCAGTTTTAAGGATTTTCAAGTGATTTATCTGTTGAGAATTCGTTGATTGAGTAATAACATTTTGAAATTAATAGGTTTTTGAGCAGATTAGCGAACTTTTTTGGCGGGTGCGTTTTTATGGTGTCGGGAATTTTGTTATGAGGGTGGCCTATGGCCAGCTGCGGATGAGTACGTCGATTGAAGTTAGGTACTTCAATCACGGTACTTATCAACGTACTTATTCAGTGTGACCTAGATACCTAAGAGGGGAATTAATTAGCGCTGTAATTTTGTCAGATAATAATCCATTATCTAGACGAGCGGACACGTGTCAAGTCAAGTTAGGAATGAAAAGTTGAGTGTTAAAATAAATTGCATATTTTATGTAAAGTTGTTTTTGTTGACAAAGTTATACATTCCTTCAGTTATGAATTTAAAAAACCTCCATAAAACTTCTTCAACCATTTAAAAAGCAAATCTTTTAACGGCGAAGCAGACTTCCTTTGTACCAGTGAGCCTCTTTTTCTTACTTACGTATCGGCGAGATTTCATATTGTCCCAACGCTAATAAAGAGATTCAAATTTAATTTTACTGGGGCCGCGTCTCAATCGAATATCGAATGAAATTGGCCGGCGGCTGTTTGAACTGTCCACTAAAAGCCTTCAGCTATAAACGGTCTAGTAATCTGGTTAGTGACACCGAGATTGAAAAGCTCTTCGATCTGATTATTTCGATCAAATTGAAACCTAAAGTATCGGCGTCTGTCAATTTGTGTTTTGACGAAAGTATGTATTTTTCTTGTAACAAAATTCATGAAAGAGTACCTATATCTGATCTCTATGGCGTATAAATTGACCACGACCAAGGATGACGTTCTTGACCACGACCCTATTTCATACAGTTAGTAAGTTCACGTTAATTCATGAAATCGCAGTAAAGTCGCAATAAATATGAAATAGTCACAGTCAACTGCGACAGTTCGATGTACATTGCAAAATCGAACTTATTTAATTTGCCATCAACATGTTTCCGAGAAATGATTGTTTACAACAATGTCAAATACTTAAGCCAATAACTGCCGATAAACTGTTTGACACATTTGTCAACCTGTTTGTTATTTTCTTTTAATAAATTATTTAGATAACGATATAAATTAACCCGCCTATTAAACAATTAACACAATTGTTAAATATGGGTACATATAACAGATGTTACGTACAGCTGAAGATTGTGCTCCATATTTTGCCTTGCGGCATAAGAATTATAAAATATTTAAGGTAGCATGCAATGTCGATACTATACTACAATATCACATTCTGTCAATCTCAGAGTCATCATCATCATCAGACATTTGACGCCCACTGCAGGACATAGGCCTCCTTCGTGGTTTTCATAACCATGAGGGGTTTTGCCATAATCGCCACGCTTGGCAGGCGGGTTGGCGATCGCAGTATGCGGTTGGAATCTCAGGAAAATGCTGCTGCCCGTCTCCTGGTAATTGATTTCCTTAGTCGCCTTCTCCGGCATCCACGTAAGGAAATGGAGTGGCGCTATTCTTAATCCTGCGCCACACGGAAGAACTCTCGTAAATCTCAGAGTAATAAGTTAAAATGACATGTCTTAAAAAAATTAACTAATTACATAAATGTATTACAAAACTTCAAGTTTTTATAGATAAGACCGTTCGTTCTCTTCTCTTCAAAACAGGTTTGCTTAATTAACAGAGTTTTGAAGTCACACTACACTAGATACAATCGTCATCGTTAATATGACATCTTTGTCTTGTAATACTTTTTTCCGCAGTGTCAGTGTCATCGTTGTATCTGATGGTTAGTCAAAGAAAGGGACTAAATGACTATTTTTGTCTCGCTCAGACGGCATATAAACGGCAATATTGTATTAGCGAGAGACAGCGATAACACGATTAAGCGTGTTATCGCTCTCGCTCTTATTCGCGACGTAAAGCAAGATGGCGTAACCGCTATAAAGCTTGACATAACAAGGACTAGACCACTTGATTCTCTCTTCATTCTGTGTTCAAAATAAAAAAAAAACGTTGTTTTTTACATTTCGTAAGTAAACGTTTAATACATAGATTCATTCATACATAAACTCACGCCTGTATCCCAGAGGAAAAGGCTGAGACCAGAGACTGCTACCTGCCACAATCCTGACAGATCACTTTCGCCTCCTCAACATTCATTAGTCGTTGCATGCACGTACGCCGGCTTCGGGTACTAGGTACATGATAAACATAACGACGCAAACTCTTTCGAATATCGAAAACGGAATCGTGACAGATCCATTTGCAAAATACAACTTCGAGAACAGCTATTACTCAAGATTTATTTGTCAATCAATATTAGAACGAATGGCGGGAAATTTGCGGTCCCTCGCTCGGCCGAGAGCGACCAACTATTCATCAACCCTAACCGCTTGAGCTGTGTCCTCTGTAATAAGCGAAAGCGATTGGATGTATATTTAGGCTTATAAGTAAAGAGATAATCTGCGCAAAGCTGTGGCAATCGTAACAGGCCACTGCTCACTGAATAGACATTTCCACAACATGGGACTAACCGACAGCCCGCTTTGCCGGGGATGCCTCAAAGAAAAGGAAACACCCGCCCACGAGACCGCCATCATTGGGAAGCCCTTCAGGAGGCCTGCAGTGACATTAGAGCACTGGAGTAAACTCACAGCTTTTCTACGTACAATGGCCCAATTATGAGGCTAAGGGTCGGTTTCTGAATTGAGAATTTCACTAAGTAAATACTTATGTAACGTTCTGTTACGCTCTTTTCTGAGAAATTCCAAGAGACAGCACTACAGTAAAGTTAACCATTTACTTAGCGAAATTCTCAATTCAGAAATTGATCATTAGTGTGGAAATCTCAGGTCTAACTAATTAACTAGTCTTTGGTAAAAAATATCGAAATATCGATATTTTTTCTGTGAATTATTAATATCGACGATTTTATTTGTCTCGATACATCGATTTTAGATATTTATTTTCGGTCATCAAAATCGATATATTTTTAATAGCAGAGGCTCAAGCTTCGTATCGTGTAAGCGACAAATCTGATCTTTAAAAAAAAGACTTGGTATGGGTATGGATGCGGTTTTCTTCGTCCCGACATAAACAAAAACCTTCCAGGTGGTGTAACGCAACACGCAGTGCTTTAAGAACTAAAAACTTCATCGAAGTTATTTTCTATGTAATTTGTATGAAGTTTTCCTTTTAGTTGCTCACCGATTACTCGTTGACTCGTAAAGCCTACTAAGCCGTGATAGGTTTCCTTATATGCGCTACTGCCCTGAGTTTTTTCACGTTTCTACAATCAGCCGGAAGAGGGTGGGGACGCCCTACTCTAACAAAAATTTGCGCATTAAAGCTTATTATGTCGCAAACGGGTCCTTAAATCGAAAAATGGTCTTTTTACACTCACATTATTTTTAAACGACTAATCTAACGATTCATCACATTATCGTGTAGGCGAGAAAAAAATGCATCCCTAATTTAGTTGTAGGAAAGGTACATGTTTTTAATATTTCATTTTACCGTTTTATCGGCGTGATTAATATGTATGTCTAAGCCGAATTTTAGCTTTCTAGTACTAATTGTCTCTGAGCTAGGCCACGGACAGACAGACAGACAAACGGACGGACATAGCGAAACTATAAGGGTTCCTTGTCGACTAAGGAACCCAAAAATGTGCTATAGACTATGGGCGATTTCATACAATAATGTAGTTACCGTATTTGGTAACATATTTGGCACTCTGGTATTCTCGTCAACTAGGTATTTGAAATGATAAAGTCTATCAGTTTATGCAATGTTTAAAATTTTAAATAAAAAATAAAAACCGACTTCGAAACACTACAGCACTAAAAAGTTACAAATAATTTAAATAATTAGAAGTATGCATATATGAAGTTATTATAGAAGTATAATTTGGAGTCGGTGGCTAAAATATATGTACTGGTCATGAAACTGCGCACCGACTACAAATTAATTATAATTCTAAAATACCTACATGTATGCATACTTCTAATTATTTAAATTATTTCTAACTTTTTAGTACTGTAGTGTTTCGAAGTCGGTTTTTATTGTTTATTATTATTTTTATTTTTCAATTTTCAGTGGGGAGGCGGGAGAACAATAAACAAGTCCCTTATTAATATAACCCTTCGAAGTAATGATACAAATTTACCCTACTCAATTCGTTGCTTTAAAATTTGATGTTCTAAATTTGCATCTCCGAAAGTTTTCACCAGAACATCACCAAATTAACTTGGGACTACTTTTACGCTATTTTATGAAACATACGGATATTGCTAAAGGATGGGCCCAATTAGGGTTTATTTACTGCTGTCCATTGAAGAGTTCCGTTCTCCATCTCTGAAAGTCTTCATCAGATCTTCACCAAATTAAAATGGGACCAATGGGACTTTTAGTAAAGTATTGATTCAATCTTCTTGTATATAATACGCGTGTATACGCGGATGGTAGACTGATACGCAGTCAGAAACCGCATCAGTTGCAGTCTTTATGATAAGCGACAGCGAAAGTCAGTGCAACAGCGATTTCCCCCGAGATTAGTGGCAGGGATCATGCTCAGGACTGTTATAGATATTAAGACCAAATATGTACCACATGAAGCAATAAACGATTGAACTTTACTTGAGCTCCAAACTTTGTAGAAATCGTATGCAATTCCAAGCTCAAATCACATGGTATAATGCGTAGTGAGTGATGATGTTTGATTTCGAAAGTTAATTATTATAGTCGTCGCTACATGGACACTATAATAAGTGGCTTAGGGCTCAAGTTAGGTGATTTAATGTTCGGAGTGATACGTGATCCCTCATTATTGCAGCGCAATGGCTTTCGTATTACCTACACAGTGTGTAATAAGTGTTTTTTTTAATCCAGAGAATAACAGACGCAAACACATGAAGCGAGTGCGTGATTGGTAAGTTTGGCAGGCTAGCTCTCTCACTAACTTTGTAGTTCCACGACCGCGTTAGGAAACTGTGTAAAATCGCATTAAGAACTTTATCCTCAGAGGTCTAAAGTCTTCTCGGTCTTCTGATTCGCGGCGAGTCCGACGCTTTCTACCTATGTAAACACTATCTCAAAAGAGTGATTGAGTTTCTACTTCGCTGATTGAATTTGTGATCAGCGCAAGCGAGGTATTTCCCTTGAGGTAGGTACCTGTAAGCTTAGCAGGACCTTTGTATCGAGCAACATCAATAGCGAATAGCGATATTATTGCTATTTTTACAGCCCTATCACACTAGGGATTTGCGAGCGATTTGAACGCGATGCGATTGCGCCGCGAGCTCGCCGCGATTACGTAGCGATTGCCGCGTTTTCGGCACTCAGTAGAAAAATGGACTGATCGGACGAGGAAACACTATTGCTGGCTTTGTTACTTCAGAGATGCAGATAACGAAAGCAGATATAAGTCCACGACGAGTCTAGGAGGATTTATTATCAAGTAATCGACTGGAAGAGAGCGACATGTATTCCATGTAACGGGACGATTTTTAATTATAGGTAGGTAGTTATCAACGACGATTGTACCTCTAAACGATGCTACGTTTATGTATGTATGTGGCAGTTTTCCATATGAAATTTTGTGCCGTATGTATGTGGTAGATCCGTAGGTTTGTATGAATTTACTGCGTTCAGAATCCCGAATCGAAATTCCGAAACGGAGTAATTGCGACTGTATGTGGCCGGCCTTAAAAAGTTTGCAGGTCCGAAGTTTAAATCAGATTTAGAGTGTGACTCCAATTTAATGTGCTGTTGCCTGTACATTATAACCATTCGTACGATGTCCTCCAGTACAATTTACCAGTCAATTTAGAAACTGTACAGTTAACTGGCTATGCTCAACCAATTTTCCAATGCAATTTCCGTCCTTTGACGGTAGGATGTAGCAGACGGTGGTACCCTAGACAACATAACGATTTCGCATGCTTTGTATCATTTAGCTAATAATAACGATAATTTCCTTCCACACGACACAGTTATGTGTCCTAAACTAGGATACCCTGTATAGTTACCAGGCATGGTAAAACACTCAGGCTGAGGCCATACATTTTGGGTTTAATTGTGTTGAAACTTCGCAAACCTATTCTTTATACAAATTAAGGAATCCGTGACTAAATAATTACATACCACACCCACTCAGGAAGTGTCTCATTGCTCGTTCATAAACGGGTTACAAAGATCGTCATTTCTCCCTTATAAATGTGCGGCGGGAAAAGTTGTATGAAAATTAATTCCTGACCTCCGTGTAGCAGGGCAGGAATGTTGTATAAAAAATACTTCTTTTGTTCTTTAGCAGCAAACATAAAAAATACAAACGTCAAATCTCCAAAAAGGTTACATAATTAGAAAAAAGAGGTGGGAATATTTTTTTGTGCTCGATTTTCAATGAAAGGAGGCTGGCAATCATTTTCTGCACTATGAAAAGAAAAGCGTGGCAATTTGTTTTGTTTTCTTAAATTTTGTTTTTTACTAAATAGATAATTTAACAGTACGCTTTTAATTATTCTAAATAATTTTATTTTTCTCGTAGGTGTAGTATAAAGCACTATGTATCAAGCGGAGGGCTATCGTTTCTCCCCTCGGTGTACAAATTAGTATTCAAATTTCCTAGAGAGTTCAAAAAAGGTGTAAATGTAGATAATTTATTTTGAGACTGTAGTTAGAATCTTAAGTCAAACAATGAGTCGATTTCAGCACAAATTCACAAAGCAATTCATAGATGGCGCTTACAGGCGTGGCCATAGAAGAACCGAAATGCGGCTGTCAAAATTAATCTGCGCTAAGCAACCATTTGACAGACGTGTCCTTGTTCTTGTATGTGACGCCTATAAGCGCCATCTATACTACTTTGTAAATTTGTGCTGAAAACGGCTCCTTGTCGTCCAAAAATAAGTTCATTTCTTATTTTTCGAGAAAATAGGTACCTAATCTAGTGGGCCTGGGTCAAATATTTCGATGTGCGCTGCTTCAACTATGTTTTTAAGCAAAAAATAATAATCTGGGTCTACGAAACTAGAACTAGGTACGTCAACGAAACAAACCAAACTAAAAAGAATGTTAGTCTGTGAAAACTTAAAAGAGCTTGGTTTTATTTACAGAATACCGAGATCTTGTCGTATTTCATTCTCAAAAAATCTTTCATTCACGTGTACGATAGTAAGTTTGAAGGTCATATGAAAGTCATACAGTTGTGCACAAAAATAAAAAAAAAACGGTGCATTTTATTAAACTATTTGTAGTACCTTTAAAATGCCGTATAATTTGTAACTATGGTCAATATTTAGGACAATGCCCATTATGTACCGGTTGTGTTGGCTAGAAGGAAGGGACGGAGTACGCATTATGCAGTACCGCTAATAGCTAGATTAATCCAAAATTCCATATTTCTGTAGTTGCAAACTCCTCGCAAGCGAAGCAGCGGTGATCAACCAGTAGTCTATACTTCTGGTAACCCATATACCTAAATAGGTTACCAGAAGATTTACTGAGGCTTTTAAATAAGTAATGTGAGTATCGCCAACCCCTTTATAGACTTCAACGCTTTTAAGTGATATGTTAGCACTCACAAGAGCAAATATTGAGCCGGGTTACTGTGGCCGGAAGTAGCGCCGTGTAGGGATACGCAAAGAGTATCGATACCTCAGTGTATCGATACTTTTGTTCCGATACCAAGTACTTTTGGAATCGATACTTATGGTTTTCTTCCATTTCTAATAAATTTCGTACAAAATATTTGTTGCAACACTAGTCACTACTAAACACGATTCGGGGATTACGCACTCACTGCCGAGCACTTATGTGTGTTACCATTTTATGTCATTGAACTGTTTAGGCGTTTTCTTACGAGTAACCTTTACGGATTGAATAATCTGTATAGTGGTTTATTTGTCTTTTAAACTATTTCAGTTATTCAGGTTTCTGATATTGTAGCCCTTAATGATATTATTGCATTATTTGCACAGCATCTTTCAGTTCCTTGGTTATAGGAAAATACAACTTCATCATCAGTCATTTGACGCCCACTGCAGGACATAGGCCTCCCTCATAACCATGAGGGGTTTTGCCATAATCGCCACGCTTGGCAGGCGGGTTGGCGATCGCAGAAAGCGGTTGAAATCCCAGGAAAATGCTGCTGCCCGTCTCCTGGTAATTGATTTCCTCAGTCGCCTTCTACGACATCCACGGAAGGAAATGGAGTGACGCTATTCTTAATCCGGCGTCACACGGAACATATTACTAGTACTTGCATTTAAAGTTAAATCAATCTCAAAAAGATGCCGCCACCAGGATTAGTGACTACTTTGTGAGACACGTTCCTGCTAGATTTTTTTGCGAAAGTTAGCAACACAAACAACACTCCACTCAGGTTTTTTATAAATGTATTGAAAATAACTCGATACCTCCAGGTATCGATACTTTTGTTCCGATACTTTTTTGGTATCGATACTTTTGATACGATAGGTACTAGTATCGAGTAAAGTATCGACACTTTTGAAATTTTGCGGAACCCTAGCGACGTGACTTTCTTTACAGTGAAACTCTACTCAAAGTATGTGGGTACATTTGAAAGCACATAAATCTTTACATTTTAGTTGCAAAGTCGTATGTAACGTAACTGAATAGGGTAAAGGTGGCTTGCATATAGTATACCGGGCAATATGTGTTGTCGTGCGTGTGTCTTACCTTTTGCTGTCAACTGATTCCGGTAATCTTGGAAAGAAGCACCGAGAAGGGCATAAATTGTGTAGCGATTCATATTTTAGGTTACACATCTTAGGTATTGGATTTCCCAGAATCCTAAGAATTTTCACGATAGTACGCACGGTAGGTCATCTTAGTTAGTAAAACTGTAGTTAACTCGGATTGTGAACACACACCTCTTAGTGGATCGGACTTTTGCTTTAGTTTATAGGCGTTTTGTTAAAAACGATGTCATTTGTTACGAGCTGTTGTTTCGATTTTGGAAAAATGAAAAATGTTGTTTTGATTTTTGTTACAAACGATTCTTATCAAAATGATCACAGATTTGCTTTCATGAGGTATAGAAGGGGTATCAAATATGTTTGTCGTTGAATTTTAACATTCCAAATTTTTCTTATCGTAAAAAGATGAGGGACAGTAAAATTTGGACTCGAAAATGGGAACCATACATTTTAGAACACTTCTACAGCTCTGCTACACAGACATTTCACTGCCACTTCAGTTTTACGCGACGCTGGAGTTTCTACTAGTGGAGCCATGTTTTTGATGTAATCGTAACACGGTCCGAATACACTAATGCCGGGTTTTTATGGTCTTAGTACGCTCGGACCGAGTGCGTACAGTTTTAGTTGATTATGACGACGCACTTGGTTCGAGCGCGCTGACCGGTCGTCATCATAATCAACTAAAACTGTACGCACATGGTCTGAGCGTTCTAATGCCGTCCAAGCCCGGTAAGCTAAGATGGTTGGCACTCGCTGATGCACCTGATACGAGTAGTATTCGACTAGCCATTTTAGCTCACTCGGTCAGCTTGCACTTAGATTGTGTATACGATGAGATCGTATCGTAATATATAAGATCTACCTGATAACCTGGGACTTATAAGAGTCCACACTCTTGTACGCCACTTGAGATTCATTGCGCTAATCATTCACCTAATTAGGCAATTAACTGCGAAGGAAGTGAAATATATTACACGCACTTAATCCAGAGCAGGAGCGAGGAACGTAAGAGGAACCTCTACGTACTCTTTCGGGATGTATTTCGTTTCCGCTGGCATATTTTTTTTTACTATACGGTGAGACTAATAAGCTGAAGTAGCAGTGGGCTGGTCACAAATTTCGAAGAACCGTTTTGGCAAAGGTTCTCGAGTGGAGAGCACGAACTGGCAAACGCAGCGTAGGACGCCCACCAGCTCGCTGGACCGACGGATGGCAACGACTAGATGATGGTGGCCGTGAACAGAAGGACGAGGCGTGCCTTCGGGGAGGCCTATGTTAACCAGTAGACGAGTTCGGGCTGATTAATTGAATAATTGATGTACGATGAAGAAAACATCGTAAGGAAACAGTAGGTATCTGAGATGTTCATACACCTTCTCACTTCAAATCGCCAATTTGCGGTAGATTTATTAAGTCCATACTACTCTCTGGCTGAGAGAAGGCCTGTGCTATGCTGTAGGACGTGTATAGATGCCCATCTTAAATTCTTCGGATACTAAGGGATACTAAGGATCTACGTAAGGGATAACGGATATTAAGGATCTACGACGGGAAATTCGAAATTTTCATAGGACCCAGTTTTTAGACCATCTCGCAATTTTTCCGGGCACTGCAAATCAGATCAATTATATATTGCAGTCCTCAAAAAATGCTGTTAACAATTGTAGAGCAGTTTTTCAAAAAATAAACGAAGGAACAGTAAAAAATTGGAATGACCTGATTAGATTTGCATAAAAACATTTGACATGAGTTGAAATGAAAGTAAAAAGTTTGAAAAATTGTTCACAACTTATTTATTGCAGCGTGTAACATTTGTATATTAATTGTTTATCTTAATTCAAGTAATTAAACAGCCAGTTGATACGAATAAAGGAAATCTATACATTGATTAAACATGGGAAAGATTTTCTTTGACTACAGAAATAGGATTGAAGTTGGTAAAAGATTAAAAAAAACAGTACAAAACCGTCCCTGTTACTCTAGAATAAAAGCAAAAACATACATAGACGACTATTTAACACTTTATTTTATCTATAACTAGAAAATTAATTACAAAGGTTTAATAAGCATTTAAGCAAAGCTCTGCATCGGTAGTATGCCGCCCCAATTTGCGCATTTAAATTCCAAAAGTCGCGACTTTCCAGTAGATTAAACAATCTATTTCATCAAATTTATTGTCTTTCTGCCACTGTAAACTTTGTGTGATCAAAGTAGACATTTTTTATATTCTTCTTCGGTGGAATCGGATCCCCAGATCAGATTCTGCTTTTCATTCCTTTTTTTTAAGTGAAGCTGATATCAAGATTAGGACACACCCTGAGTGCGATATCAGTTTCCATCCACAACGGTTCGTGTGATCAGATTCTACGAACCCAAAAAAACTGCGAGACTACAAAATTCAGTTCTATGTTTTTGATCAGACGTTCTATGTTTGTAATCACTATAACATTAAACTTGCTGAACAAAAACATGGGAAAAACACAATCCAATGCATAAAAAGTCGTTTTTCTTTCAAATTAAGTATTTTGGGTTGGAAAGTTTCTGCATGACACGGTCCAATTGTGCAATTCTGCCTGAAGAGCGCCACAAAACGCGTGTTCGCACCGTCCATACTACATGTGCAGAAAGTCACATAATGTACTCGGTATCAGACAAATCATAATATGACTTATCATAGCATACTTGGTGTCAGGTAATATACTTTCTTTGGATGTACACAAACAGTTCGGCTGTCCCAAAAATAAACACAGTAAGGGACATTTCCACTATTGGTTACCAGTTGGTTCCAGTAACCAATAGTGGTGATATCTGAAATTTGAAAAAAAAATCTCCCTTATTGTATTTATTTTTGGGACACTCGGCTGTCCGATTAAAATACGCAACAAATCATCTTACTGATTCAAAAAACACACATTTTAATATTCAATTTCTTTTTAACTTTTCCTTAGCGCATTTCGAAAAACAATTGGTCATCAACACTCTCACTGAGTTTATGTGACACATAATATAAGTCGGTATTTTGTTCTGAAGTGAAATAGTTGAAAACCTCTTCGAAACAAGAATAAAATATTTCTGTTCAGCAAAAGTTTGGAAACTTTCCAATCTCTTTTCGATAACGTGAAATCTAGGCAGTCTACAGCACAACTTGCATTATACTTTTGAACTGTGGATGACAGACAATAATATTATACTGAAATACAACTTATCAAAACAATAGGTACTTATTGCTTACAATAAAATAAATGCCCCTTCCAGTAAGACCCCTGCAGTCCGGTAAAGGACGAAACACACCAACGCGGTAGCGGTGGCGGTCCATATAATAAAACGGCCATAATAAATAGCTACTACTGCAGTAAATGACGTATGTAGGGACCGCCAGGACCACCGCCACAGCGTTGATGTGTATCATCCTTAACAAATTATTTCTCCTTTCTCCTTGTATTTTCTCAGGAAGTAATCATAAATCAATTCATTTTTTTTTTCAAAAAGATTCTTTGACAACAAAAAAAGACAAACAGACGAATGATGAAAGTCCACTGTCTCTTTGTATGTTTTGGCCAAATCACAAATGTTAACAGTAAACAAATAGTTAGTGCACAAGATGACGGGGGTAAGCATGACATAATACACACACACACTCAGGTTTTTTTTACAAAATTTTAAGGTTATATAACTACGATGTAGCGTTCAGTGGCCACTTCTACCTTCACTAGAAAGGTAATATGACCATTCAGACTCTGTAAGGCTTTATTCGCATATACAGGGTGTATTAAAGTCCCGCTATCTTCCCGAAAAGGGAGGGTAATTTTTTTTTCGCGATTTCTAAATTATTGTCCTATTAGTTGTTCTCATTGACACTTAGAACTCCGCCATTTTGGGAAATAAAGGGATTTACGTTACACCCTATATTCGAAGTTCATTTTTTAATTAAATTAAACTGATTTTTCCTATACTTATGAAAATGGCGCAACAAAAAAGATCTGACTTTCAAACATTATTTCATATGTGTCTGTTAAAATCGGTACTAAAATCAACGCTGGTTCGCTGGAAGAAAATGGTTCTTGCATTAAGCACGCTCTTGTGCATTTACTTTTGTAATTTGTGCAATAAACTATGAAAATAAACAAACATAATACTGACTGAAACCTTACCATTCAGGTCTCTAAAGCCTGCTACACACGTATCTATAATATCGTTGCGATTTCAGACTGTGCAGATACATCCAACGTTCCTCGTGTCTCCACACGCCTCCGATAATTATCGGCGTCAATCGTCAGTTGACTGCAGAAGCTCACGCAAGAAACATGTCATCTACGATGGAAGACGATAACGCACTTGCAATATTAGGCCTAGATAAGAATGCTACACACGTAATGATACATCGGAGCGATTAAACTGTGCAAGCCACTGTTAGTTTCGCGAAAGGGGTGGTTAAAATCAAAGAAACGTGTGTCGGGTGACAGCGATCTAATTCTACTGGCTCAATCAAAATAATCTTAACCTACCTTACACACTAAAATCCCGGTTTGCGGAGATCTATCGATCGTGTGTGTGACAAATCGTTTCTTTGAACCTTCATTCTTAATTTTGCTTCGTAAAGTACTGCCGAAATGAGCGATCGCTATCCACACGCGACGCTAAAACTGTGCAAACGCAATCGAAAACGATTTATCCAATAAAAATCGCAACTGCCACCGATGAACGATAATCTGCAACGATTTGTCATATACACGACCGATAATACTGTGTAAGCTGGCTTGCACAGATAATCGCTACGATATATCGTTACGTGTGTAGCAGGCTCAACACTACGGGTTAGATCAATTGTTTTAGCCGACGTTCCATCGTTGTTGGCTAACTACCCACACTAACAATAGGTACAAACTATTCGATATTTACAGGGGAAAAACCCGCCTTGAAAGTTGGGTAAAAATATATTTATTCTATCACATTATCCGAACTCTAAGCCGGGTAACGACAAAACGGTAACAAAAATACTTAATAAAATTACTTAAATAATTGTCCTCAGCACGGGTTAGCGCAAGAAAAAGAATATAACAAAAATACTGCCATATACACAGAGATATAAAAAAACTAAGTAGTCACTTAAATAGACTTAAGAGGCTCCATGAGACCCTCTAGCGCCACCAATGAAAAGAAGAATTTATATTAACTTCATCCAGGGGCCTGTTTCATAAAACTACAATTCATAGTTCTAATGTCGGCGGACTAAAACACATAATTCCAAAACACAAATTTTTGAGGCAATGGAAAAAACCTATTTTAAAATTTCTCTATAAGATTTTTATTGTGTTTATTACATTAACGGAGAGCTGTTCTGAAACAATGAATTGAATATAATTTTTATTTTACAATATGAAGGAAACTGCTATTTCAATTTACTTATATTGTACAGATTACTTAATGACAATTTGACTTATGTGCTTTAGTCCGCCGACTGCGATGTATATTGCGTAGCCAAACTTCCTACTTGTTAATCTGTGGGTAGATCGACTTTGCAATGTACGTCGCATTGTCACAGTAAACTATGAATTGAAGTTCTAGGATACAGGCCCCAGGGGTTAAATCATATATCTCATTCTTTTAATCTTAATCTATCTAATCCAGGCAATAAGAATAAAGGTGACATTTTTGTAATTCCCATTGGCTCACATTCGTTTTGTGTGAACCCGGCTTGTTATATAAAGGGAAGGCCTCACGAGGCAATTCCCATACAAACATAGTTTGACATTAATCTACAAAAGACAAACCAGATCGCAATGAAACTTCACCACTATGTTAGTAGGACATAAATTGAGGTTTAATAATCAATAGATTAAAACTGAAATAAACGATTAAAGAAACTAGAACCTCATAAGTATTTTCAATGAAAATTCATGAGGGTCAAATTTATTTTGATTAGTTTATTTAGAAGAGATCTGACAGGTTTGTGGCAAGTGGCAGACACTAGTCTCAAATCAAGGTTTGATAATCAAAAGCTTAGAACTGAAATAAACGAATAAAGAAATTAGAGCCTCATACAAGTCTTTTGATTGAAACTTTTCATGAGGTTCAAATTTATTTTTGATTAGGTAGTTTATATTTGGAACTCTAAAGGCCAGTTTCTGAATTGAGAATTTCACTAAGTAAATACTTAACTGCAGTGCTGTCTCTTCAAATTTCTCAGAAAAGAGCGTGACAGAATGTTACTTAAGTATTTACTTAGTAAATTTCTCAATTCAGAAACTGGCCCTAAGCATGACCAAACATAAACATCGACTTATGTCCTTTAAACGTATCGGTAAAGTTTCATTGCGACACGGCATACTGATTGTAAATTAAAACCATACACCGTTTGTATGGGAATTGCCGCTTGAGGCGATCCCATAATTTAAAGGGAGATAATGGACACAACGATAGAGGAAGCACGTCTTGCTTAACTAAGCACAACACAGAGTAGCTTTGCAGCTATTGGAAAACGTGGGAAAATGTATGCCCACTACATACAAATAAAAAAATCCTACAAATACACGCTGAAATCAGGGTGGTTTGAAAGCCGTGGTTATGTAATTAGTAATTACGGATGCCATTCACTTAGGACCAATTTTTCAATAGTCAGATAAAACTTAACTGGAGAATAAATTGCATGCTATCACTGTCTAAATCATACGACGAGACAGTGACAACATCAGTTTTATTCTCCAGTTAAGTTTTATCTGACTATAGAAAAATCTTAGACTATTAACTTTATGTAAAGACGTAAAATAAAAAAATAAATTTTTTGAGAGATCTTGTTTCGAGGTGAGAAATATTGTTTCGAAAAATTCACTAACAATTATATTGAATTATATTTGAGTTTGTGTGGACATATCATTGGAAGGTGCCTTTTTTAAAACAAACTGACGTATTCGATAAAAGCTGTTGTTTACGTACGTTAAATTTGCAATGGCTTTCAAACCACCCTAAATCCATTTCAAATTCACAGAAATATAGTTCAAATTGGCGCTCGAAAACGGCATCAATCTGTTTTTTTATACACTTGGCGATTAGTAAGTATTTACTAATGAAATGAAAACGCAAGATGTGCGGCAGAGTAAATCAATCGGTGATTGGTTCACTCTGTGCGTTACTGATGTGACGATAACGTTGATTGGACTGTATTACAGTGACAGCGTGAGTGGTGATACTGGGGCCTAATTATGCGCACCAAATCTTGTTGGAATCCTGACGTTTGCGGTAGCAATGAGCCGTTTTCAGTCATCATCAACCCATTATGTCCCCACCGAGGGGCACGGGTCTCTTCGGGTCTCTCTGAGGAAGGTATAGGCCATACTCCACCACGGGGGCCAAGTCCGGATTGGTGGAGGCTTGTAGACTAGTGGCTCGTCTACTGTCAGAAGTTGTCAAGCCGCCCTGAGCCCTCTGACTTGGCTTAACGACTGCCATCTATCGACGGCAGCCGGCACCAACAGCTTAACGTGCCTTGCGAAGCACGGAACCGCTCGGAAAAATGCCACTAGCGTTAGGCATAGACGGCGACCCATCCATGCACTGAACGCGCCCTGTGTTGCTTAACCTTCGTGATCGTTTAAGATCACTCAGGCAGCCGGGGCTACGAGCGATTTTCAGTACAAATTCACAAAGCAATTAATAGATGGCGCTTACAGGCATGGCCATAGAAGAACCGGAATACGGCTGTCAAAATTAATCTGCGCTAAGCAAAATTTGACAGACGTGTCCCTGTTCTTGTATGTGCACGCGTATAAGCGCCATCTATGAAAAGCTTTGTGAATTTGTGCTGAAAACGGCTCATTAGTATGGAATTTGACAGGACAATCGCTCAGGATTTTGTGCGCGTAATATTGGGACAGACTTCATTGCGCTTGAATTTGGCACAATTTAAATGAGATCACTTTTTGGCGTTAGATTTATATAATTTTTTTTTGTTTATATCACTGCCCAGTGTCTCTTAATTGAACGGAATTTGACTATGTATTTCTAAACAGAAAAAGCAACCTTGAACATTCTTTAAGTACACGAGATTGAAAGGTCCATTAGCTGAAAGTTTGCAATAATTTTATTCGTAGGATTCAAGTATAATATTTCTTTTCGCAATATTTTTTAACCACTTTTTTATTACATTAAAGTACTTACTAAGGGTTAAGCAGTTTTCCACATTCAAGTTCCATGCTAAATTAATGAGGTAGTGGTTTAAATGAATTATTGCGATATTAATAATTTTATCAAGGGACTATCTATCTAATAGGTAGTCAATTTAATCGAAATCACAAATATAATATACCTACTTAATAACAATATGGAAAGCTTTCGAAGACTAGTTAAAAGTAGAAAAGTGTAAAAATACCCTGGAACAAAACATTTTCCAAAACACTTCTCTTTTGCCACGCCTTTAGCTGCAAAATGTACTTTAGCAAACATGAGACGAGTTCAAACTTACGCTTAATCAAAATGTTCTACCAAGCGTTCCTTTTGGACTAAATTCAACATCAACGCTTAAAACATCCATACTAACCGCCTTAGAAAATACACCAATAGGAAACAACAGTCACGAGATGCATTCAACATTTTGTGCGCTTTGACAAGTCGAAAAAGTTCAGTTTCTCCAGGAGACCTCTCCAGTGCTAAGCAATCACGCATCGGTTCTCATTAGAGCTGCCTCCCCTTAAAGTTGTACCAGAATCTGAAGGGATCTCCGCACTCCTCCCCCCTCCACTCCACTCTAACGTGTCTATCATCTCCATCAGCTCCTTGAACACAGCTATGACTCTCCAGTTGTACTTGGCTGAACACTCGACGTAACCGCACTTCCAATGCTTCCTTACCAGGTTGACAATATTCCGTCTCTTCTCTCTGGAGTCACCGCAAGCGCTTTCAGCCAACGCAAGCTGTTGTAAACCGCTGGCGGCCGAGGGCTGGTTGCTGCAGAGTAAATCCTGCTTGTTCCCAACGACAAGGACTGGAACGTTCCGCATGTCTCTGCTCTCGACCATCTGGTCTCTCAGCGTTCTTATGTACTGGAAGGTATCGACGTTTGACAGGTCGAAGACGAGAATATACGCCGTAGCATTTCGGAGGCCGTAGAAGCGGTAGTGGGACCATTCGTAGTAAGAATTGATGGGGAAGTATGGAATGACGGGGACGTCGGTGATCTTCACCTCGTACAGGTGCTCGTTTATGATCACCGAGGGGTAGAAGGTGTGCTTTTTGTCCGTCGGGACGTACTCCTCGGTGAAGTCGCTCCACACGAATTGCTGGGGACAATGAAAAAGAGTATTAGGGTAATAGAATGCAGCGGTTAGACCATGAAATCCAGCAGATTTGCTAGAGCGGTGATAGCGGAGCGGGAAGCGGTCGTTCGAATCCCGGTATGTACGAACGCCTTGGTTTTCTAAGTTATGTACATTTGTGAAGTTACGTATAGTAGCAATACCACTCCCTGACGTTGAAGAAAAACATCGTGAGGAAACCTGAGTGTCTGCGGTGTTCACATACCTCAGCACTTAAAATTCTAATCCACGGCGGGCGAGGTGATTACATCCATAATCTCTCTCTGAGAGAAGGCTTGTTCCGTACACTGGGCCGTATATAGGCTACATTATACTTACATGAAATTAGCTAGCGTTACGTTTGAGTGGGATTCGGATAAAAACAACTTATCATCGACAACTTTGACTAATATTTCATCGTAATTTGTTCAACTACTCGTATGTACTGTAAGTGTTACATCGTAAGAAATATAATATCTGAGCAACGAAGCTTTTACATTTATATTGCACAAAATACTCGAATGAGCAAGGCTAGGCTCTCTTGTCAAACATAACTATCATCATCATCATCAGCCATCCGACGCCCACTGCAGGACACAGGCCTCCTTTGCGGCTCTCATAACCATGAGGGGTTTTGCCATAATCGCCACGCTTGGCAGGCGGGTTGGCGATCGCAGTATGCGGTTGTAATCTCAGGAAGACTCTGGTGCCCGTCTCCTGGTAATTGATTTCCTTAGTCGCCTTCTACGACATCCACGGAAGGAAATGGAGTGACGCTATTCTTAATCCGGCGCCATACGGGACAAATATACAGTGACTCAACTCTTTGCCCCCAATATTTTTTCTGTATCAATCATCATCAACACAGCAGTGGTAGCCTAGTGGGTAGAACATCGGACTCGGAAGCTAGAGACCCAGGTTCAATTCCCAGTGCGGGCATGTACCTATGACTTTGTTTTCTAAGTTATGTACATTTGTGAATTAACTAACTAAAAGCTAACGGTGAAGGAAAACATCGTGAGGAAACCTGGGTGTCTGAGCTATTCAGATACCTCAGCGCTTGAAATCGCCAATCCGCGGTGGGCACGCGTGATGATTAAGCTCATACTCTCTCCCTGAGAGAAGGCCTGTGCCCTACAGTGGGACGTATATAGGCTGCTTATGTAATCATCATCATAATCAGTAACTGTTAACACTCATTAGGTAAATAGACATTTTTTTCTGTATCAATATGCCTTTATAATCTATAGTAATTACAAGGCGGGAGAGTCACGGAATAATTAATCCAGGTTATTATCACCGCAAAGCAAAAAGGTCAAATTGCGGGCTCATTCCCTGAATCCGTAAATACGGATCTTCTAGCTCAGCTATTTGCGAGTGGGCGATGGCTGAATCTGATCCTTAATCCAAATTAATCAGGATTCAAAATAGATTAACGAATGAAACTCGAAGGAATTGGAGCAAAATGCCGATTCATGGTTTATTCCTAGTTTAGGCTACGTACTTATTACTAATAGTATTACCTATGTCAAATTTAATTCGTATGTACTTACACTTTATTCCTACGATTTTATGAATAAATTTTATCTTATCTTATATAAGGGGGTTGGCAACACGAAACTAATTAGTGATGGCGCCACTGAGATTTACCCCGATAGTGTTTGTTTTGTTTTAGAAGTGTTGCTCATTTTCGGATTTTTTCTTGGAAATTCAACATAGGTATAAACGTCATGAAATGCTTCTTACTAAAAAAGAGAAAGCTATAGTTTATACAAAAACTGAAATAGCAAAGTTTTGTGTACCGTGAAATGAATACGGACTTTAATACAAAGGTAACCTTAAAAATATTTTTTAAACATTTCTTGAAGAATTAATCGCATATCTTTGATTAAATACCTCTTCACTGGTCGATTTATTGATTGAAAAGTGTAAAATGTTAAATTTACTTAAGTGTTACTCAGAAACATCGAAAATCATTGTGAAAATATCTTTGGGGTGTATAAAATTACAAATATGGTGCTTTTCCCATACAAATAGTGAAGAAAACGGGGCATCCTCCATTTTGAATTTGTTGACAATTGCCACCCCAATTTTTAACACGAGAGGTTGCATGTCTATTCTATGTCTATTTCTCCTTTTTTTTCTCTGGCGACACTGTTCGCCTGGCAACATTCATGTCAGCTGTGACGGGGCTGGGGCGTGAGTTGTAGAGGGATGTGTGTCGTGTAACAGAAAACCCGTCTGAGCGCTGCAAAGGTTGCCTACTGTTGGCTTGTGCGCAAGGGTGCGGAGATGTGCTCTCGGCAAGGTGCCTAGGGACCATTAATTTTATTATAAAACTTTTATAGGCGCCTTAGCCTGCCATTGGCGACTTTGACCTCGAACTTGTCGAGCACTATGTATACCTGGGACAAACAGTCCAGTTAGGTAAGTCCAACTTCGAGAAAGATGTCGCTTGTCGAATCCAACTTGGATGGGCAGCGTTCGGGAAACTAATACACATTTTCGCATTCAAAATACAGAATACGAAAAGAATACCAATGTGTGTTACCAGTGATGACTTATGGATGTGAGACCTGATCGCTGACTATGGGCCTCATAAGAAGGCTCAAGGTCACCCAACGAGCAATGGAGAGAGCTATGTTAGGAGTTTCACTGCGTGATCGAATCAGGAATAAGGAGATCCGCAGAAGAACCCGAGTTACTGATATAGCTCGAAGAGTTGCTCAGTTGAAGTGGCAGTGGGCGGGGCACATAGCTCGGATAACTGATGGCCGTTGGGGCGAAAAAGTTCTGACCTGGCGACCGCGGACCGGGCGACGCAGCGTGGGAAGGCCCCCCACCAGATGGTCTGACGACCTGGTTACGGTGGCGGGGAGTCACTAGATGTGGGCGGCACAAGACCGGGAAGCTTAGAAAACCATGAGAGAGGCCTAAATCTTGCAGTGGGCGTCAAATGGCTTATGATGTTGATGATGATAGCCTGCCGAGTTACTATAACATTTGTGTTCGTATGTACTAAACTGTGTTTAGTTAACTTACATTTGTAATAAAGAATCTTTTTAAAAAAAACTCATATCAGCTATCATTCTCTTCCCCATAATCTATCAAAATTTACAAAGCAACATATTTTTATTACGCCTTAACGACCTATGTAATATAAGTGTAAAAAATAATCGAACGGCCGTTCTTAGAAACAAGTAAACAATTCAGTGCACACGGTGAGACAACCTCCCATTGTTGCCAACTCCACCGCTCCGCCCCTGAACTCTGTAAGTCTATTTCGGTGAGTTTATTTTATTTGTTTATTTTAGGGGTTTAAGCCAACCCCGTTCCCCTTCAATAATTTGACGGAAAGGATGAGAAATTATGCTGGAAAATTGTTTAAGAAGGCGTTAAGCTTTCAGTGTGGATTGTTATGTAAATTATGTTGCATTGTTTTAATAACGAAGCTTAATATCACAGGTACTTTATAAAAATATAATTAGGTTTTTCCGCTGCAAAATGTTAGTAGTTGTTCATGAAACAGTAGTATAACTCAGTAAAACGATTGAGTAACCTGAAGGGGCCTACGATGTCTTACCAGCAATTTTTTTAGCAAAGTATCATTCCACAAGCAACGTTTATCAACGTTTCGTTTTACAAACTGTTGTTTCACAATGACGGCCGAACACATTTGTCACAATATTAATTTAAAATTAATCATTTATGATAGATATGTTTAATCCCAAGTTTGCAATATAACTTCGGAAATGTTATTCTGCAAGGACGTCATTTCCATTTGGGACAAATCATTTATAGGTAAGTTTACATAGGAGCTTTCTTCCGCCTCTTAAGTAACCTAATAAGTAACCAAATTTATTTTGCTAAGTGAACTTTTTGGTAACCACTAAAAAGTTACCAAAAAGTTCACTTAGCAAAATAAATAAGCTAGTGAAGCGAGCTACGCTCGCTTCACTAGCTCCGCGCAGTGACATCACAAGTCTAACCTAAACCACTTTTCTGGTGAGGGGGGAAATGTTTTTTTTATTGTGAGGTACTTCGCCCCCCGAGCAGGGGGTTGCGCCCCCCTGCTCTGGCTTTTTTAATGTTGCCAAATGATATTATATGAAATAATTACTTTATGAGGTGTAAGGTTTGCGAAACAGTTTTATATGGAATGATGAGTCGTCAAATGATACATGTGCATTTCGTTGTTTGTTGTCTAAAAATTTGTTAAATAACTGTTGAACTTTCGAATGGTACCCAACCTGTAGATACAATATGTGCAAAGTATACATTTACACACACGCATACATACACGTATACATACACACATACCTACATAAGTCTACTAAAATCATAACCATTATTTTTAACTTAAAAATAATGGTTATGATTACATTACTTCACACACGCATGCACGCACGCACGCACACGCACGCACGCATGCACGCACGCACGCACGTACCCATTTTGTTGGTCTTAAATTTGTGAGTATTATACAATATTTTAATTTGTGTTATTGATCCTCATAGACTATTTACTGTTTTGTTTAAAGTTTCCTTTAGCCTATAAGCTTAAATTTAATTGTTATTAGCTCAATAATTTTCTGTAGCCGTATTTAAAATGGTAAATTATTTTTTCTGTTCCCACGGGACAGGTATTGACTAGGTGGAGCCTGTACATCTACATTATGTAATAATTCTATATGGCAATAAAGGTTTTATATTTTATCTTTATCACTTTGCTGTATCGAATAAAAATGGCTGTTTGCATTTTCTAATTTGAAGTCAACTATTTAATGTACCTTCTTAAAAGCAAATTACGCTTATTTCTGAGCGACAATTAGGGGTCCTCTTGGGGCTAATTAGCCAGTTCCATAAACTCCTGCCGAGAATATTAAGTTCTTATTTCCTACATAATTTTAGGCGAAAGCGATACGCTTCGTTTAATAAACGGCTATTAGCTTTATTACCATTATTAAACCTCTTTGTTGTAGACTTGGAGACGTGTAGCGGAAATAGCAGTGTGTATCTCGGTTCTTTCACATACGCGATGACTCAAAATTACTCACCCTCCTCAGTCCTGACCTTGAAAATAACCATAGAAAATCCATGTTATTTTCAAGGTAAAGACCGAGGAGATAAAAGAAATCAGGTGTTTGTTGTTGTGGACGAAGGCAATTATAAAGTGAGAACTGGCCGTGTTCAGTCGGCAGCCCGCCCAGGTGGGTCGACAGGATGGAAATGCGCTTCTTTCATGGGCTGTGTTGCGTATAGGTGCTTCTTTTATGGGATGTAATATATATTTGTCCTTCTTCTTTTTCTTGTTCGAATGAGGGTGATCAAGCCGGTGTTTTTGGTTTTGTCGAATTATTTCGCGCAGATATCTCGCCACTTGGCAAAAGTAGTAAACCAACATGGCGTATTAATAAAATGTGACATTTCATAGTGTTGGGTATCACTGAGTCAACTGCAGAAGTTTGATAGAATTCGTTATTGAATTTATGAAATTCATCACTGAAGTTATATAGATGGTGGGATATAATATAGATAGCTGTTTCATGCTTAAGTTGCTCGACGTTAGCCCAAGATTTCTCGTAAGTTAACAATCTGTGAATCTACTTTTAACAGCTGTTAGCATTTTCAAAGAGCATAGTTAGTTAGGCGTTAGTTTCCGCACTTAGCCTTATGGTTGGGCCATTGTACGTAGCAAAGCTGAAGTAAACAGCCAGCATATCTCTTTCCAGAAAGCCAACAGTGCTCTGATGTTACTGCAGGCCTCCTAAAAAGATCCTATTCAGTGGCATTTTCAAAGAGCATATAAAAAGAAACAACTGACGGTTGTATGTGAAATGTATACATAGTACATCATCAGCCATTCGACGCCCACTGCAGGACATAGGCTTCCTGCGTGGTTTTCATAACCATGAGGGGTTTTGCCATAATCGCCACGCTTGGTAGGCGGGTTGGCGATCGCAGATGCAGTTGGAATCTCAGGAAGACGCTGCTGCCCGTCTCCTGGTAATTGATTTCCTTAGTCGCCTTCTACGACATCCACGGAAGGAGATGGAGCGACGCTATTCTTAATCCGGCGCCACACGGATACCTAGTACAGCTAAAATCTATTTAGTGATTTCGAAGTTTCCCCGCAATAAAAGTTGTTTGTATTGACAAGTACACACTGTATGCTTTTCCTGATAGCAAAAAAAAATCACGGCGTTATGGATCTCTCTCGTTCGAGGTGATAAGTCTGGGTCATGGTGAATATCCGCTATCTTCGAAGCGTAGCGGAAGTTAACTCTATGTTCATTAATCATGATCCGATTACACCGTAGCCGCTTTGACGCTTGCTTGGTTCATAGAGTATTTTTCCTTTATAACTTGAAAAAGGATGAGGTTATCAGTTCATGTGTGGGTATATAATATGTTTATGTGTGTTCAGCGATAATTCTTTAGAACAGTGTCTGATTTAAGTGATTTTTTTTTTGTAAAAAAGGTTTACTCTACGTGTTTATCGCAAAACGTTATCTTAGCGGTAAACGGTAAATTTATCTACCGGGCATAATACCGAAGCGGTGGTAGACTAGTGGGTAGAACATTGGACTCTGAAGCGGGAGACCCAGGTTCGATTCCCAGTGCGGGCATGTACCTATGACTTTTCTTTCTAAGTTATGTACATTTGTGAAGTTATAGTAGCAATACCACTCACTGACGGTGAAGGAAAACATCGTGAGGAAACCTGGGTGTCTGAGCTATTTACATAACTCGGCGCTTGAAATCACCAATCTGCGGTGGGCACGCCTGGTGATTAAGCCCATACTCTCTCTCTGAGAGAAGGCCTGTGCCCTACGGTGGGACGTATATAGGCTGCTTACCATAATACTGAAGTGAAGGTTCCCTCGATACTGTAAAAGTAGTGAAATTTCTTTGCTGATGCAATCATAAGATACCGCCATTTACGTCGGAAATATTATTTAGTCACTTTTGACTTAGATTTACTTAGACTTCTAGATTCACGATTTTAGTTCACTTACAATGACCGACTTATATTCCCAGAAAAGCTACTGGAGTGCAACCTGAGGGTCTGAAATATTTCCATTTTATTTTGCACAAATGTAATATCGGAATGCGTGAACAGTCGAGATAAATTGCGTGGGTGGCAGGATGTCATCCGGCACATTTAAGTCCATTTCAAGCCACTACACCTGAACATGAAACAAATGAAAGCTACATAGCTATAATCGTATTTCATTTTATGAGTAGCTTATACACCGTTTCTTTTGGGTGGTTTGAAAGACAGGAAAATGAAAATGCCAGACAATAGCTATCGAATACGCTAATTTGTTTTTTATAAAAACGTACCTACTTTTCAAAAATATCTCGACACAAACTCGAATCAATTAGGACCATTAGTGGTCATGTAGAGCGGTGCGTGCGTGCTGCGGATCCGCGGGTCATTGTTCTGTTAGACGGAGAGGCGGAACTAATAGCTCGCGCATTGTTTTAAACATGATATATATACTCGAAAATTTACCTAATAAACAATCGCGATCAGACTCGTTTAATGTATAACTACATGGCTACACAACTTAGGACAGTGGTTTCAACAGAGTACCAGTTCCTTGTTTGTATTGCCAGCGTTGAAAACAAGACAGCCGAATTGGTTGCCAATATCCGATAGGAGGCGACACATAAACAACAATAGTTTTATTACTATGTATGAGCACCCGCAAGTCATTAAAAAATACTAAGACTTTTCAACAATCTTTTTTTTTTAGTTACGCCTTACTTAAAAGTAGGTAGTAGTCTAAAAATAAAAGTACAAGATATACTGATAGATGAAACAGATGCCATTTTTATTTATTAAGTACATAACCGCGGCTTTCAAAACACCTAGAAATCAGCGTGTATACCAGCGAGAGCTGGAATAAATGCTTATTGCATTAAGCATGGTTATGAAAACCACGAAGGAGGCCTATGTCCTGCAGTGGGCGTCAAATGGCCGATGATGATGATGATGAATATAATATAAAAATCTCGTATCACAGTGTTTGTTATCGAACTCCTCCGAAACGACTTCACCGATTTTTATGAAATTTTTGTATACACGGTGGTACATGGGTACTTGTGGTAGCCCTGACACCATTAACCCTGAATCAGGTGTATTAAAATACATTTTGCTCTCTAAAGGTTAGCATTTAGAATCTGAAAAAAATATGTATGACTTTTCAATGTCTTATCTAGGGCCGTCGGTATTTTTTTTATGATTTTGTATCACTCGCGCAGCTCAAATATTCCCATACAAGACCGTGCGCTCGGAGAACCCGCCCTTTATTTAAGAATATGTTTAAGCCTTCACATTATCCGTTTTATACAAAAAACCTGAATATGTTTAGTAACAAAACCGTACGTTATTTGCCAGCCTATTAACTCTCGAACGATGTGACGACATTACAAACAGTAGGCGACGACGTTACCGTTACCAATTACACCCCGGGGGACGGTCTGTAACAAGGTGTTGTAAGCCATTATGACGTGCCATGCTTCATAAAGACAGAAAATAATATTCTCGTAAAGGGAAATCTAATAACAAATAAACGATGAAACTAGAGGTATTGAACAATATTTAAAAGCAAACTTCAAAAGATTTTCAGTCAAAACTCTAAACTCACTGAAGACTCATTCAAGATTCTATTTTCATTTTATGTATCAATGGCCCCAGTCTCGGTCTATAGTCCTTGAATGGTTACCATAGCATATCCTAATTTTTGGCCAGGATAAATGATTGTATTATATGGAACGAATTACTATTATTATATATATTTTTTCTAATATTCAATTTTTTTCACGGCACAAAACTAGCTCACAGAATCTCTCGAATAATCAAAATTATAGTACAAATCGATCAATCAATCAGCCCGAATTTATTCACTGCCGGCCATAGGCTTCCCCTCCGGCAAGTGGTCGGACATTTGCTAAATAGAATTGAGTAAAAAGCCTCTGGAAGTATTACCTCGTAGTCTACAAATTCGCGCTCAAAAACGCGACCAATCTGTTCCCGGACCTGACCATTAGTATTTAGCAATGAAATGCGCGCAGTAATATGCGGTAAAACTAAATTACTCTATAATTGGTTCATTCTGTACGTTACCGCGGCGACTTTAACTTTGATTGGTTTATATCACATTGACAGCGTAAGCGCTGGATGATGAATGTAGAACTCTCTCTTTTTTTTAGCTGGCCCTATTTGCATGGGTTCAGGTTTTTTCGCTAGTTTTTAGTATCGATGGTAAGTTGGCAGACGTCATGATATTATTGAAAAAACATATTGAATCTTAAACTCGACCTTTTCAATAGTAACTTTAGGAATCCAATACTTTATAGATTAGATAATATCAGTCGAAATCCATTTCGGACAAAACAAAGATCAATTCTAGATCCTATCTGATATAGGCAATCCAATTGCAAGCTCCGTTGGTACAAATATAAATCAATTTCAACCAAAATTTAAAACCAATACGCATGATTAAAGCGAAATATATTTTCCCATTCATAACAAAGGTATTTTGATTGAATAAAAACATCTCTCATTTATTTAGGTATAGCTTCCACTAAAATGATTTCTCCGAAATACTCCTTAATATATGCAGTTCAAACAGTCTCAGCTAACGGGAAATACCATTTCAAACTGTATATAACTGCATATCCCAAATGTGAAAAAATAACAACCTACAAGTTATAAACACTTTAAGTTTTAAGTACGAAACTAGTCATAAATAAATCTTAAGAAACATCTTGTGTGGTCCTTGCCTGGTTATAGATTATTTATTTTGGGACCAGCCCCTGTCCTCTCGAAGCTAATTTACCCAACTTTCGTTACAATTGAGAGCATTTATTTAATCAGTTAGCCAAAACATGCTTTTAATTTCCGTTGCGCTCTAAAGTTCCAATAATTTTTTACAACTAAAACGTTTACTAAGTCAGTATTTGTGACTTATTGCATTTAATTGTGACCCAATTTGAATGCAATAACGTCGAGAGTAGAGGGGCAGAACACTTAATTATGTTACGTGAGACTCGTATTTATTTATTTAATTTACCGCCGGTTTCTCGTACACTAAGAAGCTGTTAATCTACAGTTAACAGCTATCAGTGGTTTTTTTTGTATGCACTTTGGTCAGTTGACAGCTGTTAACAGTAGATTAACAGCGTGTTATTGTACGAAAAACTGGGGATTACACTAGTAGTTTAATTAAAATCTTCGCCCCATTCTCAGCTGTTTTAATAAAAAAGAAAGAACTCTCCCGGGGATCGCTTCCGTGGGCACTATCTTTGTTAAACACGTTACCCGTTTAGGACCCTTTGGTCAGCCATAATGATCCCATTCTGTCGGCTTGGTCCCAGTCACGATAATGTTTGTGTTGACGCAGGGGAAAACGATGCCAAGTAATGGAGGCTATATAATACACCCAAAGGCCTCCTAGGATTCGGGGCATGTCAATACAAATATGTTTTACTGTCTATTTGCAGAAGGCTCAATAAAAAAAAAATCCCCTAGGTTCCCTTTTTTAGCGGTGAAAGGATAGCAATTTCAGTTGTTGTGCATATTATGTTACTTATCTGCTTATTTTGTTTCTGTGTTGACAACATTGATTGTCAACATTGATTAGTCGCTGCATGCTCGCACGCCGGTTTCAGATACATCTCTGTGGTGACAGGATTTGGGAGTCATCCTCTCCATCCGAATGCCTGCACATCCGCACCCGAGTAAAGCCCATCAATTATTTTAAGCGATCAAGAAATTGCTTTCAATTTTCTATGGTAATTTTGTGGAGTATAAGACTCGATTAATCCTTGGAAGAGCTTGGATACAACAAAAATCACGGCCATTCCTCGCTATTCTTGGCAGTTGCCCTAGTTGCAGGATATCCGCTTTCAATATTTCTATTTAAGTATCTAATAGTCTTAGTGGGCCCGGACTCGAACGTCAAGAACCCAAGTTTTCTTACCTGTATAATGCTAGTTTTTCCAACCGCTGGGGCGCCCAGCAACACGACCTTGACCAGGTCGAGGCTGTCGGGACTGGGCTCCACGCTGGGCGCGCTGCCCACAGCCAGCGATCCGCCACCACGCTCCAAGTAATCCAGGTCCAGTTCTGTTGGGCAAAATTGGCTGATTGACGTTGGTGTACGCGAAGCGGGAAGAAGGCAGATGGACCAAGCCTTAGATTCTAACACAGACATAGCTTTTCGGTAGAAAAATATATGCCCGACAATAGTTGTAGTGTGGTACTATGAACTAGCGATTTGTTCGGAAGAATCGCAACGTCGCGCTTGAGCCCGACAATTTACTCGAATCTAGTGAATCTTTTGAATAGTTTAATTGGCTATTTAGAGGCTAAAAATTCCACCCTCTGGCTCACCATGCCAGCGCTCTTCCAACTGAGCTAATTGGCAAGTGCAGGCATCAGTGAAATTTCGAGCGGCTTTACAAATTTCTCATCATCATCATCATCATCAGCCCTTTGACGCCCACTGCAGGACATAGGCCTCCCTCATGGTTTTCATAACCATGAGGGGTTTTGCCATAATCACTACGCTTAGCAGGCGGGTTGGCGATCGCAGTATGCACTTGGAATCTCAGGAAGACGCTGCTACCCGTCTCCTGGTAATTAATTTATTTCCTTAGTCGCCTTCTAAGACATCCACGGAAGGAAATGGAGTGACGCTATTCTTAATCCGGCGCCACATTACAAATTTCTCTGTATTACGTAATAACCCTTCGGGTACGGAACCCTAGAAAGAACCGTATTTGTCGCTAGGTTCGAGTGAATTGTTGGGCTCAAGCGCGACGTTGCGACCCTGCCAAACATATCATTTTGTGTTAATTCATTCTAGTGCCGATTTCATTTCACTGCCTTCTAATGTAAATGGAGAATAAAAACTTTTTACGTGAGCCGACCGTGAATCTGTCGTATTGTTCTGTGAATAAATTATTTGCAAAACTACATTTGCCCAACGTTTCTCGCCTTTTCTTGGCCCTTTCTTATTTAATAGGTTGTTTCAAAAATGCCAGCTAAGAGGATCTTCCCTTTATCAAGCTAGGCGAAATATTGTGGACTACCTGATTGGCCTAGGCTACGAGCCCACCGAAGACATTCTAAGAATTATAAAATAGATCTTTTTGCTCAAAAATATTTTGCTTGCTCATAAGACACACACACCCACGCACGCACGCACGCACGCATGCACGCACCCACACCCACATGCACACACACACACACACACACACACACACACACACACACACACACACACACACACACACACACACACACACAGATACACAGATTTAATTTAATATTTATGCATTCTTCACTGTCTCCTCTAAACAGTGTTTTAAAACTTAATTCTATTATAACCTTAATAGTAATATTAATTTGAGACTATTTCCTAACCGTCGCCTAAGTTAAAATGCTAAACCTACTTGACCAGTCCCCCACTATACAGACTTATAGTCTAGTGTGGGGGTCGCCGGTAAACATTGTCGTTTTATTTATTTTCAACCTTCTCATACCCTTTGTAACTTGTGTAAAGTGGTTTTTAAAATAAATATTTTTTATATTTTATTTAACGAAGAGATGTATTACTTCTTGTAGGTAGTTGTTTCATTAACAAGTTGGTTAACTCTATAACATTTGTTATTACTAATTTTATTGCAAATGAAACATACAGAACATTACTGCTGTTTCTGTAATTATTTTTCCGGTATACAATATTATTGGCCTTTGCATCTTCGTAATGAGATGATTTATACAGCGTCCACTTCACTCGCCCAGATGGCGGTGAAGGGACAACTCGGACGCTGCAGTACCTGGGAAATTGTTATTTAGATAAAGTAGGCTTACCCAGTACCTACAATAAATACAACAAAGAATATTATACAAAATAGAATATTATTATCTTATCTCATCTTACTGAAATAACACGCACTTAGGGCAAGGTTATCTCTGTAACAATTTGTTATGTATTAATTTTATTAACTAACAGATACAACGAGAGGCAAACAAACGACAGCGTTTTCAGCTAAATTTTTGAGGTAAGCTGAAAAAAACGCAGACAAAGGATAAGAATAGCTTCGACCTTCCGAATTCGTACCCAAAAACAAAAAATAGAATATAAATCCTGAGCAATCAATTACAGCTACGCCGAGTGTTTGCGCCAAATGCCTAGAGATCGCCCAAAAGCAATTTGTCAACCAGTCACACGTTCGCTTTTTCATCTTTTCAAGATACAATAAAAAAGGGTTTTCAATATATCATAGTAATGAGTTTACGTTAAGCATAGGTGCAAGGGATGTCTTGTATAGGAAATCAAATGAGACATGGATTTCGTGGATGGTTTTAAAATTTAATTTTACTTAATTAATTAATTTATTATTTTTTTATTTTTTGTATACTGATTTTTTTTTGTAGTTTCAGTCAAAATATACAATAAGTATCATTTTAAATTTTCTTCTCAATGTTAGAATGGGCAGCCATTCTGTTTTCAGGGTTTCAGTTTTACCTCTTAGAAAATATATGAGAAACCCCACAATGTTTCGTGGCGTTTTTTGTTTTCAAATATTAAACTTTTCGTTGACAAATTGCTTGTCTTACTGGTGGTGACAAACCTAAGTATTCATCTGTAATAAAACATCGAGCTGTCGCAATTACTAAATTTGTCAAACTGAACAACTAACAGAGCCAGGCATAGAGCCAAACATAACTAGGTAGAAATATTTTCAGGACCATTCTAGTCTAGCGAACGCTCTAGAAAAATGCTCATCACACTTATAATGTATTAAGATGTCAGACGGCGGAACAATGACAAAATTGCTCGGCTCGGCAAAAAGCTCGAAGCAAATTTACTGTCGTTTCGCTAGAACGTTCGCTAGCCTGCTCGCCGAAACGCTCCTGCAAGCTTTAACCTGTAATGAACATTCGCCAGAAATTACAAGTGAATGCACAAGTCTATCAGCAGTCTTATGACATTCCTGAATAGACCGGAAGAAATCTCGTCTCTTCTCCTGTTAAGAAAACGCGTACTCAAGTGCGCTCGTAAATTTGTAAAATTTGCTCGATCACAGTAAATATCAACTTCGTTATATTAGTGAAGCGTAATATAAAAATGCTTCTCTTTTCTTTTTCATTCAAAATATATATCTATTTAAGGTAGTAACCATAATAGTGCTGTTAAAAAAGCAGAAAGATAATAATAGGGCGGTACACCAGATGCCGTTTTCTTTTATGAAATGGACGAGTGATCCCGTCCACAAAGACGATAATGGCCGTCCCATTTCTGGCTTGAATAGGGACTTAGGGAACCTAGTATTTACTTAATTAAGGGAGAGATAATGGAACAAAGAGTTCCATACATACGCAAATATTATTTATTTTATCAATCCTGTTCTTAATAAAAAAATAAATACTTGTTTCGTATTCCACAATTCAAGCCTTGTTAAAAAAATACATTTACTGTCGGTTTTTTTAATAGGCATGAGCTTATTAAAAAAACCGAAGTAAAAGTAGGTTAAATAATAAGTATTAGGTATATTTTTAAAACACATATTATACATATTTTTTCCAAATAAGATACCTAACTACTTTTAAGTCTGAATTCAATAAGAATTGGCAAAAAAGAAACAATAAACTAGTGTTTGATATTACCGCGAAAGTGTTTATATATTTAATATGTATATATTTAATAAATTACATATTTTATTATTTATCTACAGGGTGATTTGGAATTCGTTCACCGTGTTTTAACGAAAAATTCCATTTATTGAGTTATATTATAATATAAGTCAACCAAAAGAAATGGTACATAAAATGATGTTCTTGAAAAAAATCTGTATCCATTTTGTACGTAACTGTAAAGTACATTCTCACCTATAGCTATGCTATATCTTCAAAAACCTACCGCGAGGTGTCATAGATACCTAAAACTTATCGAGGTGAGTTAATTCATCTGCGAGCGAGTCGGTATCAGTACCTAATAAAGATGCCAACAAGATGCCATACCTTTAACAAGTCACTGCGTGAAGAAGGAAAGAAAGTTTAGCGCGGTGTACAGTGACCGACCTATTAAACAATCTTATCGCCGAAACAAGCGTCTCTCGCCCCTAGCTAAGTTAAGAGTCCCAAAAATCGACTACTGCGGATTGCTTAAGATGTTCGCCAATGTTACCAATTTGTTATTGTATCGTGCTTCAAACACCGTACACAGAACTCAACAGTCAAAGAAATTTATTTAAGTATATTTTAATAAATGCTCGAAATGTCCCCCTTGCCTTCCAAGGCACAAATGGGCACGGCGACGTTGTTTGTCTTTTAATTTTCCTAACACGTTCGTTTGTATTTTCACAGTTTCAAAGGCATTCAAAGGCTTTGTCCTTAATATTTTGTACCGTGAGGGAATTGGAGACTCGGGATAGCTATCGTGATAGAGTCTTTGGGCGATACATTACAACCATGGCCAAAAGTTGTAGATTGCTGAATAGATAACATTTTATTGCACACCATTAACTTACAGAAATACGTATACAAGGTACTTTATGTGTTGTACGTCGGAGTAAGCCATTTTAATTAAATAATTAATTTAATTATACTTCATGGCAAACAATACATTTAACAGAACAATACATAAGAAATAACATGTAAAAAGGCTAGCTTATCTCTGTAAGAGATTTCTTCCAGCTAACCTTAGGATATAGGCGGAGCAGTAAAAAAACGTGTCTATATACGTATATGTACACAAAATAAACTACACGAGGCCTTAATAACAATCTAATAAATAAAAAAAATAATTACATAAACTAGATATAAGAATAGAAATACGTACTAACACAGACGTGACTTAATTAATTAATTAATGCACTGCAATCATTTCGCATGCGTCGGCACACGAATTTTCGCATATCCAATGTAGGGCACGGTCCCGCGGCTACTGATTGATGGAATAATCTTTCGGCGCGTAATTATCTAATAATTAATTATTCAATAATAACGTAAATACATTATCAATTATACCTAGTTCTCTTCAATAGATTGTTTTTTTTGCATGTTAGACAATAGTAAGCGCCCGCCGCTTTCACACTACCTGCTTGAACTATAAGTGAGAAATGTTCCATAGGGCAGATAAGTCCATACCCAATATTGTAAAACATAAAATATTTATTATCTGTGCCTGTATTTTCTCCACATAAATAAAATATTTTTTTTTTGTGAAAAAGCACTGCTCTCTTGTTTCTTTATCAAAAAGCTTTATTTATGCAAGTGCTATTTATTTCTGGCGAGAATATTTTTGTGGCTCTTTAAAAGCTTTGGAGTTTTGTAAATTGTAATTTTTGACTCTCCCAACTCAAAAAGTTAGCCACCCCTGTACTAGACCATTCTTGGTAGGCACGTTGGTAGGCTGCCCAGTTTAAAATTCGGGTATAGGATGGCAGAATGGATGTGGATGAAAGATGCCGAAAACGATGAAAGTTACGGATAGAGCATGTCTTGCACCTTTCAAGTCTTGTATTAGTGAAGCTGTAGCTAGGTACTAGACGTGCGCGCCGGTCGAAAAAAATCGGGCGGCGGCGCGCCGCGAAAAAATCCACGGCGGCGGCGTAACGCCGGCGGCGTGGGATTTTTCGACTTTGCAATAAACGTAAACGTATAATGAAAAACCACGCTTAAACAAAAGAACTTTGATTGATTGTTCCGACCGGTTTCGGCCATGGCGACCACTTTGACCCCTAATCAGTGATGAGGCGCTGGTGCGCTCGAAGATGGCTTATGTAGCCTATCTTCACGGCGAAACTCCGTGCACACTGAGGGCACGTGAGAAGAAAAGAACTTTATTAAAAAGATGATAGTCACTTTTCTTGACAGAAATTGCTTGACAGAAATTGTTTGCAACTTTTATAGTTGTCGTGCACAAAAATGATTTTGTTTACCCTAAATGGACTCAGCCGGGACCTTTTGGCTGTTAAAACCAATCCAGCAACCGAAAACACTATTTCGCTCGGAGTGCTGGTTGCTGGAATGCATAACAGAGCCTGTGCTAACGATGATAAACGCGGGTAGGCAGATTGTCTGGTTTGCCAATAGGACAAGATGATCTTGCGGGTTTTGTCTCGGCGCGAATTTTAAACTACCGGCGGCGGCGGCGGCGCGCTGCCTCCTTATGGCGGCGGCGCGCCGCGGCGGCGCGCACGTCTACTAGGTACTTCCTAAATTATAAAAACCAAAGAATAAACATAACTGGTTTCTTCTTGAGATTAAGCTAGCTACATACATTATTCTTGTAATTTTTGTTAATATTATAACTGTAAATAAAAATTACAAAGATAAATGGACTGCCCGTTATGTATTAGTTGTTAAGTACGAGTACCTTAATGACTAACGCATGTTGTATGAATCGCACGTGGCTGTTTAGAAATTATTTTCTTTACTAGTATGTAATTTTCATGTAACTCTTGTTGATGATTCCTAATAAAATAAAATATTTTTTATTAAGAAAGTAGGATTAATGCAGTAGAAATGAGGTCCTTGAGAAGTGTGTCTGGTGTTACTTTGAATTACAGGATACGCAAGAGTTTGATTAGAAAACATTGTGGAAAGAGGATGTAGTGACTAGAATTGAGAAAGGAATGTTGCGTTGGTTTGAACATGTGGAGAGGATGAAGGAAGAAAGATTGACGGAACAAATATATCGAGCGAATGTGGCTGGAACGGCCGCGAAGGGACGTCCCAGGCGGACATACTTCGACCAAATAGGGGATGTATTAACAAAGGATAAAAATTACCCGAAACCGGGCGTGCGTGCATGCAACGACTAATGAATATTGAGGAAGCGAAAGTGATCTGTCAGGATCATGGCAAGTGGCAGTCCCTAGTCTCTCTAGAGGGGTACTCTAGGTTATAGGCGTGAGTTTACGTATGTATGTAAATTTTATTTTCTCGGATTCGTTTTACTCGAATCCCACTCGGGCGCGGCTACCTAACTTAGTACATTACTTATGGCCTTTAGGTTCCTGATAAATAATCTGTTGGACCCACTTGAAAGCACTTGAATAATAATGGAATTAACTTAAATAACACTACTTTGCACTATATAGAAAAGCGTACACCCAAAACAACATAAACCCCTATATTATTTAATAATACTACATACGATTCCATCTCTAAAATTAATAAAACAATTTAGCTTAAACATAATATGGTTTCTCAATAAATAAATAAATAAATTTATTAATTTCATCAACGTCAAACACGAAAACAAGATAGTCATAGGTTTAGTAATTTGAGTACCTACGGTCGTAGTATCCAAGTTTACTAAAAGCAAATTTTTAGTTTAATGCAGCTATTATAAAGATGACTTCATATACCCACATTCCGCAAAAGGTTACCTTACTAATACATACTTGCTTAGCACTAAATCGCTCGTAGCCCCGGCTGCCTGAGTGATCTTAAACGATCACGAAGGTTAAGCAACACAGGGCGCGTTCAGTGCATGGATGGGTCGCCATCTATGCCTAACGCTAGTGGCATTTTTCCGAGCGGTTCCGTGCTTCGCAAGGCACGTTAAGCTGTTGGTGCCGGCTGCCGTCGATAGATGGCAGTCGTTAAGCCAAGTCAGAGGCCTTAGGGCGGCTTGACAACTTCTGACAGTAGACGAGCCACTAGTCTACAAGCCTCCACCAATCCGGACTTGGAAGCACGGAACCGCTCGGAAAAAAGCCACTAGCGCTAGGAATAGACGGCGACCCATCCATGCACTGAACGCGCCCAGTGTTGCTTAGCCTTCGTGATCGTTTAAGATCACTCAGGCAGCCGGGGCTACGAGCGATTTAGTGCTAAGCAAGTATGTATTAGTAAGGTAACCTTTTGCGGAATGTGGAAGATAAAAATCTCCACGGGTAATGTCGCTAAGAGCTAAGTTCCATTAGAACCTGAGACGGATTCCCTGTACGTACGAACGAAGGCGACGGAAAACTGTTGTTTTTATTTGCTTAAGGGCCGATTCGACCAACGAAGCTTTATACCAGGAGCAACTAATCTCATAACAAATTTACTCCCTCAATTTTAATCTCGGTATAGTTTATTGCATTCTAGCGAATTATCCCGGGATTAGTAGTTGGTAGAACGTGATATAGATTTACTCCAGAGTATTTCTCGACTTATTCCAAGATTACCACTTATACCAGGCATAAATAGTTTGGTCGAATCGGCCCGTGGCTTAAGCAGAATTTATACGTCAAGTGGTCTTCTTATTTTTATTTTTTAAATTTTCTGCTCTTTGACCTATAAATCAACGCCCATATTCCGATAAGGTAAGTATAACCACTTTGCCACTTACCACGATTTTACGATCAACCGTACCCAGTATTTTGTTAGAAATTTTATCCTTGCTTGGTTGCTGTAGCACAGGTCTAGGATCGGGACAAGTGCTGTCGTGGGATAATAAGTCTGAGTGTCTGAGATTAATAATTGTTATTGTTTTCAATGAAATGGTGTTCACATACCTCAGCGCTTGAAATTGCCAATCCCCGGTGGACACGGGTGGTGATTAAGCCCATTCTCTCTCTCTGAGAGAAGGCCTGTGCTCCACAGTGGAACGTATATAGGTTACATACAAAAAAATCAGAAATAGAGAGTAAGGGTGTTTCTTGCAGTATAATAAAACCTAATTAGGTATGTATTTGTATCAAGCCCGCCTATTAATAAGGTTCAGGGCGCTTCTCTGCATAATATTACTTTTAACACTCTTTACTCTGCTCAAAGATACCAGCATGAAAATAGTGGTCTCCTTTTAATTATAACGGAGATGGCACAAAAATTCCCGGTTATATCGCATTCCGGCCTTTAACGACCACTCAGTAAGGTCTATATTTGCGAGGTTCTTACATTAAATTCGTGAACGTATCTACACCGCGGAAAACGAACGTAGCGGGTTTATTAATTCATCATGCGCGCTTCCGGCAAATGAATTAAAAATTCGCTCGCCTCTTTGACGTGTCTTAATGAGATAGCCTCTTCAGAGGAACAACCATAGGTTTACAAATAAATGTAGTTAATCCATGCCGTGCTTCATCATCATCATCATCATCAGCCATTTGACGTCCACTGCAGGACATAGCCTCCATCATGGTTTTCATAACCGTGCCGTGCTTCGCGTGGATATAATAAGCAAACAACATTTTGAAGTACGATATTCATCAGAACCATTCGCTTAGCTGAAGGAAAACGTTGTGAGGGAACCTAAGTGTAGACTAAGTTTTGCCACTTACCACTATCTTACGATCAAACGTACCCAGTATTACGTTAGCCTCTTTATCCTTGCTTGGTTACCATAGCACAGGTATCCTAGTTTGGGATCGGGAGAAGAGCTGCCGTGGGAAAGTAATTGTTATTGTTTTCAATTAAACCTGAGTGTCTGAGGTGTTCACGTACCTCAACGCTTGAAATTGCCAATCCGCGGTCTGCACGCGTGCTAATTAAGCCCATACTCTGTCTCTGAGAGAAGGCCTTTGCCCTACAGTGTGACGTAAATAGGCTTCATAAAAAAAAAAAAACAGAAATAGAAAGTGAGGAAGGGTGTTTTTTGAGTCAGTGCGAAAAATAATTTTTATTTTTGTATTTTCACGATTATCATCAATGGTTTGTTAACATGCTGACCGCCACTGGTCACTGGTCTGCTGACTGGTCTAGCGGTTACTATGTTTGACGGCCAAAACAGAGGTCGTGGGTTTGATTCTGACTGGAGACACCTTCCTGGATTTGTACAGATGAACTCAGTCTGGATGTACCTACATGTTTGTGACGTCCTTGTCTGGTTACCATAGCACAGGGTATCCTAGTTTGAGACCAGTCGTTGTCTTGTGTGGAAGTTCTTATTTATATATTATTATTACATTGGAAATAGAGGGAGAGAGAGAAATGGTTCTATGAGGAAAGTTTATTTTTTTTAATACATGTTTTGGTGTGTATACAATATCATTATCTATCTTATCAAATTCCTTATAACGAACGTACCCAATATTTTGTTCGGCTTTGTACAGTTCCCGCGTATGTCGTCATCATCTTTGTTGCGTTTCTTCACGTCCTCAAATCTGTTCATCTCAATTTTGAGCCATCCACTGTAGGAAATGTCATTATACTTCCATACACTTAATTTTCCACCAACTTGTTTTAATACGCAAAGAGTTTTCCGGACATCTCATTTTATCCATAACATATTGTACAATTCACAAACGTCTACAAAACCCCTGCAGAAACCAAATTAGTTTTCACCAAAGAGGTCAGGCCAAAAAAAGTCCACCAATAAAAGAAAAAGTATTTTGGACAGCTTACGAAAGTTCTCGGAAAATGTGCGGCAAAATGTTCTCACGCGCCACAGCCGCGCTTCGCGGGTTCCCGAAAACAACTGACGATAGCCTTGGGTAACTCAGGAGCCAGATATGAGAGGACACACATCTCCCTTGCCATCAACTGTGTCCCATTTATATCCCAGAGATGTCAACTATATCTGGCTCCCTCACTATACTCTCAACTCAGTACGGTAGACATCTAGCTCCTGCTACTTTATCCAGCTCACACACAGTGCGCGAGAGCGAGACCGAGATCGGCTGAAATTGAATGCGTTCGGCCGCATTTCTCGTCGCAGTAAACGAGAAAGGGGTCACCAGACTCCTACAAATGTATTGACTTGGTGATCTTTTTAATCGCTATTGGTACGGATGGCTTGTTCGGTCAACATCGGGAATTTGGTCACAGTACTCGTACTAAAAAGATGAACGGTAAAGATGATAATCATATATGCTTGTCACGCTTTAATTGGGTTCAAAGATATTTATTTCTCATAAAGAACTTACAATTCACTTAATTAATGAGAAAACCTATATAAAGTGTCAAAAGATAATTAATAGATAATACATTTTGATTCTGGTTTGAACTCCTCTTATTGGAATAGACTGATAGTATAAAAAAGAGCGCGTCAGCTGGATAAAGTAGGAAACAGATAAACTAGACTCACTCACCACTTGTGTCTTACGCCTCTTATATCCAAACACACTCACTCGATTGTATGTCGTATGAGCTAGGATACAAGTGGTGAGCCAGATATGATACAGATATAGTGTGTCCCGGTGAGCAAAAATATGGGATATAACAACTCCCTCTAAGGACACACTTTGCGCAAGTCTAACTGACGAGCGAGAGGCGCGCTCGGCAAGTCGGCAATACGCGGCACACTCGAGCACTGGCAGGTGAGAAAATGTTAATTAAATTTTTGATTTTCGAATGAGCGTGCCATTTACTTTTTCGGGCAGCTGGGCCCTTATTATGAAAAATGCCACGTTATCGGAAGGGTCGTCAATGTCGTGCTTGAGCCCGACAATTCACTCGAATCTAGTGACAAATACGGTTCTAGTTACAAGAACCCTAAAAACGGGACCCTATGACTTCACTGTCCGTCTGTCTGTCTGTCACCAGGCTGTATCTCATGAACCGTGATAGCTAGGCAGTTGAAATTTTCACAGATGATGTATTTCTGACGCTATAACAACAAATACTAAAAACAGAATAAAATAAATATTTAAGGCGGGCTCCCATACAACAAACGTAATTATTTTGCCGTTTTTTGCTCGATATTAATAACTGCAACATAAAGCCCCCCTTAAATACTTATTGCATGTTAATTTTTTTTTTTTTTTTTTGAAGCGAACATAGAACTAAATATTCTGTAAATATTTAAAGCGTCTACCTGTACAAAAAACGTGATTTTTTTGCGGTTTTTTCTTGATCTTTGTGTCTAATATTGTAACCCTTCGTGCGCGAGTCCGAGTCCGAGTTTTTTTTAATAGCTATTACTATTCAACTATGGAAACTATTCAAAAAATGAACCGTATTTGTCACTACATTCGAGTGAATTGTCGGGCTCAAGCGCGACGTTGACGACCCTTCCGATAATGTCGCAGCTTCATAATAAGGGCCCTGCTTTTTCCTATCAGATTTCCGGATTCCGCTTTTTTGCTTCATTGATTTTGGTCTAAAATGCGTAATTCTTGAATAACGTCAGAGTTTGTGCAGGCCACAATATTTTTTTTCTCTGCCGAAGTTTTTTTTTCAGATCTCCCTACACTGACAAAAAAATTGCTCTTTAAAGCATAATATTTCACAAACGGAGCCCTCAATCGGAAAATGATTTTCCTACATCCACAATATTTTTAATCGACCAATCCAACGATACTATAAGATAAGAATATTCTTTATTGTACCAGGAAAAACACGGACATGAAATATTGCGTGCAGGTGGGTAGAACATTGGACTCGGAAACGGGAGACCCAGGTTCGATCCCAGTGCGGGCATGTACCTATGACTTTCTTTTCTAAGTTATGTACATTTGTAAAGTTATAGTAGCAATACCACTCGCTAACGGTGAAGAAAAAAATCGTGAGGAAACCTGGGTGTCTGAGCTATTCACATACCTCAGCGCTTGAAATCGCCAATCCGCGGTGGGCACGCGTGGTGATTAAAGCCCATACTCTCTCTCTCTGAGAGAAGGCCTGAGACGTATATAGGCTGCTTATGAGAAAAATAAATGCATCCCTAATTTAGGCAAGTATGCAATATTTAATATCATCGTCATCATCATCATCAGCCATCCGACGCCCACTGCAGGACACAGACTTAGTGGTTTACATAACCATGAGGGGGTTTGCCATAATCGCCACGCTTGGCGAAATCAATCTGTAACTTCATTGTAAAAGGATCATTAATCGAGGTAGTGCCCTACAATGGGACGTATAATAATATAGGCTGCTTAATAACAAAAAGTAAAAGTTGTAAAGTACCTATTTTAATATTGAAAAATATTTTAGTGGGTTACTACGTTTTATGCTTTGTACCGGACTCTGAGCTTCTAGTGTACGTTTCGTAATGAATAACTGAATCTTCTATTTTAATGACGTAGTAAGATACGTTTAAAGAAAATTATATTAAATAGAACGCTGTAGTAATGCAGTCGAGCGCAAATAAAGCAAGCTGGCGTAAAAGCAAACTCAACGAAGCAAGCTAATGCAAAATTGCTGAGAAGGTTGCGAAATTGTAATACGAGTAAGTCCAGTCAGTGGGGACAAACCGAGGCCTTTGCTTTGTAATAGATGGAAAATAAATAGTTTTAACGTGTGTTGTTCAGGTATGGGGTGTTCGAGAATCCAAATATTCGACCTTGAAAGGCGCGAGCCACCGTCTTGAATAAAAATATCATAGTCATATCATAAGCAGCCTATATACGTCCCACCGTAGGGCACAGGCCTTCTCTCAGGGAGAGAGAGTATACGCACAATCACCACGCGTGCTCAACGCGGATTGGCAATTTCAAGCGCTAAGGTACGTGAATAGCTCAGAGACTCAGGTTTCCTCACGATGTTTTCCTTCACAATTAGCGAGTGGCATTGCTGCTATAACTTCACAAATGTACATAACTTAGAAAACAAAGTCATAGGTATAGTCCGCACAAATCTATTTGGCGGTAACGTGAACATAGTCACAGATCGTTGGCACATCGCTTACTGTCTTTACAGTGTATGTGTAATTAACTACTTTAGTAATTGACTAATAGTAATTTACTACGCATCACACTAGGTTAATTACTTACACATAACACTGTAAAGATAGTAAGCGATGTGCAAACGATCTGTGACTATGTTCACGTTACCGCCAAAAAGGTCTGTGCGGACTATACATGTCCGCACTGAGAATCGAACCTGGGTCTCTCGCTTCCGAGTCCAATGTTCTACCAATGTGCAAAATTTGATTCTCGACTACGACTCGCTACCTCGACTCAAACTCAAATCTATTAGAACCATTAGCAGCCAGCAAGAGCGGTGCGTGCGCGCGCGGATCCGCGGTTTATTGTTCTCATAGACGGAAAGGCGGTAAGCGGTAATGGTGCGCGAATTTTTTCGAACGAGTTTTCTCAACTCGGAACAACGTTTCTCAACAATTCTTTTTATTTACGTCCATACTTAAAAGTAATAATTGAAATCCAATCAGTCGTTCCCTCGATGCTGAGGATCGTGGCCGCTATGACGAGGATGAGTGAGGAGTGCTCTTCATCTGGACCTATCGTTAGCTGTGTGGACTGCCTGGTGAAACTTGAGTTTTGTTTCCCTGGTGAATAATTGAAATGAATGGCAGTTTTAATTACTAATTACATAACCTTTTAAACCACCTAGATTTCTGCGTGTACAGTATTCGCTTGGCCTGCTTCAAGCATATTTAGTCATATCACACCAAGTTTGACGCGAATTGCCATTTTTACGATAAAGCAGAAGGGGATTGGCGTAGTTCTAGGATTAAACTACCACAATAGCACATATATGTGCAACATTTAACTTATTAACGTTAAAGAAAACTTAGTACTCGTAGGATTCCTTTGGCCCAAGTTATAGGTGAACTTTGGAAAAGCTTCAGATTTATTAAACTTTTGTTGCCTGCTACTGAAATATATCAGCCGAAATAAACAGCCCCCTTATTTGGTCATACCTTTATTATGTAAATTATTTTTTATCACACCTGCTCTGAAAATACATACTAATTATACCAATTAGAGGGAAGAAACGACTTTATCCCGCCCTTCAAATCCTTTCATCCCAAGGGATTTTCATTTCGGGCTAGTGTAATCTCACACCGATTACGGGTATTGCTTAAATTATCAATCTCTTGTTTATTCATGAGAATAACAGTAACACCGGGAGTCTAAATGGGATCTCTCCTTATTAAATATTCATAGTTTGAAGTAAATCACGCCTATACAGATCCTCTTTCAGGATAGTAATATAAGCATAATAATATTATGAAGTCCATTCCCTTCCGTGGATGTCGTAGAAGGCGACTAAGGATATACATTACCAGGAGACGGGCAGCAGCGTCTTCCTGAGATTTCAACCCACTTGCTGCGTTCGCCACCCCGCCCGCCTGCCAAGCGTGGCGATTATGGCAAAACCCTTCATGGTTATGAAAACCACGGAGGAGGCCTGTGTCCTGCAGTGGGCGTCAAATGGCCGATGGTGATGATGATGAATATTATGACGTCTAACTGCCTTGAAATACAGATATATTTAGCCCTACAAATGTAGAAAAGCTCGCAATTTTTATACTCCTTGCGTATAATATTTTTTTAATGTAAGCACTGGATTTGGTTATGTTTATTACATTTTAATGATCTTCGTTAACAATAGGACTAGCAAATAAATTAATTACCTACTAAGTAATAGGAAAAAATATCAGATAAATTCTTCTCATTCAATTTAACGAATGCCCATCCCGATTTACTTTCTTTGATTGTTTTAAAAAGTATGACAAGTATACGTCTGTTGTCACCTTGAACCTTTGAATTATAGGATACTCAATAGTTTGATTCGAGAATATTGTGGACTGAAGAGGATGTAGTGACTAGAATTGAGAAAGGAGTGTTGCGTTGGTATGGACATGTGGAGAGGATGAAAGAAGAAAGATTGACGAAACAAATATATCGAGCGAATCTAGGTGGAAGGGCCGGAAAAGGACGTCCCAGGCGGGCATACTTCGACCAAATAGGGGATGCGAATGGCAAGATAAAAAGTACCCGAAACCGGTGTGCGTGCATGCAACGACTAATAAAAGTTGAGGAAGCGAAAGTGATCTGTCTACGCCTCTGGGATACAAACGTGAGTTTATTATGTATGTATGTGTGTATTAACATATATCCTTTACATTAAGGGTACGAACCGAAGGTCGTGTCATGGCATGGCACGATATTATGCCTTCCTACTGATATCATTTTAGGGGCTCTTTGCTTCCCTCGTTAACCTTGACAAAATGGGACGTAATAAGGAAGGTGTCTCAAAATAATACGGGACATCCTATTTACAACGACATAGAATAAAATTGAAATGGAAAAAAAAAAGTAAAAACCGACTTCGAAACGCTACATCACTAAAAAGTTAGAAATAATTTAAATAATTATAAGTATATTATACTTCTACAATACCTACTTCGATAATACCTACCCAATAAATACTTCTAATTATGTAAATTATTTCTAACTTTTTAGTGCTGTAGCGTTTCGAAGTCGGTTTTTATTTTTTATTTAAATTTTTTTATTTTTCAATTTTTAGTGGGGGAGCGGGAGACAAATAAACAAATCCCTTATAACCATAATTTACCCTACTTAATTCGTTGCTTTAAAATGTGATGTTCTAAATTTACATCTCCGAAAGTCTTCACCAGAACAACACCAAATTAACTTGGGACTACTTTTATGCTATTTTATAAAACTTACGGATGGGCCACATTAGGACTTATTTACTGCTGAAACATTGAAGAGTTCCGTTCTCCATCTCTGAAAGTCTTCATCAGATCTACACCAAATTAAAATGGGACCAATGGGACGTTATATCTGTTCGAACAGAAAAATAATTGTTGAAATCGGTTAAGATTTGACGGAGCTATGGAGGAACATTATTCGAATTGATAACCTCCTCCTCTTTTTGAAGTCGGTTAATAACAAAAAATCTGACTGTGGAGCATTAACTACTCAGCAGGTGGGACCAACATAGACAACAGTGTTGACTTTGGGTCTCGTTTCCTTAGAAGTTAAAGCTCAGCCGTTTGTTTTTTTTTGTAATATTTATTTTACTTTTCAATTTTAATTTATTGTGTAATCTATTTTAGCAAACGCAGCGCCATCTCGTTGTGAGTGTCAAGATTAAACAGTAGCAAGATGGCGCCTTCTTGTGTCTAAGAAGGGAATGAGTTCCCTTGCAAATAGATCGGGAATTTTATATTTTTTGGCAAATTTATGCTGCTGCGTTGAGAGTACGCGCCCTGCCTCGCCTCGTCTCTTCTGTTTGGGCTTCGTCCCGTTCCTTCAGTAAATTTAGCATGAAAGTGAATTGGAAAGGCGACCCGTCTCTTCCGCGCCCTCGCCCCACGTCCTTTTTGCTAACATAACATAGTCTTCACAGGCGTTCTCCCAGAGAAAGAGAGAGATTGTATGGGCTTAAATATTACGGTAATGGAATTTTTTGAATGAATTAAGAGAAATTCGATCGGCGATGATCGAGCCGTTCCTCGAAAAGCATACGCAGTACCCACCGTGGATTGGCATTGCAATAGCATGTCAGGAGTCAGACACTCAGGTTCCCTCACGATATTTTCCTTTCATTATCATCAGCCAATTGACGCCCACTGTAGGACACATGCCTCCTTCATAGTTTTCCTAACCTTGAAGGGTTTTGCCATAATCGCCACGCTTGGCAGGCAGGTTTGCGATCGCTGTATGCTGTTGGAATCTCAGGAAGATGCTGCTGCCCGCCTCCTGATAATGTATTTCCTTAGTCGCCTTCTACGACATCCACGGAAGGAAACGCTGTTCTTAATCCGACGCCACACGGACACGGACGGATGTTTTCCTTTACCGTTAGCAATTAGTATTTTTAGTACAATATTTACCTTTGTAAACATTTTATGCTATGGTTTTCCTGGTACAATAAAGAATATTCTTATCTTATCTTACAAATTTTTCTTTCAATATCTTATCTTACTTACCTATCTGACACGTTTTCTTCATTTGGCGAGGAGGTGCTATTTGAAAACCAGCGCTGTTTCAAATAGAAACAGCAAACGCTGAAATAGTATCATTGTCACACGCACACTCCTTTATTTTTTAATTATTATATGTAAGCATGTTTGTTTGTGGCAATAAATCATTCATTCATTCAAATTCACATATGACGTAACTTATGAATACAAGATACTGATATAGCACCGTTAGTTTAAGAAAGGGACTGGATGACTATTAAGCTTACAGTTAACGGATCCAATCGCGATTTTTTACTAGGTAAACTATTAAAATTTACTGTAAGTATTGTTATTATTGAATATTGACGGCATTATTGTAAAAGCGAAAAAGAAATATTTCTGAAAACTACTCTTTAGTTTGCATTTGTTCATGCCTTTCTTTAATTAACACTGTTATATATGCCAGTTACGAACCTAGGAACTCCCGGCCAGCATTGTACTCACCAGTCCACTAAAAAACAATGCGATGTTTTTCGCACGAACGAGCGTAAGGAGGAAAACGGGCGCTCGGAAAATGTGAATAATGGCGCGGGTAGGCGGTAAAGCTTTGCAGTTTTAACTTACTTAAAAAGGGAGGGGTTTCCGCTCTGCTACGAATGTACGATGTGATTCAGGAACGCCCAGTAGAACTGCAGGTTACTAAGGCCGGTACAGGTTTTTTTTAAGTGGCCTATATAAGTCCTACTGTAGGGCACAGGCCTTCTCTGAGAGACAGAGAGAGAGAATGGGTTTAATTACCAAGCGTGCCCACCGTGGATTGGCAATTTCAAGTGCTGAGGAATGTGAACACCTCAGATACTCAGGGTTCGTCTCGATGTTTTCCTTCATTTTTAGCGAAGCGGCAAATAGCTATCATGTAATTATTTAAAAAGCTATGAATGCAGTTTAAATTGTTTCAGTAAAATGTTCCATCTACAATATTCAAGGTACTTTCCCTCCATGTGGCATGTCGTGGGACACCCTCTACAGTGTGTAACAAAATCCTGCATAGATCCAAAAATAGGCAGTTTTCAGTATTTCCCGCGCGTATGAAATAGGCATCTTTCACGACTAAAATCGATTCGCGCGAGACGCCAAGTTAGGTTGCACTGGTTAACCATTAATATGCGATTGGTTACTAGACTACCATTAGTGTCAACGAAACAACCATGACCGTACAAATAAATAAATAATAAATAATAAAAATATCTTTATTTGACGTAAGAATAAACAATTACATATTGTACTTACATTCTAAAGGTTGTAAACTTACAATAGGTACCCAACGAATCGTTGGGATACACTCATTCATTTTCGTTAAACTTATACATAATATAATTCTATGAGCACTAGCGCTTAAACTAGGCCTAGCCTGTATCTTAAACCCTAGTTCCTTCCAGTGTTTTGACAAATTGGTTAAGTTGATTCATTAGATGTTTATTCAGCTATATGAGGGTAGAATCTATATAAGTGGTTGCAATTGGTTAGACGATGGTAAATGTGAACTTCGACAAAGTTTTTAAGTGTTGTGGACGAGAAACTTGAATACGAGACTTGAATACGAGATATGAAGTTAGTGCCGTTATTTATTTATCTACTTATTAGTATTCATTTAACTATTTAGTGTTAAGATTTTCTATTCTTTTAATTTTAGAACAATTTTAAAGACTGGAGTTAGAAATTTTAAATAGGCCATTTTTATTATTTTATATAATATTAACAAACAAGCTTTCTATTTTATTATATTCTTGAGTTTTTAGCCATTCAACCAGTTTTATTTTACATTCATAGATATATTAAGGGGATAAATATTTAGGATTTTATTCAGATTATTGTACAACATGGGGCCTGTATAACATTGGAATTTTTGTATGTAACTTGTTTTAATTCGAATAGTGGGACAGACTTTATGTGTTCGTCTATTTGCGATGGCATCATCGTAAATTAATTTTTTGTGTTAATAGATAATTATATTTTTTATGTATAGTTGTCTGACTGTTAAGACGTCGCATTCTGAATAAAGATCGACTGTAGGGTACCTGAAAGGTTTAAATTTAATTACTTTGAGTAAGGCACGTTGTGCTCTTTCTAGGTTTATAAGATGCGTCTTTCGAGCACCGCCCCATGACGAGATACAATAAGTCAAGATAGACTCTGCTAGAGCAGTATACACATTTTTTTGTAGTGTGTAATCCGCTACGTGCCTCAGTTTTTTAAAAATATATATAAGTCTCCTTGTTCTCTCTGCTAGTAAGTTAATGTGGGAGACCCATGTTAATTTTTCATCTAGGAGCACTCCTAGGTATTTAATTGTTTTGGTTCTATCTAGAAATGTGCAGTTGCATTTATTTAGGTTGTTGTATTGACAGGTGTGTAGTTGCATTTTGAAATTATTTTCAGGTGGTAACGATCGTAATGTATTCCCAAAGAGAATGAATTTCGTTTTGGTAGTGTTTAGCGTTAATAGATTATGGTTAAGCCATTTTGCTATTCTATTTAATCCAGTTTCTGTATTTGACTTTGCTTCATCCCAAGTTCTACCATGAAAAACAATAGATGTATCATCCGCAAAAGTGAATAATCTTCCGCTATTTATATCTAAATCGCACAAATTGTTGATATACAATAAGAAGAGTGTTGGACCCAAGACGCTACCCTATGGTACTCCATATTCACAACATACAACGTCATTACTGTAGTAATTTGCCAATTTTACCCTTTGTTTCCTATTTTTTAAATAGTCTTTAAATATTTTCAGTGATGTCCCTCTAATACCAAGTTGTTCCATCTTGTTTAGCAAAATAGAGACAGAAACCGTGTCGAAGGCTTTTGCAAGATCCAAAAACACTCCGATACATTTATTTTGTTTGTCAATGTGGGTGGCAACATATTCTGTAAGTTCCAGTACCGCATCTGCTGTAGATCTGCCCGCTCTAAAGCCAAATTGATTGGTAGACAGAATATTTTCTTTTTCAAGGTACGATATTAATCTTTTGTTCAAAAATTTTTCTACTATTTTAGACAGAGCTGGTAATACAGATATGGGGCGGTAATTACCGACACAGTTTCTATCTCCTGTTTTGTAAATTGGATGGATGAGTGATGTCTTGAATACTTCAGGAAATACACCTGTTTCAATGCACGAGTTTGTGATACGGGTCATAAATGCACTCCATTTGACAACTATTCATTTTAGAGACCCGCCTCTCTGACCAAACTAGGATATTTTAAAAACCAATTTAGAGGCTAAAAACTACACCCATGCCGGGACTTGAACCCGCGAACTCTGGCTAACCGTGCCAGCGCTCTCCCAACTAAGCTAATGGGCAAGTGCAGGCGTCAGTGAAATTTCGAGCCTCTTTACAAACTTCTCTGTGTTACGTACAGGCAGCGACATCTTTTACATCACTTGCAACCGCAAGTAACCCACTTTGCAATTAGGTTTTAACATCGGAATGATATCGCTGCACCTATATGATTATATGTTTATACAAACTACATGATTATACAAACTAGGATACGCCAAGGGCATGACAAACATGGAAATATACCCAGACTGAGGCCATTTTTACAAATCCAGTACGGCGGCCTCTAGTGGAAATCGAACCCACGACCTCTGTTTTGGTCATCAAGCGTGTTAACCGCTAGACCAAAGAGGCATTCCATCTCAAAAAGCAATGGGCATGAACGGGAAGCAAAAAATGGCTTTCAGAAATATTAAGCGAAAAAAACTTTCTGCACACCGCCGCGGGTCTACCACAGCCTTTGATGCTTTCTGTCATGATATTACTTAGGACGTTTTTACACTGGTGACTTTAGGAGCACGGACAGCAGAGTTGTCAGACTACTCTTCGTACCAATACTAAGCACTAAGCCTCATACTCATAGTTGGGCACTAGGCACTAAGGCTGATATTCAGAAACGATTTTGAGCGTGAGCTCAATGTGAGTCCGGGTCTTTCAACTGTCAAAATGAAAGTCTCAGGGATATTTTGTATTCACAGTTGAGTTTGAGATAACAAAAATTGAGCGCAAGCTAAGCTGAGACTGAGCAGTGGATTTCGGCGACTTAGCTCAGACTCAAGGTGGCAATGACAAAGAAAGTAGCGACACCTGTAGGCAATTCAAGAAATCTAACTAACCTGTGGTGAAGTAACTTTTTTTTTTCACAATTTGACATGTTGGATGCTAAGTTTCCTTCGAAAAGTTAAATTGTGTTTTTAGGGTAGTAATGAGAAGTCAAAATAAAGTATAAAAAAGTTTCAACATTTGTTGCCATCTCATTCAATCCTGTGGATTATTGTATGCCTTTCATGTAGCGTTAACAGATAATATAAACCGGTAACGTCAAAAACTGTACCACAGATTACACGCTCGTGTAAATTTAGCTTGAGCTGTGGCTTAGCTGAGTTCGAGTCGAGATATTGACTGTGAATACAAAATTCTTGAGTCTTTGTTGAGATTGCTCAACCGATGCTCAGCTTAGTGCACGTTAAGTGTAGCTCAACGCTGTGTTTCTGAATATCGGCCTAAGTCTCATTGAGCGCAGGCGTGAATACCTCAGACACTAGGGTTCTCTCGCGATGTTTTACTTCACCGTTAGCGAGTGGTATTGCTATTACAAATTCGTAAATGTACTTAGCTTAGAAAACAATGTCATTGGTACATGCCGGGAATAGAACCCACGACTTTCAGGCTACCGTTCTGCCAATACACTACCAACTCTTTGGCAGTCGGCAGTCGTACCAACTGATTGGAGAAAAGATGGTCAGAGTCTAGTTTTTTGTAACTTTCATATTTTAGGTCTCGCTTCTTGTGTGCAATAAAGAATATTCTTATCTTATCTTTCACTGGCCTTTCCTCCACTCCAACCCGACTCGAAGGCAGCTGCTTAGGATCATAAGCAGGCTATATATGTTCCACCGTAGGGCACAGGCCTTCTCTCAGGGAGAGAGGATAGAAAATAAGTTCTTTACCTGGTAATACATTATTGTTTTATAATTACTAAGCACTTTAGCTGGATTGGCTGAGTTTCTCATACGGCCTTACACACTCCAGTGAAGTCGCGGCGGTTTTATGAAAAACATTAAGTATGAGGTACTTATGGCAGCGATTTCCGAAGAGCTAGTGTGCGGCAGGCTTTGAAGATAGCAGTACCTACTTACTGTAACGCACGGGTCCCCTGCCAACCTGACCACACCGTCTAACCATATCGGGCTGTTAGTCTACTCACTGACCGCCGCCCCGTTCTCGGCCGAAACTTCGTTTCTGCCCTGGTCAACCTGCCATCTGCCCACCTCGCCAGGTGTCCCGCCCATCGCCACTTCAGACTCGAGATTCGGTCACCAATATCGTCGACCTTGTTGAATCCTATCAATAAATGCTATTTTTGAGGATGAGAATTTCAAACTCAAATGAAACCCTGGTCTCTACTTACCCATTGTACAGGGGTGAATGTGTGTTAATGTATGGAATTTCTATTTATATTTTTCGTAGTCCGAAAGTTCTCGAACAGATGGTGTATGTAGCGCCATTACATTATTGTGGTGTGAAAGTAAGTAGCGGTCGCTTAGAAGCGAGTTTTGCGTTCTTCTGTACGCGGAGTATATCTAAATAAGTATGTAGTGTTGTAGAAAAAAAAGTTAACGAGCGAGCTTGATCGCCCAGATACAAAGTCTCGATTAGTTCTGAGGCGAAATACAGTGGACACCAGGTCGATCTTTATATGTGTAAACATGTTGAACTAGAGCCAATGTAGGTATTTTACAAAAGCAGGTGAAGTCTACAATACGGTATTTGACACGATCAACAATAAATTATTTCATATTATGCTCGATTAAAACAAGAATTACAAAATATCTCAGAAAATGTATTTCTTTTAGTCAATAACTAGTTATTACAATTTTTAAATAGATTAAACATAAAAAGAGTGCTCTGAAATGTGACGTCATAAGCAAGTATTTTCATACAAAATTCCGTTTTAAAAGTAACTCATTTGATATTTTGTCAAATACCCAAGACTGTTTATCCGTTTTTAAAACACTGCCCCTTAGAGATTATTGTTTACGAAAGACTCCATACTAGAACACAGGCATTGAAGTCACAATCAACGAGTAAATGACGAATTGAATCGCTCGGATAACCTGCAGCTTTCGCTAATCGAAGATCCCATGCTGGGTAGCCGATGTGAACGCGCCATTGCTCAAAACGTCCCGCCGCTCGGCATCCATAATGGATTGCCCGCAGCACTTAGCTTGCTCTACGCTGGGAATTCTATCGGAGTTATACGAATCGGAATCGATACGGCGATTATTATTGACAAGTGCTGCCAATCGCGGGTAAATCCCCAAAATGCGGCGTTTGCGCGGGGCGGACAAGTAGACGTTATTTTATGTGGAACAATGATTTTATTAATACCATTGATGACATTGTAAGAATCTAATCAAATTACGTATACCTGGACTTTAAAAAAAATATAAGTGAAAAAATAAATGTTACAAATTAAGTTGTAGTAAAAAACAAACTCTAATTGGGGTGTTTCAGGAAATACACATTTATTTGTTATGCATAATATGTTACCTTAAATTATACTGTTTAATTGATAGCAAGACTGTTTATCTGTTTTTAAAAGACTGCCACTAAGAGATTCTTGCTTATGAATGAATGCATGCCAAAACACAGACATTGACGTCACGATCAGTGAGAAAGAGCACTAAGCGCGTCGCATGCTCAGAATTCAATTGGAGTTATACGAATCGGTATCGACAGGATGATTTCTGTGTGACATATGTACAAGTGCTGCTAATCGCGGGGTAAATCCCTAAAATGTGGGGTTTCAGTAGTTCGCGCGGGTCGAGTGCTGGCGTATTCTTCAAGTCGGGGAATGTCGGGTTATTCACTTCGTTTTATGAAAATCATCACAGTTGTTATATCACAATCTTGTCTATTTCTCACATTAAACAAAATGTACATTAACCGACTGTTTACTTCAAGTTGATTTTGATAAAGATATTCCTAAAAATATCTACACCAATATTATAAAGAGGAAAAGTTTGTAAGCTTATATGTTTGTATGTAGGGGGTAATCTACGAAACTGCTTAACCGTTTTCAAAAATTCTTTCACCGGTCTTTGGAGTGGACCTTCAGGATGGATATAGGCTATTAGACTAGTCCGTTTACCATGCGAACGTAGTCGCAGGCTTTACTAGTACTTTATAAACTTCGTTGCCCTCAAAAAGCCGACGTTTTCATTTAGTTACCCAAGTTTACACCTACTTTTTGTAACTATAATATTGTTTATTCTTCACACCATTTAAAAAACGAAAAAATGTAGCAATTCAATTAAGTTGGGCAATTTCTGAGGGATTGGTGAAAAGTGGCAAGTAAAATGCAAATTTAAGTTTGGAGCGTTTACAGTGAGATCTATAATATCAAACTGGCAGCACTGGTGTAGACGTAGGCGGACTTGCACCAATTTCTTAAATATGGCTTAAACAGCATTTAACTAAAATTCTTAATACAAAAGTCGATTTAAATGACGACTTAAGTGACATTTAAGAAGTGGTGCAGGTCAGCCTCAAGCTTGCATATATGGATACGAGTGCAAGCCACTCTCTCTGGATTTGCGAAGGCTGAGCGATGACATATCCTCACTTACCTCGCTCGGTAGGCAGCGGATCGTGATTCAAAATCGACAGGATATACTGCTGTGACATCGGACTACCTCAAGCAGATAACGCTGTGCTCTTAACAATACCGTTCCTGATATAGACTGGCTCAAGTAGGCATTGGTACAACAATCCCTGGTCACTTACATCCCATTGAATAAAAAAACAGTAAGAACTCCTAGAACCAAAGTCATTATAAATCTCAAACTCTATCTACCTACTGATATGTAGGTACTGCGCATTTTTAACTAACCCTCTATAGCCAGTTTACGTAGTCTATACGCTGAAATCTGGGTGTTTTGAAAGCCGCGGTTATGTAATTAATTGCTAATTAAAAATGCAATCCATTTAATTTTAATTGTAGACGTAAAATAAATAAACATTGAGTTGAGAAATCTCGTCAGAGAATCTTGTTTCGAAAAAATCGCGAACAATTTGTTAAATTGCCTTTTTATCTACCAGAACAATGACCACGCATTGCTCTAGCTGGCTTTTAATGGTTCTCACAGAGATATTTTCGGAAAGAGTGTTTAAAAAAATACAAACTAGGTACCATACTATTCGTTAGCTGTTGTTTAGCCACGTTCCATTTGATATGGCTCTCAAACGATCCAAAATTCATGGCCTACTTCATTGTAACACACATTTAACTACATCAGGTAATTAATTAAGTCCCAAGCTTGCTTCTCAATGGTGGTAACATGTGCTTTCATCGTTGGCCGGATAAATGATAATTAATGCCAGTACCAAGTAATATTGTGGTCGTACGTCCTGCAAGCCTAATGAACTTATCTAGCGCGCTGGGAAATTTAATACCAGTCATCTCATCTGTGCTTTGTAACAGTAGAATCGGTAACTTACTAGACATTCTACCCGCTTTTATATCTACTCTAAAGTTAGAGTTACGAAACTATCAAGATTGTTTTTAAGTTAATCATGTCTTAATGCCGTACTAGGGAAGAGACCCGTGCCCCTCGGTGGGGACATAATGGGTTGATGATGATGATGAAGGGGCTCCATGAGGTACAATAGTCGATAAAAAATATCTAGAACAGATTAGTACAGTAGCATAATAGCATAAGCAGCCTATGTGCGTCCCACTGTAGGGCACAGGCCTTCTCTTAGGGAGAGAGTATGGGCTTAATCACCATGCGTGCCCACCGCGGATTGGCGATTTCAAGCGCTGAGGTATGGATAGCTCAGACACTCAGGTTTCCTCACGATGTTTTCCTTCACATTTAGCGAGTGGTATTGCTACTATAACTTCACAAATGTACATAACTTAGAAAACACAGTCATGGGTACATGCCCGCACTGGGAATCGAACCAGGGTCTCCCGCTTCCGAGTCCAACGTTCTACCCACTAGGCTACCACCGCACCCATTAGTATAGTAATAGTAATTATTACTAAAACACGCAATAATTATCCCACTTAATATTATAAATGTGAAAGTTTGTGACGATGTTTGGAGGTTTGGATGTATGGATGTTTGTTACTCAATGACGCAATAACGGCTGAACGGATTTACATGAAATTTGGCGTAAAGATACATAGAGACCTGAATTGAGACATAGTATACTTCATATCCCGGTAATGCGTTCCCGTGGGGTAACATTTATTTTAAGTTTAACTATTTTGATAATTTGAGAGAGGTCAACATGTCGGTTACAACCAGTAGTAACCAAAGCTGGTGTTCAGCTTTCCCCGCTCTTCAAGTTGTAATTTAGAGTAGGAGTTTAAAGTTTTGCTCAAAGAAGTCGTAGGTATCATATATAACATCTATCATTTACAGAACGTTTTTGCAAAAAGTAGGTTACAACTCTCTGCATCATGTAAACATTGATTCTTAGGGCCCACAACCGAGGACCCTGGACCAGAAACCAAAGTTAAACAGGGAGTTACTTTTCATTGGTGGCATAAGTGAACTTCGTGGAGGTTTTTTTTTTTATTTTTGACACTAGTGAACTTCACGGAGGATTTGTTTTATTATTGACGGTAGTGAACTTCATGGAGGTTTTGTTTTTCATTGTTGGCACTGATGAACTTCAGGGGGGATTTTTTTTTCAATGTTGATCCTAGTAAACTTCATGGAGGTTTAGTTTTTCATTGTTGGCACTTGTGAACTTCATGACTGTTTTCTTTTTCATTGTTGGTGCTGGTGAACTTGACGGAGGTTTTCTTTTTATTGGTGGCACTTGTGAACTTCATGGAGGTTTTATTTTTCATTGATGGCACTTAGGAAGTTTATAGAGCCCCTTAATAATTTCAAAATGCAATTCGAAACAAAAGAGAAGAAAAAACTGCTACATTTTTTACAATTTTTAGTCCCGGAATAGGCAAAGGCCTTCCTTTTATTACTCCAGCTTATGAGGTTTAATACTAAAATAGTTCGCGTGGCGATTCCCATACAAAAGTAAAACGCAATAAATTTTCACCGAGGCTTAAATTTCATTTTGATAAGTTTTTTTATTTATTCTAATAACAATCTAACCTCGATTTGTGTCCTCTAAAGATAGTAAAATTTCATTTTGCAATTTCTTTTGTAAATTGAAACTAGGTCTGTCCATCCCAAGGCTTTTCCTGGTGCGTACAATAAAGAGTTTTAATCTAATCTAATCCAGGTTTTTATGGGAATTTCCGCTTGAAGCATCCCCTTAAAGCAAGTCAGTAGAAACCTCTCCGTATAAAAAACTGAATCACGGTAATATAGATAGACAGATAGATAACACTTTATTGGACACCAGTAATTTATAGATATACGAGTATAAAGTTCTTAATAGTATACAATAGGCGGTCTTATCACTAAAAGGGATATCTTCCAGACAACCTTAAGATAGACAGGATGGGTAGATGAAGCATAAAGTAAGATAAAGTGTGACCTTAATCCATCACTCTGAAAAATAACACTAGAACACAGAAACGCTTTCTCTGAATGCATTTATTTTGAAATCTGTTTTAAAAGCGGCAACCAATGCATATCACGGTTTCCAGTTCCACACAAAGCGCGGCGGGAACTTGTAGTTCCATTTGTACCCATTTAACGGCGCAGCACAGAGCTGTAGACTGCTGTGTGGCTGAACAAGGTAGCTAGGGTGACCATCAATGCCTACCTTGGTTCTTCTAGTTTTATCTCACTTAAACGTGATAATTCTCTACCCGTCTCTATGTGTGTATGGTAGGCTTCGATACATTGGATTTGAGGCGAAAACTGCAGCTAGGTATTCATTACTGTCTGCTAATGCAGAATAAAATTTGCGATCCTGTCATTTTAGGCAGCATCAGACTATTTGCCCCCGATAGATACGGTCATGCGCTGCGGTCGGCGCCGGCACCTACTGTTCGCGAGGCTCTCGCTGCGCACGCGCCGCGCCAACAACGCACCCACGGCTAAGGCCCTCGCCCTACGAGCCGAGGTCCCGCAAGGCTCCGTGCTCTCCCCCCTCCTGTACATTTCGTACACCAACGACATCCCCATCCCCGGCAATGGGGTCCAACTGTCACTTTTCGCCGACGACACCGCACTCTACTGCAAGAGTCGGAAAATGTCAGCCATTCTGAGTAGGCTCCAATCCGCGGTCGATGAGCTAGGTGCCTGGTTCAGGCTCTGGCTCGAGGTCAACCCGGAAAAGAGCACCGCGATCCGCTTCGACCATAAGGTCCGCCGCGGTCTCACCGACCGCCCTATCCGCATGCTAGGTACCCCAGTCCCCTGGCGAACCACCGCCAAGTACCTAGGTGTCACCCTAGATAGGAGGCTGACGTTCAGGCCACACATCCGGAAGGTGACCCGGACCGCCCGTTTTTACCTAGGCCGCCTATCCTCCATGATAGGCCGACACAGCAGGATGTCCCCTAGGAACAAGCGAACGCTCTATAAGGTTTGCATTCGTCCCGTGCTGACTTACGCGGCACCCGTCTTCGCTCACGCGGCCCCCAATGTCATGTACGAACTTCAGAAAGTTCAAAATCTCTTTATACGCAGGGCTCTGAACGCCCACTGGTGCATCAGAAATGCCGACCTACATCGGGACGAGGATATTCCAACTATCCAGCAGTTCATTAAATCTCTCTCAGAGACTTTCTTCAGCACGGCCGAAGTGCACCCCAACCCCCTTATCCGCCAAGCAGCGGACTACACACCGCCCACGACGAACCCCCGTTACCTGGTGCGCAGGCCCAGGAACGCCCTCGTCGACCCGCCCGATCAACTTTCATCTGATCTGGACCGCCTACTAGAGGCCCAGTCCCAGTCAGACGTAGCCCCCTCCCCCGCCGGTGTCCCCGCTAGTGAGGACACCACTCTCACCTAGCCGCGGTCACGATGTGACGAGCTGTCCCAAGCGGACGCTCCCCTAGGGAGCTCCGCTGCGCGCCCTCCTCGGCATCGAGGTGGGTCGCTCACGATGTCGGTTTAGGGGTCCTTAGGACCAAACCAGCCCCCAGGTGCTGTTTAGTGGGTAGGCGCACTTCCTGTGAGTCCCACATTGGCAGCACGGCCGGGCCCGTGCTGTTATGCATGAGCATTCACCACCTCCCTCCCCCGTGTCCTCCGGAGGGTGCCCTTTTAGGGCCAAAGAAAAAAAAAAATAATGAGTTTTTAAGCGAGGTCCAACTTGTCGATATTTTTGTCGATTTCATTCAAAATATTGTAATACAATTACATAGGTGTAATGTAATTAATTTTTGTTTGCAATATTTAAGTAACATTAAGAGCGTTTTGGTTTTAACTATAATTTCTTATAGTATATAAGAAATATTTTTTTTTTTTTCACTAAAACATCTTTTCACAGGGTACAATCCCATGGTAAAGCACGTACACAAAAGCTTTGTATTTGTACCATTTGTACCCAATGAACGGCGCGGCACAGAACCAAAGACTGCTGTGTAGCTGAACAAGATGGCTAGGATGACATCAAGTAGGCGAGGGCGGTTACGTGATTTCTGGGAAAAGTTAAGTGTTAACAACTGAATTACTTGACTTTTTTACTTTGATTTTAGTAAGTAGGTAGTTTTATCTCGAACAGTATCGCTGTCACAGAATGCCTACTATGAAACGGAATGGATGTAGCTCTAAGTGGCTACAAAGTTATTAATACATACATAAGCAGCGGAAGCGGCTGCTTGTCACAAATGTTCCAAGTACAGCTCGTTAATGAGTAGCTACTTCTTTGTGCCTTTAGCTATTTAGACTACTGGGGTGTGGGGAGTCCAGGGAAGAGCCTTTATAAAGGAGTTAGGGCGTCGCTTGAGGAACCGCGGCATGGACTACCGCTCTGGGGCATACTTGATGCAGAGGATCTCTCTCGCTATGCAGCGGGGTAACGCTGCCGGCGTTATGGGAACCTTTGGCTCGAGTATGTCTCGGGGCGGTTTGTTTGACAGTTAATTTCTCTTTTGTATTCTTGTGTGTGTATATGTATACTTATATATATTTCCCGTTCTAGACATCTTGATTTATTACTTTGGACGAAACAATTGTGGATGTATTATTACTTGTTTTTTTTACTTATCATTATTAATTTATGTTTTTATGTTCTGTTAAATGTTTTGTAAGTTTTAGAATATATAAGAAAGTATTAAATAGATCACATGCCTAATAATAAGCAGCCTTTAAACAAACGCACAATTCGTGAACTACATCGGCTTTTCGCAAGGTTGCGCTGAGCTTGCTATCGCATGTAGCGAAAGGCCAGAATACTGTAATAAAGTGCAGTTGTTTATAGCTCTAGCCCCTGCCGTGAAGATGACGAACACTCGCTCTGTCTTATTTAGAGCTATCAGCCAATCCGTCGCATTGCTAGATCCTCTGCTGACGGAACTTGGAATCTATGAGTTGACAGTCAAAGGTGGAGTCCTTCAACAAGTTTTAGATATGATCTGCAAAAATTCGGTAAATATACCAATATGCCAGGGAGTGTTAGATGTTTTTGATTCTATGCACCCTGGATCCATAGCAAGGAGAACGTTGAGGAGGCTATACGCCCATTTCCCAGCTGGTTCTTCGAGGAAAACCTTTCTGAAGTACGCTCAAAGTTTTAACTCAGATTATTTTGGGAAGTTTGATTACGGGTCTAAGAAGAATCTTCAAGTCTATGGAACAGCAGTACCACCACGTTTTAATTTAAAAAGATTGAGATGTCCTACAGTTCTAATTCACGGTTCGAATGACTTCATTGTGGATATAAAGGATGTGCATTGGTTACAGAACGAACTCGCACATGTTCTCGAATTGAAGATCGTTGATAGTCCTTTGTGGAACCATTTCGATGTACTGTATAGTAAATTTTCGCCTACATTACTGTTTCCAACCGTAAATAATCACCTTGCAAGGTACAGTTATTATCATTAACTTTGACCTTGGTATGATTAAAAAAACTAGTTCAATAAGGTTCTTGCCTTTTATTTCGTGGATCTGATAATAATTGGAAATTTACTCCAGTGGTAAGTCACTTTTACACTTCAACACATTAATTTTATGCTTCCCTGTGCACCGGTTGACTGGCCTGCAATCAGTTTGACATTCAATTTAGTTGATATACTGAAACTGTCGATAAATTGAATCACTTCATAAAGCAAAATCGTTGAACATTGCATACATAAGCTATCTAATACAACGTCTATTTGTAATAACACAAAAGCGTTCATTTTACAGGTATCTATATTTCACTTTCAGAAAGCAAAAGTTTACAAGTTAGTTTTTTTAATTTTTCGTACAACCTGCAGTGGAGAAAAAGGCAGCGAAAATCTCTACACTGACTATTTTTTTTTTCAAATATTCTTAAATAATATATGAAATTGCCGTTTTACAGTAAAGATAGTTTGAATTGACATTATCCTTCATGGTGTGAGATTTCGAGTGAACCTTTTATCACATGATAAGTACCTATGAGGGTTTTCTTTAAAAAAATGTGCGACATTTTAGAATTTTTATTGTTTTTTTTATTCAGCTTCGGCGGGAGAGATGGATACTTCGAAAATCCTAGTAATATTTAATACGAATTCCGACGCGGAACTCACGCGGCAGGAACGGTTTGTAATATCAATGCTGCGTTTGGAGAGTAGACTGCTAATGAACGCACCGTGCGTTTTTGATTTGAACGCTTTATTAATGGAAATTTCGACTTGAAGAACGAACCACGTGGAAGACCGCCCACACAGGTCAATAACCTTGAATTGAAGGAGACGGTGGAAGCCGATCCACGTCAAACTACTCAGGTATTAGCGACATGGTTGAATGTTACCTTACCTACAATATTGACTCATTTTCATCAAGTCAATCAGTTAAAAAAATATGAATAATGGGTGCCTCATGAATTGACTGATTTGCAGACAGAAACGTTTGTTGAAACTTACGTTGCTTTGTTGAATCGGTACAGAAATGAAAGAGTATTGGATCAAATTGTGACATGTGATGAAAAGTGGCTTCTTTACGATAGCTGAAAGAGAAAAATTCAATGGCTAACCCCAGGTCAAACGCCGCCCTAAAGCAAAGCTTACCAATAAAAAGGTAAAATGGTAACTAAGTATTTGGTGGCCTCTTCAAGATGTTATTCATAATAGCTACTGCTCAAGCAAATATGCAAATATGCGCCCAAAGGCACGTCTACTAGAAGCTTCACGGACTGGAGGAGGAATATCATTTGGAAATCCATCGTTCGGTGCGGAACAAGAATTGTATCCTTGTAGAGCTGAAGGGATGACCCCTCAAGCTTTTTGTGTAGGTAGATTATATTAGTACACTTTATTGTACACACCAGAAAGCAAAAAACATTAAAAGGCTTACATGTCTAAATAGTTAGGCAGGATTTTAGTGCGAACTACAACCAACAGTAAGGTGATAAGGTTTAGTCATCGTCGGGCTTCCATATTCAGTAGCTTCGCAGGGTGACATGGAATCTGGTTGCGACTGTAAAACAAAACCGAGAATATGCGTTTTTATTTATTTATTTATTTTATTTATTTATTTGTATCACCACTTAACTTTTGTAAACTCTTCGTCTGGCCAAGTATAAAAACACCGTAGACAACATCACAGTAGCTTAATCTAGATAATAGTAGTGAATTCACACAGCCTGAGAGGCAGAAAATGTGCACGAAAAGGCTTCGTCTTATTCTCATGCTCAAAAGTCCAATTCAACGTTTTAAAAAATTGTAAAACTTTTATTCATTGCTACATTATAACAGGTGTTATAATGTAGCAATGAATAAAAGATAAAAGATAGTGACACTATCTTTTATAAAGTTTTAACTATTTAAAATTCATTGGAAAATATCTACGTTAATTTCCAAAATACTGAACAAGTAAATAGATACGCGTTTTTTGTTTATGCTCTATCGTAAAAGCGGTAATACGTACAGGTATCGAACTTGGTGTGATTGTGGGACTTATTATATATTCTAACGACAAATAATAAAACTTGGCAAATGTGAGTTGGACTTGTGCGCCGAGGGTTCCGTACAAATTTGTAGGTAGGTACTTATATATTATAATAGTTCAGGAATCGAGTCTCGCAGTTTTTCCGAGCTTTTCCTGAATTTCAAACACAATTTCCTGTTATTTAATTACAAATGCATAGTTTTTATATTTTTTCCTGCATTTATAGTACAAGACGATATCCCTTGCCAAATTTCATAGTTCTATGTCAACGGAAAGTACTGTACAAATTTTGATTCCCTTGAGTGTCAAAATATTATATAACAACGTGTTTTGCGGCATAAACGGCCGAATCTTTTTTTTACGTTAACTTAGCAGTTTGATTTTTTCACAGGTTCAAAGGACTATAGATTTGATAGATAACACTTTATTGCACACCAGTAATTTACAGAGATATAAGGTACTTAATATTTAGTTCTTAATTTTTATGCTTCTGCTACTAGTGAAATTATCTTTTGTATAGTTCCGCTTATTTAAGATTGTATGGCAAATTTCAACATGGAATTCCAAAATACTAAATATGTAAATAGATATAAGTAAAATTTTTTTATTTACCTAACTTCATATATTTTTGCCCGTCCAAAGCGAATGCAGACAATCTTGATGTTTGAAGCTCGATTATTAAAACCAGAAATACACTCAATTATATTTGGGTGGTACCTAGCGCCACCAAAGGGAAAAGTTACGGTTCAATAATAGATTCTACTTGAAAAAAAAAACAATAAGTATGCGGTTATAGTAGGTTATTGTACTGCATACTTTTTTGGCTAAAATGAATTGAAATCCTAGGGCCCCTAGTTGGTAGGATGTATATTAAGGATGTAAGCCCGGAAAGCATGCGTACATGAACCTACACCTGCATCCAGGAAGGTCAGAAACAAAAGTATGATGGTTCGTGTGTTACAAATACCTGCGAAAATCGATGGGTAATGCATAAAACCATCAAGTAAGCCTAAAGTGAAATATATAATTACTAAGGGTATCTAATTGATTCAAGTAAAAACTATGCCTACATGGTAATCTTTGCTTATAAAAGAGATTTCCACTCATGTTTGTCACATACAAAAATCTCATGCTTTAACGTAAGGTCCTTATTGTGTAACAAAAAAGAGTTAATATAAAAAAATACATATTATTTTTTATTAACAAAATGACTTACTCATGCACACCAGTGCTGCTTCTTGTAATTACTATTACTACTTTCGCCAACTCGGCGAGAACCAAACAACCCCTGAGCAATCCTGACGATTCTTCTCTAGATTTCACGCTGCTGGCGAGGAGAAGTGACTACTGGAGACGGATACATTTTAAACCTTTATCGGTTGAAAAGTAATAGGTGTGCGAAACTCCGCACACCACCAGTGTTTTTACTCCTACTTTTTGCTCCTACTCAGCTCCGACTCTTGGCTGGATTCAGGCCCTAACACGAGCCTAGCTTATATGCTTGCTGACCATTGCTACGACATGTGGTTGGGCAATATACGAGGCAACTACAACGGAAGACGGCATGTGTCTTTGAACCCGGAGAGAGACCCTCAGTTTTGGAACTACTGCGTAGACGACAATGGCTACTACGACATTCCAGCGCAAATCGACAAGATTCTCCAAGTGACAAACGTGCCAAAGCTGAACTAAGGTTGCTCTGAGCTTGCCATCGTGTGTAGCGAAAGGCCAGAATACTGTAATAAAGTGCAGTTGTTTATAGCTCTAGCCCCTGCCGTGAAGATGACGAACACTCGCTCTGTAAAACAGAGCTATTAGCCAAACTGTCGCATCGCTAGATCCTCTGCTGACGCAACTTGGAGTCTATGAGTTAGCAGTCAAAGGTGGAGTCTTTCAACAAGTTTTAGATACGACCTGCAAACAGAGTTCGGCAGCTATACCAATATGCCAGGGAGTGTTAGATGCTTTTGATTCTAAAAACCCTGGATCTATAGCAATGAGAACGTTGAGAAGACTATACGCCCATTTTCCAGCTGGGTCTTCGAGGAAAACCTTCGTGAAGTATGCCCAAAGTTTCAACGTAGAATATTTTGCGAGGTTTGACTACGGACTTGGGAAGAATTATGAAGTCTATGGGACTCCAGGGACAACAGGCTTACATTTAAATAGATTGACATTTCCCACAGTCATAGTTCATGGTTTGAATGACTACTTTGTGGACATAAAGGATGTGCATTGGTTACAGAACGAACTCCCAAATGTTCTCGAATTGAAGATCGTTGATAATCCTCTGTGGAACAATTTCGATGTAGTGTATAGTCAATTTTCGCCTTAACCACTGTTTCCTACCGTAAATCGGTACCTAGAAAGGTATAATAATGGTGTAATGGTGTGATTAGAAAAACTAATTCAATAACGTTCTTGCCTTTTATTTCGAAGATATGATAATAATTGCAAATTTCCCCCATTGTTAAGTCACTTTTACACTTCAACACATTGATTTATGCTTCCCTGTGAACTGGTTGACCGGTCCACAATCAGTTTTCCGTGACATTACAGTGTACCTAGCTGAAATTACTAAAAACCTAAAAACGGTTTCTTCAGGGTCTATCGACACTTCATTGAACCAATTCATAAAGCAAATCGTTAAATCGTTTCATACATAAGCTGCCTAATACAACTTGTATCTGAAATAACACAAAACCGTTTCTTCAATATCTATAGATCACTTCCAACAAGCAATAGTTTACAACTTAGTTTTTTATTTTTCGTACATTTTTAGGGTTCCGTACCTGAAGGGAGCCAAACGGGACCCTATTACTAAGACTTCACTGTCCGTCTGTCTGTCTGTCTGTCTGTCACCTGGCTGTATCTCATGAACCGTGATAGCTAGGCAGTTGAAACTTTCACGGATAATGTATTTCTGTTGCCGCTATAACAACAAATGCTAAAAACAGAATAAAATAAATATTTAAGGGGGGATAGGATAGATAGGAAGGGGGGTATTTTTATTGCCGTTTATTGCTCTTTTTTTTTAATCACAAGTCAAATTATTTATATCAACGTACCCAATTTATATTCTGTTTATTGAATGTGAATGTCCAATGTCACCCGCTGCCTTCCGATTTATAGCGGAGAAAAGGCAGGGAAAAAAACTCCACCCTGACCATCTTTTTCAATTTCAAATCTTCTTAAATATAATACATGTGTTGACTACGTGATTAGATTCCATTAGGACCGGAATTTATAAAAATCAGTATAAAAAATATATATATTTAAATCTGATTGATTAAAATATTTTTTTTTACAATTTTGATTTAAATTTAATTATTCGTTCATATTCATTTGCCATATATAACAAAAAAAATTACATTATTATAAAAAATCAAAAAGTTCCTCTAAAAACAATATTTTTTACAAATATAAGCAAGGGAAATAAATTAGACTTAAAATTAATAAATTAACATAAAAACAATTTGAGTCTCACCGCAAAATATCCATAATAAACCAAACTGATGAGAACTTCAATCTATCTGATTAAAACAATAACCGGCCACAGAGCCTAACTGAAATTGTGAGTGTAAAATCTACATACAATACTATGTACAAAAATAAACTATGTGAAATCATATTTGTCTCAAATAATTACTTAAACTAAACTAAGATTAACGACTACTGTTAATATTCTAGTCTGTGCTAAACTGTGTTCACTGAAATCTGTTTTAAATGTTAATTTTCTACAAATCTTGATAAATAAATAGATTATTTTTAAAATCTTTTAACCCTTTTTTAAATAAAGTTTTTTTCATTTTTCATTTTTTCTTTCTAGTTGTTTAATTGCTTTGGAAATCTCGACTCCCTGACAGATCCTGGTTACTGTTTCATAGCAAAGGGTCCTATTTTCTAGGCTAGCTGGCTAGACGATCACATTTTGGCCGAAGATTTAATTTTCTGTGATTTTAGGTACCTACTGGTAAAATGCTCTTCTACATTTAACTTACACTGAGCTAAAATAGTAGGTAGGAAGCCTATGTACTCATACTTTACTGTCCTCTCTCTTCCAATCCTAGTAAGGAAGCTGGAAGCAATTGGTATTAGAGGCATTTCACTTGAGCTCTTTAAGAGTTATCTATCTGATAGGAAACAAAGAGTCAAACTGGATCAACACTCAAGTGGAGACGCATCTGTGACATACGGCGTTCCCCAGAGAAGCGTTCTTAATATATATTAATGACCTGTGTAACCTTACCATCGACAACGCCAATACCTTTGTGTATGCAGATGATACAGATGTCGTTTTTCACGGGTTCTCCTGGACAGCTTTGAAAGAAAGTACAGAAAGGGGAATGTCTCTAATATCACATTGGTTGGATAATAACCTTCTCACTCTCAATACGGATAAAACCAGTTATATCTGTTTTAGTATAAATAACCGTACTCAACCAAGTAACGAATTTGAAATCAAGGTTCATACATGTGACCCTACTACTAGAGATGAATGTTTCTACAACAAACATGAAAAAGTAACGCACACGAAATACCTTGGTGTTATTATAGACCACAGATTATCTTGGCATCTCCATCTCGAATATGTAGCAAGTAGATTAAGAAAATTGATGTGGATTTTTAAAATGCTGCGATTCATTGTGCCTCAGAAAAATAGTAACAGTAACAAGACTCACCCAAAAACATGCTCAACGAGATATATATAGCCTTAGTGCAATCAGTTTTAGCATATTGCATTACAATTTGGGGAGGAGCTTCAAAGATGAAATTTCTAAACTTAGAACGAGTGCAGCGTAAATTGATCAAGGTGATGTATTTTAAGAAATTTCGTCATTCTACAGAAAATTTATATCAAGAAAGCAATCTCCTTTCCATTAGGAGGCTGTATATATTACATGTACCTAATATTAAGAAAACACAAAACGTTACTATATGACCCTAACATAAAAAATAAAAGAAGAAATTATATTGTAGTAAAAACACCTTCAACGCGAACAAAATTTGCGAGAATGCAGTATAACGCGCAATCGTCTTTCTTATATAATAAAATAAATAAAAAGATTAAAATATATGATTATACTTATTACGAATGTAAAATAATATTTCATCGAGCAGACACACACATACACACACACACACACACACACACACACACACACACACACACACACATACGATGTTCTATCTAAACACATAAAACTCACCTGGCTGAGCTTTACACTTTTATCTTTTTAATAATTTTGTCATAACAGTAATCTTTAAAATAAGTAAAATATCAAATTAAACTAAGTTTTTAAGCTATGGAAGCGCGGTGTCACCTAGTACAGGCATTCTACATGCTTAAAAGGTGGCTATATACTATATACCGTTAAATTAAGCAGTTCACGAAAATAAAGATTTTGTATTTTGTATTTTTTGTCTTTGTAATATATTAGATATTAAACGTAGGCAAGGATGGAGTACTGCGGAAGACTCCAGAGGACTTTTTTCTTCGGGAACCAGCGGGCATCAGTGGCAGGAGCAAGTATTAAGGGAGCTTGGGGTTGATCAGTGGTAGGAGTAAGTATATGGGGTGGGGGGTTACAAGTTGAGATATAATAATTTTACATAGTTTTAATTTGCAAAATGAATTTTATTGTTTATCAACACCTGTGCTACTTCTGGTTGTTATTAGTCCAGTGTTCTCATGCGATGCCATCACCTACAGGACGAAACCAAGTGATACTTCAGAACGAACCCTGAGAAACCCTGGAGATTGTTCGCTAGATTTTATGCAGTTGGCGTGGCGGGGAAATACAGATACTACTCAAAAATACGTAGTGACTACTAAAGACGGATATATTTTGAACCTTTTTCGGTTGAACAGTAACGCGTGTAAGAAATTAGCTAAACCACCAGTATTTTTAATGCACAGGTTTCTATCCAGCTCCGATTCGTAGCTGAATGCAGGACCTAACGTAAGCCTAGCTCATACGCTGGCCGACCATTGTCACGACTTGGTTGGGTAATATACGAGACAACCACCACGGAAGACGGCACGTGACTCTCAATGCTGACAAAGACCCACAGTTTTGGGACTATTGCGTAGACGACAACGGCTACTATGACATTCCAGCGCAAATCGATAAGATTTTTCAAGTGGCGAATATGTCAAACTTGAACTACATCAGCTTTGCGCAAAGCTACCCTGTGGCCTAATTACGCGCACCAAATCCTGAGCGATTCCAATCGTTTAACTGTCAAATTCCATACTAATTTGACAGTTAGACGATTGGAATCGCTCAGGATTTGGTGCGCGTAATATAGGGGCAGAGCTTGCCATCGCATCCTCCGGGAAGCCACGACAATATTTCAAAGTGGAATCATTTATAGCACTAGCCTATATATTCCCTTCTGCTAAACTGTATCGCAGTTTAACGGCAGACACTCTCAGTAAATAATAATCTGTTTAAATAGTTACAATTCTTAAAAAAAAAACCTATTTATAGGCTAAAAATTCCACCCATGCCGGGACTTAAACCCGCGACCTCTGGCTAACCGTGCCAGCTAATGGGCAAGTGCAGGCATCGGTGAAATTTCGAGCCTCTTTACAAACTTCTCTGTATCCGACGAACATCAGTTGGACCGGCCGTCCCCAGGCATACGATCTGCCTGGCGGAAAATTTCCCTTTATAGTGGAACAGCACGATCACCCGCTCTTCCCTATAGTGGTGACCCTCGACAGAACATTGTCAACCTTCCTTCGCTCTCGCAGCACCCCACATACAATCAGTCTCAAAGCAAGGCCAGCATCCTCTTCCCTCTTACCTTATCAGTTCCACTACAGTCAACGCACCGACTACTGGTACTGATGGTGATCTCCCCCAACCCCTCGGCACGGCAAGCACACAGCAACAGCGCACGTTGCCAGTGGTACAGCAGCCTTCACCGGTTCCTACCACATGCGCGGTCTCCATGGTACTGTCGCCGGTGAAGTGACTGTTAGCCGCCGAACACCCTCAACCGCTAGTCGACTCACTGACTCAGCGACTCCTGGCACTTGCAGGCTTTAGAGCACAGACTTCGATTCCTATCAGACCTAGCTATGCGTAGCTAAGGTCTTGAAGGGGAGTGATCTGGCGAGCAGTGTCAACTCTGCGCGCGCACTATAGACTCCAACATTCCCGCATCGCGCAAGCAAAATGTTTCATATGACATACCATAAATATAGCATCCGACGAACATCAGTTGGACCGGCCGTCCCCAGGCATACGATCTGCCTGGCGGGAAATTTCCCTTTATAGTGGAAGAGCTCGTCCCTATAATCTTTAATTGTGTAAACAGTGCCTTGCACTCTGTGTGACTGGCCAAAACATCTCCAAAAGAGCTAGATTTGCTATCCATAATGGAGTGCTGGTCCCAAAACTTATGTATAGCAGCGAGACTTGGGTGTGGCAAAAGAAGCAAGAAAGTAGGATTAATGCAGTAGAAATGAGGTCCTTGAGAAGTATGTCTGGTGTTACTTACGCAATAGTTGGATTAGAGAACGTTGTGGACTGAAAAATGATGTAGTGACTAGAATTGAGAAAGGAATGTTGCGTTGGTTTGGACATGTGGAGAGGATGAAGGAAGACAGATTGACGAAACAAATATATCGAGTGAATGTGGGTGGAAGGGCCGGTACATCGACCAAATAGGGCATGTATTAGCAAAGGGCAAGATAAAAAGTACCCGAAACCATAAAAAGTGCCCACTCGTCTGCCGCGACACAGAAATATGTCCAACTTAGTATGGGCCACCTATATGTTGCGTTCCGCGAGGGCAGTTCAGGAGTTAAGTCAAATTCAACGTTTTCAAAAATGTTAAAACTTTTATACAGTTTCACCTATTAAGTTAACAGACACGAGTAAAATAACTCAAATTTATTTCTTCCATGAACCTCTGATGAGAGAAGGCCTGTACCCTACCGTGGGACGTACATAGGCTGCTATGTAAGAACCTCTCATCTGGCCTTCGTGACATAATATTGGAATTACCTTGGTCGGAAAGGATTTTTTAAGATCCGGTTTATTGACCTTAACGTATTTTTAGACCTTGCCAAAGCGGATCCAGGCAGCATGACTCATCGCTGATAACTCAATTCAATTCAAATATTTTTATTCATTATAACAAAATGTTCTGATGAACGTCAAAGTTGTTAGTTTCTCAATTAATTGATTATGTGGAGAAGAAGCTAACAAAAAAACTCAACATTTGTTCTTTTCAAAACACGTTTTAACTTAATTAACAGAGTTTTTCACTTAAAATATTAGTCATTAATGTGTTGAACACTAGTCACAATCGTCCTGTAATTAACTGTTTATGCGAAACATCTTTGTCTTCTAAATAATCCTTGATGTTATAGTGAGCTTTTATTTTTTTTCATCTCTCACAGAGATAAGCTCGCCTTTGTACATGTACTTTATTTTGTTACCTTTCCTGTACTCTATTCTTGTGTGTGCAATAAAGTATAATAATAATAATAATCTTTTTTGCACAGAGTGTGTTTAACACATTTTTAAACCGCAACCGCAACTCTAATACCTATACCTTGAGGAATCTAGTTGTAGAATCTCATACAGTGCCCCATAAAGGCTGTATTAACTTTTGCAAGTCCAAATCGAGGAAATGACAATTTGTGTTTATTTCTAGTATTAACATTATGATGGCCACCAAGATTGTCGATGTCTTTGATATTTTTTCTAACGTACATAATATTTTCATAAATGTATTGATATCCAAACAATCTCGACGTTTGGGGTTCAATTCAAACTATAAATAATATGCTTCCTAGGTCCACTAAAGAAAACAACGTTATCATACTTTTTCTTTTGGCTACAACGAATTGAAGTCCTAGGCTCTGGTCCCTAGTGAGAAGCTAAGGTATGTTAAATATCTAAGCCTAGGAAGCATACATACAATTTTTTTTTAATAAAAAATAAAAACCGACTTTGAAACACTACAGCACTAAAAAGTTAGAAATAATTTAAATAGAAGTATAAATACTTGTAGGTACTGCAGAAGTATAATTTGGAGTCGGTACCCAAAACATATGTGCTGGTCATGAAACTGGGCACCGACTGCAAATTTTACTTCTACAATAGGTATTGTATACATACTTCTAATTATTTTAATTATTCCTAAAATTTTTGGGCTGTAGTGTTTGGAAGGCTGTAGAGTGGTATTGCTATAACAACTTCACAAATGTACACAACTTAGAAAACAAAGTCATTGGTACAGGCCGGTCTTCGAACCCACAACCTCCCAAATGAGAAGCCGGCGTTCTACCGCCCCGCTACCACCGCGTAACAAGATGTTAACATATTTTGTTATAAAAATTGTAGAGCATACAATTTGCGACATATTTTATTTGAAACAGATTTCTTTCATGCCCACCACGGATTAGCGATTTCGAGCGCGAAGGTTTTTGAACATGGATACTAACCAGCCTATATACGTCCCACTGTAGGGCACAGGCCTTCTCTCAGAGAGAGAGTGTGGGCTCAATCACCACGCGCGCCCACCGCGGATTGGTGACCACTATGATGAAATGACTGAGTGCAAGACTAACCATTAAAATATTGTAATAATCAGTTTAATACACAGGAGAGAAATTAGACAAGCCGTTTGCGATATCAGTCGCGTGGAACTGACTCACTTGGGAATTATCGATGAAATAGTTTTAACGTCCGTTCCGATTTGTCACGTTAGGTAGATTTTAATTGTATCGATTACATAGTCTTAATTAGATACCGGGTTCAATCATATTATTAGGTTTCACTCTGGCATTAATTGATAGTTTTACACGTTACCAATAGTTTTTCACAAGGATTTTTCACACACAAACCAATGTTAACCCAGATGTTACCGAGATCCGTTTTGGATGTGAAACTAAAAATTATGGTGTTTGCAAAAAATAGTGGACACTGAAGAAATCAGTATCGTTTATAAGCGTGGCTAATTAAAAAAGACTTGCTGTATTAGATGTAAACATACATACATACATAAACTCGCGCCTGTATCCCAGAGGGGTAGGTAGCGACCAGGGACTGCCACTTGCCACGATCCCGAGAGATCACTTTCGCTTTCCCAACATTCAATAGTCTTTGCATACATGCACACCGGGTTCGGGTACTTTTTATCTTGCCCTTTGCTAATACATCCCCTATTTGGTCGAAGTATGTCCGCCTGGGACGTCCTTTACCGGCCCTTCCACCCACATTTGCTCGCATTATATGTATCGGCGATTTGATTCATATTGGGATGAGGATCCCATATTTTATTTAAGCAACATCGTCGAACAAGGCTGTTTTCGCAGCTTTAAGGTTACCGTCAGGAGTGGATCAAGACTTGCCAGTCGCGAAAACAACCGCTGTGTACAATTAGTTACCCCTGCGGCCACGTGGTTTGACAACGTGGTCCGACATTATCGGACGACGAGGAATTTCGATTCCTGCCTCATCATCAAAATCATCAGGATTTTTTTATTCCACTTAGTTCAACCATCACACCAAGAGGATATTTAAAATTCCACTTCGATTCGCAAACCACGAGGACTTTTAAAATTCAACTGGGTTCGCCCCTCGAACTACGGGATCAATAAATTCCACTTGGTTCGTCCCTCAAACTACGGGGTCAAATTTTAAAAATCCTTAATCCCGAAACCAGTGGAATTTTAACTATCATCTTGATCTGATGGTCGACCTAAGTGGTATAAAAAAAATCTGATAGTCCGACGAGTCGGACAGCAAGGAATCGAAATTCCTCATCGCCCGGCATGTGGGACAACGTTGTCGAACCACGTGGCCACAGGGTTAGTTACTTATACGTTTTGGTTGTAGGAGGACGTGCGGCAAGAGTGCTGAACAAGGAGCTACAGGCTGCTGAGATCTCTAAGTACCTACCTACCAGTCACCACACCACTTACGTTGATTAATACCTAATAAAAAGAACAAAAATGTACCGAGGTCACAAAATTCATTATTCGTAAGAAATTTTTTCGTTCTTTAAATTTATAATTTCCTCTCCGTTATTTTATAGCACCCTGTGTCGGTTCATCTTGCAAGATCAACGTAATGCTTTGAAGTCACGGAAACAACTGACATTTTTTGAGGATCATCTCAAGTCCTAAAATATTCTTATTGAACTTCAATCACGCCTTAAACACAATAGCTTATTTGGTTTTTCACCACGCAGTCCTCATTTGTTTACCTAGATAACTCTTATATTGCCTGAAGGTTAAATGTAGGTTTTAAAAATAACTTAAAAGCTGGTTCAACATTCCACAACTTTGTGATTATTATATCAATAAACTCTTGGCAGTGGCTCCGTTGTAATAATAACCAATTCGTTCTAAGACTTATTAATGACAAGCTCTTGCCCGCGAGTCGTTCGCGTGGTAATTTTGATGTGTATTTTTCCGGGATAAAAAAATAGCCTATGTGCTAATCCAGCTGTGTGCAAAATTTCATCCGGATTTGTTCAGCCGTTTTTGCGTGAAAGAGTAACAAACATCCATTCATACATACAAACTTTCGCGTTTATAATATTAGTAAGGATAAGGATTCTCAAGCACTAAATATGACCAAATGGCAAAGCATTAACCTTTTTACGACCCTAATTTAACCTAAAGCCATTTTTCCAACCTAGGCTCAAATGAAATGTTACTTGGGATATTCTGTTCAGACTTAAAGAAACACCACCCATATTCTAATTGCCGATTATTTAAGAGTATTTTTAGTATAAAATTTATTATAGTTTTCCAAAAACCTTTTTGTTTTGTACATCGATAATTCTTTTATATCATTTGATGCCGTTGAAATAACACTGTCGTCGTGCTGTTTACAGTGTGACACTCTTTTGTTTACCAACAATAGCAGGTGGCATTATAGCAGTCTCTTTGTGTCATTGTTTTGAGTATTGACGTAAAAGAGCTTGACAAACAAAAAAGGCCTTACAAACTAGAGAGGTATTAGTGCCAATCGTCGTTTTTTTTTTGTGCATATTACTTCGTAATTTAAGATTATGACACTGCTAATCCCATTTTCTCTACTGATGCATCTTCTCCAGAAAAATATTGATAGCGCTCGAAATAATATACAAGAGGTCGGTCGCGGCTGCTGGAATTTATTTATTTATTGATACTTTTATTATACACATACACAAACTCACGCTTTAGGGGTATCCCAGAGGGGTAGGCAGAGACCAGGGACTGCCACTTGCCACGATCCTGACGGATCACTTTTGCTCCCTCAACAATAATTGAGGCCGTAAGCGCAAAAGTGGCCTAACCCACAATTTTTCATATTCGTACTTATCTATTGCAATTTATTTAAAACATAATAAATTTTGATGCAAAACCGGCCTATCACTAGTTTCACCCATAGATAACAGATGGCGTTGTGGACATTATTTTTGCGCGTATTGTTTTTGCCTACGAAGCAGACTATGTATTCAATTTTAATTCATGAAAACGTATCTCCTATCTATCTACATAGCTCGTTATCTCCATACTAACTAGCTTAGGCCACTTTTGCGCTGACGGCCTCAATTATTCGTTGCATGCACGCACGCCGGTTTCGGGTACTTTTATTGTACTTACATTAAAAAACAATGCGGCAATGGGAATATCTTCGTTCTTTACTACCTACTCCCTTAGAATTTCTAGACATTAAAACTCGATAATGTGTGACCAAAAACCATTTAGAGCATGGTTTCCAACACAAAGTGTTTTCGTAGTATATTTTATTACTGACTTATAAACAAGCCGACGTTATCATTAAGTAGTCCCATATTAATTTAGTCAAAAACTGTCGACGGAATCTATAAGAAAATCATCAAACTCTTGAATTTCCAAAGCCATCTGGATACATTCTACGCCTAGTATTAAGACTAGTATTAGAACTGATAACCACCGCGAATCGGGAAACGTAGTGTATGATGTCCTCGGTGGAGCGATGATCTCCGCAGGGCGGCTGGCAAGAGCTGGATAAGAGTAGCCGAGGACCGTGCTCAGTGGCGTGCAATAGGAGAGACCTATGTCCAGCAGTGGACAAGCGTAGGCTGTTGATGATGATGATTAAAACTAGATAAGATAAGAAATATTTTTTATTGTACACCAGGGGCTTGTTACCAAAGATTATGATTTCCCAGTTACGTACATTAATAATAATAATAAATTCCATACAACACAATTACTCAGCCTGGTCCCAAACTAAGATGCCCTATGCTATGGTAACCGGGCAAGGACATCACAAACATGGTAACACACCCAGACTGAGGCCATTGTGTACAAATGTACGGCGGCCCCCAGTGGGAATCGAACCCACGACCAGCGGCGTGGTAATCAGACTTGAACAGACCGCTAGACCAACGAGGTAGCCAAAATCTACGTGGCAGCAGTACCACAGTCTTCCTGTGAAGAAAGACGTCGTGAGAAAACCGGAATGTCTCAGGCATGCCTCAGTGCTAAAGCGTAGGGAAATCGGAAATCAAAAATTTATTTAATAATAAATAATAACTTCTACACAACAAAATCACTCGACCTGCTCCCAAACTTGGATACCCTGTGCTATCGTAACCGGACAAGGACGTCACAAGCATGAAATTTCAACGCAAATAATTTACATTCTTTTTCCTGAATGTCAATGTACAATATAAACAGCTGCCTTCGGGCCGTATTTGCAGTGGAGAACGCAGCGGGAAATAAAACTCCATCACAGACCATCTTTTGTCAAATCATCTTAAAGCCCGGCGTTCACTTCGGACCGGGGCGCATCGCAACGCAGAAATCCGCCTGCCTGTATTTTTCATCATCATCATCATCATCAGCCATTCGACGCCCACTGCAGGACATAGGCCTTTCCATGGTTTTCCTGACCATGAAGGGTTTTGCCATAATCGCCACGCTTGGCAGGCGGGTTGGCGATCGCAGTATGCGGTAAGCGGAAGACGCTGCTGCCCGTATCCTGGTAATGTGTTTCCTTAGTCGCCTTCTACGACATCCACGGAAGGAAATGGAGTGACGCCACACGGAATGTCCACTAGCGGCGGTATTAAGATTTTTATGAATCTTAGATAGGTACTTAAGAATTTTCAAGTACTTTTATAATGAATGGTTTGCAATAAAGAGTATTAATCTAATCTAATCTAATCTAATGAAAATCTAACTCACATAGAGTTGAGCTTGTGTGCAAAAAAGTAACCTAAAGAAAGAAAGTTCAAGAACTATGTCGGTCTTGTCCAGCCTCAGAACATGTGTTCTGAGTGTCCAGCACAATATAAAATAAATTATAACGTCTGAAGTTCACAAACCGTTTTTTTTTCTATCAAATCCAAAATATATGAAAAGTAAAAAGGTAAAATACTCTCCCTCTCCCACTGCGTGCACATGCCATCGCTGAGAGAGAGATATCATGGGCTTAATTACCACTGCGGATTGGCAATTTCAAGCGCTGAGTTATGTGAACACCTCAGACACTCAGGTTTCCTCGTGGTGTTTTCCTTAACCGTTAGCGAGTGGTATTGCCACTAAAATCCATAAATGTACGCAACTTACAAAACAAACTCATGCCGGGATTCGATACCGCTGCGCTACCACCGCACAGTGGACTACGTCTTAAGTAATTAGCTAAGTACCTACTGTCATATTTAAATGAAAGTGTCATTAAAATGGCGCGATATAATTAATGCGGATAATGTAAACAATATCCTGCTATGGTAACAATTTGAGAGCCGTTTTAATACGCACTTGCGGAAAGCCAGATAATTATTTAATAACATATTGTTATAATATGAGTCATCATCATCATCATCAGCCATTTGACGCACACTGCAGGACATAGGCCTACCTCATCGTTTTCCAAGTTTCCCGGTCTTGTACTCAAGTGACTCCCCGCCACCGTAACCAGGTCGTCAGATCATCTTGTGGGCGGCCTTCCCAAGAACTCCTAACATAGCTCTCTCCATTGCTCTTTGGGTGACCTTGAGCCTTCTTATAAGGCCCATAGTCAGCGACCAGGTCTCATATCTATAAGTCATCACTGGCAACACACATTCGTTATACGCCTTTGTCTTGAGACACTTAGGTATTTTGGACGCGAAATTGCGTTTTAGTAATTGCGCTGCCCATCCAGGTTGGATTCGATGTGTAACCTCTTTCTCGAAGTTGGACTTATCTAACTGGACTGTTTGTCCCAGGTATACATAGTGGTTGACAACTTCGAGGTCAGAGCCGCCAACGTGGATAGTAGTGGGTGCTACATGGGAGTTCGACATTATGTTAGTCTTGTCCTTTTAAGACATTGTGGCGTTTTGTACAAACACTTCAGCACTTAAATGTAGCGATAGTGGATTTGGCACCACTGGAGAGATTCAAGTACCGCCCATATCTCGATCAAAACGAAGGCTTTTCGTAGCCCACAAACGCTAAGCATAGTTGTAGATTATAATCCTTGGCCTTCTGTATAATCTGCCGCAGCGTATGTATGTGGTCCAACGTACTGAAGCCTTTTCGAAAACCGGCTTGTTCGGGGGGCTGGAAGTCATCGAGCTTGCATGCGAGACGATTCGTAACTCTTAAGAACAGCTTATAGACATGGCTCAGAAGTGAGACGGATCTATAATTCTTTTTTTAAAAACCTATTTACAGGCTTAAAAACTTGAGGCTCGCTTAAGTCCCGGCATGGGTGCAATTTTTAGCCTCTAAATAGGTTTTTAAAATTGTTCTCAGCACGGATTAGTGCAACAAAAAAGAATATAATGTATAATTCTTTAATAAGGTTTTATCACCTTTCTTAAAGAAAAGTATCACCACATTTCTGTTCCATGCCTCTGGCGTTGTGCCTTCGTGCATGACGCAATTAAATAGCTTTTGGAGAACCCTAAGAACCGGATTTCCTTCAGTTTTCAATAGCTCAGCTGTAATTCCGTCATAACCCGATGCCTTGATGTTCTTTAGCTGTTTAAGAGCGATACTAATCTCGTACATGCTGATCTCTGGAATATGTCTTCAGTATAGTGCCGGGTGCCAAATCCGTGTGGCGCCGGATTAAGAATAGCGTCACTCCATTTCCTTCCGTGGATGTCGTAGAAGGCGACTAAGGAAATCAATTACCAGGAGACGGGTAGCAGCGTCTTCCTGAGATTCTAACCGCATACTGCGATCGCCAACCCGCCTGCCAAGCGTGGCGATTATGGCAAAACCCCTCGTGGTTATGAAAATCACGAAGGAGGCCTATGTCCTGCAGTGGGCGTCAAATGGCTGATGATGATGATGATAGTGCCGGGTTAGTCTAGCTGGAAGGTCTTGGGCTAGACCTGTCGCAGGTTTTTGTGAGGACGTATAGGACGTATATACCTAATACTGTCTATAGAATCTTTTGATCTCCCTCAAAATTTCTGGACCTAACGAGACGATGCTACCATCGTCGGTCTTCAACTTTGAGAGTCGGCTCTGGCCAATAGACAGATCTCTAGAAAAGACTTTAGAGCCCTTGTTATTTTTAATACCTTATTCAATACGGTCCGTATTGAAGCGGTGCAAGTCGAGCACGAGGCAGCCAGTAGATGGCCCCTATTGTTCCTTTGCCCAACTCCAAATTCCCCCCCGCCCGGTTCATCACCGCTTCGACTGCCCAGCTTGGCGTTGATGTTCCCCATCACAACCGTATGATGAGATTTAGATATGAGTTTAATCGTATAATAATATTATGAGTATATCAGTGTAATAATCACGTATCTCTTAGGGACTGTATCTCATAGAGACCTCGCGCGGTATGAAATGAATTGAAAAAATCGTAGCACAAGTACCTACTTAAACTTCAGTTTATTTTTAAACATGAAGGCGGACATTTGACCTCATGCTAAGTTTAATTAATTTTATTTAGCGTGTCATTCAATAGAGAAACTAGCTGACACGGCAAACGTTGTTTTGTCATATTAATAAGCCTACGATATATTTTCAGACCTAAAAAAATTAATAAAATTCGGTGACACCGTTTTCGAGGTTTTCATATATTAGATTATCACCGTCAAATCGCGCTGGGCACGCGTGGTGATTAAGCGCGTACTCTCCCTTTGAGAGAAAACAGTGGGACATAAATAGATAGGTAACATTACACTGTCATACTAAATACATAAGTTAGGGACTGACAATAAACCAGACCGGATTCTGAGTTCCGCAAATACATTGGTTGAAGAGAAATATATCTGAGAATTTCCGACTCTTGCTTGATATATAGATTCAATATCTTTCATTCGTCGTCTGTAAAGCCGTGCAAACCTGTGACTTTTGCATCACAATGTCTATTCGCATGTAGGGTGGAGCCTTCAATAATTCAAAACTTTTTACCTGAACGTGAAGGAAAAGAAGGGTTAAGTTTTTCGCGCGTTTGTATGTATTATGTTTCTTTATGATAACGCAGAGGCTAAACGGCCTGACCGATTTTGATAAATTAGTTGTGAAGATGGTATTCGCAGCTGCGTGAGACACAGAAATACAACATCTCGCACTTTTGGAACTCGTTGACGTTTTCACTTAATCTTTCAGTCAGATATACCACAATATTTTATTGACAAAGTTATCGAAACAAAATTTTAAGATTAACGTTTTAGATAGATAGGTAGAAAAATAAAACCACAAATAACATTTGACGCACTTGCCAAACCACAAATAATGGTATGTTAGTAACAACTATTGATTGATTCGGATTTTGAAGATTTTCATTGAGATAAATGCACCAGAATTCCAAATTAAAGGTTTTCCAAAGGGCAATGGTGGGCAGCATACGGACTTAAGAATATTGACAACATCCGAAGCACCCCGCTGCGCGCCAAAACCAAAATCCCTGACGTTGGAGCTGCGACTGCTGAGCTCAAGTGGAGCCGGGCTGCTAGCCATGAGACGCAGTGTTATTATTGTTAAAATCTGGGATGCCGTATCTAAAACATTGAATTTCATAGAATAAAAATGCAGATCTGCCGTATCATCTTTTAATTAAATAATTACTCGGGGCTGCAAGTGATGTAAATTGCTTCGGCCAGATGTCGCTGCCTGTACGTAATACAGAGAAGTTTTTAAAGAGGCTCGAAACTTCACTGATGCCTGCACTTGCTGATTAGCTCAGTTGGGAGAGCGCTGACACGGTTAGCCAGAGGTCGCGGGTTCAAGTCCCGGCATGGGTGGATTTTTGGCCTCTAAATAGGTTTTTAAAATTGTCCTCAGCACGGGTTAGTGCGACAAAAAAGAATATAGTTAATTAAAACACAAAATAAAAATACGGCGAAGAAACATTTCTATGTTTTCGTCGCCATAAAGGATTCGAATATATTCCAAAGCATGAATCTCATGCATTCATTTTAACAAGCATATCTCCTGACACCTGAAAGTTTGTGCAATCGCCTTGATTTCTAACAGTTTGTTTGGCTAAGAGAGCTCCGTTTACTTTTGATTTTATTAACTTATTTCTCAATTTAACTCTCTCGCAATCTGAGTTACTTTGAGGTAAACACAATACGTCAAGAGCAAACTTTGTCATGTACTACACAACCTTTCCATTTCTCACAGATCAATGGAATGTATGAAATAGATAACGTGATATGTTCAATTTATTTCCGTAACAGAAAACGTTCTTGGGGGAATCCCCGAAAATAGTGCCTTGGTCATATGTCTGACACAGTGCGATTTTAATTCATTTTTTTTTAAGTTTCGTTTGTAGTGTTTTCGTTTTTTATATTAAACTTGGGCTTGGGGGCCATGTTGAACTCGAAATGCCGTATTTAGTGATACGGTAGTAGAAACTCTGCCATATACCATAGCATACTATGCCATATTTTTGAAAAAACATCCATAAATTACCGTGTATTACGGCAATTGCCGTATCAATAATAACGCTGATCAGACGTAACGTATGGACCCGGAAAGGTGGGTTTGGTTGATTGGGTGCCGTGCGATGACCACCGGTGAACGGCAGACCGGAAGCGGAGGTGGTTGACAAAATATTTACCTGGGTGGAAAAAGTTGGCCAAAGACAAGGAGGAGTGGAAGTCAAACGAAGGCTTTTGCCTAGCAGTGGGACACAATCATGGCTCCATAAAACAACGTCCGTTTTATTTCTTAAAAACTACCCAGTAGTTTTTAGGCAGAAACGGTAAAAGTTAAAAACAATGCCAAATTTTAAAACTGAAGAGGAATATTGTCCGTAACAAAGTTATCAGACAAGAATTTACATTTTCTTTTTATTTAAAAAATACTTAAAAGAGCCAATCAATGCCGATTAAAAATACAATCTGGGAGTTAAATACAACACAATTTTCACTTTTAACCTTTTTGCTAAATAAAAAAAAAAAGTATTTGTAATAAACCATTTAGCTCTAAGAGCAGTAATTAGACGGTGTGTCAAAATAATCGATTTTAAACGTTTGGAATAATGCTAAATTAGAAATCGTAATTTAGCAAAATGCTTTTTATTTTTTCCTTTTTATCTAATTTTTAATATTTTTGTGCTGGACATTTAGTATTATTGTAATTTTAGGTTATGTTATGCTATAAATATCTATTTTTTCAATAGATATTTATAGCATAACATAACCTAAAATAAACTCATTCTTTACCGATGCTTAAAATATAAACTATATTTCCAAGGCAAGAACCAGGCTAGCTAGAATCGAGATAATTAAGTTGTTAAGTGAATTTATTTCAAATGGCTACCTAAGTAATGGAATTCATAATCGAACCAAAAACTAAGTAAACTTAAAGTCTAACAGAATTAAACTTTGAAGCGAGAAACTAGTCCAGACTTAATTAAAACTTTAGGGTGACGTATTTGAAAAGGACCCACAATAGATTAATTAATGGCTGGACCTGTATATAAATGCCCCCAACTGTAATAAGGGAAAATAGATTTAATTGATACCTGGTACCTAGTTGGATATGATTATGAGTGATCTGTCTTGTCTGTACCTACATGGTAGTCTTTGCTTATAAATGAGATTTCCACTCTGACAATTTCACATATATAAATAGTACGCTACATCGTAAGGTCCTTCTTGCGTACAAAAAATAAGTGAAAATAAAATTATATATGTTTTTTTTTAATTTACAAAATGACTTATTTGTACACACCGGTGCTTCTTCTCGTAATAACTATACCAGTGTTCTCATACGATACCATCACCTACAAGGTGAATCTAAGCGATACTTCAAAACGACTGCTGGGATACCCTGAAGACTCTTTGCTAGATTTCACGGTGCTGGCGAGGAAATACGGATATCTCTCGGAAAAATACGAAGTGACTACTGAAGACGGATATATCTTGAACCTATATCGGTTGAACAGTAAGAAGTGTGAGGAGCTCCTTGAACCACCAGTGTTTTTAATGCATGGGCTCCTACTTAGCTCCGATACGTGGCTGGATTCAGGCCCTAACGCGAGCCTAGCTTATATGCTCGCTGACCATTGCTACGACTTGTGGGTGGGCAATGTACGAGGCAACTACAACGGAAGACGGCATGTGACTCTGAACCCGGATAAAGACAAAGAGTTTTGGAACTATTGCGTAGACGACAATGGCTTCTACGATATTCCAGCGCAAATCGACAAAATTCTTGAAGTGACAAACAGAAAAAAGTTGAACTACATCGGCTTTTCGCAAGGCTGCGCTGAGATTACCATTGCATGCTCCGAAAGACCACAATACTGCGATAAAGTGGAATTATTCATAGCTTTAGGCCCTGTATTGAAGATGAGAAACGCTCGCTCTGTTCTGTTCAGAGCTTTTAGCGAAGCTATCGCAGCGCTAAATTCTTTGCTATCGCGACTTGGAATCTACGAGATAATATTTAAAGGTGGAATCTTGCAAGAACTTTTAGAATACACATGTAAGAAAGGTTCGTTAGCTGTACCTATATGCAATGGAGTGGTAGCAGCTATTGATTCCGACAACCCAGGATCGATAGCAGTAAGAACGTTGAGAAGGCTATTCGCCCATTTTCCAGCTGGTGCTTCCAAGAAAACATTCGTGAAGTATGCCCAAAGTTTCAACAACGATGATTTTAGAAAGTTTGACTATGGGCCTGAGACGAATCTTCAACTCTATGGAACTAAAGAGGCACCAAGATTTGAAATAGAGAAAGTGAAAATTCCCACAGTTATAGTTTACGGTTTGAATGACTACATTGTGGACTTAAAGGACATGTATTGGTTGCAGGACCGTCTTCCAAATGTTCTCGAATTAAAGATCGTTGATAGTCCCCTGTGGAACCATTTCGATATACCGTACAGTAGTTTCTCGCCTCAATTACTGTTCCCTATCGTAAATGAGTACCTACAGCAGTACAGTTCATAAATTAAATTTAAAAACTTTACTCACTATAGAAAACAATGTTTACTAGACTTATTGAACGTCAAAGCTGTTGCTGTCAGAATTAATATTATATTTTTGTATCTAAAGATTTTATTAAAAGAAAATAACAAACAGGTTGGCAAATTTGCCAAACTGCGCAGCAGTTTATCGGCAGCTATTGACTTAAGTATTTGGCAAAAGATTATGTGGAGAGTTTCAAAACGCGTTTTAACTTAATTTACAGAATTATCTAAATAAAAATATTACTCATAAATTTGTTGAACAGTAGAAACAATCGTCCCCGTAATTTTTTTTTAATACACAACATCTTTATCTTTTAATCCATAAATCTTAAATAATCCTTAATGTTATAGTAGGCGGTTTTTCGCAAAGTGTGTTTAATGCATGTTTTAAACCACATCGGTGGTAACTCTAATATATCTTGAGGAATCTTATTGTAGAACCTATTATACTGCCCCATAAAGTGTGGGTTAACTTTTGCAAAAAAGCCTACTATAACATAATAGGCTTGTTTGCGCAGAGTGTGCTTAACACCATGTTTTAAACCGTGTTGGAGGTAATTCTAATAGATCTTGGGCCACTATAGTAGTTAATAGAGATTAACGTGACTTCGTGAAAGTGGTCAATCGTTGAATCCAACTCGGCTGGGCAGCATTCGGGAAACTTCTTTTCGTCTAATATACGAGTACCTCAATCGCTCAAGACAAAATTATACAACCAGTGTGTGTTACCAGTGATGACTTATGGCACTGAAACGTGGTCTCTCACTATGGGCCTCATAAGAAGGCTCAAGATCACGCAACGAGCTATGGAAAGGGCTATGCTCGGAATTTCTCTCCGAGATCGAATCAGAAAAGATGAGATCCGAAGACGAAGGAAAGTCGTCGACATAGCCCAGCGGATTGGTAAGTTGAAGTGGCAGTGGGCGGGGCACATAGCACGCAGAACTGATGGCCGATGGGGCCGAAAATTTCTCGAATGGAGACCACATATAGGTAAGCACAGCGTAGGACGACCAGCCACAAGATGGACAGATGACCTCATCCAAGTGGCAGGTAGGCGCTGGATGCAGGCCGCTTCCAACCGGTCTTTTTGGAAATCCATTGAGGAGGCCTATGTTCAGCAGTAGACTTCTTGTGGCTGAATGATGATGATGATGATTAACTACTATAGTGGCCCATAAAGTATGTGTTAACTTTTGTAAGACTTTATCGTGGAAATGACAATTTATGTTCATTACTAGTATTTACATTATGATAGCTATCAATATTAGATAGATACATAACACTTTATTGCACAACCAGGTGAAAGATATTACAAAAAGTTTCTTATATCTAAGTAGTGTTATACAATTGGCATATAAGTGGTATTATTGTAATTCCTAATATTTATTTGACATACATCATATTATCCATAAGCGGTGGTAGCCTAGTCGGTAGAACATTAGACTGGGAAGCGGGAGACCCAGGTTCGATTCCCGGTGCAGACATGTACCTATGAATTTTCTTTCTAAATTATGTACATTTGTGAAGTTATAGTAGCAATACTACTCGCTAACGCTGAAGGAAAACATCTTGAGGAAACCTGGGTGTCTGAGCTATTCACATTCCTCAGCGCTTGAAATCGCCAATCCGCGGTGGGCACGCGCGGTGATTAAGCCCATACTCTCTCGCTGAGAGAAGGCCTGAGCCCTTCAGTGGGACCTATATAGGCTGCTTATGATATTATCTTTGATCTCGGTATGATTAAAAACACTAGTATAATTCAGTATTCCCCCTTTAAAAAGCTTATCTTATTCACTGAAAACATTGAATAAAAAGCACTTGTAATCACTATTTTGGTGTTTGAATTTAGAATACACTAAAATATTCGACCTCCATCTCAATGCTATACAGATACAACCTCCTTGCGCGAAAATACTCGATACAAACTTCTTGTGCGAAGAATACTCGACATACAAACTCCTTGTGCAAATAACTCCTCGAGATTTGACTGGTCGACATTTTCGACGTTTAGCATTAGAAAAAAAACTTTTTTGTGTTTTTTGCTGTAATTAGGAAACATTTACCATTCTAATAATAATACCTAATACGAAAATTACTTTAATTTTTGTAATTGTTCAAATTGAAATCTGCATTTTCATTCATTTAACCTCCCTTTTTCTTAATTAAATGTCTATTTTTGCTTAAAACTTTCTTTCTATCGTATGATGTAAAGTGTATTACGCAACTCTTGAATAAAACTGATTTATATCGAGGGCCACGAATCGCTCGCAAGTGAAGGATTCTAACACTTGAATCACTCGCTACACTCACATCATCATAAAACACTCCCTGCGGTCGTGATTCACTTGTTAGTGATGCATCTGTGTTCCTTGCTTTAAATCCGCCATTTATTCACTAAATGCATAATATTCTATTTTGCTTTTAATTTCGTGGATCTGATAATAATTGCAAATTGCCTGAGATTTATCGATTACTCTTCAACACTTCAATTTATGCTTCCCTAAACACCGGTGCACCGTTATGAAAACCGTTTTGTATGACATTATAAACATTTTAACATTTTAGTCGAAGTAACACAAAAGCTGAAAACTTCCTAAAGTAAATGTTAAACGTAACATACAAAAGCTTCCCAATGCAACGTACAATTAAAATGAAACTAAACCGTTTTTCGCAAACTAGAAAAAACCATTTGTTAATTTTTCGTACGCTTTATTTAATTAGAACAGGTTAACTCTCGCCTTCAGTCTTACCTGATGGTAAATGAAGAAGAGTTTTTACGTCAGATGGGACAGTATGTATAAGGATGACACATGGTGTTCTCTACAACAGAATCGGCATAAAAAATAAATAAAAGGGCGAACCTTGTCGCCTCAAATCCATCGTCAACACTCGTCAACTTCCGTTTTCTTCTCTAATCCCCGGTTCCTATATTTAATGAATCGTTATTGGTAATCGGTAATTTATCCTTAACAAGCGTCCCGTAACTTGAATAGCTGGTTGATGTTTAAAAAAATGCTAGGAACTTTACAAATTGTTATCTCCATACATTTATCGCACGGTACGTTATTCGAAACCGTTTTTAAGAGGAATACTTGAGTAGACATTTTGACTATCCGTAAGCAAAACGAGTCGTTCTTGAGTATAGGAACTGGGTGCCGATCGCGCTAAATGAAATAGCTTACGTTCGTTTGAGTTTCGTTTATAGTTCAAGTCCTATCGTAATCAAGTTACGATTCAGCTGAAGTGGCATTCGGTATTGCGCTAACGTTTCAAACTTCAACCAAAGTTAGACCGCAACCCAAACAAAAACATTAGAGATGTGCTCCGTTATTTTTATTGATAACGGTTATTTGAGTAGAATCGATCGTCGACTTAACATTTTTGTTAGTGCAACGCTAACTTTGGCTGACATAATTGGCGTTTATTTGTCTATGGCAGGGAAACATTAAAGTTTAAAAAATGCGCCCACAAAAAGTGAAGTGGATGGAAATAGTTTTTGAACTGCAGTAAGTGCTAAGCGGCGGTGGTTTTATTGTAAAGTAATAAGGATAATTACAGCAAGAAGGTAAGTAGAATTAAACCTATTTTAAAAATAGATGTGTTGTTCATCTTGAAATATTTTCGAATATTAATTAATTGTGCTATCAGATAGGATGGAAGAGCGTCGCAGATGCACCACAGTCCGGCAGCTGGAACTGATGGTAGAGTTCCTCGAGGGCAATCGGGATCTGGCCCTCGGGCGTGTGCGATCTAAAGAGGCACGAGCAGTGGCATCGCGACTGTGGGGTGAATGTGCCGAAATTATTAACGTGGAGGGTCCCCTAAGGACTAGCAAAGAATGGGCTAAGGTTCGTGCTTTTATGTTGAAAAAAAATTGTTTCAGGTTCCATCCTCTGAATTATGCTATAATTTTCAGGTATGGAATGACCTTAAATGCCGGGTTCGGGCTAAGTTGGTTAGCATAAATGCTAGCCAACAGGCAACCGGCGGTGGACCCAGCAATGCCCCAGTGTTAACCCCTTTAGAGGAGAGAGTGGCCAATATCTTGGGAAGGGATGTTGGTCCACTACCAAATGTGAGACAGGACCCTTTTAATGTGAATGATGTAAGTACATTTAGTTAGGTACCTAAAACATTTTTATCTTACTAACCCCCGGTTTCTCGTACACTAACAAGCTGTTAATCTACTGTTAACAGCTGTCAGTAGTTTTTTTGTATGCACTTTGTTCAATTGACAGCTGTTAACTGTAGATTAACAGCGTGTTAGTGTACGAGAAACTGGGGGTAAGTTAAGTTTACCAAACCAACTTTACCCATTACCTTGCCCTTAGAAGTTGCACTTTGTTTGCTAATTTTATTTTTCTGTTGACCTACCTACTAGAATGTTGTCGTGGCAGAGGAAGATGAGGTGGCTGAGTATGTTGTACAGGAAGCTCGAAATGTTTCACCTGTCGTAGTGTAAGTTTTATGTGATAAGTGTTGATGTAGATGCAGAACTATCTGAGTCATACTTACTATTAATTTAGAAACCGTCCTTTTTATTTGAAATCAAAAGATTGGTTATAATTACGACCATTAATCAGGGTAAATAACTTAAAAAAATGTATGCATAGGTAGATGCTATTAGTAAATTTTTTGTTTAATATTCTTTTTACAGATTAAGCAATGATGATTACATCACCATAGAGGATGTTGATAGAGAAATAGCTTCCCCTGAACAAAGTGTGGCGGGTGTAAGGCAGGCAGCTCCATCACCAACAAGTGAGTCTTTGAACACTCATTACAAAATCTTAATAGTTACTTAGTAAATTCTTTGTATAAACGTAACTGTTTAAATGTCGATAATTTATTACCAGGCCGAGTTACAAGGGTTAGAGAGCGGCGGCGAGCTGAACGTGCCTCACATCAACGCAAATTTCACTATTTTTTTTACAGTATTGCCACCAACAAGCTGGAGCTGCTAGACCTCCAGGTTCTAGGGGAGCAGGCACAGAAGATTTCTGATTTCTTTAACTTAATTGTATTATTGTATTTTCTTTGTGCATCCTACCATTATTGTTGTAATAAAAAGAATTAATAAAAGTTATTAAAAGAACTTATTCCAAGCTTCTACACCTAAACCCTAGTAGCCCACAAATGATGTATGAGCGCTTGGCGGCGCGCGCGGCCTAGCTCCAGCTCAGTGAGGACGGCCACGCCGCGGCGAGCAGGGGGCGCGGCGGGGGCACCCTCTGTCAGCCGACGCTCGCGCGCAGCCTCCTCTGCTGTCAGTGGCGTGAACGGCACACGAGCTTTGTGGGCTATGTTGTGCAGCACACAGCAAGCATTGGTCAACCTGGCTGCAACTAGCGGCGAGTAATGCAGCTTCCTGTCCACCAAAAGGCACCTGAAAAATATTTGTATTGAAACATTACTTATTGGGTAGTCGCCTAGTGTGCCTACCTATTTGCGCTGAACCTACCTATTCTAAAGGCTGAATAAATTTGGACGATGAAGTAGAAAAATGCTAAAGTGCTAAAGAAAATTAATATGATTTTACTTACCTAAAGCGAGCTTTCAAGACTCCTATGCACCGCTCAACTACACTCCTGGCGGTCAAGTGGAGGTCTTGGTAATGTTCCTCAGCACCAGGCTCTGGGTCGGAGAGGGGAATGATCATGGTGGGCCGCAAAGGATATCCTGAGTCTCCTAAAATTAAATATGTTTGTAGAACCAATAAGGGCATTTGTAAACCGATTATAATGGTTTAACAGTAGATGAAAGATACCTACCCAAAAGAAACAAGTTTTCTCCTGCGACAGTGTGCAGTCTTTCTATATAGCCATTCAATGGGTGATTGGCCCAGACAACACTATCATGTGTAGACCCAGGATAACTGGCATCTGCACACAATATATTCATATTTGCATCGCATATCTGGAAAAGAAATTAATAATTATTAAAATTGACAGATGGTCAAGGAGTAAGGATCAAGAATGAAGTCCTCCAGTTTTAACATTAGTATTGCTACTAAAATAATGTAGTAAATACTTTGAAAATAAGGGGCTCATCCTAAGCATCTCCACAGGTTTGACTCATCCTCTAACGCTTTACATGCAGCTGCATCTTGACATTGCATGCAGTAGTAATAGGTAAACTTAATAACTCACTATAAGAACATTTAGAGAATGATATCCTTTTCTATTGAAAAATCTTTCCTCATGTTCCACAGGGCATACAATTGCAACATGGGTGCCGTCGATGCACCCCAGCACTCCAGGAATTCTAAATACAGTGTAAAACCTAAAAACAATTTTTACCTATTAATCTAAACCTGTAATATTATTTGTTTAGTTAGGATTGTGGTAGAAATAGAGATACTCACTCTCTTTTAATCTGCTCTCTCTCATTTTGGTTTAACGGAAAAGCAATATGCTTGTTTATTACCACCGGATTGTTAAGTGCCATTGTCACCTGCCGCACTGCTTTAGAAACACTGGCCTGTGAAACACAATGTTTCCTGTTGTCTCCTACAACAGTCTGGTATGATCCAGTGGCAAAAAATTCCAATGCAATCAAAACCTAGAATGAAAAAGTAAACAATTGGTATCAAAATAAGTCCAGCGTTTTTTCATTTTCAATCCAAACAATTCTTTTAGTATCGTGCGGTCACAAAGGGCATCCCCCTACTAAAAAATCTACTACTAAAAATTACAAGTGACAAGGTGGTCATCATAAATTTATATCACACATAAAATGTTGGATGTAAGTATTAATACCCTTACCTTAGTTTCCACATCCAAGGCATCGGAACGCAGAGTTGGTGGCATGTGAGGAGTCAACTCAGTGATGAGTTCTCGGGTAAGCTCTTTCGACAATCTATAACGTTTTATAAATTGCCGATCGGACATGCTAAAAGCTCCATCCTTGAGCCTGGCACTTAAATTCACGCGTCTGGCATGGGCCCGAGCTAACGCCACATCGCAATCATTAGCCCTTTCCATAAAATCCATATAAACATGAAACATTTTTCAGTTTTATTCACAAAAAACAAAACAACAAACACTGAACGGTCGAAGTTCGGTCCGAAAAAATTACCTTTGTAGCAACTTTTCATTTGACAGCGGTTACGTTCCAGTTTAGGTTGAGCTACGTCTCAACCATCTGTCAAATCATTTAGCGCGATACGGAATGCACGAAAAGTTGTATTGCGGTTGCGGTTCGGTTATGGTTCAGCTTATATTTTTTAGCGCGATTGCCCCCCTGGGCATAAATAGTACTACAGCTTAAATAAAGTCGCTTCCATGCATTTTGTGTGGGTAACGGCTTATTATTATTTCAGCTCAAGAGCGGTTGGAGAAGAATGAGTGAAAGAATTTAGTCTGGACGAACAGTTTAGTCCCGGTGCAACCTCTCCGCTAGCTGAATTCACCTGAGTTACGCGGAGAGTATGCACACGACGTGTGAGAATGACAGTTTCATGTCATGACATGGTATAGGACAAGAAAAATGCGGTAGTATTAATGACCTAATTACATCCTCGTCCGAAGAATTACTTTAATGCTAACAATAGTATTTTAAAATTCTAAGCCAGTACTTCAAATTAAGGTATTATTTCATTGTGGCATAACTTTGTTGATAGCGATTCTAACTGTCTTAATCACTTGATCATTTTCCTTTACCCCCTCTTTTGGGGTGTGAATCGGAAAATATCGATCCTAGGAAAAGAACTACGAGGACCGAAATTGAAGAAAATTGAATTCTAAACAACTTTTGTAGTTTATATTTTTCGTATAAAACTGAAAATAAATGAGTTATTCAATAAACAAAACTTAACCCTTAAAATCCAGATGATGTAACGGATCGAGTAGCATGGAAAACAAAATTTAGACTGCCAGTGATCCCGAACCGCACCGCCGTCCCACGTCCCTTCTGTGTGTCTCGCGCGTTAGAGCAGCTTAATTGCATACTATTTCTACGTATATGAAAAAAAATATTTTACTACAATTATAACCATGTGGAAGTAAGGTGTTTAATGGATAAACTGTAAGATTTTGTAGCTAATTATGTACTTTGTTTGTTTTGTAAGAGATTTTTTGCCTACGTGGTCTAATTTTCGTGTTAGTCTCTGTAGGTGAAAATTAGTATCGTACAGAAACGTTTCATGTAAAGAAGGTTGTTGAGACTCACGAGCTTATAACGCTTTCAATAATCATAGAAACATACATAAGGCCACGCCTGTGGCGCGAAGGGGTTTGCCTCTTGGCACGATTTTGACGCCTCTTTCGCTTCATTAACCTTCAATAGTCACTGCAATCATGTTCAAGCTGTGCAATCACTGCTCCCTTGTGGTACAAAATAGGCTTAATTTCAAGGAGCATTTCTTTTCTACAGTATGAGTTTGAGAAATGTCAAATATTATGAAAAATGCGACATTATCGGAAGGGTCGTCAACGACACGCTTAAGCCCAACAATTCACTCGAATCTAGCGACAAATACGGTTCTTTTTCTGAATAGTTTCCATAGTCGAATATTTTAGTTGAAAAGTAACAGCTATTAAGAAAAAACCGTATTTGTCGCTAAATTCGAGAGAATTGTTGGGCTGAAAACCCTGCCGTATAAATTACCGTATATTACGTTAAGTGCCGTTTCTGAATTTAGACGTAACATATTATGGACCCGAAAAGGTGGGCAACAATCCTCATTGATTTATTTGATTGGGTGCCATACGATGGCCACCGGTTACCTCGCAGACCGAAAGCGGAGATGGTTGACCAAATATTTACCTGGGTGGAAAAAGTTGGCCAAAGACAAGGAGGAATGGAAGTCAAAAGGAGGCTTTTGCCTAGCAGTGAGACACAATCTTGGCTACATTAAAAAATCGTCCGTTTTATTTCTTCCACACTACATAGCAGTTTATTGGCATAAACGGTAAAAGTTCAAAATAGTGCAAACAAAAACAGTGCAAAAAATTAAAATTGAAGAGGATTATCAGACAAGATTTTTTTTTTATTAAAAAAAATACTTAATAAAAGAGCTAATCAATGCCGATTAAAATGCAATCTGTGAGTTATATCTAATATAATTTTCTAATAAACAATTTAGCTCTAAGAGGAGTAAAAGACTTAAGCCGTTGCATCGACGTAATGAGATGATTTATACAGCGTCCAGTGGCACCTTTATTCACACTAGATGGGTAAAAGTTGGTGAAAGGCACCTTCACTCACACTCAGATGCTGCAGTGCCCGGGACATTGTATTTTAGATGGAATAGGCTTGCCCAGCAGCTATACAATCCTGACAGCTGACAAACTCTAAAACACTACATCGCTAAAAACAGAGAAATAATTTAAGCGAATATTATCATGTCCTTTAAATTCGATGTAGGTATTATAGAAATATATTTTGGAGACAGTGCCCAAAATGTCGTATGTGCTGGTCTTGTGACTTGGCGCCGGGTTGATCGAAAGTATACCTACATAGCGTCATCGCTATCCTGGTTTTTTTTTCACTTGGTATAATTTTTAATTGTTATTTACGTTTTTGTTTAAAAATAAAATTGTATGTCGATCTTACATCGCTATTCCATCTCAAAGAGTAAAAATATGCCTTCTTAATAACTTTTATTTTCAAGTCTTTGTATACCTTCTTACTTAATTATACTCTTATTGATGGGCATCAGAAGCTTTTATGCATTTGAGGCTAGAATGCATACTAGAAAAGTTAGATATTTTATGTCCGTAAATTTTCAATATTAACATTGGGGACGTGGGACGTGGCCGCGCCGCGTCCTTTCTGTGTGCTTTGATCAAAGGGCGGAAACATCGAAGCGTCGCGCCCGCGCCCCGTCCTCTCTGTGTTCTGTGTCTCAATACATTTTGTATGAAAGTGAATTTGGCGCGTCTTTTCTGCGCCTCCGCCCACGTCTCATCTGTGTGTCTCGTGCCTAGAGACTAGCTTAAGGAAATCCAATTCTGTAATGAAGTATGTTTTTATAATTCAGCTTTTTTTATAGGTACCTGTTTCATAAAAATAAAGAAGTTGAAAATTTTCTATTTAATTTTTATTCTTCATACAATTTTGAAAGTAAACGAAATACCTACCTATTTTCGTGATTGAACAAAAAAATTTATTGGTAATTTTTAAATTTCTATTTTAATCGGCAATAAAAGTAAGTATCATACTATACAAAAGGACAGCTCCTTCGACACACTTATTGAGGTAAATATTTTAGAGGTCACAAGTTCTCTGCCATTACCAACGGGTTCGGAAGATAGCAGTTCGTTGCAGTAAGTAACCTTGCTCGTGTAACACATGCAGAATACAAAGAACAAACAAGTTTTACAGACTCGCCATTTGAAGGAAGATTGTCAAGTGTTATTTATAAAAAAGGACTCCTTAAAAGTGTGTTATAGATGACCTAAGATGCAGTTAAAATAGTCTGTGGTTATAAGGAAAGACGTCATCACAGATCGTATTTCTTAAACTGCCTCGAGGAGCAATTCCCATACGAACGTAGTATTTACAAGCGACAAGATCACAATTAAACTTTACCGATATGTTTAGAGGATACAAATTATTAAGACACTCTTTTAAGATATTGTAAAATAACTGTGGAGGGCTATTATTATAAGCCTACTAGCAGAGTGTGGCTGATAGTAAAACGCTAGAGATGTTGCTCGGTTGATATATTTACTGCAAGCGTCGCACATCAAAACAGACAAACAATGGTAACCTTATTTAAATCGGTGTCAGTCATGTATCGGGATATGATTATAACCGGCCAATACATGTGCATATACCACCTCCAATATAAGATAGTCTTAGGCAAACGGTTAAAGAAATTAAAAACCGAGGTATCGAGGTTTGTTTTACGAAGCAATAACGATTTTTTTTATATTTTGATGTAAGTTGATAAAAAATTACGACCTAGGTAAAAACGAAAAAGCTGACACTTTATTGCAAGAATTAGAAGAATTATCGCAGCGAACACAAACGAAGAAAATAAAAAGTAATTTTTCTGGATACAATGGATTCTTCAAAACAGGAAAATCTAGTATACCGATGCTTAAAATATAAACTATATTTCCAAGACAAGAACGAAGCCAGCTATAATCGAGACAATTAAGTTGTTAAGTGACTTAATTTCAAATGGCCACCTAAGTAATTGGATTCATAATCGAACCAAGAAATAAGTAGACTAAAGTCTAAAGTCTAACAGAATTAAACTTTGGAGTGAGAAACTAGTCCAAACTTAATTAAAACTTCAGTGTGACGTATTTGAAAAGGACACAAAATCGCTTAACTAATGGCTGGACCTTTATATAAATGCCCTCACTGGTAATAAGGAACAATAGATTTAATTGATACCTGGTACCTAATTGAATATAATTATGAGTGATCTGTCCTGTCTGTACCTACATGGTAGTCTTTGCTTATAAATAAGATTTACACTCGTACATTTTCACACACATTAATAGTACGCTTCATCGTAAGGTCGTACTATTGCGTAAAAAAAAAGTGGAAATAAAGTTATATATATTTATTTTAAATTTACAAAATGAACTATTTGTACACACCAGTGCTTCTTCTCGTAATAACTATACCAGTGTTCTCATACGACACCATCACCTACAAGGTGAATCTAAGCGATACTTCAAAACGACTGCTGGGATACCCTGAAGACTCTTTGCTAGATTTCACGGAGCTGGCGAGGAAAGACGGATACCTCTCGGAAAAATACGAAGTGACTACTGAAGACGGATATATCTTGAACCTATATCGGTTGAACAGTAACAAGTGTGAGGAGCTCGTTGAACTACCAGTGTTTTTAATGCACGGGCTTCTACTCAGCTCCGATACGTGGCTGGATTCAGGCCCTAACGCGAGCCTAGCTTATATGCTCGCTGACCATTGCTACGACTTGTGGGTGGGCAATATACGAGGCAACTATAACGGCAGACGGCATGTTACTCTGAACCCGGACAAAGACAAAGAGTTTTGGAACTATTGCGTAGACGACAATGGCTTCTACGATATTCCAGCACAAATCGACAAAATTCTTGAAGTGACAAACATGGAAAAGTTGAACTACATTGGCTATTCGCAAGGGTGCGCTGAGATTGCCATTGCATGCACCGAAAGACCACAATACTGCGATAAAGTGAAATTATTCATAGCTTTAGCCCCTGCATTGAAGATGAGGAACACTCGCTCTGTTCTGTTCAGAGCTACCAGCCAAGCTATCGCAGCGCTAAATTCTTTGCTGTCGCGACTTGGAATCTACGAGCTAATATTTAAAGGTGGAATCTTGCAAGAACTTTTAGAATACACCTGCAAGAAAGGTTTGTTAGCTGTACCTATATGCGAGGGAGTGTTAGCAGCTGCTGATTCCAACGACCCAGGATCGATAGCACTAAGAACGTTGAGAAGACTATACGCCCATTTCCCAGCTGGTTCTTCCAAAAAAACATTCGTGAAGTATGCCCAAAGTTTCAACGACGAAGATTTTAGGAAGTTTGACTACGGACCTAAGACGAATCTTCAACTCTATGGGACTGAAGAGGCACCAAGATTTGAAATAGAGAAAGTGAAATTTCCCACAGTTATAGTTTACGGTTTGAATGACTACATTGTGGACCTAAAGGACATGTATTGGTTGCAGGACCGTCTTCCAAATGTTCTCGAATTAAAGATTGTTGATAGTGCCCTGTGGAACCATTTCGATATACCGTACAGTAGTTTCTCGCCTCAATTACTATTCCCTATCGTAAACGAGTACTTGAAACAGTACAGTTAATTTTATTTTTGACCTTGGTATGATTAAAAAAACTAGTTGAATTAAGTTCTTGCCTTTAATTTCGTGGATCTGATAATAATTGCATATTGCCTCCGGTGATTTATCGATTACTCTTCAACACTTTAAATTATGCTTCCCTGCGCAGCGGTGGACCAGTAAGTTTTGCATGATATTATAATTTATGCGAAATAACGCTAAAACCTGAAAACGGTTTGTTCAGTGCCGATAATTAAACCACATCCTATGTTAATTATCGATACAACAATCTACCTAATACAACGTCGCGTAGTAATAGTAATGTAGCGTGACATATGAATGGAGTGAGAGACTTTTGGAATACTTTAATGAATTCTGTACAGCATGGCTCATAAGGGCCTCTGCAATGAGGCGTAGGTTCAGTACACTTAGAAAACATGGTTTGGTGATGATACTACTGAATAAGTTTATGTAAAATTCTAGAAAAAATTGTTACAGACCAGCTTTCCTTAATAGTTAGCCGACATATCATACCAAATCAACACGGATTTTTCAGGGGTCGAAGTGTGGACACAAATCTTCTTGAATTTACTGATGTTATACTTACTGCAATGGATGACAAGTGCCAAGTGCATTTTGAGACTTGGGAAGCCCTTCAAACTTGCCTCAACTTATAAAACACTATTTAATAGTTATGTCCGCAGTCGTTTGGAATTTGCATCCACAGTTTGGCGGCCGTTTTACAATGTGCATATAGATAGGATCGAAGCAATACAAAATAAGTTTTTAAAAAGTCTAGATTATCGTACCAATACTTACTTTCTAAACTACGCTGCTGCAGGTGAGCACCACAAAGTTACGTCACTCCAACGGCGAAGAATCGTTATAGATCTCGTTTTTCTTTTTAAAATTCTAAATAATATTATTGACTCCTCATTTCTTTTTGAATAAAATAAGTTTTATAGTTCCCCGTAGGGGTTCACGCAAGAGAGACCTTTTTTCACTATCTTGTGATGGCACACGTAGTGGACAGAATCGTTTTATTAGACGCACTTGTAAACTTTATAATGATAAGCTGAGTGAAATTGATATTTTTTGTAGTACACTAAGCTCATTTAAAAATAATATTCTTCAGTTATTAGGCTGAAGTTAAGCTACAGCCTTGTTTGTTTCTTGTAACTTTTTTCCTGCAATTTTCATTGTTTCTTAAAGCAAATAAGCATTGGTTATAATTTTTAAGGATTTATATAAAAAATTGTAAGTTCGGAAAACTATAGGTCTATTCATTTTTAAGACTACTGGACATGATTTTTGTGAGACCGTCTGTTTTCGTTTAAATAAAAAAATATATATATATTTTGTTTAACGGCCCTAATTACCCGTTGAGTTTTGAAGTCGGTTAACAAGTTGGCAGTTCTGGTTTCAACTGCAGAAAATGTGTATTTTTTAAAGCACTTACTCTCATGCCCACATTATGCTCACAAGTCAAATTCAACGTTCTTAGGGTTCCGTAGTCAACAAATAACTCGTATAGTTTCGCAATGTCCTTTCGTCTGCCTGTCTGTCTGTCCGTGGCCTACCACAGAGACGATTAGTACTATAGAGCTGAAATTTTGCATATACATACATAGGTTTTAATCAAATCGATGAAACGGTAGACTGAAATCACAGCTAAGTAGGCTTTACAAAATAAATGGTAATAGTCGACTAACTTGAGCAACTATTAAGTACCGGAAAGTTTCTAACACGTAGAAAATTATTAAGCTAGATAGAGAACACTTTATTGCACAATCAGGAGAATGAATTTCATGTGGTTTCTTATATCTAAGTTTTGGGTATGCAATAAAGTAGAATGGTATATAATTCCAAAATAAGCTAAGAGTGAAGTAAGTCTTAGTCGAGTCAGTTCATTTCTTCCAAGAACTTCTTAGCTGGCCTTGGTGACATAATATTGGAAATTCCTCGGTCGGAAAGGATTTTTTGTGGTGCACTTTACTGACCTTAGCACAATTTTAATCGCTAATATCGTAACAATGTGGCATTCGCGGCTCAATTCAAACTATAAATATATTTAATCACAGTTAGGCGTTACCCTATACCATCCCCTAGCGCCACCAAAGAAAAAATATCATCTCCTAACATTATCATTAACATTTCTTTTGGCTAACATGAATTGAGGTCCTGGGTCTTGGGCCCCTAGTTGTTAGGCTATAGACATATTAAGGATCTATGTATAGAATGCATACATTAACTAACACCTCCACCCAGGTACACCAAAAAAAACATACATTGCTTCGTGAGTGCCAAATGCCTGTTAAAAACTGTAACGTGTAGGACTTTCAGATAATGCTAGAGTAAAACATTTACAGTCTTATTTATAAACAGTCGATTCTACTAAAACACTATTAAAACCGAGTTACAGCTGGCTTATAGCAGGAATTCCTCTCATAAACCGGCGTTGACTCCGTTTTAATAATGTTTTAGTGGGATCGACTGTTTATAAACAAGACTATTGTTATTTTACACGGAACCTAATTAACGCTATCTAATCGATCACAGTAAAAACTGTACAAATATGACTTCTAGTCGTACAGTTTCACATACACCAAAAGAACACTTTATCCTAAGGGCCTTCTTGGTTAACAAAACAAGTTAATTATAAAATATATACCTACTAATGTTTACTAACAAAATGACTTATTTATGCCAACCACTGCTTCTTCTCGTCATAACTATTCCAGTGTTCTCATTCGAAGCCGACGACTACAGACAGAGTGAAACCAATTGATAATTCAAGACGATCCCCGAACAATCCTGGAGATTTTTTTCTACGTTTCATGGGGCTGGCGAAGAAATACGGATACCTCTCGGAAAAATACGAAGTGACTACTGAAGACGGATACATTTTGAACCTTTCTCGATTGAACAGTAAAAGGTGTGCAAAACTGCATAAACCACCAGTGTATTAATGCACGGACTCCTACTCAGTTCTGATTCGTGGCTGGATTCAGGCCCTAATGCAAGCCTAACTTATATGCTAGCTGACCATTGCTACGACTTGTGGGTGGGCAAAGTACAAGGCAACTACAACGCAAGACGGCACGTTAGTGTAAACCTGGATAGAGACAAAGAGTTTTGGGACTACTGTGTAGACGGCTACTACGACATTCCAGCGCAAATCGACAAAATTCTTGAAGTAATATGAAAAAATTGAACTACATCGGTTTTTCGCAAGGCTGCGCGGAGATTACCGTTGCATGTACCGAAAGGCCCCAATATTGTGATAAGATGGAACTATTCATAGTTTTAGCCCCTGCCTTGAGAATGAGGAACAGTCGCTCTGTTTTGTTCAGAGCTGCCAGCCAAGCTATCACAGCATTAAATTATTTGCTGTCGTGACTTGGAATCTACGAGATTCTATTTAAAGGTGGACTCTTGCAAGATCTATTAAAGGTTTGTCAGCTGTACCCATATACGAGGAAGTTTTAGCAGCTGCTGATTCCCACGACCCAGGATCGATGGCACTGAGTTTTCACCTAATTTACAAAATTTTCTACTTAAAATTATTACTCATGAGCACATTCTTATTACCAAACATTTTTAATACCTACTAAACATTTTTGTTACCAAACATCTTTATCTTTTAAATAATCCTTAATGTTATAGTAGGCTTTTTTGCGCAGTGTGCTCAACACATGTTTTAAACCGCGTCGGAGGTAACTCTATAATACCTTGAGGAATCTTATTGTAATATTTTTTTGACATACATTATATGATCTTTGACCTTGGTATGATTAAAAATACTAGTATAATTAAGTTTAAACCATTCCCTCTCTGAAAAGCTTGTTTTATTTACTGAAAATATGGAATAAAAAGCAGTCTTAATCACTATTTTGGTGTTTGAATTTAGAGTACACCAAAATATTCCACCTCCATCTCAATCTCGACATAAACCACTCGCAAGTGAAGGATTCTAACACTTGAAACACTCGCTGCGCTCACTTGAATCACTCGTTACGCTCACATCATCACGAAATACTGCGGTCGTGATCCACTTGCTAGTGATGCATTTATGGTCCTCGCTTTAAATCTGTCATTTATTCACTAATTGCATAATATACCATTTTGCTTTTATTTTCGTGGATCCGATAATAATTGCAAATTGCCTACGATTTATCGATTACTCTTCAACACTTTAATTTATGCTTCCCTAAACACCAATGCACCGTTATGCAAACATTGTAGTCGAAGTAACGCAAAACACCGTTATGCAAACATTTTTTCGTGACGTTATAACATTGTAGTCGAAGTAACGCAAAAACTGAAAACGGATTTTTCAGTGTCTATAAACCAGTTCCTAAAGCAAATTTTAAACGTAACATATAAAAGCTGCCCAATGCAATGTACAACTTAAATAAAACTAAACCGTTTTTTCAATACCAATTGATCACTTTCAATAAGCAAAAACTAAAAAACTATTTGTTAATTTTTTACGCTTTATTTAATTAGAACAGGTTAACTCTCCACTTCAGTCTCACCTGAAAGAAGGTTTTTACGTCAGATGGGACAGTAATTGAGATAATTATATAACTGTGTAAGGATAACACATGGTGTTCTCTAGAACAGAATTGGCATACAAAATAAATAAAAGGGGACCTAAAATAGACCTTTAGGGCATTCCCTTTGATAAACGTTTAATATAATTCCATTAATAGTACATTATTGCAAAGGCAGCGAAATCGGCAATTCCAGGTCGAGTATGAGTTTGAAGGCCGAGCCGCAGGCGAGGAAATTTATTATGTAAAATGCCCCTTTTTAATTCCTTGCATTTTATGCAAGGAATTAAAAAGGGGCCTTTTACATAATAAATTTTCTTTTGATTGTGCTGGAAGCAGTTTTTCCGTCGCTAATTTAGCTTCCGATCTTAAATCTGGTAGAGTGCAGTCAATGTTTATTTCATTTTCAAATAGGAGATGTATTGGGGAAAGATAAAAAGTACCCGAAACCGGCGTGCGTGCATGCAACGACTAATGAATGTTGAGGAAGCGAAAGTGACCTGTCAGGACCGTAGCAAGTGGCAGTCCCTTGTCTCTGCCTACCCCTCTGGGATACAAGCGTGAGTTTATGTTATGTAAATAATTGTACTACTTAGTCAAAGCCCATTCTTCTTGCCTCAGAGACCAAAGTCACCAAGACACTCGCCATTGACTCTAAATCTACTTTTGAACTAATACACTCGCCGTTTTAGCTTAACTGATACGAAGGCAATAGCTTTTTACTTTAGATTGGCTTTCGAAGTGTGGATGCAACGAATAAAACATAAAATAACATAAACTCACGCCTGTATCCCAGAGGGGTAGGCAGAGACCAGGGACTGCCACGAATAAAGGAAAATAAATCTTAAAAACGTTTAGTTAGAGACTACAATACTAACGCAAGCCCGTCCACGTGCGGCCGACGGGCACGACACCGGAGCGGCCTTTTTTACACTTTAAATGTCGTAGTCTCTAACTTTATAAGTATTGAGGCCTTAACTCTCTCCATCAACTATGCAAGGGCTCCAGAGAGAGTTTTATTAAAAAGTTGCCCCCTGAGTGCCCGCTTACTGATGAAATTCGTAACTAACTTTCATACCATCTGCCCGCTCCAGACTCTTACCTTTGTTACTCAACTCTAGGGCTTGGGGCAGACGGGAAGGACGTGGGACGAGGGCGCCTCGCCCCGTCTTGCTTGTGTGGGCTATGTCCAAAAGCTTCAGTACACTTTGTATGAAAGGGAATTGAAAGGAACCCGCGTCTTTTCCGCGCCCTCGTTCCAAGTCCTTCCTATGTGCCCCATGCTTAGGAGTAGGAATTTCATTTGAAGTGCCATCAACTAGTTTTAATAGGATAGTATCGCTTACAGCCTTCACGAAAAGAGCTAGAGTATTTTTATAAAGATTTTAAATCAATAAGTACTTAAAAACCTATTTAGAGGCTAAAATTTAAAATTGTCCTCAGCACGGGTTAGTGCAACAAAAACAATATAATCAATAATAAGTACAACCTATGTAAGTAGGAATACTTACTTCACACTGTTTTTACACTGCCGCCCAAACAAAAACCGGACAAGTGCGAGTCGGACTCCCCCACCGAGGGTTCCGTACAAATTTGTAGGTACTTACATACTGTAAATAGTTCAGGAATCGAGTCTCGCCTCAGACAAATTTTTTTATAAACATAAACATAAACATTTACATACAGGCACATACATTGCGTCTGGCCCCACACTAGGATACCCTTATGATTTAATCTACATTTGTAAATGTATAGTTTTCAGATATCTCCCTGTAGTTACTTGTAGTATACGATGATAACACTTGCCAAAGTTCATAGTTCTATATCAAGGTTAAAAATACCCTATAAATTTAGATTCCCTTGAGAGTGTCGAAATATACCTACGTCTTTTGAGGCATAAACACTGTTCTGTCCGAGGTGAAAGGTATTGATAGACAGACAGACGGACGGACAGGTTCCGTTTTTCCTTTTGAGTTATGAAACCTTAAAAAACAGTATAATTTTTTCATGGCCCGTTTAATTGTTTAACAGTTTCTTTATTATAATATATGTGACCATGTAACACTCCTGTTTCCTCACGATGTTATCCTTCACATCAGCGAGTGGTATTGCTACTACAAATTGACAAATGTACGTAACTTAGTGAACAAAGTTATTTACACATGCCATGATTCGAACCTACGGCCATTGGAATATAAGGCCATCGTTCTACCACTGCGGTATCATCACTTTGGACATTAGGACTTCAATTTAGCTGATTTTGCTACATATTACATGAGACAAGGCACAGCATATAAATTGTTCTGTGAAAAAATATATTATTTATCTCAAAACGCAAGTAATTTTATTTTTATTAGTTTATAATATAACAGCAAAGTCTTCAATGACTAAAAAAAACTACGGTCTTCTTTCGCCGTAGAAAAATAATTCAAGAAGCTGAAATTCTACCCTCATTTATAAAGAGAAAGTTTCGATGTGAAAGTTATAGCTGAAATATGCGGGCTTGCGCTTTTTTGGTCCAGCAAAGCAAAATCTTGCAGCGCTAGCAAGAAATTTCAATTTTGTAACAACTTGGGTGAAGAATGCGCCAATTTTAGAGACGAGTTGCTCATCTAACAATTTACGAGCACGCTTTTGAGCTCGTTTGCCTTTTGGTACGGTAGATAGTTAGTTACAGGCTTAACCGTCTTATTTATAAAAACACGATTCCTCTAAAACACTCCTCGGACTCCTTCCTTGTAAAATCTCCACCACAGAGTATTTTAATCGACGTTTAACGACTGTTTCAAGGAATCTTGTTTTATAAAATAAAACTGTAAACTTATAATTAAAAATACAAAATATTTTATTGAAACGCTAGTTCTCTCTCACGTAAAAAAACGTAAGTTACGATCTCACGTAAAAAAACGTAAGTTACGCTCTCACAAAAAAAAAACAGAAGTCACGCTCTCACGTAAAAAACGATTTATCTATTGTTCTACCTAGCGTGATAGCGCATCGGTAACACCGACTTCACATTCGGGAGGTTGTGGGTTAGAATCCCAGCGTATACCAATGCAATGCAATGCGGCAAGACTTTATTTCTAAGGTACTAAGGTTATTTCTACCTACATGTATGAAGTTGCATTAGCAACACCCCGCTAAATTTGAAGAAAGGCATCGTGAGGAAACCCTAGTGTGTGAGGTACCTCAGCGTTTGCTACGTACAATGGTCCGAGCATTAGGCTAAGTGCGGAAATCTCAAGTATAACTGACTTTATGCTTTTAAAGTAAAAAAATGTAAACTTTACTGAAATACCGAATTTTACCGTATACCGAAAATCTCTTCAAGAAACGTTTTCCAAATTTTCAGCAGAAATCTATGTAGTTGTATTTTAATGAGGCAATAAATACTTTTTTTGTTTCTTTATCTGATATCTTTCATTTTTTCAGAAATCCAAGTCATTTTCAATGCGCTATCGTATTTATATTTACGTTTTGGCCATAAAAGCGCTGAAAGTAACGTGTCCACTGCGTGGATTTTGCTCATTAAAATCAGTTTTGATATTTTAATAAGCAAAATATTGATTTTTCCAGAAAAAAATATAGATAGTTTCTTTCCGGTCAGGCCTCTGAATTTTAATACTCTGTATTTTTGGTATTTTTATTTTTTTATATTTATATATTATATTATATTTGGGACAAGGGTCCCTTAAAAAAGGTTTTAATTCTGGATTTAATTTATAAAGAGCAAATTTTTTTTTTTTGGTCTTGTCACAGACATCGATCTAATATTACAAATGTGTTTTTTTTTGCTCAATTCGGGTCGATTAGAGGGAGCTCGAAAAAAATAATTAACGCAATTTTCCTACTACCCTTTGTTAAAATTTTGCTTAATTCTCAGTAACTTGTCAAAGACACTCTAAATGTAGATAATTAATGTCTGTCTCTTCGTGATAATATAAGTATATTATATGAGAATTCAGTTGAATTCACGATTCCTTGCGTAATTAACAACTAGCGCCAGTCTGAAGACTGAAAGAAACAAAATTGATTCAGCCATAATTTGTTAAAAAGACCTCTCATTGCTACGATTTCACTTAATTACGTACAGACTAGAACCTAGGGTCAATAAAATGGGACTTTAAACAACATGCGAAGTTCAAATCAATCAGGTTCTAAATACATCTATGACAATTACTGAAATTAATTATGTTCACTTTTTGAAAAAAAGTTTTACGTGGCTATCGTGGCGCTAGATAGCTCCGGATAGTTAAGGTGTTATTAGTCTATCATTGGTTCATCACTATGAGAACTCGCAAGCGCCTGTCAATTTCCAAGAAGCAAGATCTTGAACAACATTTCTCCACGTTATTGCCTTTATACATCCAGAGCTCCTCCGGGCACCTAGATGTCAGTCACATGGCAATTAGAACCTACAGCCCAGAGGCAACGTTCATTAAGTTAGCTTATTGAACATTGGCTCTGGCCTGTAGGTTGTAGGCTTGTACAACGGGGAAAATCCTGTCGCAAGTGGATAATATTAACTTCCACACAATACCTACAATCATTTGTCCTGGTCCCAAACTAGGATAACCTGTTCTATGGTAACCAAGCAAGGACATCACAAACATGAAAATACACCCACAAATAGACTGAGGCTATGTGTACAAAATGTACGGCGGCCGACGATAGGAATCGTACCCACGACCTCCGGCATGGTAATCAGACGTGATACCACTAGACCAACAAGCCAGTCTAATTTCCTATCCAATTTTACAGTCACCTGCATGGGTTAACCTGGGCAGTGTATAACTTAGAGCCTAGGTCCAATAAGTTAGGTGAGGTAACTAGATATTTTGACGGGTTATACATCAACGAATTGAAAATGGAAACAGTTTGAAGGTTTTGTATAAAACCAACCATCACCTACGATGCCATGTAGGCACTATCGCCCAATTGACGTGGACCACTTGTCTGTCAACACAGATCTGTGTCCAACATAATATGGGCCTCCTATACGTTCCATTCCGCGAAGGCATTGACGGCAGTTGTTAGCCTTGGATACCCATTAAAGCGTTATTAGTCTTTAGTTCATCAGTATGAGAACTTGCTAGAGCCTGTCAATTTCCGACAAGCAAGATATTGAACAACATTTCACCGCGTTATTGCCTATACACTTCCACAGCTCCTTCAGGCGCCTGGATGTCGGTCACACGGCAATTTGGCTTGTCTCCAGGGAAGCAAAGGGTTCATAAAACTTGATAATACACAAGGGACGCCGTAATGGATGTGTGAATGTCGTGGCGGATAATTTAGTGCTTTATTGTGTTATGAACTGAGTCGGGTTTATTTGGAGTTGATTTGAGGGAAACGCCGAAGTTTTGTAAGTTTCCATTTTGTTATGGTGCAGAAGGATGGGATGTAAGTAACAAGAAAGACATTATAATACAAACTCGTTCACTTCGATTTAAAGGATCAACTAACACAGCTTGTTACATGTAGACCACTACCGTCAAAGTCTCTATCAAATTAAATATGTGCAAGGAGTTCAAATTTCATAGATTGGATGAAAAACATCCAAAAAACCATGTGAGGTCACAGGTGGTTTTTAATTTTTTTAGGCATTTTTTTTAAGTCAATGGTCACCTCCACTTGGTAATGGAATAAGAATGATAGTACTTACGTATAGTATACTTCTTGTCAGAATGCCGAGTACTCCTTGGAGTTTGCGAGGTCCGTCTTTTGTAGCGCATTATGTATTCTGAAATAATAATAAAACTTAACACAACACAATCACTTGAATGACTTAATTGATCGCTAACAACACAAATAAATTCCGTATGGCGCCGGATTAAGAATAGCGTCACTCCATTTCCTTCCGTGGATGTCGTAGAAGGCGACTAAGGAAATCAATTACCAGGAAACGAGCAGCAGGGTCTTCCAGAGATTCTAATCGTATACTGCGATCGCCAACTCGCCTGCCAAGCGTGGCGATTATGGAAAAACCCCTCATCGCTATGAAAACCACGAAGGAGGCCTATGTCCTGCAGTGGGCGTCAAATGGATGATGATGAACACTAACCCCCCGCCTGGCTAGTACGATGACATGAGTCACGCGTTTTGTGGCGTTTAAATGTCAGATTTTAATGCAATTAATGCATACAAACAAATAACTGAAAGCTGTTAACTATAAATTAACCTTACCCTTTGGGTAAGGAACCCTAAAAAAGTGTTTTTACATTTTCCTACGAATAATTTTGTAATGTGTACAACATTACAACGCGTTCCGTTATGATCACGAAAACCGTCCTTATTGTCCAAGCGAAGGAGGATTTTTCTGCAGATTTTCTCATTTCTTTAAAAAGTTGACAATTATGTGTTATATAGGATGGACATTCGTCTGTTTAGAATAAATAAATCGGTGAAGCCGTTTCGGATGAGTTCAATTACAAACGCTGGGACACGAGATTTTTATACATTTTTACATAAGATCTAAACCCAACCCAATTCTTCGGACCTTTCCGGAGCACCCTCCTAAAAAAACTGAATATCCGTGAAAGATCCCATAAAATTCAGCTCTTCCCCTAATATTACGAACGGCAAAATATGTCCTCAAAATAAACGAGTAAATGTCCCTGCCAATTCAGTTTTTATTATGTCTAGTGCTCGTGTAAACCTTAGAAAATACTATGTCGTCCAGTCTAAGATAACAGGGTAATACAATTAATTTAGTAGAAACTAGGTATTACTCCTGGATTTAATTATGTCATTATCTAGTTTTTGACAAAATGTGTCGCCATGGACAAGAACTTTGCTCTCGGCGGGCTTCTTCCGCCGGTACACCTTATCACAAAAATCACAAAAACTGCCATTGCGGACTGGTTACCGGGCGAAAGAGAATTTTAAAGAAAGAAAGACATTTATTACACCAACAAGATACATCACAGAAACAAAATAAGCAGATAAGTAGCATAATATGCGCAACAACAGAAAGAAAACTAAATACACAACAGAAAAAAACGAATAAATAAAACAGGACCAAAGATGTAGCCTGTGGTGTATCTAAGTACAGTCATACAATCGTACAGTCTTAAACAAAACTCATTGTTAGGTTAAAAAAACCCACTAAGAACTAACGCTTTGTTCTTTCCTAAGAACCTGTAAAGAACAAAACGCATCAAAAATCGGTACAAATGAATTAAAAACAACGGCCTTTTATTTCACTTCATTACTGCGTATGTCTTTAACCTCCTCCAAATTTGTTATTTGTATCATCATTATCGTCATCGGCCTACGCTTTTCCACTGCTGGACACAGGCCTCTCCTATTGCACGCCACTGAGCAAGGTCCTCGGCTACTCTCATCCAGCTCTTGTCAGCCGCCCTGCGAAGATCATGGCTCCACTGAGTCTGAGGACGTCCTACACTACGTTTACCGATCCGCGGTCTCCACTCAAGAACTCGTCTACCCCATCGGTTATCAGTTCTCCAGGTGATATGGCCGGCCCACTGCGTATTGTTTAAACGTCTCCAAATTTGTTCTTTGTATAAGCAATTAATACTAACGGAACTTGAGAATATTGAGATTTTTTTTTTCTTCATTTTAGTAAACAATGTTTTTTTAATTACCACTAACAAATAACGCTAAGAGGCCTAATCATGGACACCAAAACCTATCGGAATCCTGACGTTTGCAATAGCAATAGTGTGAAATTTAACGGGCAACCGAATTTAATTTAAAAGGCGCCATACGAAGCGATTCCCATACAAACGTAGGTTGAATTTAATAAAATCCGCTTATAAATTAATTGGTAAGCTGTGGACAACTTTACTGTTATTGGCCTTATTTTTACTAATTAGTTAATAAGTAATTATTATCAGATTACGCTGTTGTTGTTCCTAATAAAGTAAAATAAATAAATAATAAATAAATTAAAAAAAAACGTACTACTTCACCAGATTGAACAAAAAATAAACTGGAACCTATAAGCCTTTTCATTCGAACTTTTCACAATGCTTAAATTTATTTTGACATTGAATAATTATATTATCTAGGAAATTGTATTGTCCATAAGAAATCCGAGACTTTATTATATACTATGTCCATAAAAATGTCTGTGCGAACAAAGCTCTCTATGTTGTGACTCTGGAATGGAACTTTGAAATACATTACGTAAAACTTTTAAGTTCAAGCTTTAGAGTTAGCTGAAGTGATGAGACTCAAAGAGAAACCAGTGAGCTCGCTCCGAGTACTTAATTTCAGTTTCAAAGTTGTGAAAGAGAGGAGCTTGATTTTCTAAGCTAATCACCTGAACAACGCTAAACTGTCCGTCAGATTTGAAGAACAGTGTTTTTCATTATTAATCTAATTTGGGAATCACTTACTTCATTTTTTGTCTGAAGAATCCGACTAGATTTTGCTCTTATTCGAATAGCTTAATCATGGTGAGCAGAGACGGAGCTCGCGTCGTCGTTTTGTCGTCTCTGGCTGCGAGACGCGGCGAGCGATAAAAGTGAAAACTGGTCGGACTCTTCCGCCAAAAATTTAAGTCAGTGATACCGGAATTAAGTTAAAAATGTAGTGCTTACGAAAGCTTTAGTTCAAAAATGTTTTTCATATATTTTACCGTGTTCAAAAAAGGAGGTGTATTTTTTTATGTATGTTCAGTAATACATTTTTTTACTAGGTCATCTGATTATGATCAACTGATACCCAAACTAGAGATTTTGGTCCATGAGTTTTTACTTGGAATTATATTATTATTTATTGAAAGGTCTGGGCCGCGTTTCGTAAGACTTACAATAATATTTCGTAGTTTAACGTAGTTTAGCGTAATATTAACGACAATTCCATGTACGTTGCAAAGGCGAGTTTTTTCACTTGTCAATCAGCTATGCAACGGCTATCAAATAGTCACAGTGAGCCATGAATAGAAGTTTTATGAAATAGGGCCCAGGGTTTACATAATATTATTAGATTCGCGCTTTACGCGCTCTACCAATGCCGCGGCCTTCAGAAAACCGTTGTCCTGCATAGAAAAATATGCATCCTATGTAACACATAATACTGGTTTTACGCATTATCCATCAAACAGCACCTTGCCAAAAAAAACACGAAAATTCACATAAATATTATTCTAAGAATGAAAAATTTTTGTTGTAAGCGACAAAATCTAGCCGACATCTTTCTTTAATTCCGTATTTTATAAATAATCCTGTATTTATTTTCTAAGTTTACAGCGAAGGAAAATATCGTGAGAAAACCTAAGTGTCTGAGGTGTTCACATACCTCAGCGCCTGAAATTCCCAATCTGCGGTGGGCACGTGTGGTAAGCTCTCTCTCTCTGCGAGAAAGCCTGTGCCCGCATTGGGACGTATACATAATTAGGCCTCAGGTTTCCCCAAGCTGTAAACTCCCTCTCATTTGTTACAATACTAAGTAACACACTACTTCACTAATCTACTTAAATGATTTCGAATAGTGTCCATGCGATTTCACTCTAGTGTCGTAACGGCAAACTAATGAGGCTCCGCACAGAATACCGTGAAACGGTTTGATAGCATGATGCCTACTATCGCTATTTGCTAATTTTATATCATTTTTATACAATCGGTAGCAGTGACAACTTTTTCAAAAGTAATAGCGTGTTATATAGTACTGTGTCGACAGCTCCTTGTTCTTGGTGTACCTAATTGGTGTAGTGTACATATACAACCACCTCAGTCCTGACCTTGAAAATAACCATTTTTATTTTCAAGGTCGGCACTGAGGAGGTTAAAGGATGATGTGTTGTTAACTGTACAGGTAGGTTACGGTCGGCAGCACGTCATTCTTCACCAGACGTCGAATGACATGCAACAACTGAACAAGATTTGCACTTCGGGCCGTTCTTATGTTAAGGGCATAGAATTGACAACGTACCTGGTCGTTGTTCTATCCACTGGAACTTGTTCAAAAGCACACAGTCACGCGTTTAAGGGGGTCCGGTGAGTTAATTAGCACCACCACGGAAAAAAATATCATATCGTTACGGATCGTATTTGCAAAAAGTGTCCGCACAATCTCTCAATCATGTTAACAGTGATTTGTAGGACCCACGACAAAGAACCTAGGATCACGAATTGGGGACTAGATAGAATTAATGCCAAAAACGGCCGTTTTGATGTTTATGCTATTTAGTCCTTGGTTTTTTGCCTTCGGGTCACGGCCATGGTCCTAAACATCACTACTAATATGAATAAGATATTTATACAGACACTTTTTGCAAACTTGATCCGTAAAAAATATATGATTCTTTTTTCTCGGTGGCTGGTTTTCTCCCTGGAGCCTCTTAACTTATCATAAAATAAAGCAACGCCATTTGGTATCCACAAACGTCAACAATGCCTTGAAATATTATTTTAAGTTAAGTACCTACCTGTATTCAGGCATTTCATGAAAAAATTGTATATTCACTCAAACTGACAGTAATTATGTAGTAATTTTATAATTAACGTATATTTACTTATTCGTACGAGCCTGGTAGCCTAGTTGGTAGAACATTGGACTCGGAAGCGGGAGACCCAGGTTCGATTCTCAATGCGGGCATGTACCAATGACTTTGTTTTCTAAGTTATGTACATTTGTGAAGTTATAGTAGCAATACTACTCGCTAAAGTTGAAGGAAAACATCGTGAGGAGACCTGAGTATCTGAGCTATACCTCAGCGCTTGAAATCGCCAATCCGCAGTGGGCACGCGTGGTGATTAAGCCCATACTCTCTCCCTGAGAGAAGGCCTGTGTCCTACAGTGGGACGTATATAGGCTTATGTATGTTAAGATTGAATTACTTACTTAAAATACTAAAATTGGTTAGTAATATGAAACTTTACCTTTCACTGTCGATGAAATTTCTTCAAAATTATCAGTCACAACCTTTTGTTAACTTTATTGACGTTTTAACACAATATTTAACGTTGAACGCTCTGTAAAGTATGCCAAAACAACCACCAACGATATGCCTTAGCGAGGAAGACAAAGCAACAAATATTTAACACCTAGTTCTATTAACAACAACAATTTGAACAACTATTTATTATTTCTTTAACACTTTTATCCAAAATTTAACGCTACCAATAACAACCTACAATTAATTACGAAAAGCTACAAAAATTCTCTCTCGCATTTACTTATTTAGGTCCGTCGTGTTACAAACATTATATCTAAATTATTTCACAGTGAAATTTAACACGTTTTCATTCATAATTTTGGCGAAATTTAATTTTACTGCGTGAAAAATTCGCTCCAGATTGGTTTTTGACGTTATTGTGCGAGTGTTGCTAGACTTTCGGATGAATTTTCTCAGATTTCCCTTAAGATAATGCATCATCATCATTTGACGCCCACTGCACGACATAGGCCTCATAGGACTCCCCGCCACCGTAACAAGGTCGTCAGACCATCTGGGCCTTCCCAAGCTGCATCGTCTGGTCCGCAGTCGATAATAATGCAAAATGAAGCAATTTACTGTACCTTCAAAATAAATTCCGCATACATATGAAAACCGATTTAAAAAAAGTTTTAATTCGATGTAATCGATTTTCTTTTACTATTTTTCCTCATAACTCTACCATATTTTCTTTGTCTATTGTTGCCTGCCGGATATTTTATGGATATTTTTTTAGCCTAGCTACTAAACAATCTCATTGTAATGTCATTCAAGCCCGTGCGATATAAATGTTATTCTTCCATTTCTTCCATCCAAATCTCAGTCTAATTGACTGTCTTGTAGTTACAAAGCAACACGATGGGCATTTAAGCTCAGATTCCCTACAACTTGGGAATTTTTCCCACTTTCAACTTGCAACACTGCCTGAGACCTGCGCAGTAGCTTCTCCCGCTTTCGCCAGCTGTTCCACGGTTTTGGCACTTTTATTGATCTGCCTTTGAATCGCACATCGGCCTATAGAGCCACCAACTCGAATCTAGGTCTATCTAACATACAATTTTCACCTTGAACACTATGCATCTATGTTGAAAATACGGTGCTCTCGGTGACCTCTACATTAATATTTGTTGTTTTAAACGAGAGGTGCCTAGGCAAATACATTTTTGGCGATTGAACTTTGGGTGTGCTTTCATCCTCGTTGGGTCGTAAATAATGGTATGTTATAGACACTATTAATAGAATGGAAAATAAAATGGTTCTAGAATATTTAAATAAATTCTGTAAATTAAGGACTTGAAAAGACTAAGTTTGGAGTTTTTTGTCCATTTTTTGCCCAAAATGATCTAGATTTTGAAATGGACACCTAGTTTTACTTGTAACGTTCATTAAGTCGCAGTTTCTGTGCTACTTTGAATAAAAAAAATTGATTTGATTTGATTTGAAATGAGTTATGTTGTAGAAAAACTTACTAAAGGTTAAAGAAAACCTGAGTGTCTGGGGTGTTCACAGCTCGGAGAGAGCCTAATTATCATAATCCGATGTGATTATGATAAGTAATTACTCTCTCCCTAAGAGAAAGCCTGTACCCTGCAGTGAGACCTTTATTTGTCGACTTAAGGGCCTGTGCACACCAGGTTTTTTCAACGCGCCGACGATGCGCGTTTTAGAAACGTGTATCGACGACGGCGCGCTTTTATCCAACAGAGCAGTTTTTATCGTTTGTATCGATATCGCGTTTGTATCGATTCAAACGCGCGACATCGGCGCGTCTGTATTCATACACACGCGCGTTAGCATCGCGTTTGTACCGATTCAAACGCACGACACCGGCGCATGCTTTCATGTTTCTTGAAATTGACTTTCCAAACCAAGTCCTCAGCCTATATTTGTCAACTGTTGGACTTAAGGACTTGTCTTCCCAAGGCAAACTTTAAGAGTTAACAGTCAACATTGTTTTATGGCCCAGTAATACTTAATAATAGAAAAAAAGGAAACTATGATTATGCATAAATTTCAAAATATTTCGAAGTCCAATTTTTGCTATTTCATTTCACGGATAACCCGTTACTAGGCTGTAAAGTATTTACACACAGCGTTACACGTAAATAAACTATTTCTTTGAATAATCAGCCTTATGCCTCATGCGATAAGAGTTATCGTAGGTATCCTTGGCCTTCGCTGAGTGTATTCCCAACATAATAGGTGCCATTAAAGTGAACGATGGCTTTAACTACTTTGCTGCAGAATTTTCGACTCAAGTCAGTGTCCGCGATGGACAAAGGGGCTATTACAGTGTGTACATTATTTATTCATTTTGATTTTAAAGTATTGACAATTAAAGCACTTCTAATAAACTGAAGTTGAAAATCAATTCTTTTTAAATACAAATTGATCACTTAAAGTTGCAAGATTAAATAAAAGATTTAATAAACAAGATCAATTGATAATTTCAAACTATGAAGAAATGAATGCATTCATTCATTTCTTCATACTTTTAAATTCTCAATTGATCTTGTTTATTAAATTTCATTCATTAATAACGATGTCGTTTTTATGAATGTTGATGAAACAAAAGAGGCTTGTTAGGATCGAGGCAAGTGGCAACCCCTGAGTCTCTGCCTACCCCCCGGGATACAGACACGACTTTATGTATGTATGTAAAATTTTTAAGCTTTTCTTAGTGGTGCGGTTTAATCAACAAATAAATAAATAACTTCAACATAACACATTTTATTGATACTGAAGAAACGGTTTTGAAAATTTCCATTAGTTAATTCAATAGCACGTCTTATTGAGACCACTATACCTATACAAAAGGATGCAACGTCATGCCAAGAAATACATTGATAATACTCGTAAGTCCATAAAAGTGTCCAAATAAAATGGCCTACTATGACAAGGCTGTATGACCTTTACGGCCCTCGAGAATAGTTACCCAGGAACAACAAGCGTCGACCGCTTGAGTCAGTCGCTCGCGCACGCGCACTGCATGAGCTGCGTCGGCGCACGCCACGAGAGGTGAGCACTGTTTATGTTGTTTATGTTTCTTAATTGTTGTTGTTCATGCCGAGTAAGGCTTGCGATAAAAACCGGGCTACCTAAATCTATTAGGTAGAGAGAGATGTTTTTTGTCAGTGAAAATGTGATAGAAAATTTTGAGTTTTTTTGTTTTTATTTTGAATAATATATTATGGTTTATAATGTGAGCAATTTGTATGGAATTTGACAATTGGAGTCGTTCAGGATTTGGTGCGCATAATATAGGGGCAGATTGCCACAAACACATTTAATAAGCTCTCCGCATTTTAAATTTTAAAAGTGTTGTACTTTGCAGGCATTTGGTAAAAGCTTCTTTTGACTGTGTGACATAATATTCTCTCTATAGGCTCTCTTTTTCGGCTTTTACACTAACGTAACTTAAGTATACTTAGTATACTGTTCTAATCAAAGAGATCTAAATATTTTTTTTTGCACTGCATTTATCACCCTAAGTACAAACGGCAGAACATTGACCTTTACAATAACGGTCTGAATTCAATACTATGTTGTTGCGATAAGAACTCTCTAAAGTCCAAAATGTAATGCTTGATTAGCAGCTGTCAAAGTACAGTCGACACCAGGTAAACGGTCTACCCAAGTCTATCAGGGAGAGTCCATCTGTTGCTGTCTTCAAGGCCAAACTGAAAGAGCACTTCCTTTTTTCACTATCGCAATAGGTTTATTTAGTTTATTTATTTACTTAGGTATTTATTTATTTACGTATTCTAGTTATTTATCATCTTATAAGTAAGTTTATGTAACTTTTTAATTTTACAGCCAATACATATATATATATATATATATTACATATGTATGATTGTATTGGGTTAACATATAGTACTTAATAATTATTGTACACTTTCCTCCCTTGTTTATAATGTTCGTATCACCACATCAAGGGTTGGCTGGAAGAGATTTCTGCTGAAATAAGCTCGCCATGTACACTTTTTAATTCTGTAAATGTTTTGTTTTATTCATGTAATTTTATGTGTGCAATAAAGTATAGTGTAAGTATAAACCTTTATATTTTGTTGCAAAGTCGCCCGTAACGTAACTGCGTAGAGTACACACGTTTAAACGTCCTGTCGGCTTGCCGTCCTGTCGACTGTTATGCTTCGGTCACACACAGCGACTAATCGCTGCGAGTGCCTACTCGCCGCGAATATTCGCTGTGTGTGACAGTCGCTGCGAATAGAATTGAGCATTCTCAATTTTACTCGCTGCGAATACGCACTGACAGTCGAAATTCTCGTGTAGAACTCGCTTTGCGTGATAGGCCGGCAGCGAATTGTCGCTGCGACGAGGATTCGCGGCGAGTGCACTCGCAGCAAGGATGTTATCGCAGTGACAAGTCGCTGTGTGTGACCGAAGCTTTAGAGATAGAATTGCATAAGGAAAATCTATCTTATTAATAACAGGTACTAAACTAAGATAGACTGTCGTGGAAATTCGCTTGTCTTCCTTGATAGTATTATTAGATGACCTCAATTAGGTACATACATGATAATAATTTCTACATATTTAAACTCACGCCTTTATCCTGGAGAGGTAAGCAGAATTGATGGTTTAATATGACGATTCGATGTACGTTGCAAGGCCGATTAGCCGACAGATTAACAATCAGGAGAATTAACAAATAAGCTTCGCAATGTTCATTGAATTTTCAAAATGAACTATGAATGGAGAACCTGTACTACAATATGTTTCAACAAAATTTGAAAGGCCATGTAAAAGTGGTTATTTTTTTTTCTCTGTGACTAATATTTCTCATAATATGACCTGTCGAAAAGTCAATATGGTCATGTGCTACAAAAACGCGCCCTACTAATCGGGCTCAAGCTATGACGTCACAACTTGCACGTCGCGCCTTATAAAGTGTGAAGCGTTTATGAATATTTGAGTTATTTCGTATAAAATAACGTCTTTATGCATCTACAGTACACCCTTATTAGAAAATACACACAACCTGTTCCCAGCCTAGGTAGGAAGGCCAGCGATTAGAATTGCACTAGAATTATTTTTGACAGGCTTTATTATCAAAGGTATTAACTATGAAAAAAGATAAAAATCTTTACAACGATTATTTATCTTTTAACATGGCCTCTCCGAGAATGTAACCAAAATATATATTTTTTGCAAGTTCTCTGGAAAGGCTAAGAAGAGGACCAGCGAGGTTGGCGTGACGGAAAAGAGGCTTGTGCCCAACAGTAAGAGTCTTTCATGGGCTGAATAATAATAATAACTTGTATAGAACCCAAACACTCGTCCTCTTCCCAAACTACGATACCCTGTGCTATGGTAACCAGACATGGACATCATAAATATGAAAATGCACTCAGACTGAGGCCATATGTACAAGTCTCATACGGCGGCCTCCAGTGGGAATCGAACCCATGTCCTCTGTTTGGTAGTGAAGCGTGTTAACTGCAAGACCATCGAGGTAGTGTATAGATAGATGGATGATAAGAGCATAATGTCCTAAAACTCGATTACACACTCAACCCGTTGCTAGCTTTAGGTAGGAAGGCCAGCGATCGGTGTCCGAGGCTACTTCCTGGTTGCCACGCCGCGTGCAATGCGTACGCACAAGGCGCAACTTACTCACGGGTGTGGATCGAACTTTGTTCAATTTTACTATCGACAAAGTGTTAGACAAAGAATCTGATGTGCTGTTTCTTTTTTTAAATTATTATTATTATTAATGATACAGCACTTTTTTTTAATTATTATTTTTAATACAGCACTTTAGGTGGCGAAAACGTGCCGGAGTGGTCTGAGGTGGCCCAGGACTGTAAGATCTGGTCAAAGTTGAGGGAGGCCTTGTGGGACACGGAAGAGGCTACGTCAGAAAAATATTATTTATTGCAACATATTATTCCGTGTGGCGCCGGATTAAGAATAGCGTCACTCCATTTCCTTCCGTGGATGTCGTAGAAGGCGACTAAGGAAATCAATTACCAGGAGACGGGCAGCAGCATCTTTCTGAGATTCCAACCGCATACTGCGATCGCCAATCCGCCTGCCGAGCGTGGCGATTACGGCAAAACCCCTCATGGTTGTGAAAACCATGGAGGAGGCCTATGTCCTGCAGTGGACGTCAAATGGCTGATGATGATGATGATTGCAATATTGCGAGAGAAGGGCTGGGCCCTGCAATGGGACATGTATAAGCTGCACAAAAAATGCACTATTAATTATTTTTTATTAAGTTTTATACACGTACTTACGTGGACTGAAAGAGGATGTAGCGACTACAATTGAGAAAGGAATGTTGCGTTGGTTTGGACATGTGGAGAGGATGAAGGAAGCAAGATATGATAAGCAAGAAGGCGATGTATTAGCAAAGGGCAAGATAAAAGATAAAAGACGGGCAGCAACGTCTTTCTGAGATTCCAACCGCATACTGCGATCGCCAACCAACCTGCCGAGCATGGCGATTATGGCAAAACCCATCATGGCTATGAAAACCACGAAGAAGGCCTGTATTCTGCAGTGGGCGTCAAATGGCTGATGATGAAGATAAAAAGTACCCGAAACCGGCGTGCGTGCATGCGTGCATTAATGAATGTTGAGGAAGCGAAAGTGATCTGTCAGGATCGTGGCAAGTGTGATACAGGCGTGAGTTCATGTATGTATGTATTTATATACTTACATATAAATAATTAATACAGGCATATAAAACATAAACATAAACATTTCAACATTTACATACAGGCACCTACATTGCTTCTGGCCCCACACTAGGATACAATGTGTCGTGGGAACCAGAAACCACCACATCACAAACATGTTAACATCCAAGACCTGGGGGTTTTTTTTGTACCCAGCCGGGATTCGAACCTGGGACCTCTCGCATGGTATGCAGATGCACTACCGCTGCGCTACGAGGTCTTCATCAAAATAATACATACCCTATTTATGATACGTGGACAAGAATGCATACTTAGAATAAGTTACCGCTCTGTAATTTAAGGAAAATGTTATATAACTGGGTCTTGGAAATATTTAATGGAGCTCGACAAATAGGTACCTGTGGACAAAAAATAGGAACAAATTGGCACATTTTTCAAGTCTTATAGGCATCCATGGTATTAAACAACATCTCACGTAAGATAAGATAAGATTATTCATTATTGCACACAAGAAACAAGACACAAATAAAAGCAAGCCGCACGTGAATCTGCCGTTGTACTCACTGAATCGGAACTCTGTAAAATCAAAAACCCTTTGTTCACTATTGAGCACTATTAATGTGTCAATTTCAAGCAAGATCAAGACCGCTATGGAGACATAAATAGACAAAAATAATACTCAGTTGTTTCAAATAAGGTTTTTAATCGACAATGTAAAATTTAACTGCTACGAAGATTAAAGAAGCCTGAATTATAAATTTTAATGAAATTTAAGATAAAATCAAGCAAAAGTCGAAAAATAGGACTTAAAAATGTTTTGCTTATTAAACTTTTAAAAGGTTGTAATCACAGGATTTTTACTCGCATTCGTTTTCAGAAATGTGCTCTGGCAACACTGTTACTATACTAATATGAAATGTACTGTAAAAAACTAACATGTAAAACGAGAAACCTAATCAATATCAATCTTATCTCAAGTGCAGATCTAACTAGAGTGACGTCGGAATTCGTATAAAAATTCATCACGGACCTTACAATAAAGGTCAAGCGAAGTGACGCAAAAAAGTTTGCTTGAATTCTTCGAACTGACTACGAATTAAATATCATTTCATTTAAACATTAATTTGCATTATTGCAATACTCTTTACAATAGGTTGTTTTGTAAGGGAGACCAAAACATACCATATATGCAAAAAAGTTTTGAAATAATTTTGGTAAAATAAATTAAAGCTATTTAGCGCTTCAATTAATTTTACCAAAATTATTTCATACCTTATTGCAGTTGATTGTTTTGTAAGGGATACCAAAACGTACCTAATCATCATCAACCCATTATGTCCCCACCGAGGGGCACGGGTCCCTTCCCTGAGGAAGGCATAGGCCATACTCCACCACGGGGGCCAAGTCCGGATTGGTGGAGGCTTAATCATCATCAACCCATTATGTCCCCACCGAGGGGCACGGGTCCCTTCCCTGAGGAAGGCATAGGCCATACTCCACCACGGGGGCCAAGTCCGGATTGGTGGAGGCTTGTAGACTAGTGGCTCGTCTACTGTCAGAAGTTGTCAAGCCGCCCTAAGGCCTCTGACTTGGCTTAACGACTGCCATCTATCGACGGCAGCCGGCACCAACAGCTTAACGTGCCTTGCGAAGCACGGAACCGCTCGGAAAAATGCCACTAGCGTTAGGCATAGACGGCGACCCATCCATGCACTGAACGCGCCCTGTGTTGCTTAACCTTCGTGATCGTTTAAGATCACTCAGGCAGCCAGGGCTACGAGCGATTCGTACCTAATGCGAGATACTAAATCGCTTCAATTTATTTTACCGAAATTTTTGCAAAACAGACAAAAAAAATGTTTTCTGGAATCTCCCAGACTCCTTACAAAACCTTATAAGTAGTTATACTTCTATCAACGCTATCCATGTATATTGTGCTATATTAATCAAAAGTAATGTCTCTTATCTGCTGACCAATATATTTCCCCTTACCACCTTTAGAGGTCTTTCAATGTTTAAAGTTTCTTTGATGCTATTTATGCACCAGATCGTTTACGCAAGGTATAGGTTATGCTGGGGCAGCGGTAGAATGATAATCTTGGTTAATCTTGAACTTGAACTAGTGTCAGACATAGATAAAGTCGTGATGACGCTAGAATACATAATCTGTGCGAGATAATAGTTCCATAATTGTGAACAAACCATTGATAAAACTAATTAAAATTTATTTAATAACACCATACTACCGTTCCGTCGATTAAGCTATTTGCTTACTAGACAAAAATATCCTCAATTTTAATTTCTACTCGTTAATCACTTGATCATACCTTTCATTAGTATTTATACGTATGTTTAAACTTAAACTATAGATTCTCTAAGTTAGGTATAAGATCTCAAGCACAAAACAAGAAGTTTGATTTTGAGGATTTTATGTAAAATTTCAACTTGGAAATATGATGCAAACTACAATGACAATTCGATGAACACACATCAAAAGTGTCTAGGGATCAAGTACATTCTAGAGTATCACCGCAATTGAGGATTAATATTTTTACTTTTTGGATCATAATCATCCTCAGCCATTTGACGCCCACTGCAGGACATAGGCCTCTCTCATAGTTTTCTAACCATGAAGGGTTTTGCCATAATCGCTACGCTCGGCAGGCGGGTTGGCGATCGCCGTATGCGGTTGGAATCTCAGGAAGACGCTGCTGCCCGTTTCCTGGTAATTTATTTCCTTAGTCGCCTTCTACGACATGCACGGTAGGAAATGGAGTGACGCTATTCTTAATCCGGCGCCACACGGAATAAGTTTTTGGATCGTTATTGATAATTTTTAGTTAAATTCACTATTTGAAGAGCTCTGCCGAGTATGGATGCCGTGGCTGCCGTGCATACCCTATAACAACTTTTTGACTTGTTAGAAAGAACGTGGTCAGCCATTCCTCAAAGTGATTTTGTTGAACTGAAATCGCTGTTATTGTGTGATTCGTATCAATGGTGGAAACACATAATATATATATTTTTTAACCTTTACAATATATTTTTGTAAATCCTATAATGCCCTGTTTTGATATTTAACCACTCCTCTGCCGCGACACAGATCTGTGTCCAACTTAGTATGGGCCACCTATACGTTGCGTTCCGCGAGGGCAGTTCAGGAGTTAATTGACGATATTAACTTAATTTAATTTCCCAAAATTTGTAAATACAGCATTTTTTCTTAATTTTCACAATATATAGGGATATTTTGTAAACTTAAACATAGGAATTAAAGTAAGAAACCAGTCTGGAAGACTAGATTTGGTAGGTATTAATTGGATAATTTTTATAGTTAAACACGTGCTTGATCCTAGACATACATATCGCACCTTCGGTAGTACAAGGGCACAACTTACAAAAAATGGTAAAATGAGTTAAGTATGCAGAAATGCTTTGAAAACACTCCTCTATCTGGTGGGATACAGACTCCCATTGAATTCATTTAAAAAGCTACTTTTTAACTGAATCTGATGGGAGTCTTTATCCCACCAGATAGAGGAGTGTTTTAAGGCATTTCTGCATACTTAACTCATTTTACCGTTTTTTGTAAGTTGTGCCCTTGTACTACCGAAGGTGCGATATTACTAAGTAGGAAGACTAATCACTACGCAATATACATTAAATTGTCATGATAAAGTACCTACAAATCGTAGCTTTGCTAAACGCTTTTCAAAAGGTTGAATAACAAGATATTTCTTGAGGAATGGACTGTATAATGAAAGAAAACTGATTAAACGGGTAAAACGAAGTATAATAGGAAATAGCAGAATAAATGGGCAATGAGATGGTGACAGAATAGTACATTGCGATACTAGTGCGAAAAGTAGGAAATTCGCAACGAGTGGCGATAAATTAAAACACGACCGAAGGGAGTGTTTTAAATCGACACGAGTTACGAATTACCTATTCGCACGTGTATCGTACAACGTTTTATAGTACATATGGCTCTTTGAAGTTTCGACATGGGCACGTAAAGTGCTCATTATCGCACTAGTGCGGTAATGTAGCACCATATGTACTATAAAGAATATTACAAAGATGAGTGCCATGAGAGAGAAAAGTCAATAAAAGGAAAAATATAAAAACATCATCATAAAATATGATTCCAAGGAGTCTTCAAAAATATTGCTGTTTAGCCTATTCTTAGAAACTGATCACTTGAACTAAACCTCCTTTTAACGAAGTGTTTTAAGAACTTATAAGAAAACTTGTAATTCTTTACTTTAAGATTCATCATCAACCCATTATGTCCCCACCGAGGGGCACGGGTCTCTTCCCTGAGGAAGGTATAATAAATTTCTTATATGTTCAGTAATAAATAGATACTCAAGTTAAAAATATCTATGTGTAAGCAGAGCTGAAGTTATATTACTTGAAATTTTATCGGAAGAGCTCCGACGGGTTAAAGCTGAGCTAAAGTGAAAAAAGAAAACTAATAAACCTATTCTTCTTAAGTCGGCTCTCATCAATTTAATCCGCCTTCGAAAAATGGTGCCTCTTTCAGTGACCCTATCACTGAAAACAAACATTGTGAAACTGAGTGTCTCCGTGTCAGGGCCAGTCTAGCCAAGCTCGTCAGCTAGGCCTTGGATCCTTCTACCAACAATTTAATGGGAAAAGTTAGATTCGTTACTTTTCAGTCTATCGGTCGTTGGATTCCTGCCCAAGAATTTTCTGATGTAATTAACGATTACAGTAACCTGTTTTGTGTTAAAATACTTCAGTCTTGCAAGTGTGGAAACCCGCTTCGCGGTAAAATGGACTATAGAATTGTGATAGATTAGTTATAGAATAATAATATCCATGGTACTGTGAATTTTACTGTCAGTGATATACCATAAAATCTAATACAATAAAAATCCCGTGTCATAGCGTTTGTTATCTAACCCCTCAGAAACGGCTTCTTTATTTTTTGTGTATATTTGATCTGTACAAATAAAAATACAAATACTTTATTTGTGAAATATGGGTAGGTACAATCATAATGATGATGCATACAGGCGTAGAAAAGAAAGTGACAGTTGCTCCATATTTTACCTTGCGGCGTACAAATACAAAAACAAAACTATGTACCATGGCAAATAAATTATTAGATCGATGTCAATTAGGTCGCAGGCTAATTAATATGGCAAAACATTATTTGCCGATTCAGCTAGTTCTCTAGAAAAATATTAATTTAAGTTCGTTCTTAGATTACAGAAAGTGGTAGTATGCATTACTTAAGTAACAGATAATTATGCTTTGTAAACCTAAGATCCAGTCGAACCAACTGATTGGTTTGCCTTATTGTAACAACTATAGACTTATACACTCAAGCCTGTATCCCGTAGGGGTAGGCAGAGCCCAGGGTTTGCCAGTACGACGCTATAATCCTGACAAACCTCTTTCGGTTTTTTAGTTTTGTTAATTAATCTAATTTATATCCGTAGAATTGTTAAACCAAATCCATTTGGTCAAGTTATATGCCGGGCATTATAACAGCGTTAAATATGTAAAACAGGTGTTTTTTTTTCTCAGTGTTGGATTTTTTGAAATTTTCTTTAATACAATTAATAGAATAAACCCCCCATTTTTTCCGATCGCTTTCGAAATAGAATAGAAAGCAATCGCATTCCATTGACAGCACAATACTTCAGTGTCGGTAATTTATTCCCCTTTTGAATGTCAGGTTCGGGCCACGAGTGATATTTGGAGCTGGTTAAGAAATCGTGTGACCTATTGGCACACCCCACGTACAATAAGTCAGGCATCCAGATTCCTTGGCCATACTTTTGAGCCAAGTTTGGGCCAACCTTAGGCTAATCTTCTTAATACCGAATGTACTATAGCTTGTGCTGTTTCTGCATACTGCTCTTAACTCAGTTAGTTTTAGAATAGTTTGATAGATAAAATAATAATTTGGATCAACAAAGGAGAAATACTTAATTATGCATTGCGTGCGCGCCGAAATTTTAACTCAACTGTCAACAAACTCAAATTTGACTTATTTAGTACTAGTTTGACTGAGGCAAGGTTTGCTTTGACTCAATGGCTATTTGATAACTGATATGCACAATTTAAAACATATTTTTAAACCTGTGAATTGAATACGAATACTTAGTCTAATTAGTTTCTATTTGTCAAAACTTTTAATTAGCTTTTTGTTCTTTACTAAAATGAATATTATGCTAAGTTTAGCTGTAGGTTTTTCCTAAAGATAATAATAAAATAAATAATTTAGCCTATAAACGTCCTACTGTAGGGCACAGGCCTTTTCTCTTCGTTTGATAGATATTTTGTCCTACATAGCCTAGAACATGTTTCCGAGATTTTATGATAAGTGATAGACAGAAACAAAAAAGCTTTCGCGTGTAACTTTGTTAGAAAATGCGAATAAATTGCTAGTTATCTAATTCTTTTTTACACGCCTAACTAAATGTTTGCTTTTCCATAACACAATCACTTGTCCTGGTCCCAAACTAGGATACCCTGCGCTATGGTAACCAGGCAAGGATATCACAAATATGGAAATACACCCAGACTGAGGCCGTGTGTACAAATGTACGTCGGCGCCCAGTGGGATTCGAACCCGCGACCTCCGGCATGGTAATCAGAGGTAATACCGCTCGACCAACGAGGCAGACAGATAAAGCAGAAAGATACCGATTTTCATCTTGAGACGATATTTGTAAGATGACATGTTGCAAGCGACGCTCGTCCAATATTCGCTCCAATCCGAAACCAAATTGGCCTATCAAGATATCAAGCACATGCCCGTATTGCCCGTTCAAATCGTAGAGGCTCGGAATAGCGTGTAATGTCAAGGGAACATCGTAGCTTTCTGAGCTACGGGGGGGCTGTACCTTGAACCTTTGTTCGACTACCATTTTGGGTTAAAATAGCGCAGCGCTGGTAGCGCGTAGGTCCGATCCCAGCATATGCCAACAACTTTATTATCTAGCCCCCTGTTCCTCGTACACAATTGTTTTTTTTTGTATGCTTTTTGGCCAACTGTCAGCTGATAGCAGTAAATTAACAGATTGCTCGTGTACGCTGTCCTCTCATTTGAGAGGTCGTGGATTCTAATCCCGGCTAGGGAATGCAATCTTGATCTTGCAAGATCAAGATTCCACCAAGATCTTGAGTGATTTTCCAAGATTCAATCTTGAAGGCCATCAATCTTGAATTTTGAAATCCCTTTCGCGATCTTGGCAAAATAGACCAAGATTGTAACAAGATTTCAAGATTTTCAGACTGATCGCGCGTGAAACGTCATACGTGTTCATACCTGCGCGGCAACGCGCGAACTGTCTCACCTGAGCCGTTGAAAAAAGAAATGAATCTTTACGAATACGGAGGAGAACGGGGGCAATATCTAAAATTCGCTTTTAACAGCCTTTTAACTTTCGTCCCAACTAGCGTGGAGGCAGAAAGGGCCTTTTCAGCCGCGGGCTATTTAGCCACTGATATACGGTGCCGATTGGGTGATGACACTAAGTGTATTATGCTTCTTGAGAAGCTATTTTCAAAATGTTTAATGTTTTTTGCTCTTAATTTCATTTATAGGTTATACTAATTATGATCTCATTGCATTGTTGGCAAGAAACAATCAACATTTTAATGATTAAAATAAAATAAATGCAATAATGTATTGCATTTATTATTATAGTCACTAAAATCTTGATTGTTTCTTGTTAATTTTTGAAATAAACGTTGATTATTGTGTTCATGGAAAGTTGTTTACTTTGAAAAGTATACTCAATTATATAAAATAATCCAAAAATACTGGTTACTCTCAATTTACAGAATTTGACTCAAAAATAACGCCTTTTTTAATTATTCTGCTCAATCTGGAATAATCCCGATAATCTTGATTCGAGACCAAGATCTTGACCCGAATCTTGACAAGATCTTGAACTGACCAATCTTGATTCCGAAAAGAGACTCCAAGATCTTGAATGGTCAATCTTGGCCCAAGATTGCATTCCCTAATCCCGGCATGTGCCAAATACTTTGTTTTCTAAGTTACACATTTTTTGATTTGAAGTAGCATACCACACGCTTACAGTGAATGAAAACATCGTGGAAAACCCGAGTGTCTAAGGTGTTTACCTTTGCGCTTGGAATCGCCAATCCGTGGCGGGCACGCGTGGTGATTAAGCCCATACTTTGGCTCTAAGGGTATGGCAGGTGCTTTGAAGTGGGACGTATATAAGAGAAAAAGAAAGAAAGACATTTATTATGCCAACAAGACACATCACAGAAACAAAATAAACAGATAAGTAACATAATATGCATATCAACAGAAAGAAAACTAAATACACAACAGACAAAACGAATAAATAAAACAGGACCATAGGTGTAGCCTGTGGTGTGTCTAAGTTGCCACAAAAGGCAGCTGACTCAGCGTTGCGCTGAGGAAGTGATCCCTCAGCGCTGCTTATGTAGCTTATGTTAGCGTATTAGAAACCGGCGATGATTAAATCTGGTGTTTTCCACAGCTAATATAACTTTGCTCGCCATGGTAAGAGGGTAGTTATCCTTATATTTCTAGGAAAATTATGTACCTATCTGATTCGATCGTCACAATTTTTGCCAATATTGAACAGACTTCAAAAAAGGAGGTTCCCACATAGTTTATATACATTTGTATGTATGTTCAGCGATAATTTCTAACCATTAATTCTTGATTTCTTGTTACAAAGAGTGGCTCAGAGGTCCCTTATAAATTTGGTCAAGATCAGTTGAGGGAATTTATGAGAAAATCATAAAACTCATCAATTTGCCAAGGCAACTCCTGACACTGCGGATCAGCGCCACCTAGTGTTGAAATTATATAACTTTAGGTAGTTTCTAACGCGTAATTTGAAGGCGTTTTTTCGACTTGTTTTTGCTAGTTTGTAAATACTTCATCCTATAAGTGCCTCGGTTTTTGTCGTCCATTTCGCTGGTTCACGGTTCAAATAACATTGTTCTTGGTTTCTTGCTAGGTGTTCTATTTACGCTTTACTGAACTTACTCAGTGCTATAAAATGAAAGAAAAGTGAAAAATAAAACTGTATATACGATAACCTTACTGACATTTGCTCTTATGTTCATAAATTCATCTGAACACGGTTCAACGCTAAACTCTCCTTATATAGAGCAGCAGATTGAGTGAACCAACAGCGGTGGTAGCCTAGTGGGTAGAACATTGGACTCGGAAGCGAGAGACCCAGGTTCGATTACCAGTGCGGGCATTTACCTTTGACTTGGTTTTCTAAGTTATGTACACTTGTGAAGTTATAGTAGCAATACCACTCGCTAACTGTGAAGGAAAACATCGTGAGGAAACCTGGATGCCTGAGCTATTCACATACCTCAGCGCTTGAAATCGCCGATCCGCGGTGAGCACGCTTGGTGATGAAGCCCATACTCTCTCCCTGAGAGAAGGCCTGTGCCCTACAGTGGGACGTATATAGGCTGCTTATGTTATGTAATGTGTGAATTTACACATTTTTTTTATTTTATTTTATCAATCGGGGGAGGTGCAGTAACCTGATAAGAACTGTTTGAGAAGCATTTTTTTTAAACTTAGATAGGTCGTTACCTGTGTAGTAAGACGCTTGCATAAAGAGACATAAAGAGACTGTGCCCGCCACGACGTTTGCTTGGGATTTCGATAAAATAAAAATAATTTTGTCGCTTTCAAACAGATTGTTAGGTAGTATCGATTCTAATAAAGTTTAGGGATATATAATGTGCTAATTTACTCATACTAAAATTGTTTAAAAAAATGTTTATTTCCTATTATGTACTTGGCTTAATGAACCTAAATATTTATATCGATTTGAATGCAAAATAGTATAAGAGGGCTGTAGAAATTCAAGTTATAAATCTTGTTTTAATATCTGATTCTGAAGCTCTGTTCACCATAGGCGTGACGTCGGAAAAAATTTAATCGTCATGGTTACGCCCCAATCTTACGTGTTTGTTTGCAAACTGTGTCATAGCAGGGGTAATCTTAGAACATGATGGCTAACACTTGTTTTTTAATTTATAAGTAGATAAATAGAGTAAATATATTTTTGACATTGGAAATGTCTTTTCATTCGCTAAAGTGTGGGAGCCTTCCCATTTCACAAAAAATTGCGATATTTTGGAAACGAAAAATTATGTCGAAAATTTGAGAGAAAATCCTCTGGAAAATTTAGTCAGCTACAATTTGAGCCTGAAAAAAAGATGATCGGGTTAAGGATTTGCTATGTAGCCTAACCTTATTGAAAAAAGGCAAAAAGTCAGAACGACATTTTTCACATAATATTTATGACTCTATTCATTTCCAATGTGCTCGACAGTCGTGTGAGGCACAAAATAAAAAATAATATGACACAAATTTATTAACCGTTTTCGCTTATGATTGGCTATAGTCTTGTCTAACACGTGACATTGGCGAAGTTGTGCTGTATAATCAGTGCAGTGAGTCCATAAAGCAGAATTGAATATTAACCATTTATAACGTATTTAATAATGAGTCCAGTAGCTTACTCAGTTACAGTTTCGACGGTGATATTGATCCTTGGTACCGTCGACAGCAAGGCGACCTTTACACGCGTGCACTTGAGATACGGGCGACTTTGCAATAAAAATGGAAATGTTGACCTGTCAAGTGTATCGCTACTAACTCCTTTGACGACGTGGTTATAAAATAAGGTCACCTATTGACAAAATTTCCACGTAACTATGAGTCACAAGTTCATTGTACGAAAATTTTTACAAAAGTCTTCAGCTGCCCAGTATTCTCATGCAAATTGTTCGAGAAATTCATTTGCCACTTTCCTACAAATAGCAGCTCAAAGTGACGTTAAATTCACCGTATAATCGAGTTTTTGTAGTGAAACTCTTTCAACTGAAACATTTGAGTGGAAACCTTCGGAATACTTAGAAAAGTAATTTCGTCTAATATACCTCAATCGCTCAAGACAAAATTATACAACCAGTGTGTATTACCAGTGATGACTTGTGGCACTGAAACGTGGTCTCTCACTATGGGGCTCATAAGAAAGCTCAAGGTCACGAAACGAGCTATGGAAAGGGCTATGCTCGGAATTTCTCTACGAGATCGAATCAGAAATGACGAGATCCGTAAACGAGCGAAAGTCGTCGACATAGCCCAGCGGATTAGTAGGTTGAAGCGGCAGTGGGCGGGGCACATAGCACGCAGAACTGATGGCCGATGGGGCCGAAAAGTTCTCGAATGGAGACCACATATCGGCAAGCGCAGCGTAGGACGACCAGCCACAAGATGGACAGATGACCTCATTCAAGTGGCAGGAAGGCGCTGGATGCAGGCCGCTTCCAACCGGTCTTGTTGGAAATCCATGGAGGAGGCCTATGTCCAGCAGTGGACTTCTTGTGGCTGAATGATGAATGATGATTTGAGTGAAACTATTGTGCGCCATAAAAGCCCGTTTTCCTTCTGTAATTGTCGGAAAGTTTCAAAATAGGATACTAGTAAAAAATACTGCCTCAAAAATTCGGATTAAAATAATAAATTCTCACGCAATAGCTTGCGTGGAGTATAGTTTTTTATGTGATAATCCAAGATTTGGGCTGTGTTTGAAAGAAGGAAGAATTTTAATTTGATCAATGGATTATTTTCTATGGAGTCCGTAGCCACCCTTGTAGTGTTATTGACTGTGTACCATTTATAAGAGGTATAGCATGGTATAACATGTTATACAATGCAATATCTCTCAATGCAATCATCTGGGCGCCACATGAGCCTAAATATGACTATATCTATATATACGGGCTGGAAAGTATTCAATATAATTTCTTAAGGTTTTTGTATCTATGAATGTATGCCATATATCCCGGATATCCCTTGCGGTACCGAACTGGTAAAATTGGTGGCTAAGAGAGAGCTGGTCTTAGCTACCATGGTATTTAAAATATTCAGGGGCCTGCTGTGCAATCCCGCGGTACTGGAGAACATAAAGTTGGTGGTTGCTCCCCTGGTGGGGGGCGGCTGCTCAGTGTGCCGCGAACCAGATGCAATCTGCTGGGGCCTGTTTCATAAAACTACAATTCATGGTTCACTATGACAATTCGATGTACATTGCAGATTTGATTAACCCACAGATTAACAAAACGACTTTGCTACGCAATGTACCTCGAAATGTCATAATAAACTACGAATCGTAAGCTTCAATTCATACATTCTAGATATCCGGACATTTCACTGCATGTATCAACTACTTTGATTCCTTATTTACGTACATTTGAGAATTTGTGTTTGCGATAAAACTCGCTAACTGTAACCAGTATCCCGAAGTATTCATATACCTCAGCGCTTGCTACGTACAAGATCCCAACTATGAGGCAAAGTGAGCGAATCTCAGGTCTGAATAAGTTCCAATTACTCTGGCTGGATGGCCACTCAAAGGCGGTCCGTCTACATACTCTACTAGGCAAATACAAAGCTAGTCTACAGCAAACATTTGGCTGAGGACTCGAGAGTCAAGTGTTATGCCGGCTCGCAAACAGAGGTGTCTGAAGATGCGGGCAAGAGGCAAACAGAAGCGACGATGATGTTTGGTCGATTAATTTAAAGGCCGGTTTACGCTTGCCATTTGACGCATCTTGTTGGGATTACAGTACGATTAGTTTGTTAACAATAATAGGGACACGGCTTCAGGAGAAAACATAAAGTAGTCCTGCTATAGTAAAGTGAATTAATGATGCATTAATTCAGTAAATATTATTTCAAGCTTTTTGTTTGTGCTGAGATTTCGTCAGCATCCCGTGCGTCGAAGATTTTTCCACCTTAACGTTGCATCGTTTAGAGCTATCAGACTTAAAATTTTTGCAGCGACAATCCATAGCAAGACAGGATTATTTTAAACTCTCACTTTACAACTATCTTACCCAAACTCTCAAGAACAAACTCCGAAACCCCAAGGTACGCCTCCTCTTTCTGTCCTCGATCAACCTCTTCCAGCCGCTGCCAGCAGCTGCCGCAGATCGTTGGTTCAGCGAGCTGGTGGGGCCTTACGCTGCCTTTTCATGGTCTCCACTCTAGAACCTTTGCACCTCATTGACCATCGGTTCTGCAGCTTATGTGACCAATCTAAAGATACTTCAATTTGCTAATACCTTATCTTTCACTCCTTGGCGATTGAATTTGGATCTCTTATCATATCTTAAACTACGAAGTAATCCAAACTCTGTGCTCTTCAACAGCGACAATGAAGTACGCAGCGTCGTTCGCAGAACGATGGGCGCGCGACAACCTCGCAAGGGACGCAACAGCTGACGAACTCGTCACTCTCGCCATATTCCCCGCCACGTGCGAGGGAGATGTCAATGAAGCTGCGAGACGGGCTCGAAGATACTACACGGCCAGAGGACCCGGGGGATTGACCGAGCTGTGGCACAGTCGACACCCCGACGACGAGGATATTCTCTCCAGTTGTCAGGATGCGTGAGTTGACGGAAAGCTTTAGCTTCTGCTGCTGTATCGATCTATCTATCTATCTATCTATACAGCCCATGAAAGACGCCCACTGCTGTCCATAGGCCCTCACGCCAACCTCATCGATCCCCTGCCAATCTCGACCATTGTCCATGGTCTCATTTTTATAAGGTTATAAAAATGTTTAATTGCACATACACAAAACCAATTTTATAAAATTCTTAACTTATATTAAGAAATATTCCACTAATATACCTTCGAAATGCATAATTTTCTGTTTCCTATTCCTTTAAAATTTCTTTTACTTCCTCTTTATCGAGACTTTATCTTCTTCCTTCTATGTACTTTTTTGTCTTCTTCTCCTCCTCTCATTCTTCTTTTTTTCTTGTGTCTCCTCCCATCGATGATTGGTGATCATCTTCACGCATGTACTTTTACCTATTTGATGGTTTATACAGTTTTGTCGCATCTCCTACCAAAAGCCTACACACTTGAAGAGACTGACATTGGAGCGCCACTTGATCTTATTTGATGAATCAGAAGTCACCATTCTGAATATTCTTTTGAATCACAAACCTGCAAAATTGTAAACAGGGTGTAAATACATTCCCACACACATACGAAAATGGAGTGTTCAGTGAGTGCATTAGTATAAACGATTTTACTATGGGGAAGACATCGAAATTCCATTCACTGGCGACATTTTGATACCGCGGTGAACGAGATTCGAATTACCTACAATAGGCCTTATCAAACTGTGCGTCGCGACTCACCGGGGCGTCGCGGCATTAGCTCCCCTGGCGTTGCCAAGCGATCCAGAGATTGTCTGTTTGTGATGACGACGGTTCGCGCTCAAAAAACTTTGTGAAGAATTGCTTGATTTTTTTATAACCTGTTACTGGATAGAACTACACACTAGTAGGTACTTTTTGGCCAGATAGGGAGGGGGGCATTAGAAATGGGAAACTCTCAAAGGCGTCAGAGTCAAAATAAGTTTGGGAAGCCCTGACTTACAAGTTTTAGTGGTAAGTTTAGTATGGAACAGCTAATATTTTCTCACTATTTCGGAGTTTTCCCAATAATAAAAGATGTACTGGTAAAACTTGTTCATGTTGACAAGTAAAACTCAAACGGCCTTATACAAAAACACGATTCCTCTAAAGCACTTCTAAGAGGCAGTTTATTTAATCTGTGGTTACGACTTTAATCGGCGTTTATGTGATAAAATGGGGCCAATCCGCGGTGGGCACGCATGGTGATTAAGCCCATACTCTCTCCCTGAGAGAAGGCCTGTGCCCTGCAGTGGGACGTATATAGGCTGCTTATGCTATGCTTATACTAAGGGGAATTAGTTGCAACCTGTATAATCACTATGTAACCTTTATACGTCCCGCTGTAGAGTACAGGCCTTCTCTCAGAGAGAGAGAGAGAGAGAGAGAGAGAGAGAGAGAGAGAGAGAGAGAGAGAGAATAGGCTTAATTACCACGCATGCTCACCGCAGCTTGGCAATTTCAAGCGCTGAAGTATGTGAACACCTCAAGACACTCGGCCCATACCAGCATTTAAGTATTTTTACCGGGCAATTCATTTGCTTGGATGGTTCGGCAATAACGTTTACCAAAGTTTGCAATCAAATCCACTCATTTCAACCAAATAAAATGTTCCGGATATTTTTTGCGAGTTCATTGTTGACTTTAGCTGTAGACAAACCTTTTCGCGGAGAATGGAATGAATCGATGCGAACAAGATAAAGTTTGAAGCCCACACGCGTGTCTCGAATTATATATACCCGAGGAACTTTTAATGTTTCCGCCAAAAGGTTGTTTTATACGCCATACGAACAAATCTTAGTTATAAACAAAAGCAATAGAATTCTAGGTAAGTAACCTACTTATATCTGTATTCTGTGACGATATTGTTATTAACTTAATTCCGGAATTACTTTAATTTTTGTTTGAGGTGTCCAACCAGGGGAACAAGTCTTTTAAATGCATAGTTATTCAATAGAGTCATATTAGTACGGTAACGGTTGTTTCATTATACACTCTTGGTGTCAATGAAACAATTCCAATGGTATAACGCGTGCAACTGAACCCGGCGCCGCGCGATTCGATGTTCTCCGCGAGAGATGCCTATTTAATTTTCGCGGGTTATACTATCGAAATGACATTGTACTGTTATTGCTTAGTAGACTACGAGATAGAAGCTATTGTCGTGCTCATACTCGTATCATTCTATGACTCTAGGGCCAGGTCTGAAATAAAATCTTCTGATAAATGGTTGTTCAGGCCAAAAATTCAGACCACAGCAGGACTTGAATCTACTTACGCCTCCAGCATAGCGTGTGGATCCAATATATATAATCGTGTCTTCAGGGACGCCCTGACTAACTCATCCATTCACTCCGACGACTAAGTATGTTAACATAACAATGTATAAAGTATTTCTGATCGTAAATCAATTGACAGATATACTTGGTATAGAACTGCTGTCTTTGTTGTGGTACCGTCTTTTATCAATTGACGTAACAATTATACACCAAATTAAAGCAACATAGATTGATTGCGCGTAGCGTACCCTACATGTACATCATGAATACGCAATCAATTACAAAAGAGAACAGACACTCCAATGATTGCTTGCAATGTATAGTCACGCTCTCTCTGATGTGGTTACACAAATCAATCTTTATACTTCCTTGCTCATCGGAATAACAATAATATCACCGAATAAATAGATCTCAAAATATCCTAATACATCTTAGTAAATAGATCCTGCACTCAGGAGGACCTAGTGATTGCAAGTGATAACGCAGTCAACGTCGCAAAGTTCCGGGCCGCGACTGTTTTATCAAGACTTTAATATAATTTTATTTGCCATCGACACGTTAAGAAGAAGAATAGATATTTTATTCAAAACTTTACAAAGTTCAATGAGTAGCCCCTGTGGGAATTGAACTCATGACCTCTATGTTAAAAAAAAGGCGATAGAGCAACAAAGGCCCGACCTAAATAAAATAAAAAATTCTGTGAGCCGCCACTGGCTTATCATAGGATACTAGATAGGTATCCCGTTAATGCGTTCCCGTCGGATAATATTATATTGTTACCGTAACCTTGTTTCAAGCCAAACTCTAAGATATTTATTTATTGCGTTGCTATGGTAACAAGAATCGTATAAATGGATTCAGTGGCGGTACTAAGTTCGCCGGAACAGCTAGTAAAGAATAAAAAGAGTATAAAGAATATTCTTATCTGATCTTTTAGATATACGCATACTTGAGCAATGACTCGATCCTTTAACTTCGTTTATCAAGCGGTCCAACTGTATCAGGTCACGTTTTCCCAAAATTTTGGAATTTGGGGGGCACAATTTCTAACTATTTCCATATGCTAAACCCCCCAGAAGGTTTGATAGCACGATGCCCACTATAGCACATTGTCACTTTTATTATTTTTAATGCAATCAGTAGCACAATGCCAACTACATATTACAATCTTCATAAGTGAGTGAGATCGCACAAAGCCTATTGGTATAAAAGATTTGTTTTGTCGCACGATACTCACTTTTATAGTGTGCAATACTTTAAATGCGTGGATTGCCACCGATTTGTACAGTCAAGAACAAAAAAACGAAAACTTTTTATAATTATTAAAGTGGGCATGGTGCGATCTAATGTATGATGATTTACAAAGGTTGTCATTGTGCTACCGATTGAATTGAAATTATATAAAAGTAACAAAGTACGATAGTGGGCATCGTGCTATCAAACCCCCCAGAATGGGGATGGCAACACGAAACTATTTACAGATGGCGCCACTGAGATTTGCCCAAACAATGTTTGTTTTGTTTTATAAGTGTTGAGTAAAATTTACACGAAAACATATATTACTTGGTCCGAATTTTTTTTAAGTTCTGATATTTCGATAAACGTTCTTATATTGCTATTTCTTACCTAACACGTGACATTGGAGTGCAGTGAGTCCATAAAGCAGAATTGAATTGAATTTATAAGTGTTGCTTATTTTCGGATTTTCATGGATATTCAACATAAAAACGTCGTGAAATGCTTTTAAGTAAAGAAGGGAAAGCCATAGTTTAAACCAAAACTGGAAAAGCAATAATTATATCCGCAAAAGGAAGATAGACTGTAATAAAAAGGTTACCTCGAAAATATTTTTTAACATTTTTGCAGAAATAATCACATATCTATACTTAAATACGTTTTTACTGGCTGATTTTAACTTTACAGTGTAAAATGTTAAATTTATACTTAACATCACTTTAAAGTTCCCTCAGAAACATCGAAAATCGTTGTAAAATTATTCACACCATGTACCATATCAACTTACTCATAAAATCATACTATTTCTGCATCAACTCTCTCAATTTTATTCAAATTTGGAGATGAAGCATAACATGATGCTCCGGGTCTACTACTCGAAGGTTCCTATCACCAACATTACCAATTTGTCTTATCAGAAGTATTGATGTCTATTCAGATCGGCCCAGTTCAATGCTTTGGGTAATTTGGTGCTGCTTGAGATATGGGCTTAGGCTCAAAGAATAAATGCGTGGAATAAACCTATGTATAATTACTTGTTTTTTTTATTGAGTAAATGTTTACACCTACCCAGGAACATTGTTTTACTTCACAATTACAATCGCAGTAATAATAGCTGACTTTACATGTGCTAAATGGGTTGAACCTTTGTATCAAGGCATGCATTTCTTGTTTTTAGTTAGTTTTAGGTTTAACAGTCTAAAACTGCCTCCATTTTTAACTAGTGTGAAAGATATTGACAGAATAATAAAACTTAAGTTTTCACTATGATTCTGAAAGTATTAATTTTTGTTATTTATATATACATGCACAGAAATATTTTTTTGGTATTTATTTACAAAAATTATAACCTATACATGTCGTGTTAATTGATTTACTTCCTCCTAATGATTTTTGAGCCACCGTGTTGCTATTGCAAACTGAGCAGTAAAGGCGAAGGTACTGATTTTTCTGAAACAAGCCACTGCACACATCACTGGCGTTTTTAAAATTACAAATATTGTGCTTTTCCCATACAAATTGTGACAAAAACGGGACATCCTCCATTTCTATTTTTTGACAGTTGCCACCCCCATTGGTTTTGACACTGTCGCGTATTTTCAATCTTATTTTCATAAGCAGCCTATATACGTCCCACTGTAGGACACAGACCTTCTCTCAGGGAGAGTATGGGCTTAATCACCACGCGTACCCACTGCGGATTGGTGATTTTATTTTATCTTATTTTATGTCACTCTAATTTCAGCTATATAGTGCCACTACGCGCTCGCACAGTCGGCGGCAGAAGGATGACCATCGTCCGGATGCCGGCACCCACAGCGCTAGACCGCCCCCTCTCTGCCAAGGCACTTCTGGCTCGGTGGCTCATGATCTTGGACATAAGGTAAGGAGACATAATAGTGAAAACACCGCTAAGAGTTAGGACAATAGCGTTACGGAACTCAAAACGCTGAACCCAGGTACTCGTAGCTAAATCAGAATCTGAACTAATACTTATAATTTTATGAACTAGGAGAGAGAAATGGTACCCGTTACACTAGACTTGACAAATGAGATGGGTCTCCCCGCCAAGACAATGCTGGCTCAGAGACTCATAATTTTTTTATATGTATATCTGAACAGATTTTCCTGTCAAAAAACTGCTAACCAACGTGATGGCAAAAAAATACTGAAAATGATTCTATGAGCCGATAGAAGGCATTTAGAGGCAGGTTTTAATAGTACTAAGCTAGAACTAATGACACCAGACCTACATAATGAGCGTGATAGGAAAAACTAGGAGCAAGGCTAAAAACTGGGAGACGGTTGAAAAATGTAATAAGTTGCATCAAGGAAACACTATCCTAAATAAAATAAAATAAAGTAAAGTAAAAAATTGTTTATTGTACTAAGAGTATAAGCAGTAGGGTGTACATTAGGTGTTGAATAGTCTGTGCATAACTTGGAGTTTAAATAAGGTACATTGTTTCCAGGGGTCCTTAAACTAGGCTAGGCCTGTATCTTAAGGAACCAGTTACGAGAGTATACAGAGAAATTGCAATTTGTAAACCCATATTTGAAGTTGCTTAAAACTAGGAAATAAAAAAAAAGATAGAAATTAAATCGAGTTCTAATTAGAGTGACTTGTGTAACTAAAACAGTTCATTGCTGCGTTATTAGATTTTCGGTGCTCTGGTAGTCCAGTTCAAGTAAGAAGTGGGTAATCTCATACTTGGCTCTTGTTACAGTGTTAAGTTTTATATCGCAGTGTTTAACTACTCTATTATAAATGCGTGAGCCTATGTATTTGCCTAACCTCTGAGCAAATGTGGTTTTTATTTTAGGGACAGGTATTCCGTAGACGCGCTTTTGTAATAGGCGATTGTAGTCACTTGAGTGGAGTATTTCTTTGTGAGTTAAATAAAGGTTAACAGGTTTTAAGGTGGAGCACGTAGTTCGGTTTTTGCAGAGAGCACCAGCCAAACCACATTGCTGGTGTTTACAAGAAGTTTTTCGTAGTTAAGGTTAGGTAGTGTGGCGTACCTTGAGGTAGCCTGTGCTCAGCAATGAATTGAATAAATGTAGGCAAATTTATTACATGAACTAAGAAATAAATCTAAGAGCTGGTAGACGTTAGGCAAGGTATACCTAGCTGTCAGTAAGTATAAATTATGAAACTTAATCTACAAAAGTTTGGCATTTGCATCTACGTAATGAGATGATTTATGCAGCGTCTAGTAGCGCGTTCACTCACACACAATAGATCGGTGAAGGGACCACTCGAACGCTGCAGTGCCTAGGACATTTTTTTAAACGGAGTAAGCTTGCCCAACATCTATACCATCCTGATAGCTTAGTCGGTCTAGCCCACAGGAAAGACAAGTCAATACATGCGGAGCTAACCAAGCCGCGGGTTTCCTCATGATATTTATAAGGCTGTCTATAAGTTTCTGTATAAAAGACTATGTTTAGCCAGGAATTAAGATAAAGCCCTCATTCAACGGCAATGCATTTTACATGCGCCACAAAGTTAAATGAGCTCCAATGCATTTTGTTAGAAAAGATAATGATCTCGTCAACCCGCATCGCCTATATACCTCTTGATTTGCATTTTCCATTTAGTATGGGGGCTCTAAAACAAGAACGCAAGTTTTTTTAAATACAATAATAATTCCACAACCCAGTAGGGACATTCAGAGCCACCAGCATATATACGAACAAGAAAGATTTTTCTGTCTGATTCAGATTGTTTATGTAAAGTCGATTGGGTATTGATTCCATAACTATGGGTTCGAGTATTACCATCTATTCCTATAAACGTTGGTTCTATAGATGGTTATCATCTTTTTGACACCCACTGCAGGGCATAGGCCTCCTTCGTGGTTTTCATAACCATGAGGGGTTTTGCCGTAACGGATCGCCGTTAGCGATCGCAGTATGCCGTTGGAATCTCAAGAAGATGCTGCTGCCAGTCTCCTGGTAATTAATTTCCTTAGACGCCTCCTACGACATCCACGGAAGGAAATGGGGTGACGCTATTCTTAATCCGGCGCCACCCGGAACTGAGAATTATATCGACCTAATATGCGCGTAAGGAACTACCTACGACATACTTCGACTAATTATAAAAGGTATCCGAAACAAGCGTGCGTGAATGCATCTACTAATGAATGTTTATGAATTGAAAGAGGTTTTTCAGGACCGTGACAAACCCTACCACGTGGCAAAATCTTCCCCTTATAGATACACGCGTGATTATATGTTGTGTTATGTTCCAGATTAAGAGACGACCCGACGCCAGGCGAGGAGGTGGTGTTTATTGACGTGTGTGACCTGCAGCCTTCGCACCTCAAGAATCACTTCCGAGGGACCTTCTGGAGGGATTTCGTTTGGCTTATGAAGGTGAACATTATAAACCTACGCCGTCCTATTTATAAAAACACGATTTCTCTAAAACACACATCAGAGGGAGTTTAGATAAGCTGTGGTTACGTTTTCCCTTTACCACAGACTATTTAAAATACCTTTGAGGAGTGTTTTTATCAAAAACCTTAAGAAGACCGTTGTTGTGCTGCGAGGGCTGTAAAATTGTTTGTAGACATAGCAAGGTAGTAGTAGAGTTTGTTTGCAAGTTTGTACACAAAATATTTCTTTTAGAGAAAAGGAATATAAACTTTTTTTGTAGCTCTGCTGCTAATTATATCGGTATAGTTACTACACGGATGACACGTAGAACAATTTTTAGGATCCACGACAAAGGACCTTGGATCACGAACGTGGGACTTGATAGATAGCATGTATGCTGAAAAGCGGCCGTTTTTTGGCGTTTTTTTTGCCTTAGGTTCACGGCCATGGGTCCTGAAAATCTATATTAACATGATTGACATATCGCACGGATACTTTTTGTAAATTCGATCTGTAAAAAATGATATGATTTTTTTTTTCGTCGGTCGCGTTAGTGGTACACCCTGGGGTCAACTAAAGGTCACAAATGAAAATACTCATATCTTCTTTTATAGAGCGTTTCTGCAAAAAGTGTCTTTCAGTTCTCTCAATCGTGAAATTGGTGATCTTTAGGACCTACGACCGAGAACCTAGGGTCAAGAACCTGGGCCTAGATTCTGTTAATGCATTGTAATAACATGACAACTGCATGAACATGGCGGTTTTCATTTCATGGCTGCTTTAAGTCTACGCGGGCACACCCATCAAACCTTCTAGGCATCAGTGGTACGAAAAAACACGTCACGTGACCCGACAGTGTACCTGTCATTATACTACAATGCACTAACAGAATCGAGGCCCTGGTTATTTCCGCCTCTACCTATTTCTAGGTTTTCGGTCTTAGGTTCTCATGTTTGAGAGATTCGAATGAGCCTGACCAGTGCTAATCTGTGGCTCAGACAGCTGACAGCTGTGCCTATACCGTGTGAATGTCAAGTGAGCAAGTAGCGCAACCTAATTCGTTGTGGAAACGGCTTCTACTAATAATAACTTCCACGCGACATAATCACTTGTCTTGCCAAAATACAATACCCTGTGACATGGTAACCAGGCAACGACATCAGAAACATGGAGAAACAACCCAGACTGAGGCCAATTGTACAAATCAATGAACGCGGCTTCCAGTGGGAATCGCACCCACGACCTGTGATGGTAGTGAAGCGTTCAAAGGTGTTCTCTAAGTGTGTACCTAATAATTATCGACAGCAGGTCAACCTTTACATTTTTGTTATAAAGTTATCCTTAACGTAACTAATTACGGGGTGACCTTGAATTCGTTCACCGTATTTTAAGGGGACACTAACCATGATTTAGAAACATAATAATATGGTAGTTTCGAAAAAAATAACACGTCACAAAAAATGTTTTTACCTAGAATTACTTTATTTAAGCATAAACAAATAATATCAGAAAGAAAAGTAATAAAAATACAAAATGTTTTGAGCGTCTTGTGTTTTGCGCCGGCCAACCCGATTGTTTTTTTTTTCTTTTTAATTGTTTACGCATGGAGGACATCAGACTCTTAAGCATTTACCATATTAAAATAAATTTCAAAGTTTCGGTACTTCCTACCACTTCAAATTTGGATTCACTGTTTGCAGACAAAGGTCGGAAATCACGAATATTTACAAATATGTTGTACCTACCATTACTGAAAAATCATTAATAATACTGTTTTGGGCCGCACAAGACCGGGAAGCTTGGAAAACCATGGGGGAGGCCTATGTCCTGCAGTGGGCGTCAAACGGCTTATGATGATGATGATGAATACTGTTTTTGAACATTCCCTCAAAATACGGCGAACGAATTCAAAGTCACCCTGTAGAGTGCACGTAGGTATATAAAGGTTCATGTGGAATGCAATAAAATATTGAGTATTGAGTACCTACATTCTCTGAGCTAAGCCACACGACATTTCAATTCCAGAACGCCTACCCTCTTCGCTTCTCCGAGGTGCACGTGATCAACACGCAGCGGCTGAAGACCATGTCTTTGCTCCTCCTACACATTGGCCTATACCCTTGGCGGCGCAAGGTACAGAGCAAAAAAATAACTTCCACACAACGCAATGACTTGTCTTCCCAAACTAGGATACCCTATTATTTTGTGCACATATAATCATTCTATTGCTTCTCCTATACCCTAAGGTTTTTAAGGGCATTTATGTACATTATACAAATTAGGGCATTACATTACAGTACATTAGGGCGGCTTGACAACTTCTGGCAGTAGACGAGCCACTAGTCTACAAGTCTTCACCAATCCGGACTTGGCCCCCGTGGTGAAGTATGGCCTATACCTTCCTCAGGGAAGAGACCCGTGCCCCTCGGTGGGGACATAATGGGTTGATGATGATGATGATACAAATCAAGTTCGGTGGCCTCCAGGGCCGAGTTTCATAAAACTATAATTCGTAGTCAATTATGACACTTCCATATATATTGCGCAGCAGAGTCTTCATCATCAACCCATTATGTCCCCACCGAGGGGCACGGATCTCTTCCCTGAGGAAGGTATAGGCCATACTCCACCACGGGGGCCAAGAGGCTTGTAGACTAGTGGCTCGTCTACTGTCAGAAGTTGTCAAGCCGCCCTAAGGCCTCTGACTTGGCTTAACGACTGCCATCTATCGACGGCAGCCGGCACCAACAGCTTAACGTGCCTTGCGAAGCACGGAACCGCTTGGAAAAATGCCACTAGCGTTAGGCATAGACGGCGACCCATCCATGCACTGAACGCGCCCTGTGTAGCTTAACCTTCGTGATCGTTTAAGATCACTCAGGCAGCCGGGGCTACGAGCGATTCCAGAGTCTTCAGAGCAGAGTTTTCCTACTTGTTAATTTGAGGGTTATTCGACTTTGCAGTACAACGAATTGTCATCGTAAACCGTGGATTGTACCTAGTTCTATGAAACAGACCCCAGTAGGAATTGAACCTACGGCCCTGTTTTGATAAAAAAAAACTGTTTGTTTCAGAAATTAGAGAGTACATCATTAGTCTAGCTCTAGAAGCTGAATCTTAAATATAATATTATAGTCCTTCCTTCAAGCGTATTAACCGCTAGACCAACGAGAGAGTTAGTAAAAATATTACAATCAGAATCGTTTGTACGATGATTACTACGCTAGGTTAAGCCTGTGTTCTGGCGTTCTTTGACTTTACATTAGGGAATGACGCATTTTTATGATATACTTTAGGCTATTCAGTATTCAGAGTGAGTTCGCTTCAGAGTAATAATAATAATAATAACTTCCTCACAATAAAATCACTTGACCTGGTCCCAAACTAGGATACCCTGTGCTATGGTAACCAGGCAAGGACGTCACAAACATGAAAATACACCCAGACTGAGGCCATGTGCACAAACGCACGGTGGCCTTCAGTGGGAATTGAACCCCCGACCTCGGTTTTGGTAGGTAAGCGCCTTAACTGAAAGACCAACAAGGCAGTCAGTGTTTTAGAAAGATTCAGTGAATCTTAAGTGCGTCATTCTATTTATTAATATTAACGTTATCTACGGTAACGTATTATAACATAAATGCAGGATGTGGTTGGTACGTGTCGGATTTAGAAACCAAGCCCTCTCAAATATGAGGCCAGCGTTTTAATTTTGCACTACCGCCGCTTGATTGTATATGGTTTTTTTTTTTTGTTATCAAAGGTAGTCCAAATCCACGCTTCTGGGGACAACATCAATCACATCATGGGAGTGGACTTCTTCCCGGAGGATGGACTACCTTACGAGTATGGAGGAAAGGCAGGCGCGATGAAGGATCTCAATGGTGAGTGGGTTTCGTGATGTACCAATCTTTTACCTAACTGCGGCGTAGCGGCAATGTGTTTGGTTCGTACATACAGGGTGTCCCATAGCTGTGCCACATGGAGGGAAAGTACCTTGAATATTGAAAATGAAACATTTTACTAAAAGAAGCCATTATTTTAATTTGAGAAACAATTTAAACTGTATTTATATATTTTAAAATAATAACATGGTTGAACCGGGAATGGAACACGCTACACGAGAAAAAAAATGCTCTGGGGCTTTATCATACCGATCGAAAGGCTTAATCATGAGAATTATTTTTTTCTAAATAACGTCGTGTCAGAAATAAAAGGAAGACCATGAATTTGGCCCTCCATGTGGCATAGCCGTGGGACGCCCTGTATACTACTCAAAATGGTTAGGAGAATAATATTTCAAAGTAGAATAAAAAAAGTTCTTTAAGGGGGTCCAGGGAGTAGCGCCACCAAGGAAAAAATCATAAATTTTTTACAGATAAAATAAGCAAAAAGTGTCCGTACAATCTCTCAATAAAGTTTACAGTGATTTTTAGGACCCACGACAAATAACCTAGGACCACGAACCTGGGACTAGATAGCATTTACGCCAAAAACGCCTTTTTCTGGCGTTAATCCTATCTACTTCCAGGATTTTTGCCTTAGGTTCAGGGCCATGGGTCCTAAAAATCGCTATTGACGTGATAGAGAGATTGTACTGACACTTTCTGCAAGTTTGATCTGTAAAAAAGATGTGATATTATTTTTTTCCCCCGGTGTGGCGCAAGTGTTACTCCCTGGGCCCCCTTAAGCACTACTGACAAAACCGCTGATGTTCTTTTCTTATTAATTTTCATAGAGAATGTCACTTTATTATTTAGCGGCCAGTTTTATAATTAAAAACCTAAGTAAAAAGTTTCTCTCTACTTTGAAATGTTACTAATTGTTTTGAGCAGTATATGTACGCATTTTCGAGTCTACGTTCCCCCATAGCTCAATTTCTTGTTGTAATAGCAACTATCCGATGTGGACAAATTCTAACAAAGTTAAGTCTTGTCTTGACACGTAATGGACAAAAAAAACTCAGCACACACTTTTTTGTAAAGACTTTGTATAAACTAAGTGAAGATTTTAACAACATCATTTTAAGCGTCATAATCCCAGGGATTTCAGTATAATAATCCTGTTCAGAGGCAAAATAAATTCAAAACAAATGAACGTGCATGCTGAATAAGTCGCGGATTTCCCCACAATAATTTTATTGTAAAATGAGAAAATGTACAGTCAGTCCTGAAACATCGCAGCTATGATTAGCAATAATTTCTTAGCTAAAAACATCACCGCAAGATGGCGCTTGCCAAGAGTAAGAAATATTTCATAAGACACTACACCGGCTATGCAAAACAATGTTCAGTGGGAAAATTTTAGCGTTATATTGCAAAAAACACGTGTCGTCAAAGTCAAAGTCAAGTTAAAAAATGTGTTAAGCACATTCTGTGCAAAAAGGCTTACTATAACATCAAGGATTATTTAGAAGACAAAGATGTTTGGCATTAAACAGTAGATTAATATTATTTAAAGGACGATTGTGACTAGTGTTCAACACATTCATGACTAATATTTTAAGTTGAAAACTCTGTTAATTAAGTTAAAACGTGTTTTGAAAAGAATAAATGTGGAGTTTCTTTGTTAGCTTCTTCTCCACATAATCCATTAATTGTGAAACTAACAACTTTGACGTTCATTAAGTAAACATTCTGTTTTTACAATGAATAAAAATATTTGAATTGAATTGAATTGTTGAAAAATTGTATTCAAAGTAACACAGAAACTGTGACTTATTGAACGTTACAAGAAAAACTAGGTGTTCGTTTCAAAATCTAGATCATTTGGAGAAAAAACGGACAAAAAGTCGTGGGACCGTGACAGACCAGCAGCCCGATGGTCGGACGATGTAGTTGAGTCGGCGAAAGGTCCGTGGATGCGGATGGCAACGGACCTTGAAAGATGACATTTGGGGGAAAAGGCCTATACCCAACAGTGGGCAGCGTTGGGCTGATAATTATGATGATGATGATTACAAAAAAAAAACTTTTGTAATCAACAGTTTATTTGCGAAGTAACATGCTAACACAAATATTACAAACGTCTCCTTTACTTCCAGACGAATGGACCAAGAAACTCCTCTCAAACTCCAAATGGCTCCAGACCGAGGAGCGGAAGTACTACTTAACGGAACTAAAACCGGAAACGCGTCAGAAGACACGTCACAGAAGTGCGGTCCGCAATCTTCGAGGACGTATAGCCTCCTACGATATGCGTACGCGTACTTATTCATGCAGGTCACTAAACGGGTGCGATGACCTGGACGACGGGCTCTACGGAGCCTACAGGACTTTGAAAGTGACTATGGATCGTGATTTCTATGTTTAGATTGTGCTGCTCTGGAGTTGGAGATGACTTTGTTTTACAAGATACGTGAATTTACAGTAGCAATAACATTCGCTAACAATGAAGTGACACCCGAGTGTCTGGGGTGTTCATAGCTTAGAGATTGAAACCACCATGGAGGGCACGTGTGGTAAAAAAGCCTATACTCTCTCTCCCTGATAGAAGACATGTTCCCTGCAGTGCGATGTGGATAGGCTACTGTGAAGCCTTGCCTAAAGAAGGGTATGAAATGGCATGATTATAATGTAAAAATGTCCGACGGTCCGACTAGGTTTCGCTCTGATCCTCAAAGTTTAATCATGGAGAGCAAGCAGACACGTAGCTTGCACGTCGCTTACTTCTGACTCCGATAAGGCGTAGAGACTAGAAAACACATCGTCGTCCAATGACTGCATATGTACCACACATACACACACACGCACACACACTGTTGACACTGTTTTATTAACAAAACAACGCATTTCCATGTTATACAAATTGTCCAGACTAAAGAGTCAGACCGAGACCAGGTGGACGCCGCAGCAAAGGAAACCAAGAGGCAAGCCCAGAGAACGTTAGATTGACTGCATTAATCTGTAGAATTCTAAAGGACCCGATCGGGCCACTATAGCAATGGTTTTTATAGTTCTTTTCAAGATCATAATCTAACAGGTGAAAATAGCTCACAAACTGTCATTGAACTACAATCATCATCATCAGCCATTTGACGCCCACTGCAGCACATAGGCCGTCCTTATGGTGCCACCCACGTCCAGCGACTCCCCACCACCGTAACCAGGTCGTCAGACCATCTAGAAATACAACGCTTTAACAGAATTTAGGCCCTGGTCGGATCCATCCGATTAGTATCGGATTAGAGTGAATCCGGATTTATGATTCCGGTTTGTAAGGTGTTATTTATAAAACACGATTCCTCTAAATCGCTCCTATACTCCTGAGACATTTAAATAATGTGTGGTTAAGTTTTTTCCTTTAACACATTTATTTATTTAACTGCTTCTGAGCAGTGTTGTAAGGAATCATGTTTTTATAAATAAGACCGGTAGATTGTTAGATTTATATTTGCTTACGAAAGTTTTAGCGCGTAACAAGCAGTGATATTTAAAAACATAGATGTCTAACTGGCGCTAAAAACTTACCCGTGGGATGGCGGGCGGGGCTTGTCAATTGTGTTACCAATCGGAGCGCGTTCAGTAATACCTGGCAAAATATCTATTCCCTGTCAGACTGCCATTTTGCAATGTAGGTACCTAGCTGTTTCGACGGTTTATACATCAAAGAAGTCATTGGTTGGACATTTTTGAATAAAACCAACCATCTGTTACGCTGTCACTTACTATCGCGCAATCAACGTTCACGTCACGCGGGGCGCCCAGAATGCACCAATCACAGAGTGATTTACTCCGCAACACATCTTGCGCTCACTTCATTGGTAAAGACTAATCGAAAGAACTGGGCCGTTTTTTAATGTGAATTTTGTAGGAAGAAATACTTCTGTGGTTCTTTTATTCGTCGGTAATAAGATCAAAAGAGCTAGAGCTTTACCGTAAAATATTACTATTGTTAGCTAGAATGTACCAGATTGGTCTGTTTCACATTGACGATAACCGTAACGATACGACAGCTAATAACGACACGGCAGCCTTGCGTCGCATGAAAAAAATATCGTGCAGTTACTTTGTCATCCAGTGTAAAACGATCCAGTATCTATAAAATAAACGGAAAAGTTTAGTCAGTACAGTTAACCAGCACATTAACCTTTACACCTAGCTGGGTGGAACGATAACACGAGTCCCGCGTTTTGAGGCGTTATAGTGATGGTTTTATTGACATTATGAGTGATTTTGCTGCTTAAATATAAAGTTTCTTGTGCTGTCGACTGTAACAGATGAAAGTTTGGTATAATTAAATACTTACTGTTACACTTTCTCTATTATGAACACTAATTGAAGTGTTTTGTCCCAGGCAGTTAAAAATACTGTAAACAAGCTATTATTTAGCTAGAGTCGGTGATGACTACAATGCTTTTGTACCTGTCTCTACCATTTTATACTTATTGTATGTCGTAAAAAGTGGAACTATTTACAATTTTACTATTTAAGTAAATATTATACTCACACAATGTGCATTTTGCAATAAAATTTATATTCTTTAATTTTATTACTTCTCTATTATAAAAGGTGTGAAAATACTGACGCCCGATACGAAAGCTGCGCATACTGGACACCAAACCAAACTACTTAGCAAGAAATTTTGATGGAAATATTTTTTTATTTTTTTGAGTTAGTCAAATAATAATAACGTCCTGTTGATTTTATTTGTGTTACGTGTCAGTTGTGTTACGTTTTTTAGGGTTCCGTTACCGAAGGGTGCCATGCAGGACCCTATTACTAGGACTTCACTGTCCGTCTGTTTTTCTGTCCGTCCGTCTGTCTGCCTGTCTGTCTGTCTGTCTCCTGGCTGTATCTCTTGAACCGTGATAGGTAAGGAGTTGACATTTTCACAGATGATGTATTTCTGTTTCCACTATAACAACACATACTAAAAACAGAATAAAATCAATATTTAAGGGGGGCTTCATACAACAAACGTTGTCTAAAGACAGCGCTCGCCATCTAGCGGTCATCTATGTAACCTTCACAGCGCCGATGTCACGCCGTTAGGTAAGGTTAATGGCGCTATTTCTTATTGCGATACGCACTTTTCCCTTCCTTCAGATAGTCTGCCCAGATTCTTCGCCATCAAAACTATTCAGCAATTTCGGGAACCTTTGGATACAAGTACTGACTATATCGCTAAACTGCAAAGATTAATTTCAATCTATTCTGAAAAGAGTTTTTACCCACGTTAACGTTATTATTCTTTTTAATTCACCAGCAATACTGTTTCAAGTTAACTCGCAATACACTGCTGTTACTTAATCTGCACATCAAATTTTTTTGTGCCGTAAACGCATGCTAGATGGTCATTAATCATACTCCGAAAACGCCTTGTGAAAAGCGTTAAAACTGCAGTACATTTTCTCACAGAATACCTAACAGCATTCTGAGTCTGCATCTCCAATTTAGCATCAGAGTCACGTAGCGGATAGTTTTAATGAGCCTGCGGCAGATTATCCGTCGTCGGCCCCGTTTAGATTCATTCCCTCGCGCAACTCGTGTAACTCGTTACAACACGAGGCTAATTGCCAGTGGGATGAAGGTAGCCGGGGCAGAAGGAATTATAATGATTCCAATCGTCTAACTGTCAAATTCCATACAAATTTGACAGTTAAACGATTGGAATCGCTCAGGATTTGGCGAGCGTAATATAGGGGCTGATCAGTCCATTAAGCGGGTGATCTGCCTCAAGCTCTCTTCCCTCCACTTAGTCCGTCATTATACTATTTTTAAGGCTATCTGTTCCTATATTACGCGCACAAAATCTTGAACGATTTCAACCTTCTAACTATCAAATTAGTGTGGAATTTGACAGTTAGGCGATTGGAATCGCTCAAGATTTTGTACGAATAATTAGGCCCCACGTCGTCGTGCAATGTGCCTAAAGCTGAATATGTCGCAGTCGATAAAACTGCATAAACATTCTGTTTAGGAAAAATAAAAACACATTCATGGCTTTTATTATTATAAAATTCTTTATTGTACCAGTAAAAATTGTACAATTGGCGGGTTTAATACTAAATAATATTTTATTCTAGCCAACCACACTGTAGAATTATATTTTAATGTAATTGCTACCCTTATTCGGGCGTCATGCAGATGGATATTACAAAAAATACAAAGTACAATGAAATTTAAATGTGTGGGAATGGCGCGCCTTGAAGAGGCCTATGTCTATCAGTGGATGAATATGGACTGATGCATTGGATCGAACTACCCTCGTTAATATGCGCACAGTTTCCGAAGTTTTATCAATTTGTTAAGTATCGTGTTTTCACGAATACACTTCACCCTTCCCTACTCACTTCAGTAGCAGCAGGTGCAATCTAAATCTGCTATTAGAAAGTGTATGTGGTCTGATAGCCATCATGCTGCTGTTGGGAGATATTTGTTACTTTACTGACATCGAGAGTGGACGGTGGAAAATGCTAAATGGAAGCTGGTGTTGATTAATGTCAGTTTACGCAATCTTCTTAAGGAGTCACCCGGAGCCAACTAGCGCTACCAGTGGAAAAATCATAACCTCCTTCATTGTACGTTTTTGCAACGAGCTAAAAAAATAAATATCGATCATTTTAACAGTAATTTTTAGAACCTACACGCTAAAACCACCCGAGGTTCAAAAACTACAAAAATAATGACGTCAACATACATAGCCACATTGCCATTGTATTTTTTACTTATGTGCAATAAACGTATTAAAAATAATAAAGATACTTCGCACTGTGAAAATATTGTTAGTATTTATTTTATAGAGCAAACTATTTATTTTAAAGATCATAAGTCATAGTGTGTAAACTCTATTTTGAAGTACAGGTACAGTCCACAGCAGCTCAACCTTTACATGTTTATTGCAAAGTTATCCGTAACGTAACAGTGTCTTTCAAGTATGATGAGAGTAGCTTTAAAAATCCTTTTTGACGTGCGCAGAATCTTCACATGCATGCTTGTTAGTAAGTACACTAGGTAAGTAAAAAAAAAAGTTAACACGACAGCAAACAACAATGAAAAATTAGTTATTTATCGTATCGAACCATAACGGCACAGATCCACGACCAAAATAAAATTTTAAATGAGTAAACCAATAAAAAGTTTGAAAGTATTTGAGAAAAAGTGTCTCTATTCTGCAACTTATCCGTAGAGTAACATGCAGCTGCGAATTGTGCTTTTCAGTCGGAATCTGTTTTTTGCTAAATTTGTTAAATTAATCCGAGCTAGGTACTCCAAACTGGGTAAGAGTCGAAAAATAATAAACACGGAAAACAACACGTTTTGTTCATTTTGCAACTGCTAGTCATCCATGTGTATTTGTCGTTAAAAGATGTATGGACATGTTTAAAAGATCCGTCTTTCCTCCTGCAATCATGTTTGGAATAGGAAAGCCTAACTGAATGACATGTTTTTTTTTAACTAAGAATTGAAAACGAAGTTGACCGAGCAAATAGTCAGTTGAACTTGTGAATTAATGCCATATTGACTAAGAAATCCATAGGAAGACTCCATTCCGTGGATGTCGTAGAAGGCGACTAAGGAAATCAACCACTAGACGGGCAGCAGCGTCTCCTTGAGATTCTAACCGCATACTGCGATTGCCAACCCGCCTGCCAAGCGTGGCGGTTATGGCAAAACCCCTCATGGTTATGAAAACCACGAAAGAGGCCTATGTCCTGCAGTGTGCGTCAAATGGCTGGTTGGCTGATGATGATGATGATCATAGCCAGCAATTTGGTTTTACTAAAGGGCGGAATACAACAGACGCCGGAGTTATGTTACTTAAACATATTTTCAGCGCGTGGGAGGATCGCAAGGATGCAGTAGGCATATTTTGTGATTTATCAAAAGCATTTGATTGTGTAGATTACGAAACGCTACTCCTAAAGTTAAAACACTACGGCATAAAGGGTGCAGGTTTAGATCTTTTAAGATCGTATTTAGAAGGAAGGGTCCAAAAAGCAGACGTAAATCGTATTAAATCCTCGGGTTCACTTGTAAAAATAGGAGTCCCGCAGGGATCTATTTTAGGGCCGCTCCTTTTCCTAGTCTATATAAATGATTTACCGTTTATGGTACAAAAAATGTCTGAGATAGTGTTATTTGCTGATGACACGTCACTTATTTTTAAAATAAGGAGACAAGAAAATAATCTTGACGATGCAAATAATGCTCTCTCGCAAGTACTAGATTGGTTCACAGCAAATAATCTGCTGTTAAATTCTAAAAAGACAAAATGTATAAAGTTTTCCTTACCTAACGTACGAGTAGTTGAGAACAACATAGTAATTGGACATGAAAAACTAGAATTTGTAGATGATACTGTATTTCTGGGCATCACAATCGATGCAAAACTACAATGGGGTCCACATATTGTAAAATTAGCACACAGACTTAGCTCTGCAGCATATGCAGTGAAAAGAATTAGGGAACTCACTGACGTTGCAACTGCTAGGCTTGTTTATTTTAGTTACTTCCATAGTATTATGTCCTACGGTATACTACTATGGGGCCGGGCAGCAGACATTGAGACTATCTTCATCTTGCAGAAGAGAGCCATCCGATTTATTTACAAGTTAGGTAGTAGGGATTCGCTAAGAGATTTCTTAAAAGAAACAAACATCTTAACAGTTGCATGTCAATACATTTATGAAAATATTATGTACGTTAGAAAAAATATCAAAGACTTCGAAAATGTTGGTGGCCACCATAATGTTAATACTAGAAATAAACATAAATTGTCATTTCCACTATTTAGACTTGCAAAAGTTAACACATCCTTTATGGGGCACTGTATAAGGTTCTACAACAAAATTCCTCAAGATATATTAGAGTTACCTCCAACGCGATTTAAAAAATGTGTTAAGCACATTTTGTGCAAAAAGGCTTACTATAACATCAAGGATTATTTAGAAGACAAAGATGTTTGGCATTAAACAGTAGATTAATATTATTTAAAGGACGATTGTGACTAGTGTTCAACACATTCATGACTAATATTTTAAGTTGAAAACTCTGTTAATTAAGTTAAAACGTGTTTTGAAAAGAATAAATGTGGAGTTTCTTTGTTAGCTTCTTCTCCACATAATCCATTAATTGTGAAACTAACAACTTTGACGTTCATTAAGTAAACATTCTGTTTTTACAATGAATAAAAATATTTGAATTGAATTGATGATGATGACTAAGAAAACTGAATGAACAAATGTGAGGAACAAACGAATCAACAAGTGACAATATCAATTATCCACTACAACAACGACTATCACATAAAATGCTATTTTTTTTTCACAAACATGCACGCCAACAACAATCCATTACACCACGTACCTACTCTTTGTTTACTTCCGAATAGTTCGGAATTGATTCCCGACAAAACAATACACATCTATAAAAAGGGTTAGTAAGCTCTTATGCATTGTTTTTTTTTTGTGATTGAACTGTGATTTTTAGAATCCACTAAATAGTACCTGAGATCAAGGACATATTTTAGCCCAAAGTTACATTATTGGTTACATTATTCTAAGCCCCTTTTTGCAAAAACGATCTGTAGGAGAAGATGTGATTTTAGGGTTTCCTAGTCCGACAAGGAACCCTTATAGTTTCGCCATGTTCGTCTGTCTGTCTGTTCGTCCGCCGCCTAACGCAAAGACCGGTGGTTCTAGAAAGCTGTAATTTGGTGTGTGTATACATATTTATCACGCCGATAAAGTTCAACAATAAAATGTTAGATTTTTTTTTTTTTGCTGTACCACTTCTAACATGAAAAGTGGGGATGATTTTTTTTGTCGTCTACCCTATCAAGAGTAGCGTTGGATTGGTCGTAGAAAAATATTGTGGGTGTAGGAAGACCATTTTTCGATTAGGGTTCCGTTTGCGAAATATTAAAATATTAAGCTTTAAACGCAAATTTTTGTCCGAGTAGGAGGTCCCCCCCCCTCTCCTGGCTAAACGGTTTATTGTAGAAACATAAAAAAAATCAGGGTTAAAGAGTAATAGGCAACCAACTTACAAAGGTAAAATTTCGTACAAAATCCATTGAAAATTACTTCGATGAAATTGTCAGTTCTGTAAAGCAGGAAAAAAACCCTCTTTCTACGGAACCCTACATTGCGCGTGGCCTGACACGCACTTGGCCGGTTTTTTTTTTCAGTGGTGGTGCTATTGATCCTTATGTAACCCCTTAATACAGTCCTAGGTGTTTAAGAGTTGTAAAGGAAAAGATCGTGACTAAAGCCGGGTTTTGACTGTCTTAGTACGCTCGGACCGTGTACGTACAGTTTTAGTTGATTATGACGACGCACTCGGTCCGAGCGCACTGACCGCCGTCATAATCAACTAAAACTAAAACTAAAACTGTACGCACACGGTCCGAGCGTACAAAGGCGGTCAAAACCCGGCTTAAGCCTGAGTTTCTAAGTTATACCTCACATACCTCTGAACTTGCAAACGGCACAGGCATTTGTATGTAGTCTTATACAGTTGGAGGTACATATGTGGAACTTGTAATCGCCAATTCCCTAGGAACATCAGAGATAAGCCCACACACGGTCGTACACACCAGAAAACAGCACCTTTATGTTGCAATTTTCTATGAAACATTAAAGATAACGATAATTATGTAAGCGTATGTCTATATTTATGTATAAGGTGTGTTTTTGGCAATAAATGTAGTTCACTTTCACTTTCATATTCACGGAGAGAAGGAGTCGATAGCAGTGGTGCGTCTGTGGTTGCATTTATTAAGTACTTTTCACACAGTATATTAGACTTGGGTTACTCGGGATCCAGATATGATATGACACACATACCAGCCAACCTCAACCGTGCCTACGTTACATCCAGTGGGGCATAACCTACTTCAATCAATCAGCCCGTATTCGCCCACTACTGGACATAGGTCTCTCCCAAGACACGTCAGTTTTTTCTACACTTGGCCATCTGCATCCGGCCGCTGTCAGTAATTCCTGCTCGCAGGTCCTGCGAGCTGGTGGACGTCTTTCATCCTACGTCCTTCGCACTCGTAGTTTGTTCAGCTGCTCTTTCAACTCGCCAAATCTGAGAAAATCGGTATGAGCCAGATATATTCGTACATTAGTAAACGAAGATATATGTGTGAGTTGGAGACTTGAAGAGAAAACAGAAGCCATAGATTTGGCGAGGCGGGAAGAGGGCAATAATAGAGTGGCGCCCGAGAACAGGGACGACGGCGTCAGCGAAAGGTCCATGGATGCGGGTGGCAAGGGACCGCAAGAGATGTCATTTGGGGGAAAAGGCCTGTCCAGCAGTGGGCAACGGTGGGCTAATGCTGATGATGATGATAACGAATGCATTTGTTGGCTTCTTAGTTAAATAGGTACAGAGTAGTCTTAAAAATATTAGGTGTATGTCATATACAAAAGGTGGGCGGTGGGCTGATGATGATTTGATTTGAAAGACATGATATCTGGGAGCACGGCAGTGCCCCCGCCATGTCGAGCAAAGAAGCGGCATGGCCGTGCCATCCTTTTCGCGAAGCAGTTCAGGCCATTTTCGACCTTTCGTATTACTTCGTTAAGGATAAAACTAGAAGCCTGATTTTTTATATAGATTGACTTGGCAATCGTACTAAAGGATCTAATTTAATCATATGTATTAATTGTGGAATACATTGTGTTTTCATGCGATGGTCAAATCAATCTATTTATTTAAAACATAAAAGATTTTTAATATTGATATGTTCACTATAAGATATTGTTAGGTTAGCTAATTCCGTAATAACTTAAGGCTTAAGTAGGGCCTGAATAAATTAACCGTCTTGGTATTACATGGATCTCACAACTTTTTACGGTAGAAGAACTGAGTTGCGAGACTTGTTTTTTTTACCTACAAGTTATGTTTTGATGGCATATTATTAACCCCTTCAAAGGCACGCTTTGCGCAAGTTTACATATTATTCATAAATAATAATAACTTACTTATTAATCCACACCCCAGGCCGATTTCAGTCTGGCAATAAATAAAACTGTTACATACATCAGGCACAAACAGTTGCGCCGGCGCTGTGGAAATGGCACTGCGCCCTGCCAATTGGTGCGCAACGCGTTGCGTGCGCGCGCGTTGCTCGTCTGATGGCCGCGCATGCGCGTTGTATGCTGCCATTGCTCCAAGTTTGGCTGGATTGCGAACAATGACTCGATTAAATTACAACATAAAACGCTGCCAACACAGTGGGCTACACAGACAAAGGATCGAGTAGTTTGGCTTGAAGGAAAAGAGATGCCCTAAGGGTCGATGGATAACACAGGTGTTACTGAAATAACGCAAAATGTTACTTCGGTATCAATAATGATAAAACTCCCAATACTATGAGAAAGGAATGTTGCGTTGGTTTGGACATGTGGAGATGGATGTGGATGGAAGGGCCCTTAAGGGACGACCCAGACGGACATACTTCGACCAAATAGAGGATGTATTAAGAAAGGGCAAGATAAAAAGTACCCGAAACCGGCGTGCGTGCATGCAAAGACTAATGAATGTTGAGGAAGCGAAAGTGATCTGTCAGGATCGCCTACCCCTCTGGGATACAGGCGTGAGTTTATGTTATGTTACTATGAATAATAATAATACTTGATAAAGCATTCAAATAATAAAAGGTTTTAAAAGGTTAACCACCCCAAAATGTTGCAGTTGGCAACTCACCTACACTCGGTTAGCATAGTGGGTGAATCTACCACTTCAAAATTCTCAAGGTGACAACTCACCCGCAAGTTGGGGACGAGTTGACGCCTAGGCCGGCTTAGGTCTTAATGGTCGGACGATACAGTTGAGTCGGCAGAAGGTCCGTAGATGCAAGGGACCATGAGCGATGGCGTTTGGGGGCAGCAGTATTCATGATGATGAATGCATTTATTCGCTTCCCAACTAAATAGGTACCGAGTAGGCCTAGAAATATGATATACGAGTATGAAGTCAATATTACGTACGAAGTAATTCCCCAGAGAACTAAAGTAATCGACGTAGGTGAACGGATTAGCAAACTGAAGTGGCAGTGGGCTGGTCATATCTGCCGCAGGACCGATAGCCGTTGGGGAAGACTGATTCTAGAGTGGAGACCGCGAATCGGCAAACTCAGCGTAGGACACCCTGTGACCAGATGGAGCGACGACATTCTTAAGCAAAAATCAACTTACGTCAAAATATTAACTATTGTTTCTGTAATTGTTTTCTGGTGTGTACAATAAACAATATTCTTATCTTATTTTATTTTGTCTGCCCTCTACTCCCGATGATATTGTGTTCAAATTGCGTCACAATTAAATGCAATAAGTCAGAAATAACGACTTAGTTAACGTTTTAATTGTGAGTGGTAGCAGTACATAAACATATTGGAACTTGAGAGCGCACCGGTAACTGAAAACATATTTTTGTCAAACTATTAAATAAATGTACTCAATTGTAACGCAAGTAGGCTAAATTGGCGTCGAAAGTAGAGCGGCTGGTAACCATATCTTAGTTTGGGACCAGGACAAGTGATTGTGTTGTGTGGATGTTATTACTTTTTTATTTTTTTATTTTATTAAGTCTACAAAACAGAATACAGTCGATTGTATTACAAAATAAACTTAGAAAAAAATTGTTCGCGTTCTGGACTCAAAGTCTAATTTAAACATAGAGGCTTGCCAAAATGGAAGTGGGATATGCAGTACTTAATCTAAAACGTAAAACATAAAGTAGGTAATTTAAAACTAAAGGAGCAGTAATTAATTATTTAATTAATAATGAGAATTTAACCCTGTATTGTGTAATGGTACAAAACTTTCCGCTTTCTTAGCAGCTACGGTGTGTTCAATTTTAAATCACTTTTTGTCAGGTCAGTTGCGCGCAAGAATTGGTACATCGAGAGTTGCGTTTTTGCCTCCATTTCCTTCCGTGGATGTCATAGAAGGCGACTAAGGAAATTAATTACCAGAAGATGGGCAGCAGCCTCTTTCTGAGATTCCAACCGCATACTGCGATCGCCAACCCGCCTGCCAAGCGTGGCGATTATGGCAAAACCCCTCATGGTTATGAAAACCATGAGGGAGGCCTGTGCCCTGCAGTGGGCGTCAAACGGCTGATGATGATGATGATGATGAGTTGCGTTTTTCGCACGAAGAATAAATTAAAAATAATTAATTAGTTATTAAAGAATAAATAATGATAATAATAATAAGAACATCGCAAAAGTATTTCGGTACTTCTTTTGTACCTAATAATTGCAGGTAGGTTGATTTAATTCGACCCTCTCTTATTTCAATGACTGTAAAGGTGAGTTTTAAACTTGTATACGTTTAATAGAACTAAGTCCAGTTAATCATAATGGTATCACGTAAAAGCCATCGAAACAGAAAACTGAGAAAAATTTAGAATTTCATGAATCTTGAAACTTTCACTCACTTTAGTACCTGCGCTGTATCATTCGCCCAATTATTTCTTAAAACATTAAATAAGAGTTAATTTTGAGTAATTAGAAATGTGAAACGTATATTTCAGCGTAATTGGCTTGGACCGACAAAGATATTATGTATGTACAATTGAGCAGTCGACTAGAGTACATACAAGGATCGCTAAAATCTAAATAGTGTCACCAGTTTTCAATGTCCATAATTCATGTTTTTAATTATAAAAAATAGGGGTTTTCTTATAAAACCATGACTTCTCCGTAATTCTAAATTAATAAAGTTATACAATAATTAATGCTTCCGGTTTAACGACCGCTGTCATCTTGATACAAATCTATTGATCCATTCACAGACCTGTTCAAAACTTAATCTGTGCATTCAATAATGTAGTGTTGCCATCCAACCGCTACTTTTCAAATCGAATGAATCGATACAGGGAAAAAATAGGTATATTTAGCTGAAAAAAATAGCATAACATAACTTTTGTTATTTCGTTTGATAATACCTACTTCATTTGCATATTTCTTTATCCACCTGTTCATTTAGATTATTTGCGGTTTACGTTATATATTAGGTACTAACACAAGATAACAGATTCAACAGTGTGGACCTTCATCATCATCATCATCAGCCATTTAACGCCCACTGCAGGACATAGGCTCCTTCGTGGTTGTCATAACCATGAGCGGTTTTGCCATAATCGCCACGCTTGGCAAGCGGTTTGGCGATCGCAGTATGCAGTTGAAATCTCAAAAAAACGCTGCTGCCCGTCTTCTGGTAATTTATTTCCTTAGTCGCCTTCTACGACATCCACGGAAGGAAATGGAGTGACGTTATTCTTAATCCGGTGCCACACGGATCTGTGGATCTTGTGGACCTTAATTTGACCGAATCGCTCGTAAGCTGATCTTTAAATAAACCTTAGGAAAGCGGTGGTTATGTATTAACAGAACGCTTGCATCACATTCCAAGGTGTTGGGTTCGAATCAGACATTGTATGTGATTGCGGAATGATGACAGTGAGTGTTTGTGTTCTACCTTGCCCTCTCCGTGTTGTGGCACAAAAGCAGCTACTCCACATCATTTTCCAGATATGTTAGGTCACTATATACAGTTAAATTCTATGGAGCTAATTAGTATAGGTCGTACTTGACCTTGACCTTCTGCACAGTTGAAATAAATAGCGATGGCCGCATAGATGCCAGTTATTGTCATAATTTTAATTGTTTCTAATGCTTTTCCTAAGCACTGCGCTGGCCTGTTATACTATAAGAATACCCTTAGAATTCTCCTACGTCTCAGTCATCGTCGCTGCAACAAGTGTTAGTAACAAACGAACCTTGTCGCCTCAAATCCATCGTCAACACTCATGAACTTCCGTTTTCTTCTCTAAATAGTACTACAGCTTAAATAAACTCGCTTCCATGCATTTTGTGTGGGTTACGGCTTATTATTATTACAGCGCAAGAGCGGTTGGAGAAGAATAAGTGAAAGAATTTAGTCTGGACGAACAGTTTAGTCCCGGTGCAACCTCTTCGCTAGCGGAATTCTCCTGAGTTACGCGGAGAGTATGCACACGACGTGTGAGAATGACAGTTTCATGTCATGACATGGTATAGGACAAGAAAAATGCGGTAGTATTAATGACCTAATTACATTCTCGTCCGGAGAATTAATCTAATGCTAACAATAGTATTTTAAAATTCTAAGCCAGTACTTCAAATTAAGGTATTATTTCATTGTGGCACAACTTTGTTGATAGCGATACTAAGTGTCTTAATCACTTGATCATTTTCCTTTCTAGAGTCCTTTTGTATTCAGCCTATATACGTCCCACTGTAGGGCACAGACCTTCTCTCAGAGAGAGAGAGTATGGGCATGATCACCACGCGTGCCCATCGCGGATTAGCAATTTCAAGCGCCGAGGTATGTCAACACCTCAGACACTCAGGTTTCTTCACGATGTTTTCCTTCACAGTTAGCGAATTGTATTGTTACTATAACTTCACAAATGTACATATCTTAGAAAACAAAGTCATATCTTAATGTCATGTACATTCTTATAAAACAATTTAAGGCAGGAACGATACTGAAATAAACTTAACATAATATTAACTCACGCCCGTATCCCGGAGGGTTAGGCAGATAACCGAGCCTACCACTTGCCACGATCCTGATAGATTGCTTTCGCTTCATCACCATTCATTAGTTGTTCCATGCACGCACGCCCGCTGGTTTCGGGCACTTTTTATCTTGTTTTTGCTAATACATTTTACTAATACTATTTGGTCGAAGTATGTCCGCCTGGGACGTCCTTTAACGGCCCTTCCATACACATACGCTCGATATATTTCTTTCGTCAATCTTTCTTCCTTCGTCCTCTCAATAGGTCCAAACCAATGTAACATTCTTTTCTCAATTCTAGATACACAAGGGTGGCGTCACGTTACGTAGACTTAAATATAATTTCCGAAATTCCGGATGTTCCTTCAATTTAAGTACCTACCCAATAAATCCCGTAAAAAAACCTCTCTAAACAATATAGCGACGATAGAAGCGTAACATCAACGGTTTATACGGCCGTCAAAGGTGGCTACGGAGACGAACATACGACGACACACAAATCTTTGAATTGACAATTTGAATTCGACTTTATGCGTTTGCGTTAAGAACGTTGCAAGGACCAAAATATGAACATTGACCAGTTGCAGCCGGCGTGTCTATACACTATCACCACCGCGTGTAGCCTTCTTACTCTCGACGTCAATGTTGTTGATGGCCAATACATTTTATTATAAATATAAATAATTTGTTGGATAGAAAATCACGGTTGACACTGATATACTTACCGTAAAATATAGATTGTTTCACGTATGGTAATCATATTGAGCTTTAAACCCATGTCCTCGAGCATGTGAGGCATGGGCGCTTTCAACCTCTTTATGAATAAATGTTTTTAAAATGTAACCTCGATTTTTGTTTAATTCTAAAGTAAATCATCATCATCATCAACCCCTTGACACCCACTGCAGGACATAGGCCTCCCTCATGGTTTTCATAACCATGAGGGGTTTTGCCATAATCGCCACGCATGGCAGGCGGGTTGGCAATCGCAGTAAGAGGTTGCAATGTCAGGAAGACGCTGCTGCCCGTCTCCTGGTAATTTATTTTCTTAGTCGCCTTCTACGACACCCACGGGAGGAAATGGAGTGACGCTATTCTTAATCCGGCGCCACACGGCAAATAATAATAATAATAATAAAACGCAGCACTTGTCCTGGTCTCAAACAAGGATACCCTGTGTTATGGTAACCAGGCAAGGAAATCACAAACATGGAAATAGAACCCAGACGCAATGTACTGCGGCCCCCAGTGGAAATCGAACCTACGACCTCCGGCATGGTAATCAGACGTGATACCACTAGACCAACGGTTAAATGCACTAAATTTAACCACAATATGACCATATTTACATCAAAAGTAGACAGGCAGGCAATAAAGCAACAAGTGACTGCGGGCGACGACGAGAAGGTTCATTGCCTCATGGTTGCGATTTCTTTGGTGAGTTCCTAAGAAATGTTGTTGCTTCGGGCCCTATTGTTTTAATAATGATAAATATTATATTTATTTCAGAATCACTCCACAATAAAAGTTAAAAGTAAATAGTAAGATTAACGGCCCTATTTATAAAAGAATTAGTAATGCCTCTCTCAGAGTCAATTTAAATAAGAGACTATTTAACTTTAGTGGGCATTTTAACTTTTTAGATTTATAAAAGTTGGAGCTAAAACGCTGTTGTTTTTTTTATTAATTTCATATTACGCATTTCATTCATTCTGATGTAGTCTGTGGTTGTGTCAGAAACGCTTTGTTGTTGTATATTCCTAAAAAATAATTGACGAAATTTTGCGAGTTTTTTTTTTAATTCGAAATTGAATTGAATAAACTTAAAACACGATGGAAAATATCAATAATGTACCTTCTAAGATGAAGAAAAGTAGGTGGAATTGCAATTTTTGGCCGCCATAATCGCCTCATCTGGCAACACTGACACAAACAGGTTTTTGTGTTTGACATTCATTCACTTATGTAGTGCACAGTGCACACCACAGTTTAAGACACAGCTTAAACTAGGTTTAAGGGACATTTAACGAGACTTTAGTTGCGGAGGGCTTATAGCTTAAGAAATGTGAGGATTTGACTTTCTAAGTCATAATTTAATTAAGATCTGTAAGATATTTATTTTTCCTTTGGCTTTTATTGTTGTAGTGTTTAATGTATTTTGTTTTCTGGTGTGTAAAATAAAATAAAATAGATCTGTCTTAAAACTGACATAAGTCTCAATGAGGGCTGTTTTCTTAGCATCGTTTTTTTTTATAAATAAGACCGTTAGCCTACATTAGTAACTAAACCTAGGTAAAAAGAGGCGTAAATTAATTTAATTAATGGTCGGATCTAACTACCACTCCCAAGAGCAGTATCGAGTAAGTGCCTCTCAATTACCCGATGCTGCACAATTTGAAGAGTAGCTCCCAGAATGTAGTTTCTTGAAATAATATCGGTTTTGAATAAAACAACAGATTCAATGAGACTATTTCGAGAAACCTTATTATGCATGTTTTTTATCGCATCAGAAATTTTTCACAAGCAGATTTTTTTTTATAAATAAAGATGATTTTGTCCAAGAAGGAAGAACTAGTCAGCGAAAGTCGAATTGGGCATTTTAAAAATAAAGTTGGTTGACTAGAATAGAATACTATTTAGTAGTAAGCCCGCCAATTGTACATTTTTTTCTGGTACAATGAAGAATTTTAATAATACTTAATAATAATTAATCTTATCTAAAGAGTATAAAGTATAACAAATTCATCATTAATACCAAATTAATTATAATAGCGTCCTCGATAACCTTCAATTCCGTCTGTCGCTCGATTTTTCAAATGGGCAAACTGAAATCCATTATATTCTTTTTGTTGCACTAACCCGTGCTGAGGCCGATTTTAAAAACCTATTTAGAGGCTAAAAATTCCACCCATGCCGGGACTTGAACCCGCGACCTCTGGCTAACCATGCCAGCGCTCTCCCAACTGAGCTAATGGGCAAGTACAGGCAGCGACATCTGGCCGAAGCAATTTACATCACTTGCAGCCACAAGTAACCCACTTTGCAGTTAGGTTTTTACATCGGAATGATATGGCTGTACCTACATGATTATATTCTTTTTGTTGCACTAACCCGTGCTAGTGCAACCGAAATCGGTCAAAAAATGGGAAACTATAAACTGTGCCTCGCCTACGATCAACTTACGACGCTTAAAGCTGCTGCTTCACATCAGCCCCTATATTACGCTCACCAAATCCTGAGCGATTCCAATCGTCTAAGTCAATTTCCATACTAATTTGACAGTTAGACGATTGGAATCGCTTAGGATTTGGTGCGCGTAATTAGGCCACTGGCATGCGGTCCTGCTCGCACAATGTAACTTATTTAGTGTTTGTAAATAAAAATAAATTTTTAATAAATGAGTTCTGAGAAATAGCATTAAAATGTGAAAATTACTTTGCGAAATTCCGCCAAAATCCCACAAGCACCATGCGGTTAGTTAATGCACCGCACTCCCTCCTATTTTTTCAAGCAGAAACAGCACACAAACACATCACCACTGACACCAATACTTGTGCCTGAGGATGCCTCGTGTTAGAGGAGAAACGCGTCGCAACGCATTTTTTCTTGGATGTTTACATGTTTGTGATGTCGTTGTTTCTGGTTCCCACGACACAGGGTATCCTAGTGTGGGGCCAGAAGCAATGTATGTGCCTGTATGTAAATGTTTATGTTTATGTTTATATTCAGATTTTAATGCTATTATGGATTTCCACAAAGTAACGCCTGATTCCATACAATATATGTTCTGAGGCTTTATGGATAATAAAATTACGAACTTTTTGAATTTAAATATAAGTATAATTGTTTTTATGCTTAGTTTTTTATTACATTTTTTTTACGCAGTTACAAATTTTTCAGACATAAACTAGGTATAGGATAATAAACATACGTCTTACATAAGCAGCCTATATACGTCTCACTGTAGGGCACAGGCATTCTCTCAGGGAGAGTGTATGAACTTAATCACCAAGCGTGCCCACCGCGGATTGGCGATTTTAGGCGCTGAGGTATGTGAACACAGACACTCCGGCTTCCATGCCCGCACTGGGAATCGAACTTGGGTCTTACGCTTTCGAGTCCAATGTTCTACCCACTAGGCTACCACCGCTTACGTTTGACATAGGTACGTCTTAAATGCCCGTAAATTTATTATGTGGCAAAGTCTCAAACCACATTAACCAAAGTACCTAAGCATATTTTTTTTACTATCACTAAAAATTTTAGCATGCATACCAGACGTAACAGTAAAGGAAGGCCCCGCGCATACCACACTACACCGATGAGTCACCGTCTCCCGCGCCGCCACTGCCGTCAGTCTGAGTGCAACATCAAGGTGAATTGAGGGAATGGACGACACCATAAAGCCTTGGGAGGGAAGGGCATTGACTGCCTCGTTAGACTAGCGTTATCACGTCTGATTACCATGCCGGAGGTCGTGGGTTCGATTCCCATTGAGAGGCGCCGTAAATTTGTACAAATGGCTTCAGTCTGGATGCATTTTCACGTGTGTGATGTCCTCGGCTGGTTACCATAGCACAGGGTATCCTAGTTTGGGACCAGGACAAGTGATTTTGTAGTGTGGAAGTTATTTATTTATTTATTGTTGGGTGGGCTAGGCAAGGGCATCCGACGGTCAAACTACAATTCGTAGTTCATTATGACAATTCGATATAGATCATCATTCAGCCACAAGAAGTCCACTGCTGGACATAGGCCTCCTCCATGGATTTCCAAAAAGACCGGTTGGAAGCGGCCTGCATCCAGCGTCTTCCTGCCACTTGGATGAGCTCATCTGTCCATCTTGTGGCTGGTCATCCCACGCTGCGCTTGCCTTATGTGGTCTCCATTCGAGAACTTTTCGGCCCCATCGGCCATCAGTTCTGCGTGCTATGTGCCCCGCCCACTGCCACTACAACTTACTAATCCGCTGAGCTATGTCGACGACTTTCGTTCGTCTACGGATCTCATCATTTCGGATTCGATCTCGTAGAGAAATTCCGAGCATAGCCCTTTCCATAGCTCGTTGCGTGACCTTGAGCTTTCTTATGAGGCCCATAGTGAGAGACCACGTTTCAGTGCCATAAGTCATCACTGGTAACACACACTGGTTGTATAATTTTCGTATTCGAATTATAATTTTTTAATTCGATATAGATACTACTTGTTAATCTGTTTGTCAATCGACATAAACCTGACAGCTAACTGTTGTATTAAGCCATGACTTGATGGTAGTTCTATGAAGTGCGGTGGTAGCGGAACAGTCGTGGGTTCGAATCCCGGCATGTACCAATTACTTTGTTTTCTAAGTTACGTACATTTGTGAAGTCGTGGCGATACCACTCGCTTACGGTGAAGGAAAGCATTGATTAAGCCCAAGCTCTTTCTCTCCCTCTGAGAGAAGTAAATACTTTTAACATAAATTTCATATTCGTGCCATAAGGATTGTTTTCAAAAATTAATAATTTCTCTTCAGTCAAAGTTTTTCCTCCAACAAACTGCTAAAACTATGATTTGGTGCAGTGTCGAAACTCTGTTCGTGAGAAATTGCGCTAATTCTGCTCATTTTTGTAAATTTTTGTACGATTTGGTGCAAAAGCACGATTATGTGATGTCGCAATATACCTAAGTACTTGCGCTGGTGTCGGCTAAACCACAATTTGACTCATAAATTTTGGGTCTATGGTTTGACCTCCGGTGAAAAACGATTAAAACTTACTGACACAGTTTTTGCAAGCCATGTAGATAAGGAGCTGTCATGGACAAAATGTTTTAAAAACTTATATTTAAAACTTATACATATCTAGGAATCGTTTCGTAAAATACGCTAACAACATTGTAAGTTCTATAAAACTCGTTGAAGTCTTCTGTACGGGCGGAACGCAGGACGCAAGATGCTTCCTTTTTACCACATCGTTTGGTACCATATCGAATATGTTTGTGTAATTAGGATGTTTTGTAATAGCACTGGGTTGTAAAGTGTCCGATTTCTAACCATGTAAAAACAATCATGATTAAGCGAATTAAACATATGAGGCCAACGAAATAGATGCATCAAAACCAAAATCGCCAAACCAAAAGTTTGTCCGCATGTAATTGGGGCTTATTGAATGGGCTTACAACAATATTATTTAGAAATCTAACACCAAAGAATATTTAAGGTTGTAACAGAAAAGTGCAATAGTTGAGAGCATTTTAAAATTAAATTAAATTTAGTTTGATTGAATTGGATTTTGCTTAGAAAGAAAAACTTTTTGTAGTACCAATTAATCATTAATTCAAATACATACCTATATTGTATTATCTGTTTTTTATTTCTTCATTGGAATTGACGTTCTTTCCGGACACTTATTTTTATTGTGTATTTTCCCCGGAACCAAAAAAGAAAGATAAACAATATTTATTTATTATAATTAAGGCGACCAACAAACACGTCAGTGGTACATACAATAAAATGTACAAAAAAGGGGTGCTATACTAGGTGATGATACACTTATAAGTAGTTAATTGTCAAAACGTGGCCACCAAAGTAGGACTTTCGGTTCGTCAAACATCCCTCCGCGTCCCAAAAAAGCAGAGCTGCTCACCGCGCGTGACGAAATCATAAAAGGAGCTCCCAGCTCCACACGAAGTCATTCGAGAGCGCGCGTCCGATCGCGCGGTTACAAAAAGGAACAATTTCAAAATTTCCACTCTTTTCTCCTGCCAAAACGTTTCGTTTCAGTGCCAGTGTCTGCGTACGCGAGCGTTTGGCGTGTGAACTGATATTTCATTTTCAAGGTGTGTTTATTTAATTTTTTATTGGCTTTTTGGACTTTCGGCCAGTGCTTTTGTGTGCAAGAGTGGATTAAATTTTGATGTTGATTTACATGAAAATTGCCTGAAAAATATGAAAAAAATCACTGCGTGAAGAAGATGGTGGTTTATAGTTAAATCGAACGTGTAAATAATTATCGGTTTTTCCATTACCGATTTATAATTTTAGTACAGTTCAGTGATATTTTTTAGGCAATTTTAAAGCAAAACAGTTACTTTGCCATAGGGTTCGAACCCCGATGACGATATTTATTAAGTTTTTAAGAAGAACTCGTAGAAGGCGACCAAGTAAATAAATTACCAGGAGGCGGCCAGCAGCGTCTTCCTGAGATTCCAACCGCATACTGCGATCACCAACCCGCCTGCCACGTAGCAATTATGGCCTCATACCCCCATGATTATGCTCGAAGCTTGGAAAACCATGAGGGAGGCCTATTATATGCAATAGGCCTCAAATAGCTGATGATGATAAAAAGATGATATATTTGCCTTTATTACAAACCTAGTTTTTATGAACTAACGTGCTGCATTTTTACGCTTATGTTCTGAGGAAGAATTGAATCCTGTTATTTGCACGAAAATAATGTAACGTTTAACGTTAAACACCCGGATTTGTTTTTACGTTAGTATTTGATTCTTGCACAAACAAATCAATTAGACAGGGTACCGAAGTATTTTAATATCCTTGAGACAATATACTTGTAAGTTTTTGTGATTGTGAAGACGACTTTCATTTAAAAAAAAATTAATAACCATTATGCATTTGTACTTATTAATACTGATGAACAAGTTTGTTTTAATTTTACTTAGTGCATTATTTTGACATCTTCGTTAAAGTTTGTAAATAAGTTGTGGTGGTTTCAAAAACTAGGCCTAGATTTTATCAAGGCAGTGGTAAATGTATGAAAGCAAAGAATGTTTTTGTTTCCAATCTTTGTTTAACTTTAGTGGCATGCCTCAACTTAAATTAAATAAATAGATTTGCTAGTAGATTAATTATAAATATAAAGAATACCATATCTTTTTGTTGCACTAATCCGTACTGAGGACAATTTAAAAACCTATTTAGAGGCTAAACATTCTGGCTAACCGAGCCAGCGCTCTCCCAGCTGAGCTAAAAACCTCACTGCGAAGTGGGTTGCTCGGGGCTGCAAGTGATGTAAATTGCTTCAGCCAGATGTACGTAATACCTACAGAGAAGTTTGAAATTTCACCGATGCATGCACTTGCCCATTAGCTCAGTTGGGAGAGCGCAGGCACGGTTAGCCAGAGGTCGCGGGTTCAGGTCGCGGCATTGGTGGAATTTGTTTTTTAAAATATAAATTAGTAACATTTTTTTTTCAGTATTTTAGGTATGATGAGTTGTTACCCTTAATCTTATCGGAAAAGTTAAATAAGTAACAAAGATATGATTTCTAAATCGTTATTTTTAGTAAAAATATGTGGCATTTTTTTAACGAGGGACTTCGATTCAGTGTAATGTCAAATAAACGGTAGTGTGGATGTATTAAAGTTAATCAAAGTTTTTTGTTAATATTACTATATTTTTCAATATCACCCGTGGGATAAAATCGTATTGACTTTCGTGAAATGACAAATATTATCAGTGGCAGATTCGGTAGTAGGTGTTACTTGACAAACACAATCCATGGCGTATTTTGAAGTAACAGAGAAAACTATCGTTAATAGTATTTACGATGTTGTACTCCGCTAAATAGCCACTTGTTATTTATTAAGGCTACCAATCCTGATAATATTAAATTCTTACAATTTTAATCTAAAATTCTTTCAAATTTACTATTTTCGATGAAATTTTAGCTTTTATTAACACAGAAAACTATCCATTTTTCGAAATACTATGATTAGATTCAGCGCTACTTATTAAAATGAAACAGTTTAAATTTTCGGTATGTCTTAATAAGCTCTTTAGTTAATATTATATTTCTTATTAACTTCTTTCTTGTTATTAATTTCTTACTCACTTTCTTGACAAGATTTAGTTCCAAATTAGCTCTCTTGTAAAGTTATACTTTTACAGTTACGATGGTTTACGTGGCTTGAGTCACGAGACTAAGTTCTCAAAAAACGCTGCAGTCATTTTCAATAGATGTGATTCCGATGCTTTGCCGACAACTTACAATATTTTACATTATCAGTTCTGAGGATTTGTCACAAAAACGATGGATGGTTAATATTTGCCACATAATCAAATAAAAGTAGCCAAGTGAGGCGCCGGCTAAAAGGCAATTGAAGATGAAACACAAATATCTGGCAAGCAGACAACCATACTTTCAAGCCCTTTATCGCAAAAGCGTTAAAAAGAGACTTAATATTCGGAATTAAGCCCAAATGTTGCTGGTGTTACATTGCTTTTCCTCAAAGATAATTGCGTCCCGATACGATTTTTCTCAACAATAAGAATATGCGGATGATGCAAAAACTATCGCACGGACGCGAAGTGCTTCCGTGACAGCGTTGCATTATAAAAATCAATTACACGACTACCCTCTTTCAAGGCAAACCATTCTTCACCTTACCACTGCGCAAACAAGGTGCAAAATAGCTGAAACTGTTCTTCAGTAGTCTTTTTATCTAACGGCACTCCCGGACTATCATTACCACGGTTCCCGGCCGGGCGTGATGAAATTAACGTTTCGAAAGTACCTCAATTGAGATGAGATAATGTACAAAAAACGGCTGGAATTTGCTGGACAGTTATAATATATTCTGATTATTGCTTTCAAATGTAGCTGGCCAGTAAGAACTATTTGTGATTAGCTATGTTCTATTTGTAAGTTGGCCGATGTGTAAAAAAATGTTTTAATTTGTATTTCGAACTGCAGAACTTTTTCTTCTAATTTGCAAGTGGCCACATCTACGGGGGAAATCATACAACCACTCCGGTTTCAAAGAAACAAGATGATTATCTCAGAGCATAGTTCAAAGAAGTCTGAATAGATGCCGCTACTAGGCAAAAATTACATAAATATCAGAGTCCTAATCATTACTCGAGTTAGAGAATGGTATAGGCCGGTTTCTGAATTGAGAATTTCATTAAGTAAATACTTAGGTAACGTTCTGTCACACACTTTTCTGAGAAATTCGAAGAAACAGCACTACAGTTAACTATTTACTTAGCGAAATTCTCAATTCAGAAACTGGCCCTATATCTACTACCTCCTAACCATTCGTGTATACAATTCATGGATCAGTGTTTTATAATGACTTTGGATGCTCATACATGGTTATATATTAAACCGATCTAATCGCGGTTATTTCTTAGGTAAAATTTTATAATTGCGATTGGACTTATTTAATACACAACTATATTTGATAGATTACCTGCAAAATAAACGTAAATTTAATACAAAATGGCACTTAATATTTTGTTCTGTAGATAATTTGGTATGTCAATAATACTTATTCAATTTTAAATGTTCTTGGGCCAGCAAACTTCAATACTCTCAGAATGGAATTACACTATGTGCGGGAATATCTGTGAATTTCATTAAGCACTGAATAATTTACAGATCGATAATTCAAACATTTAAATAGTTATTTAATTACTAACTTTGTTGTCAACTCCACAATCTGATTGAAAACTATACGTGACCGGTAGGTGACGTCCAAGTGAGGAATAAAAATTGTTTTGTATTCATCAGTCACTCCCGTCTATCGGTCATTTGCGTCTCCTTCTAGGGTCAATCAAACTTTAGCATCAATGTAGAAGTGTTAAGGTCGATAACCTTCACATGTTGATTTGTTGTAGTTGTTTCGTAATTTATTTGCGTCTTAATAGTTATTGCTTGTGAAAATTCAATTAGTTGTGATTTAACGACTTTACCTATACTTTGAAGACTTACGTAGACCGACTTTGAATGTAGTTTCATAGTTTTGTTAGAAATTTTATGAATGCTATCAAAATACTGAAGCCTAATTGGTACGCGTTACGCAGAAACATTCTAACCTACAATGAGTAACTTTCGAAAAGAATGCTTTTTTATATATAACATTGTTTATTTTCCATTATTTTGTTCATACGTGTTTGATGTTATAGTGACTGAACAAAAACATGGAACGAAACAATCTAATAGATAAAAAAGCTTTCTGCTCGCAAATTACGTATTATGGGTTGGAATGTTTCTGCGTATCACTGATCACTGACATGTTTTTTGTTGAAAAAGTCGCTGTAGAACTTTTCGCTATTTTCACCAAAATCATCTACTATCTTAGTACTTTTCAATAAATCAAAAATTACATCAAAGCTACACATACGAACCTATACCTACCGTGATATCATCAATCTTTTGTGTTATTGTCTACCTCTCTCACTCTCTCTCTTTCTCTTTCTTGTTTTTCAGCTTGCCACGAAAAATTGCGATTCCATTTCATAAGTCTGAGTCGCAACACAACGACCACATCCCAAAATTACTCGATTATTACATATTAAAGTAGCAGCCGGCCAAGTGCGAGTCGGACTCACGCACGAAGGGTTCCGTACCATTATCTATGTAAGATTTAAATATTTCAAGCGTCTACCTGTTGCCGTTATTAATATGGAGCAAAAAACGGCAAAAAAAATCACGTTTGTTGCATGGGAGCCCCCCTTAAGTATTTATTTTATTCTTGTTTTAGTATTTTTTTATAGCGGCAACAGATATAAATTGAAAATTTCAACTGTCTAACTATCATGGTTCATGAGATACAGCCTGGTGACAGACGGACGGACGGACAGCGGAGTCTTAGTAATTGGGTCCCATACCCTTTGGGTACGGAACCCTAAAAGCCACTGCACTTATAAAACTAAACTTGCATTATTCGCAGTGTTCCTTTTTTATTATTCTTAATGTTAGCTTGGGAGTCTCAAGAAACATGTTCTCCTTTTTCCAATCGCTATGCTCACCTAACCTAACCTAGTCGACTCTGAACGTCTTTCTTGCGGATTACCAGGAAAAAAAACATTAATGTTTTTACAGATTATGCTAGGAAAAAGTGTGAGCACAATCTCTCAATCATGTTAATAGTTACTTTAAGGACCTATAGCTATGAAACTAAGGAGAAAACGATCGTTTTTGGCATAAATGCTCTCTGTGATCCTAGGTCCACGGCAACAGGTCCTAAAAATCCCTAATAACATGATTGATATTAACCGACTCTTTTTTGCAAATACGATCTGTAAGAATCTATCTATATACATAAAAATTAATTGCTGTGCGTAAGTCTCACTAAAACTTGAGAACGGCTGAACGGATTTATCTTATCTTAGTCTTGAAATGTTCGTGGAGGTCTAGGAAAGGTTTAAAAGGCGAGAAAAAATCGAATAATTTCCGGGAAACCCCTAAAAACAGCCCTTTTCTATTTCCCATACAAACGTTTTCTGTGGCGTTACGAAGTTCGCCGGGACAGCTAGTAATATGATATTTTTCCCTTGATTGCGCTGCATGAAGCCCCTTAACTAGCACCATCAAGGAAAAAAATCATACCTATTTTTACAAATTGTATTTGCAAAAAAGTATCAGTCAATATCAATCATGTTATTAGTGACGTCGAGAGTAGAAGGGCAGCACATGAGCTTGTGGTGGTGGCAGCCTAGTGGGTAGAACATTGGACTCGGAAGCGGGAGACCCAGGTTCGATTCCCAGTGCGGGCATGTACCTATGACTTTGTTTTCTAAGTTATGTACATTTGTGAAGTTATAGTAGCAATAACACTCGCTAACTGTGAAGGAAAACATCGCAGGGAAACCTGAGTGTCTGAGCTATTCATATACCTTAGCGCTTGAAATCGTCAATCCACGGTGGGCACGCGTGGTGATTAAGCCCATACTCTCTCTCTGAGAGAAGGCCTGTGCCCTACAGTGGGACGTATATAGGCTGCTTAAGCTACATGAGCTACTGCCATCGGTTACAACACGAGCACTTTCTACGACAATATAAAATTTTGTGGTACTGATTACTAAGATGTATATAGAATAGGATGACGACCTCGTGGCGCAGCGGTAGTGCATCTGCATACCATGCGAGAGGTCCCGGGTTCGAATCCCGGTTGGGGACAAAAAAAACCCCAGGTCTCGGATGTTTACAGGTTTGTGATGTGGTTGTTTCTGGTTCCCACGACACAGGGTATCCTAGTGTGGGGCCAGAATTTTATGTGAGCGGATTTTACATTATAGCTTGCGGTGTAGGCCAACCAGTACGTTGTAAGTTGCCATCGCTTACAACACAAGCGCACACTTTTCACGGACCTTGGTCCAAGTCCGACTGACATGAGCAAACAACAATTATGCATTCCGTAACTCATATGTGTTGCAGCCGATTCTTTGCCTCGTGCCTATTTTTAGCTCGCAGTGCTTACAACACATACATACATCGACTCATGCCTGTATCCCAGAGGGGTAGGCGGAGACCAGGGACTGCCACTTGCCACGATCCTGACAGATCACTTTCGCTTCCTCGACGTTCATTAGTAGTTGCATGCACGCACGCCGGTTTCGGGTACTTTTCATCTTGCCCTTTGCTAGTACATCCCCTTTTTGGTTGATTATGTCCGCCTGGGACGTCCCTTATCCACATTCACTTGATATATTTGTTTCGTCAGTCTTTCTTCCTTCATCCTCTCCACATGTCCAAAACAGCGCAACATTCCTTTCTCAATTCTAGTCACTACACCCTCTTTCAGTACATCTCACGTTCTCTAATCAAACTATTGCGTATCCTGTCATTCAAAGTAACACCAGACATACTTCTATAGACATAGTTCTTACTCTGAAATGACATTTACTTTGTTCCAATTCACGTAGGTACATTTGTGAAGTTGTACGAGAAATACCACTCGCTATTGGTGAACAACAACAGGAATCCTGAGTATCTGAGGTGTTCACGTACCTCAACCCTTGTAATTTCCAATTTGCTGTGGCCACGCGCAGTAATTAAGCCCATACTCTCTCTCTGAGAGAAGGCCTGGGCCCTGCAGTGGGACGTATATAGGCTGCTTATGCAGAAAGAAAGTTCTTACTCGCGGTTTCGTGCACTAACAATCTCTAAATGTATTGTTATAGGTGTCAGTTGGCTAAGGGCATAAAAACCAGCCAAGTGCGAGTTGGACTCACGCACGAAGGGTTCCGTATTTCCGTAATTATCTATACAACCTTAGACACAAAGATCGAGAAAAAACGGCAAGAAATCACGTTTTTTGTTTATTTTAATCTAATTATTAATTTTTGAAGCGAATATAGAACTAAATATTCTGTGAATAATTCAAGCGGCCTGTTGCCTTTATTAATATCGAGCAAAAAACGGCAAAAAAATTACGTTTCTTGTATGGGAGCCCCCCTTAAATATTAATTTTATTCTGTTTTTAGTATTTTTTGTTACAACAGCAACAAAAATACATCATCTGTAAAAATTTCAACTGCCTAGCTGTGACGATTCATGAGATATAGCCTGGTGACAGACAGACAGACGGACAGTGAAGTCTTAGTTATAGGGTCCCGTTTAGCACCCTTCGGGTACGGAAACCTAAAAATGATTTTTCACAACTTGTATGATATACTTATGCCATCTAAACTTAGTTTGTAAAGAAACGTACCTTAGAGTTGAGTTTAAATGGAATAAGAACGTTTTTTTGCACTTTTATTTCCAAAGCCATTTGTAATGTTTACAAGTTTTGAGTGTTGGATTTACTCATCACAGCGGTTGTAGCCTAGTGGGTAGAACATTGGACTCGGAAGCGAGAGACCCAAGTTCGATTCCCAATGCGGGCATGTACCTATGACTTTGTTTTCTAAGTTATGTGCATTTGTGAAGTTATAGTAGCAATACCACTCGCTAACCGTGAAAGAAAACATCGTGAGGAAACCTGAGTCTCTGAGCTATTCACATCCGTCAGCGCTTGAAATCGCCAATCCGCGGTGGGCACACGTGGTGATTAAGCCTATACTCTCTCCCTGAGAGAAGGCCTATGCAATCCAGTGGGACGTGTATAGGCTGCTTGATTTACTCATGTTCCGAGTAAAGGCAGTCCGAATCGTGTACATGAGCTAATACCTAAGTATTTTGTTTTCACATCTTCTGAACGACTTTCATTCTCAAAGTCTTTGTTGAAACATAAATAGAATTAGCGGCCATAAAAATAAATCATCAAATTACACCCGTAAACCAACATTATTTTCTTTCTCTACGTTTGGAAAGTTTAACCGAGGGAGCTATTCGCGGACTCGCGAGAAATCGATCTTTATCGCATGTTGGCATTTCGATCGCGGATTTATCTCGATCGGTTACGAGAATGGAGGGCGCACGCTGTAGAACTGTTATAGAAAGCCGTGACCACAGACATGAATCTAGCTAGCCGTTGGAGAGACCCTGTTAAAAGGTAAACGATAAATAACCGTGCTTGATTTTTTTCTCTACCGATACTTTTTATTTTATAACCGTTATTCTAGTCATGTAGTACAAAACGCGCCATACAAATCGGGCTCTAAGTATGACGTCACAAATTGATTTTAGAATTCAATGAAAAAACCTTATAAATGTTTTTACCCGACTGCGGCGGAGCCCAAAAGGAAGGTAATATGTTTTGTATTTCGCATTTTTTGAGACCTATAAAAACTCGAAAAATATATTTTTATGGCTTTTTTTTCTGAGTTTGTCTACGTTTTACATGATATAAAAACATCATCATCCTCATAATCAGCCGGTGTCAGTCCACTGCTGGACATAGGCCTCTCCCAAGACACGCCGCTGAGCCCGATCTAAGGCTCCTTTCCAGTCACTGCCCACCGCTTTGCGAATGTCGTCGCTCCACCTGGTCACAGCGCGTCCTACGCTACGTTTGACGATTCGCAGTCTCCACTCTAGAACCAGTCAGCAAATAAATAAATCTTTATCTTTATCTAGACAACAAAAGCACACCTACTTCACGCGCCAGACATAAGTGCCAGGAACCTAATACATATGCGGCCGCTACTTTTAGTCCGCGCTCGGACTTATCAGACGTTCTCATTGTGTACTGACAAGCTATAAACGTACAACAAAGGTCCTTGCACCCGAAGAAGAGGAGACATTTCCTTCCACTTTTCACGTTTTTGCGTGACCGGCAACACTATTTAGCATGAATCTAAAACGAACCTTTTGAAGATTTACAACGTTTTCTTATTTCTCAAAAAAAAAAACACTTTTTCGTATAGATTTTTTGTTGACAACTATCTAAAAAGTTGAATTAAAGATCGTAGTTTTTTCGCGTACGCGAGCATGCGTAAGCATACTTGCAGAAGAATGTGGTCCAATAACACTATGTAAGGGACCCTATTACTAAGACTCCGCTGTCCGTCCATCCGTCCGTCCGTCCGTCTGTCATCAGGCTGTATCTAATGAAACGTGATAGTTGGACAGTTGAAATTTTCAAAGATGATGTGTTTCTGTTGCCTCTATAACAATAAATTCTAAAAACAGAATTAAATAAATATTTAAGGGGCGCTCCCATACAACAAATGTATTTTTTTTGCCGTTTTTGCTCGATATTAATAACGGCAACAGGTAACGGCAATAGTACGGAACCCTTCGTGCGCGAGTCCGACTCACACTTGGCCGGTTTTTCAGTTGCCTGCTGCAATAGAGTGCATACATGTAATTACGTTATGGGTGACTTTAGAACTAAAATGTAAAGGTTGATCTGCCGTCGACTGCTAAAGTGTGCTTGACTGAAGTACACTTTAATTTGGTAATTGTTCAACATATTACTCAGTCAACACCTTCTCAGTTCAGGTACAATAAACTCTGCAAAAACTACACAGTGCTGTAAAAACAAAATTGTGTTAAGATAACGGGTATTTGGCAAACATTCGGTTTACGAAGCGGAACATTTTCGTGATACAAATGCAACCGACGAAAATAAAACAGCAAGCTGATAATAATGTACTTAGAGCAGTCTTACTTTCACCTTAACGCCGTTCGCACACCAATCTATTTCCTTAAGACCGAAATAAAAGGTTACAAAATAATTGTGTGCGTATTTAGGATGTCTATTTTAATTTCAGGCGAAATCAGCGCTGAGGGATCACTTCCTCAGCACAACGCTGAGTCAGCTGCCTTTTGTGGCAATGTAGATACACCACAGGCTACATCTATAGTCCTGTTTTATTTATTCGTTTTGTCTGTTGTGTATTTAGTTTTCCTTCTGTGTTGTGCATATTATGTTACTTATGTGCTTATTTTGTTTCTGTGATGTATCTTGTTGGTATAATAAATGTCTTTCTTCTTTTTCTTCTTCTTCTTCATTTCTGATTTCATTATTAGCTTAATTCCGGTGAATTTACTTGATTTTTTGTCGGAAGTTTCTGATTCGCAGAGCATGGTGAGTAAAGACGGGGCTCGCGTTGTCGGTTGCTCGTGTCTGACTCTTCTGTTGTTCTGATTTCGTTGCACTGTTTTCTGATTTCGGTGCTAGAAATTTAACTTCCGGGAATGTAATTGCCCAATCAATAGCATCTTAATCTAATCGCAGGCCTGTTACCATAACACAAAGCAGGATTATTTCTAATCCTGACTCACATCGGTTAGAGTTTGTCGTTTAAGCCGCGTTTTCACGATCTTAGTAGGCTCGGACCGAGTGACCAATTTTGTCAGTCTGAAGCTACTTGTAACGTGTACACCGGCGATCTTAGTAGAAAAAATGCCACTTGGCAAAAAAAACACTTAGTAGAAAAAATGCCACTGAAAACGGGTTTTTTTTTCACTCGGACCGTGCTCTAATTGTCTTAGCTACTAAGAAGGTGCCATTAGTAGTACTCCTGCGTTTCGTAAGGAAAAAATGATGAGGCAGTGAAATGTTGATGTTTGTGGAGGTTTAAAAAGCTGTGGAAGTATTGTGAAACAAATGGTTTCCATTGCCGTGGCCAAACTATTCTTTCTCTTTTCTTTTTATCCTTTTATTGTTGAAGTTCGACCATAAACATGTTTCATTCCGCTTCGATTCATCTTAGCAGTAAATTTTTGGTGATGTTGTCATCATGCCAACAAAACTGGAGCAAAATTCTGAGTTCACTAAAATGTGTGTAGGTACACTACCATCCAAGTAGCTTACAAATTAGTCACTAAGGTTAATCACTCTGTCCGAGCCTACTAAGATCGTGAAAACGCTTCTTTACAACAACTTTTTTTCTGCCACATTGAATTTTCGTGGTTTTGCCGTGGCTTTCGTGTAGCATTCGAGTAGTTACTCGGTTCGAGTGCATTAAGATCGTGAAAACTTAGCTTAAGCCTTCTCCTTGTGTGTTAATCGCCTATCGTGAATAGAGTGGTCACCGGAGGCGAACAGCGTGCGCGTGCACTCTAATTACACGTTTTAATGAGCCTCTTCTTGGTAATTGATTCGAATTAACAGTTTTGTAGTTAGCCCCGAATTAGGTTACGGGCTAGACTATGACTCTTATCGCAGACGACACAAGTGCGTGTTTCTAATGTTGGTCGAAATTCTGTTAAATTTGTAGAGCCACCCGCGATGTTGCAAAATGTTTCTTGCCCATGTTTCTGCTACGGTCTTTTTCCTCGTTCATAAAAAGTATTACATAAAAGAGTTACTAACATACTTTATTGCACACATAAAAGACTTACGTAAAATCTAGGTACATAAAATACAAAACATAAAAAAGTGACTTACTGTTTTTTATTTTACTTTATTGGTGTGTAAAACAGGTAACAAACAATCAATAATAAAGTGAATAAGCTTAACAGTGTGGACCTAGAATGTAACCGAAAGCAGACAGTGACACGTAAGATCAGGATAATGTAAATAGGCTTACGAAACAAAAGACGACTTAAACTAAACTAGTCTAATATTTAAACAAATTTAAAATCGGAGATATAAATGTAAAGAAATACTTTAACAAAATCACTTAGTTAATTATATTGTTACAAGAGATCAAAGCTAATAGAGATTGTTTTTAAATGAGACAAAGTTATCATTCTACCTTTGTGAATTGAACGTATTGGGCTGAAAAGGCGTAACATTCGTACGAAAGGGTTTAAGAATGAAGTGTTATTTTTTAAAACCTGCGAGGTAACAGGAACGGGGTGCCGTGGATTGATACGGGTATTGAAATTAATAGAAAAGAGCAATGCAGGGACGGCCAAGGTGGAGTGGATGATCTTATGAAGGAAAACCAAATCCTGCTGCTGACGTCTTACTGCTAAGGAAGATATATTAAGCAATGTCAAACGTCTTACATAACTAGGTATGTTGCGACCATGGCCACACCGGTAAAACACTTTCTTTGCACCTTTTCAATTGCATCATTGTTAACTCCATGGAAAGAATATAACAAATTCTGAGCTGGTACATACATATAAACTCACCGCTGTGGAAGGGAAGACAGAGGCCAGGATTGGCCACTAGCTATGATTCTGACAAACACCTTTCGCTTCATCCACATCACGCCGATTTCGGGTAGGTTTTATCTAGCCCTTCGCTAATACATCTCCGACCTCTATTTCGTAGGCAGTAAGACCTACTTGAGCTAAAATCGCTTGAGAGGGCGGGCAACAATAGTGCCTAGTGTCAAAGTTCATCTAACTAATTTGTTTTGTCTCAATTGTTGTCTAGTACAGTCGACAGCAGATCAACCATTAAAATAATAATGATAAACTTCCATACAACACAATCACTCAGCGTGGTCCCAAACTAGGATACCTGCTATGGTAACCAGGCAAGGACATCACAAACTTGGAAATTCACCCAGACTGAGGCCATTTGTACAAATATGTACGGCGGTCCGCAGTGGGAATCAAACCATACTTATACTCTCTGATCAGTAACGTTACGAGCGACTGTGCAACGAAAATATAATTTCGAGTAGCTGTCGACTGTACTTAAATGTTTAAAACATAATTTACAACTTTGCTTGTCACAACTAATTAAGACATGTTTACTTACATATACAATATACATATAGATACCATGAACTGAAGAATCCTAAATAATTTCAGCAGGTACCTAGGCAGACCTGTAGGTACTTAGGCTGGGTTGCGCCAATACATTCTGGCAGTACCATCGAATGAAATGAAAGTATTTTTATCGAAAATAATACAAAAACTGTCACTTAATGAACGTTACAAGTTAAATTAGGTGTCCATTTAAAATCTAGATCATGTTCGAGAAAAAAATGGACAAAAACCCGGCCAAGTGCGGGTCGGACTCGCGCACGAAGGGTTCCGTACCATTATCTATGCAACATTAGACAAAGATCTAACTTGGGAACAGCGTCATCAATAGAAACCAACGAGAAGCGTTTAACATTGACATTTAACGATATGATGTCGGCGCTGTGAAGATTACATAGATGGCCGCTAGATGGCGAGCGCTGTCTTTAGACAACGTTTGTTGTATAGGAGCCCCCCTTAAATATTTATTTTATTCTGTTTTTAGTATTTGTTGTTATAGCACCAACAGAAATACATCATCTTTGAAAATTTCAACTGTCCAGCTATCACGATTCATGAGATACAGCCTGGTGACAGACAGACAGACGGACAGTGAAGTCTTAGTAATAGGGTCCCGTTTGGCACCTTTCGGTTACGGAACCCTAAGAACTGACTTAATGAACGTTACAAGTTGTGTCCATTTAAAAATCTAGGTCATGTTGGAGAAAAAATTGACAAGAAAAAGTCCAAACTTTGTCTTTTCAGAGTATTTTCATAAATCTGTCTATCCTGTGAATAAGTGGAAACACGACTTGCACCTTAACATTTGCAGCCTATCCATATATATTGTACGTCTGACAACTCTGTCAATCTTATCCAATGACTTAGCGGAAGACGCCCTTAGACGATTTTCCCGCTATCGAATAAAATGTGTAAGAGGTGTTTCTTGAGGCAAGATTTCTGGAAAATATTTCCAAAACATATTTTTTTTATTTTCACCTGTTTTTTATTACTAAGATTAATAAAATATGAAACCGGACCAAAGCTCTTTTATTGAGCACGATAACCGATAAAATCATAATTACACAGTAGTGATTTTGTATTTTATTTTATTTTAGCGCAATCTCGTAAAATTCTGAATGAAATACTTTTGAGGGTTCCGTACCTCAAAAATAAAAAACGGAAATCTCATAGGATCACTTTATTGTCCGTCCGTCCATCGGTCTGTCAAGACCCTTTATCTCGGGAACGCGAGGAGGCATCAAGTAGAAATTAAAACCTAAAAGATATAATTGATGATTGATAAATGAAAGAAAGAGAGAGCTACTCAAATAACTGACCAGCTAACTAACACCTCTTCTCTTGACAGAGCCCGTCCAAGCCAAGCCCAAGATGACTCTAGAGCAGCCAGCCGGTGAGATGTGGCAGAAGATTCGCGAGGAGCTGAATGAGAAGGCAGATACCAAGGACTCCGATCTGGCTCACATCAAAGAGTGGCTGAAGAAGGAGCCCCATCTACCTGACGAATGGGGTAACTACTCCCAATGCTCGCCGACGCCTTTCTCACACTTTGACAGGGTCTATAACTGAGCGAATGGCAACAAAATTACTCCAGTTTTATGCCGATGGAGTCCAGCCTTCATTTTAAGGAATAATTTTGTTTCCCATATACGACTTCAGACGATTTTCTTATCGGAGGGTTGAGCTAGTAATATTTTATCGGACTTACTTACGAGTAAATACTACTTTTGTCGCTCGCTTTCTGGGTTGTTTTGTAGTTCAAATAAGGAAGCCAATGACATCAATACCTAAAAAATATTGACAATCATACAACACCAAAGTGGTGTTCATGAGAAGTTGGTGATGAAAATAAGTCTGGCTGAGACTATAATAGATTATTCAGTACAAGGATAAAATTTTAAGAGTCAGAAGCTAATCCTCGTTCCGGAGGTAGTCAGTTCGAATCGCGTATTCCAATAAGCGTCTTTTCCCATTTTACTAGATGACCAGCGCATCATGACCTTCCTCCGAGGCTGCAAGTTCTCCCTGGAGAAGACCAAGCGTAAGCTGGACATGTACTTCACGATGCGCGCTGCCGTGCCCGAGTTCTTCGTCGACCGTGACGTCAACCGCCCTGAGCTGCAGGAGATCTTGAACATGGTGTAAGTGAGAAATTTATCTTTTAATCGATAGTAGAAAAAGACAATATTGGCTGTTCGAGAGTTGTATGAAAACAGATGGCTGACTCACATTCTCTTTTCATCTTTGCTAAAACGTGTCTAATGACAAATTTTATTTTTGTAGTTTTTGATTGGTCCCGGAAAGCGTATAATATTTAGCAAATTTCATCAATCAGGACTGGATCTGGTTTTGATGTTTCTCTCCTTTATTTCTAGTCAGATGCCGCCGCTGCCAGGCCTAACTCCAGATGGACGTCGTGTTATTATCATGAGAGGTAATAACTACATTTTGACCTCTATTTTGACAACTAGGCATGTCTTCGAAAGTCGTATTTTTCCGAAGACTCCATTTCCTTCCGTGGATGTCGTAGAAGGCGAATAAGGAAATGAATTACCAGGAGACGGGCAGCAGCATCTCCCTGAGATTCCAACTGCATACTGCGATCGCCAACCCGCCTGCCAAGCGTAGCGACTATGGCAAAACCCCTCATGGTTATGAAAACCACGAAGGAGGCCTATGTAGTGCTGTGGGCGTCAAATGGCTGATGATGAAGTTAATCTCCAAATTTGATATCCTAGTTTTATTTTTTTATCGGCTTAGGACCCTGGTTTTTTAAAAAATAACCAATAAAGTCACCCATCACAGAAAGTCCAAGCCTAACACTTCATTTCTCCTCACCAGGTGTAGACAAAGATGCGCAGACGCCGAACGTGGCTGATGCATTCAAACTGGCCCTGATGCTGGGTGACGTCAGGCTGAATGAGGAGAAGGAGGGCGTGGCAGGAGACATCTACATCCTAGACGCGTCTGTAGCTACACCGGCGCATTTCGCCAAGTTTACCCCGACCTTGGTGAAGAAGTTCTTAGTCTGTGTACAGGTGCATATCTCTCAAATTTCAAAGCTTAAGCAATACGAAGGATTCTTGTGTGGATTCCTCATCTTCATTTTGTGTTCATACTAGGTTTTCTTCTTTTGGTCGTGACTCATGACTAAGGGACGTGACTATGGGGCAGCATTTTGCACCAACGCGATCCATTCAGTCTGATTGTGTGCCAGATGTAAGGCCGTTTGTAAGGTCCCTCTGTAGCTTCACTCATATTAGTTACTTCTAATGTTATCATGAAGTAACTTGGTGTAACCTTTGATTTTAATGAACCAAGCTATTCACGTCTTATTCAATCAAATATTGCCTTATATAGTATTTTTATCGTATGGATTAGAATAATCAGTAGGTAAATTGGCAATTCGTCTCTTTGGGATACAAGCGTAAGTTTATGTTATCATCAGTGTGTTGTGTTAATTATTCTTATAACTTTCGTTGCAGGAAGCCTACCCCGTGAAACTAAAGGCCGTGCATGTCATCAACATCTCCCCTCTGGTTGACAAGATCGTCAACTTCGTGAAACCCTTCATCAAGGACAAGATTAAGGAAAGGGTGAGAACATTGTACTTATGTTTAACTTTAGTTAGTTCTCAGCCCTTTGTATAGAAACTTACTTAGCTAGATCTGAGATTGGGTCCTTGTACGTAGCAAAGCTGTGAATTTACTTCAGCCAGCCTATCTCTTTCCAGAAAGCTCTGATATCACTGCAGGCCTCCCTGAAGGGATCCCAGATTCCCAATGATTGTGGTCCGTTGCTTTTCCATGTCTTCACAGTAAATGGGCACGTGGGCGGGTGTTTCCTTTTCTTTGAGACATCCCCTGCAAAGCGAGCTGTTGGCTAGTCCCATATTGTGGAAATGTCTATTCAGTGAGCAGTGGCCTGTTGGGATAGCTACAGCTTCGCGGAGGTGATCTCTTCTCAGACACAGCAGTCTACGTGAAAGACGTTTCGAGATTGTTGTTAGAGCCTCCCTGGCTTGTCTACATTTGGTTTCTATTCTCCAAGGTTCAGCATGCTAGCTTTCTGTTCGCAACCTCAATCATTTCCTAAGCTGGTTGTATGCTAGTGGGAGCAGGGTTCGGGTCCTTTCACTGTAGTTTTCGAACCTCTTCTAGCGAGTTCATCCGCAGTATCATTGGCCAAGGAGCCAATATGACCCTTTCTCTATTATAAGGTGACTCAGTTGTTTGCTGATAGTTATCAGTCTGTTATTTGTGTGATTGCTGCTAAGTGCTTGTAAGTCTGAGGTGCTCTCCGAGATTATGCGTATTGCATAGTCATTCACATTTCTTGTATTCAACAGCGCGACTGCTCTTGTTATACCGATGCATTCTGCCTGAAAAATTGTATTCAGGGTGCCAAGGGTTGTAGACATTTTTAGCTTTAGTTCATTGGAGAAGGCTCCTGCTCCTGGTTTTACACTCTGACTTCGTGTATACCCGAGTAGTCGGCTGGCTCCTCTTGTAGTTGTACCTATTTCTTGCCGAAAGTATAGGTGTGGGGCATCCTTTCGCATACCGCTTCCATCATAGGCTGGTCTGTATAGAACCTCTTAAATTGCCTGCCTGATTTGGTCTTACATAAAAGTTGATATCAAAAAATCAAAAGAGGACTTTGATCTCTAGATTTATTCGGAACATTGCCACCCAAAATGAACGAAATCATCTTAGACTCACAGCTCAGTCTTAAAGATTTAAAGCAGAGAAACAGTACAAAATCATGTAAATCTGATAGTAAATACCTCATGCGTATCATTGTCATTCCTCAGATCTTCCTCCACACGGATGTCAACGAGCTGTACAAGCACGTTCCCAAAGAGATGTTGCCGGCGGAGTATGGCGGCAATGCTGGACCCATGAACGACCTGCATAGTAAGTTGTCGTCATCGTCAGCTCATCAACAAACTGTTCTACTATGATAATGAGGCGAGAAGGTTATTGAATGAAGGCTATGAAATATCAAGGTGATTAACGACGATCCCAAGTAGATAGCTGATGGCAACTTATCTCGTGATCCTGAAGTGTCACCTTCTACAGTTTACTACAAAGTTTACATCTACCATTTCTCTCAAGCTTCTTGCCACACACTATGATATGTCCAGTTTATTCACTTTGTTGATAGTTACATACCAACTACTATCTATTTACATCTCACAGTAAACACGGCTACTACCCCAACAATAAATAGAATCAAATGATATTTCATTCAACTTTAACTCAATGTTTTACGATGCTAAATCTTTTTTTAGATGCCTGGGTGAAGAAACTCGACGAGTACACGGGCTGGTTCGCTGAACAGCAGGAGGTGAAGGCGAACGAGTCCCTCCGGCCCGGGAAGCCCACCAACTACGATGAGCTCTTCGGCATTGATGGATCATTCCGTCAGCTGGTCATCGACTAGGGTCTTAATATACTGGTCGCTCTAGACGATCAGGTTACGCTGGGATTGAGATCAACGAGAGCAATCGTCTGTAATGCGGTTTACGTTTTGACAAACCAAAGTATATTTGTGAGGAGGAACTATGCAGAGGTTGACCGCTTTTCGTTGTTTCTTCTAGTGAAATGTGATCTTCTATTTGTAATGTTCTTTGTTAAGAAAGGCGATGAGTGTAAAGTAGGTAAACTCTATATCGTAAGAAATTTATTGCTTGGAATTTGTTGCAATCGGTTGGTATTTGCAAATGGATTTGTTTAGAGCTAGGTTTGAACAAGCATAGGACATTATTTGATGCGCTTGCTAAGCAAATATTGTCAAATGTATAGCCCCGGCTCTAGAAAATAATTTCTACCAAGAGATTGGTTTATTCCACTTTTGCCCTGCATTATAATGATCTCTCTTCATAAGACCCCTTAGCTAAGCTTAGCTCAATTTATAGATATAAGCGATACAGTATCGAGGTCTTGAATGTTAACATTGTGATCCTCTGTTGTTACTTTTCGGTCTCTTTCGTGCTAATTTAGAATTAGCATCTATGCATCTTCGCTTTTTGTTAAAACCACTGGAGAATCTGTTACTTACTGTATAGTTTTTGAGAATTTATGTTTCGGCAAAGATTTTAAGCGATTTGCTCAATAAATACCTCTTGTTAACAACGTCGTTTTTTTGGTTCCTTATCAGTATCTACATTTAAATAGAGTGCCTTGTTATTCGGTCAAGGATCTAAGTATTATGATTTAGGTCCAAGTTTATAAGGTACCGATGGTATGCCATTTAATATGCATTTTAATATTTTGGACTAGTAGTGCCCGCGACTACGTTCATGTGGTTAAAGAATTAGCATATATAGCCTACGTCCTGGAGGTCCAATCCAACCACTGGTTAAAGAATTTATGAAATTGGATAAGCACTTTCGGATATTACCCCCTACATACAAACTTACAAACCTATACTTTATCCTCTATATAATATTAGTATAGAAGTATAGATAGCTCCATCCCAGGCCTTATAAAATTGTCGGTACAGCAAAGCAGCACATCGGCTTTTTTATTCGTTCACATTACATGACGCCTGTATCCCGGAAGGGCAGGTAGAGACCAGAAAACATGTACTTTAATTAATTATGTTATCGGTGACTTTACAAACAAGGTTGTAGTGTGTTGGAATATGTTATCCTCAAATAAAGCCATAGCATAGGAGAAACGACACGTCACAGAATAAATTACCTATTTGTTACTTATGAGATTGTCGTAATTTTATGGGAAAAAACAATTGCTTTGTTAACGCTTGAGAGGTCAAAGAGATCATCATTTATAAGTTCTTACCTCTGAAATTGCTCTTGAATACCTATTTCAAGAACTTGTTTGAAATAAAACAGCGCACTCAAAAGCAATCTCAGAGGTAAGAGTGCTATCCTACTAATATTATAAATGTGAAAGTGTGTGAAGACGTTCGGATGTTTGTTACTCAATCACGCAATAGCGGCTGAACGGATTTATGAAATTTGGTATGGAGATATTTTGAGACCTGGGAAAGGACATAGGATACTTTTCAGCCCGGAAGTTACTCATTCCATGCGCATGAAATCGCGGGCGGAAGCTGGTAATAAATAAGTACAAATAAATGATAGATCTATCTAATACGGATATAAGTGAGGAACTGAAATTTAAAAAAAGTAAAAAGTATAAAGTTCTATATTAATAAGAATGGTTATATACATCAACAGTTTACTGTGGTCGCCACGCTAGGTCTAGCCTGTATTGTGAAAACCTTCGTAAACTAAAATTACTTTTCACAATTTTGTGTGCCATTACGAACAGCATGAGATAGATTAAGTAGATTGCACGAGCTGAGCAATAGTGCCTTTTCATGATATACTCGATGCACATTCTATATACCATAATATATAAAATCATATGGTCATATTGAGTACTACTAGTATACATTGTTTCACTTTTTTTTTCTTATTCTTCGTTCTTAAGTACATTCTTTTTAGGGTTCCGTACCCCAAGGGTGCCAAACGGGACCCTATTACTCTGCCTTCGCTGTCTGTCTGTCTGTCTATCTGTCTGACCTTTTTTTCCGGTTGTGCAGTAAAATCAATCTACAAGCTCAAGAAAACGATAATGTTCATAGCTCGAACACATTACCATTACGTATCAACCAAACAAAAAATGTTAAATAAATTAGAAGCAAAATAGGTACTCGAATGTTACATAAAAATGCCATCAGCAACGAGGAACTAGAGCAAAACGATACGAAAAAGAAACTCTCAGCTACTACGCAAAGACCAGAGGTCATCACTTATAACAATTTGCACTGGCTGTTGACCTGGGCGAACTTATTCTATAATGAAATGACACCTTACTCAACTACGAAACTCCGAGTTGATTCGCATCCACTTCAACTTGAGGAACTAGTAAACAAGGAGGATTTAGAAATGCATTCGTGTGAACACATAAAGTAACACTTCTTGAAGCTCAAAAAGGAAAACGAAAAGTGTGTCACAGTGTCGTCAATATTGTTAATTTGTGATCGAATAGTGACAAAATGTTTTTTTCCAATTTCAAAGCTGTACTAGGTATTGTAGGAAAAAACCGCGCTAATATGGTTATTTATAAGATGGGCAATTCCTGAATCACGGGAATTACAGGTTATGTTTTACAATTTTTGTTGCGCATTGTTCAAACATTTTTTTTTTTTTATTACAGCGCTCTGCCACCAATAACTCATTTAGTTAATTATTATGATTAATTACCTAATATGAAAAAAAATTGAGCAAAACACAGAAAACTCGCATGGGTAAAAACATCATAAATAGCAATTTTATAAGTAATAATTGGCAAACAAAACTTCAGGCATTTTAATTACTACACAATTAGCCTTGCATATTGTAGTGGGTGAGTGATAGTATCTTGGCTTCGCGAAATTTGTATTGTTTTCGACTACTCTGTCGACTACGAGAGCATTCTATTTTGTATTCATCATCAGCCCCTTGACGTCCACTGCAGGACACAGGCCTACGTCATGGTTTTCATAATCGTGAGGGGTTTTGCCATAATCGCCACGCTTGGCAAGCGGGTTGGCGATCGCAGTATGCGGTTGGAATCTCAGGAAGACGCTGCTGCCCGTATCCTGGTAATTTATTCCCTTAGTCGCCTTCTACGACATCCACGGGAGGAAATGGAGTGATGCTATTCTTAATCCGGCGCCACACAGACCTTGGACTGGACTAACACTTGTATTAAGTGGCTAAAACCAAATCAAAGTGTCTAAGCATGTTTTACTCAATGAGAAAGTGTAGTGGCAGCGGCAGCGGCAGGGACTTAACGTAAATATGCAATCAGGATGACTATAACTCAAGAATCGTTGCAAACTAAATTGTAGGGCGGATTTCACAAGGAAAATGTCTGCCCAGTACGAAATAATGAGACGGCCCACTGAGCGGCTTCGCGTGTGCGCCGATTATATTGGGAAATTGGAGCTTGGTTCCCGATAGGTCACGCAATGATACCTAGTTTTTTCCGACCTATTGCACTTTTATTACACCAGAAAGTGGCGTGAACCTAGTGTCTGCCTACCCCTCCGAGATACGGGCGTGAGTTAATGTATATTTCATTAAATTTCATTCACTTTTGGTGTTCAAACAAACAAACCGTTGATAGAAATCATTGTAAAATACGGGAAGCAATAATGTCTATCAAGCTGTTTGCTCGCCCTATTTTTCATTCATTCATCTCAATAGTTAGTAAACAAAATATTATCAGTTGATGGTATTTCTAAATGTTTTTTGTTTATGCCCAAACCAATGCACAGCGCTTCAAATCACCAGATGATTAAAGCCTTGCTCTAGCTCTCTCAAAGAAGGCATATGCTCTGCTGTGGGACGTAAACTGGTTACTTATGTTGCGCTGTAGAGCTTCAATCGCGGAAATTGAAATTTCTTCCGCTGGACTTCTTGAATTTTTTGAAGTAAAATATAATGTCTTCTTTACTTTATTCATCACGACGAGCACGCATCACTTCCAAGCATTCGAAAACTCATGATGGGCAGACGTTTTGTCATCTAACTTGCCCGTATCCCAATGTCGCAACCTGTCCCAAGGCCTGCGTGACTCCAAATTGTTTGAATTCACCTCTCATTTCGCTCAAACCAAATTGTTCCTTAACGTCATCTGGTTAAGGTCCAAGTGAATGTTAAAGTAAACTTGGGTGGGTTTTATGTGATCTATTGCTCAAGAGACGCGCGAATGGAGCATGGAGGCAGTTCTTAGTGTTATTCAAGCGGGCCCAGACGCCTGACCGCTCTCCATTCAAGTGTAAACTCGTTCGAATTTCGAATTTGAAGTCTCGATTTCTTTTTTTTGTGGTCGTCTTCTGTTTTTTGTGCCAGTGAGTGTAATTTTTTTTTTTTTTTTTTATTTTTCATGGTAACATTATGATTTATGTATTGTTTTACGGTTTATATAATTTCTGTGCCAATATTTGCCAATACGAATTGGTTTGGCAAGTAGGTAGTTGCCTAAGATTTGAAATTAAGGCCGTACGGGTGATCGTATTCTAGATTGACACGTATTTCGTAACCTGGCCGGGCTATTCAATCATAAGCGAACTATGTTACTTATTGACTTTTTAGAAGTACATAATTACCAAACTTGACAGCTTGGAATGCTGTAATAATCTTCACCTATTCATACCTCAGGGAGTAAGCGCTTGAAATGTCCAATCCGCGGTGGGTATGCGTGGTAATTAAGCCCACACTCTCTCTCTGAGAGAAAGTCTGTGCCCTGCAGTGGAACGCATTTGGATACATAAAAAAAGTTAATCTACTGTTTTTTATGTCCTAGGAGGACAGATAAACCTTCTCATGACTAGTACAACTAAAGCCTAAACAATCAAGTACGCATACATATACTCACGTCTGTAACCCGGAGGGGTAAGCGGAGACCAGAATTTACCACATTGCCACGATTCTGATAAGCCTCGACCAAAACCCCACAGGGGGCCACCGTACATTTGTAAAAATGGCCTCAGTCTGGGTGTACTTCCTTGTTTATGACGTCCTTGCCTGGTTACCACTGGGTACTGGGTATCCTAGATTGGGACCAGGTCAAGTGATTGTAGTATGTGGAAGATATTATTATTAATATTATTCATAAGCAGCCTACATACGTCCCACTGTAGCGCACAGGCCTTCTCTTAGAGAGAGAGTATGGGCGTAATCACCACGCGTGCCCACCGCGGATTGGCGATTTCAAGCGCTGAGGTATGTAAATAGCTCAGACACTCAGGTTTCCTCGTGATGTTTTCCTTCACCGTTAGCGAATGGTATTGCCACTATAACTTCACAAATGTACATAACTTAGAAAACAAAGTCATAGGTACATGCCCGCACTGGGAATCGAACCTGGGTCTCCCGCTTCCGAGTCCAATGTTCTACCCACTAGGCTACCACCGCTGTGATGAGTAAATCCAACACTCAAAACTTGTAAACATTACAAATGGCTTTGGAAATAAAAGTGCAAAAAAAACGTAATATTATTAAATACATGTACTTATTGGCGAAGTATAATTAAGTATACATACATACATAAACTCACGCCTCTATTCCGGAGGGGTAGGCAGAGACCAGGGTTCGCCACTTGACATGATCTAAACAGTCCTCGATCACATAGGAGACGTGTTAGTAAAGGAGAAGATGAAACGTACTTGAAACCATCAGCTGCATGTACGCACATGCAGCTATTAAAGAATGTTGCACAATTAAGTAATCTGATTTAATAACCGTACGATGATCTCAATCTTTATAATTATAAGCAGATGAGCGGGTACCTAATGGCTTAGTCAGGTGCACATTAGGTCATTACAACGTCGCATATCAGATGAAGTGAGTTCTAAGTTCAGGAAATTTCCACATTTAAGACACTGGGTATATTCGTAAAAGATACTGTTATAATTAAATCTCTATCAACAACGAACTTAAAAAAACCGGCCAACTGCGAGTCTGACTCGCGCATAAAAGATTCCGTACCATTATCTATACAACATTTGAATGTTGCCGTTAAAAAAATCAAGTTTGTTATATAGGAGCCCCCTTAAGTATTCATTTTATTCCGTTTTTAGTATTTGTTTTACAGCGGCAACAGAAAAATATCATCTGTGAGCATTTAAACTGTCTAGCTATCAAGGTTTATGAGACACAGCTTGGTGACAGACACCCAGACAGACCGACGGACAGCGGAGCCTTAGTAATAGGGTCCATTACCCTTTGAGTACGAAACCCTAAAAACGACGTTCTCAATTTATGCTCATATTTTTTAAAATCAAAATCAAATTTTTTTATTCAAAGTAGCACAGAAACTGCGACTTTATGAACGTTACAAGTTCAGAGAAAAAATGGACAAAAAAACTCCAAAAAAACTTTATGTATATTCAGCGATAATTCTTTACTACATTGTCCGATTTCATCAATAATTTTTTGTTAGAAAGAAGGTACATATTTGAAGAGTGGTTTTATAAAAAAAAAATTTCTTGACGTCAGTTTTTTTATTAAAAATTATTTAATAGTGCAGCCTATATACGTCCTAGTGTAAGGCGGAGGGCTTCTCTCAGAGAGAGAGAGAGAGAAAGTATGGGCTAGATCACCAAGCGTGCCCGCCACGGATTGGCAATTTCAAGGGCTGACGTATGCGAACACCCCAGATACTCAGGTTTCCCCGCGATGTTTTCTTTAAAAATTGGCGAGTGCTGTGGCTAAAACAATTTCACAAGAGTTACGCACGTTGTATAACAAAGCTATTACACCCTGTGGATAGGTAAAAGAACTCCGGTTCTTAAAGGAGTCAAAGTTGTCAAAATGGAAAAAAAATCTGTCTGCTTCTCCCATCCAAAAGTTAACGTTATGCGAACATAATTTTACTGTGATTATATGTTGATGTTGACTCCGTGGAATATTAATGAACCGCAGAAGGACGATGATGGTTTTAGTGATTCTCAAACTATTCTTGTTTTTTTTACGTCGCGTGCACATTTTCGCTTTGATAGGCATTATTTTATTGAGTAAGCAGCCTATATGTTACCTAGGTCCCACAGCAGGGCATAGGCCTTGTCTCAGAGAGTGAGTATGTATGTCACAACGCGCGCGCGCCTACGATTGGGGATTTCAAGCGTTAAAAAAAACAGGTTGAATATCTATGGTTCTAATAGTCCATAGGTATACCTAAAGGCCTTTTTATTAAAAACAGGTATTGCGATACGTTACTCAATATGAACTGTAGAGGAAAACACCGCAGTTTATATTGAGTTTAAACCGGCAACAATTTTAACTCTAAATAAAAAAATGTAAGGTTAAGGTTACCTTCTTTGGGTATAATAACCAACCAGTTATCAGACATGAGTCAATGTACCTATGAGGGCCGTATTAAAGCGCCCTGTTACTCGCTGATCAGAGATCGCTGTTAAGTCCATATTTCGTTAAGACGTTAAGACGACGTTTGTACGTGCTTCTGAGCGTGTCTGGTGACAATTTTCGGAGGGGATGCAAACGCGCTGCAGCGTTTTGCTGCCATTTTTACGGAAGCGCCGTGGGTACGGCGCGTTCGAATCGCTTTTATAACCTCTAATAAGTGGCCGTGGGCGATTAAGGTGCTGTTTGAAAATTCATAGCGATCTCAGAGGTAATATTAAAATAGGGCCTTAAGAACCTTTCGAGACATGACCGCCCACATGACAGAAAGGTCCAAATTGTTCGATTACCTATGTGTTAAATAATACAAGAGTCAAAATGCACATATATAACTCTATAAGGATATAGACAGTTCTCAGTAAAATTACCGTTTTTTTGATAAAATACTGCTCAAATGCAGTTTAAATAGGCTGCCATCTTTCCTTATGAAAGACCAATGTAAACTGCGTTTAAAGGATGTTTTAAGGAATTGTGTTTTTGTAAATAAGACTCTTACAGTATTGATACCGTGTTACGGTCTTTCCTTGTAAAGTCTCTACCACAGACCACTTATACGGCGTTTATCGAGCATTTTAAGGAATCGTCTTTTTATAAATGAAATTGAAAATGAAATGAAATGAAAATGAAAATGAAATGAAAATGAAAATGAAATGAAAAATATTTATTTCAAGGAATGTTAGAATGATTTACATTTTGTGCTTATATTATTCCTACAGAAAAACATAACAAAAACGTAATTTTATGTGACTACTACCATAACTAGACTATCGCGTAGCCTGTATTTATGGTTAGTAGGCCCGTGCCTCTTGCAAAAGGCGGAAGACAGTAGGTGGTGAGGTCATGTTTATCAAACAAAAATAATAAAAAACAAAAATTCATAAAATAATAATGAATCTAGTACATAGTAATGTTATGTTATTGCTTATTTAACATGCGGCATGCGTTTTGTGTGTGTGTGTGTGTGTGTGTGTGTGTGTGTGTGTGTGTGTGTGTGTGTGTGTGTGTGTTTGTGTCTTGTGTGTGTGTGTGTTTTTGTTTTATGTGTGTGTTATCGTGTGTATGAAGGAGGACGTGTGTGTTGTTTTTAACAGGTTAAGAAATTTTCTGTATAATAATACCGTTAACGTTTAAATATTTGATCTCACGGCAGCAGTCACACAACAATAGCAATAAGAAAACGTTCCATGTGTTATTCAGCTATAAAAAATATAACCAATCAATTTAATCGCAATAACAAAAATTCTCACACAACTTGGTATTGTATATAGGTAGTTATTTATTGTTTCCACAATAATTCTCTGCAGTTTTAGCCTTCGTAATCCTTTATTTAGTTACCATATTTCGGCAGTGGTGCGTGCTTTCCCATTTCAATAGATAATTTAATTTATTTTGGAAAGTTCGATAGGGGCCTCGATGAAAGTTCGATAGGGGCGGAAGTCGGTTACTCATAAAACAGAGTATTCTATTTTGGGGGCCACGCACTATTGTTGTATAAAGATTTTCATAACTATAAAGATTTTTGTATTTTTATTATATTTCATTTCATTGCCGCTTTAAGTCAACGGACCTTTCTGTAACATATTCAAAGTCGCATGAACTGGGGGTCAAAATAAACAGTTGGTGAGCTATTCAATAAACCATAAACTTAATGAAACAGGTGATAAAGCAACACTAAAACTTAAAGAACTTAAAAAACTGAAATAACAAACAACTTACAAGTATCTCCCAATGAGTTACATTGTTAAATTTGGGTCTCGCGCCTGCTCAGTAGTCGGGTTTTTTTTATTGTTGTCTTTTTACCCGACTGCGGCGGAGCCCAAGAGGAGGTTAATGTGTTACGCTCGTATGTATGTATGTAAGTACGTCCGATTCTATATTCCTTGTAACTAATTCCGAGGTACCTAGATTGGTCTCGCCTGCTTAGTAGTTAAAGCTTAGCAGTCGGTTTGATGGTTATTTTTCATACCAGTTTTTAATTACATTATTTTTTCTTGTAGAATTTATGCTGAGTTCATATAGCCCATGACACTTGCGCAAACACTAAGAATCGGTTGAGATCTTATTCGTCAAAATCTGACAACTGGTTAAGGAGTTATGAGGGAACATTAAGACGGACCTACTTACTATACATACGAGCCAAACATATTATCCTCCCATTGAGCTCCGCCCTAGTTGGATAAAGAACATAAATAAGGGACTAAAATGAACAATTTCGTAAAAAAAAACCGCAGTTGACTAACAAGGATCTTGCAAAATGGAAAGGCAAGCTGAAACACTCAATTATGATTGCAGCCAACACATGAATAATGGAAGGATTTTACATGCAAATTTTAACTTCTGAATGTTGCGGGTGACTGACCGAGCACCTTAAATTGCCCGCTAGTAAACCTTTACGCGCGATTTTCCTTTAAACTTGAATTACCCTCCCAAAATATCTCCTTCTTTCATTCTCATTTGTGTGAACAACGGACAAGTACTTGCATAAAAAAAAATTAACCTCATTGGAGAGGCTATTTTAAAAGAAATATTTTTTAGATTTATTTATTTTTTAGATTTAGAAAAGAATTGTAATGTCTTTTAATGTAATTTTAAAGTATAATTTAAAAAGAATATTCATTCTATTTAACACATTTTAAGCGTCATCTACATCGTCATTGCGAAGAAGAAAATCAGCAAAGCCATATGAAATTCAAAGCAAAATATGCCAAATTGCAGGAAAAAAAGGTTTTGTAAATAACATTGACGTATTTCACAACTAGCGAAATTAAAAAAAAGGCAAATAAAAAAATCAGACACATCACGAACTTTTCAAGTCAGTTAAAAATAATAATAAGAATATCGTCCACACAACCGAAGTACTTGTGCTAATCCCAAACAAGAATCCTCTGTGATGTGGACATCAGAAACATGGAAAAACACCCAGACCCAGACATTTTTAGGGCTCCGTACCCGAAGGGTGCAAAACGGGAACCTATTACAAAGACTTCTCTGTCCGCCTGTCTGTCTGTCCGTCTGTCTGTCTGTCACCAGGCTGTATCTCCTGAACCGTGATAGCTAGGCAGTTGACATTTTCACAGATGACGTATTTCTGCTGCCGCTATAACAACAATACTAAAAACAGAATAAAATAAATATTTAAGGGGCCTCCCATAGAACAAACGTTGTCTAAAGACATCACTCGCCATCTAGCGGCCATCTATGTAACCTTCCAGTGTCAATGTCATGTTGTTAAATGTCAATGTCAATGCTTCTTGTTGGTTTCTATAGATGGCGCTGTTCTCAAATTCGATCTTTGTGTAATATTGTATAGATAACGCTACGGAACCCTTCGTTCACGAGTCCGACTCGCACTTGGCCGGGTTGTTTTATTTATTGACTTACGTTTCACCGCAGTTTTAAATATTTACATTTTTCGCCAATCTGTGTGGCAGTTTTTTGGCGAATTAATCGCACTCAAATGACCTTGTTCTTATTGTGTCTCCCCCGGTTTCAGAGCAATATGGCATCCACGGCGATCCTGGTGCAGCCCTCGGGCGAGATGTGGAAGAAGATCCGTGTGGAGCTGAATGAGGACGTCAACACCAGGGACAAGGACCTGGCCCACATCAAGGAGTGGATGAGAAAGCAACCGCACTTGCCTGATGAATGGGGTGAGAATTTGTATAGGAATACAATTACTGATAATAGCCGTCATCTCCAAAAGGAAACAAACGGGATTCAAAATGTCCTCGCGAACGCAATCGCGGGCAACAGTAAATATATTTAAAAAAAAACCGATAAGTGTAGGGTTCCGTAGGAGGAGGCGTTTCTTAGTTGCTTTACACAACTAAAAACACTTTAAATACACCTAGGCTGAGGTAAAATTATTTAGGTTATTCATTCATAACAAAACACAGGTTGAGGGTTTGTTTCCCACTGGGAGCCACCGTACATTTGTACAAATGGCCTCAGTCTGGGTGTATTTTCATGTTTGTGTCGTCCTTGCCTGGTCACCGTAGTACAGGGTATCCTAGTTTGGGACCAGGTCAAGTGATTGTGTTGTGTGGTATTTATTATTAGTTAATATTATTGTTCATCCCATTAATTTCAGAAATAATCTCATTAACACCTACCATCGATTTCTTGACTTTGACATACATACTTTCTTTTTTCATTCACACCCAGACCAAAGCTGAATAAAACGAAATATAGATGGAAAACCAAATCAAACTCTTGTCGAGTAAAATCCATTTGAGCAATCGATTGCCTATCAGCTCGCTCAACGCTATTTGTGACAAGTCCAAATTCGACTATTTCATTTAGGCCAAAGGTAAGTAGGCACACTTAGGTAACTAAAAACTTTGAAACTTTTTTACATTGCAAATCCGCGGACGAAACACATTTCCTTTTTGGTCTGCAAAAACTAACTCGAGTTACAACACCACAATTTACTAAGCTGTTATATTTCAGCAAAGATAATGCATCCTTTTCGTGGCATATTTTTCAAAATTACTCAGGAAAAACCCCTGTCTGGACAGAAATCTTTTTCGGTTATAAAAATGTACCTACTTATTGCTGTTCGTTAGTCTCGCTAAACCTCGCGAAACGGCTGGACCGACTTGGGTATTTTTTCTTATATTTGTGGTAGTCCAGGGAAAGTTTAAGTGATGAGAACAAAAAAATATATAGTTCCAGGTAATATGGAGTTCAGCGATTGAGTGATTTAGTTAACAATATTATTATAAGGCAGTTCCGGGTGCGAAACTGAAGACGCGATCTCCGCGTGCCAAATACGCCCTGTTCTGTCCCTATATCGATTGTTACTAATACTATATGGGCATTGCCTGAAATAAATGAATACAATATATTACGCGCACCACATCCTGAAGGATTCCTAACGTCCAGCTGTCAAATTCTATAATAATTGCTTTCGCAAACGGCGGGGTTCCTACAGGATTTGGTGCGCAGAATTATGCTTTATTACGTCTGTTTTGCTGTGGAACTCGGCCCTGGCTACCACAACACAGGCACTAACGGTACAGCCTAGTTTGAGGCCAGGACAAGCGATTGTCTTGGCAGTGGTTGTTTTAGTAGTTAATGAGAGCTTTTCAATTAAAGCTGTCAGTTGAGTTTCGTTAAAAAAAACTAGATGGCGCTGCAAGGAGAACAAATGTCATCATACGTTTTCAATGTTGTACCTTTTTATAGGAGAGATGTTTAGATTTTCACTGAGTAATAACGATGTAGGTTACAATGTTGTAACTGAACTCCTTATTACTCTGTGAAAGTCTAAACATCTCTCCTCTCGTCAACGAAACAAGCGAGCAACGTGACAGAAACCACAGAGAAGGTACAGAGATGTCATGTCAATTTTGGCATATTATGTGACATCAGCACCATCTATCGGTAACTTTCAGTACTGTATATATTTTTTAATGACGCTTCGAAAAGCCCTCATTAGAAAGTGATTGTGTCTAGTGTTTAACACATTCATGGGTAACTTTAACACATTAACTGTAAGTTAAGTCTCCGTTAAACAATTTTTGAACAAAATAAAAGTCTTATTTAAAAAAATCACGATTTCTTAAACGACTCCTCAAATATAGTTTAGTCTGTAGTAAAGGAAACTAGGTATTTAAACTGTATTTGAGAAGTGTTTAGAGTTATCTTGTTTTTATAAATGAACACCGCAAATGTGGAGTCTCTTTGTCGGCTTAATCTTTAGAAAATCTGCTAATTCTCAAATTATCAACTTCGACATTCATTAAGTAAACATTTTCAGTCGTGTTTTAGTGTAATCAACTTTTTGTAAATATGACTGTATCGGTCTAATTTATAAGAACACGACTCTTTAGAACACTCCGTAAACGCCGTATAAATATTCTGTGGCTTATGTGGATAAATGGATAAATAGACTACTAGTCTGTATTTATACTGCGTTTATGAAGTGTTTAAAGGGAATCGTGTTTTTTTTAGTGTTCTCTATCTGTCTGTCTATCTATAAATAACGCTCTATATTACACTCACCAACGCACAGATTTACGTCTAGTGTAGAAATCAACGCAAACCATGCTTGTAATGTATTTATTTTTAAAGAAGCATTTTGTATTTTTGTATTTTAAATGACTCCTTAAGACACACGCCTAGCTTGGTTTACGAATCCCTGCAAACTAGGTAATCGTAACTCCAAGTGATGCGCAATACCTAAGCAAATATTGTACACCTTACTTCAGTGCAATAAACATTTTTCTTTTTTACTTTTACATATTTTTTACTTTTTAAGTAGCGGTGCTAGCGTAGCGGTGGAACGCCGGCCTCACGTGTGTTCGAATCCCATCATGTACAGACGACATTCTGGTGTACATACAATAAAGAATATTATATCTATCTATCTAACGACTTTGTTTTCTAAGTTACCGTAAGTAAAGTCAATTTGTAGTCACAATACCACTCGCTGACTGTGAAGGAAGTCATCGTGAGGAAACCTGAGTATCTGAGGTGCTCACGAGCCTCAGCGCTTGAAATTGTCAATCCGCGGTGGACGCGCGTGGTGATTAAGACAATATACTCTTTCTCTGAGGGAAGGCCTGTGCCCTACATTGGGACGTATTTAGGCTAGGTACAGAGAAAAATATAATTATTGAATTGAATTATCATTTTCAGACGACGGCCGCATCATGACCTTCCTTCGCGGCTGCAGCTTCTCCCTGGAGAAGTGCAAGAGGAAGCTCGACATGTACTTCACCATGAGGGCGGCTTGCCCCGAATTCTTCACTAATAGGGACGTCACCCAGCCCGCCTTGAAGGACCTTCTTAACAGGGCGTAAGTTTCACTATTGCACCGAGCAATAACTCCAGACAAAGTAATTTTATTTATTTATTTCAAGAACCTGAGTGTCCGACGTGTTCACGTACCCCAACGCTTCATATCCTCCTTACTGAGAGAAGGCCTGTCCCCTACAGTGGGACGTTTATAAGCTCTATAAAAAATACAAACTTACTAGCACTAGAAAGTAGGAAAGATCTGAGGCAGATTGCTCGCAGCGGCGGGATGAGGATGTCCGAGTGTAGAGAGAAGTAGCGTACCTTGGGGGAGGCTCGTGTCCAGCAGTGGATTAACGCGGGCTGATTAATTGATTGACTAGCTTAAAACATAGTTATAACGCGCTTACTAACTACTCAAATTAAATGACAAAATAATTACACAATTCTCATCACGCAAATGAGGATTATTATTTTAAAATCCAAACAAAACTTTATCTAACTAAAAAGTAATTTGAATACCAAAACTTAACTTAAGAAAGAATTCTAAGTAAGGCTGTTAAAAAATTTCAATATACTTAATTAGTATATTATACTTATAGTTAGTATTTTTTAGTTTAATACACCTTCTTTCACGTTAACAATGCCGTCTATTACAATAGCAGTTCAAAGACCATCGTTTGGTATTCTGTAATGCAACCTCGCCTTTCTGGGCCACTACTAAAATTTAACTGCAACTGAAAAAAATAAAAGAGCAGGAACCTTTAAAAAAGAAAAAGTTCAAAATTAATTAAGAAAAATGGCTGCGATCTAGAAATTTGCTCGACTTTGTAGATCGCAGCCATTTTTCACTTTTTTCTTTTTTCGTTCTAAAGGTTCGCGCTCTTTTGTCTTTTTTTAGGTGCCAGTTTACATTTAAATCAGAAAGTGGCTAGACTAAAGTAGAATTGAGGCCATCAGCGCAAAAGTGGCTTAACATAGTTAGTATCGAGATAATGAGCTATACATTTTCATGAATTTAAATTGAATACATAGTCTGTTTCGTAGGCAAAACCAATACGCGCAAAAATAATCTCTACAACGCCATCTGTTATCCATGAGTGAAACTAGGGCCGGTTTTGCATCAAAATTAATTTATGTTTTAAATAAATTGCAGTAGATACGCACGAATATGAAAAATTGTGGGTTAGGCCACTTTTGCGCTGACGGCCTCAATTTATAAATGCAATCTCGCCGCTTTTCATACCATTATGAGGTAGTAAAGTAAACCACATTTCACCTCATTCGCAATCGGCGAGGAACAGGTTGCAATACCGGTCTGTTGGGCGCAGCTGCTAGTGTATTTTCCTGTGAAGCCTTTCTATTTGCTTTTATGTCTGTTCTTCTTCTTAGCGTGTCGAGGGCAAAACAAATTTTATTAAAAATATTTATTAATCACTTACTTTGGCTTGCGGCCTAGAACTTTACTACGCTGACTGCGTTGTCACAATGCTCCTCTAGGTCATTGTGGTCCTCTTGAGTGCAGGGGTCAGGGCATGCACGGTACGATGAAGGATTATCAATCGTCTGTGAAGTACACGAAAGAAATTACTAAAACGTTTCAAGTAGAGTTTAAAAGAACTTTCGTTCTTTTAGAATAATTTTTATTCACTAAACCATTAAAAATAATAGTTTCTTTGACGGTGAAAATACTCTAATTGGGCTGTCGTAGAAATTGCGCATTTTAGAAATAACGCTATTTTATGAATCTGTATGGCCTATACCTTCCTCAGGGAAGAGACCCGTGCCCCTCGGTGGGGACATAATGGGTTGATGATGATGATGAATCTGTAAGATTATAAGTATTATACAGAGTCTGTCTTATTGGGGTATACACGATTGCTTGAAACATTTTGTTGTTTTAAACAAATGCAGTTTAAACAGTCTCATGTAAATGGAAAGAATTTATACAGACTATTTACAATGCGTCTGAGGAATGTTTTAATCAGCTTAAGACATCTGACATTTTAGTCACGTGTGGTATACTGGATCATTTTACATTGCATTTTATTACAAAATTTTCTTTACAGCCAAGGACCCCCACTGCCTGGCTTGACACCAAATGGGAGAAGAGTCACTATTTGTCGAGGTAAACCAATATTATTTATTATTCCTTCTTTCTAAAGTAACCAGAGTAATTACACTAGATATTTGTCCTAACGTATTGATGCGAGTAGTTTTCTGCGTAAAGGACAAGGAAACAGTCCAAATTAATACTCATACCAATATACCACCAATATAATCATCATCATCAGCCTCCGTCATACGCCTCCGTCATGGTTTTCCAAGCTTCCCGGGGCTCAAGTCTCATTTTTTAATAGAACGAAAGTGTAACAATCACTGCTGTTTTTCTTGTGCCGCCCGCATCCAGCGACTCCCCACCACCGTAACCAGGTCATCCGACCATCTGGTGGGGCCTTCCCACGCTATAATATACAATATATTACCAATATCTATTTGGTTATAACACATCATAATTATGCCTCGTTAACTCCGACCGTGCAGTGTGTCAATATGACAACTGAACAGAACAACTTTTCGTTCGTAAGTATTGCCTGGAATGGGGTTCTAGAGTCCGTAGTTGCAATTTATTTTGCGTATGGTATACGACAAAATACGAACAAGTCAAAATAGGAAAGGGAGGCCAACAATCGACTCGGTTAGTTCCTTGTCCGCTCCGTGAACTTTCCAAATACGTCCTTCTATGGACCACAGGTCCTTGGCACCAGAACTTTGTGATGTTTACACTCAGGGGTAATGTCTGATCACTCATAAATGCGATAAGATAAGATAATACTTATTTATTTGTAAAACATTCGCATACATCGGTATAGCGTGTTATAAGACGTTAATTGTTCCAGCATCAGTTGCCACTGAGGCGATGTCTAGTTGTATGTTAAGGGTCGGCGGACTAAATGACATAAGTCAAATTGTCATTATACAAATAAAAAAGAATAAAAAAAGAACATTGCAAATTAATGTACATTTTATTAAAATTTATGTAATGTAGACTATGTGCTAATTAACATACATTGTTGTTATAATAATTATTAAAAAACACGAACTTTCAATTATAAAATTAGTGGGACTCGTGTTTCAAGGTTTGTTTAGCTGGTATTGCTATTTGTGTTGTTTCTTGTAGTCGTTAATTACGTTACGGTATAAGAACGTTTAGATCTAATGATGCTATTAGTAACTATTTTAAAACACATATTATTATGTATTTTAGAAGAAGCCTGGCTACCCATAGTACAGGGAATCCTAGTTTGGGAGCCAGTAACCACTTTTTTAACCCTCTTCTAAATAAAGTTTTTTTTTTTCATTTTCATTTTATTCATTACGTAGTCCAGTCATTATATACATTTGGAAATGCATGTGAACCGATAAGGCTAAACCGAAAAGACCAAAAATTTCTTGCTCCGTTATTTGCCTGCATTGTAGTGGGCAAACATGCAACAACGACGACGACGATGATGATGACCCTTTTACAAAATGGCTGAAAATGCGCATTGGAAATCTTGGTCGACAATTTGAAGTTAAGCTTTTCTAAGCCCCCTGCGTAATATCCAAAATTTAGCCTTCTTAGTTCACATGCATTTCTAACCCGTTTTTTTCGACGTAGTGACTGGACTATTGTTCTACACTTGATGGCCTTGCCTGGTCGCCATAGCATAGGGTATCCTAGTTTGGGACCAGGGCAAGTGATTGGGTTGTGTGGAAGTTATTTATTTATTGTTTCTTAACAGCTCTCGGTTAGTGAAATAAAGACAAAAGAAATATTATACAGTAATTTTATTACACTATACAATAATCTTATTCTAGGCATTTTTTTATTCCTGAAAAGTTTATGTTGCGAATTTATATGCTTGAGTCCACTGACCCTAGATTTGTTTAGGGCAATATCTTGAAGAGCTATTAAAATAATATATCTAAAGTAAAAATAAACTTACACACAATATTCTTATCGCTTTATATTGCAGGTCTGGACAAGAACATCGATACGAACCAACTGAACGACGCCTTCAAACTGGCGCTGATGATTGGAGACGTCCGCCTCAAGGAGGAAATTGAGGGTGTCGGCGGCGACGTGTACATTCTGGATGCTTCTGTTGTCGCGCCCAGCCATCTGGGGAAGATATCCCCGACAGCCGTCAAGAAGTTCCTCATCTGTGTTCAGGTAGGGGTCAAGTAGTTTTGGTTATCTATTATGTTAGGTGACATAAATTGTACCTCTAAAGTCTCCCTATCAATGTCTACTCTCTGAAAAGCTGAAACATTATGGTAGTCTGCACACGACAGCCGTCAATAAATTTCTCTACTGTGTTCAGGTAAAGGTCAAGTAGTTTTGGTTTTGCCTTATAGAGGAATTATAAATTGTATAAGCCTTCCTGTCAATGACCACTCTCCGAAAATCTGAAACATTATGATAGCACACGCTGACCCCTAAAGTCTTCCAATCAATGATCAGTCTCCGAAAACGTGAAACCTGATGGTAGTCAGCCCAGAAAGTTTTTATCAACTCAACTCAACTACGTTACGAAATCCTCAAATATATCCGGTAAAAATAGTTTAAAATCAATCAAAATCAAAGTGTTTTTATTTAAAATAACACAGAAATATTTATAAAGTGGGGAACAACCTCCATTCCGTGTGGCACCGGATTAAGAACAGCGTCACTCCATTTCCTTCCGTGGATGTCGTAGAAGGCGACTAAGGAAATCAATTACCAGGAGACGGGCAGCAGCCGTCTTTCTGAGATTCCAACCGCATACTGCGATCGCCAACCCGCTTGTCAAGCGTGGCGATTATGGCAAAACCTGTCATGGTTGTAAAAACCACGAAGGAGGCCTATGTCCTGCAGTGGGCGTTAAACGGCTGAAAATAAAATGCTCAAAAATTTACTTCAGTATGAAACAGCTTTACGAAAGTATGATAATTTGTTTGTGTTCATGAGTAGAACCCCTTTTTTTAGATAAATGTCTGTATTTTGTACGTCTTCTGCGACTGACGAAATAATATCGCAATGTGAAATTTTTTTTTTTTTGGGAACGTGATACAGCATCGATATGAAGCAGGGATATGTTCGGAAGGGCCGTCAACGTCGCGCTTGAGCCCGACCATTCACTCGAATATAGCGACAAATACGGTTCTATTTTTGAATAGTTTCGAAATTTCCTGCCACTGAGTAATGAACGCTAGAAATGCATAGCGAAAATACCGATTTCTACGGATAGAGATACGGATTTTGACACTGACAAGTGACCATTTCGCTGCTTCCGATAATGTCGCATTTTTCACAATAAGGGCCCTGTATCATTTCATTATATACAAGTTGGTTAGTACACACACGTGTCAGCTTATCAATAGTGAAATACCTACATTTTTAAAATTGGAAAACGTTTTTGTCTTTAGTAGATAACTCGGTGCAAAATTAAACTCCGCCTTTTGGACGTAAAAAGTACGCGATATGGTGAAGGTACCTGCAGAAACTTCCTGGAAGTCAGGAAAATCCACCGTTAACAGAAATTAACTTGTGCTGTTTCAGGAAGCCTACCCCGTAAAGCTTAAGGAGGTGCATGTGGTCAACGCGTCACCAATCGTCGACACCGTGGTCAATCTCGTCAAGCCTTTCCTGAAGGAGAAGATCAGGAACAGAGTAAGTCTGATAGACTATTGTGGTTGGTTATATCAGGGTTTCTCAAAGTGGGATGTACGCGAATCCCTAAGGGTTGGCCATTCAATGGTAGGCACGACAACATTTTAATGTAATGTGTAATGTAACAAGATGTAATGTGTTTTCGTACGGGCTTTTCCTGCGAATCTTCCAATTTCTATCAATTCTTATGGGTTCGTCCACTCTAACCACGCATTTCCTTTCCACTAACTAATCACGGCGCTTAAACGTCGACTCTGATCGCGATATTCGTTTCACCTATATTGAAATCTTAGATTTTGTCGACTGCGAACGCGCGATTCGAGTAAACTAAAACGGTCGTGTCTGGGTTTCTCTTTTGATCACGCTAACATAGGTTCCTACCTATTATTTTTATAACAGTTATAGGTACTAGTTATTTTTAAAGTAAATTAAGGAAAAGTCAAATTGAACAGCACAAAATAATCAAAAAGTTATTTATTTGTCATAAATCATTAAAAAATCTTTTAATTTACTATCGTCAAAGCAAATGTTAATAACAACTTTCATATCAAAAATTAACAAGAAATACGAGTATAGGGTAAAAACAAACTACTCGTAAATCATTGTTCATATATTACTATTCTAAAACTAGAGTTGGCAACACTGGTCTGTTCAGTGTTTAATTGTTTTATTTATTGTTACTTGCGTTAGAGGTGCGCTGTCATCTAGAAACTTTAATAGGGGTACGTGGAGCCCTAAGTTTAAGAAACCGTGGATTATATGACGGAAAGCCTAAGATGTATAGGAAGCGCAATGACTGCAATATATTTTAAGAACTTGACTACCGAGAGACCGACGGAACAGAATAGATACTAACTTACTAAGTCAATGACATCAATGGCATTACAACTCTTAGAGTAGCCTTGCACACCAAATAGTTTTATATTCCTTCTAACATATCCAACCTCTTAGACTAACCCCCTGTTTCCCGTACTTACCGTTGTTTAATTTGCATGCACTTTGGCCAACTGACTGCTGATAACGTTATATTATTAGTATTAGAGAAACTGGGGGTAAATCAAGTGGAAAACAAATAATTGGAAGGCAAATAACTTCTGTGCCAAGCATATACGCTGGCTAAGGGATGGTGTTTCAGCCAGACATAGCTCTACACTATAACGCCTAGGCATCTCAAGGCAAGATTTGAAGAAGAAAAAGAGGAAGAAGAAAGACATTTATTATACCAACAAGATACATCACAGAAACAAAATAAGCAGATAAGTAACATAATATGCACAACAACAGAAGTAAAACTAAATACACAACAGACAAAACGAATAAATAAAACAGGACCGTAGATGTAGCCTGTGGTGTATTTAAGTTTCCAAAAAAGGCAGCTGACTCAGCGTTGTGCTGAGGAAGTGGTCCCTCAGCGCTGATTTTCAGTCAGTGCCTACGGTAACCCATAATTATTGTACTACGGAGTGCGTGCCATGGTGCAGTTAAAATTGTGATTTCAGTCATACTCCTTCTCAAATAGAATACTACTTGACTATAGAGCGCCTAGAACTATCACAAAGCAAAATCTCAGCCGAACTTCTACCCAGATAGACTTTTGTCTGATGAGCATCGACCGGCACTCTTGTTGATGCTTCTACAATTTAAATGGCGATCTTGAGAGTAACGACAAATGGACCTATCCACAGATATCTCAATGCTCTGAGGAGTTATCCCTTTTATCCAAAAGGAAAATAAGCAGGGGGTGTTTCTGGACGTATACGGAGAAACAAATCTCCATATACGTCCAAAAACACCTCCTCGTCGTCCTCTACACTTCAATACGAACATAATTTACCAATTATTAGGTAAACTTTGAAATCGCGAACATCCGTTCTGTACATTTTAATGCCACTTTTTTCATATAGCCTATATACGTCCCACTGCAGAGCACAGGCCTTCTCTCAGAAAGAGAGAGTATGGGCTTAATTACCACGCGTGCCCACCGTGCATTGGCAATTTCAAGCGCTGAGGTATGTGAACATCTCGGACCCTCAGGTTTCCTCACGATGTTTTCCTTCACAGTCAGCCAGTGGTATTGCCACTATAACTGCACAAATGTACGAAACTTAGAAAATGAAGTCATTGGTACATGCCGGGATTCTAACCCAAGACCTTCCGAATGAGAAGCCGGCTTTCTACCGCTCGGCTATATACCACCGTGTTAAATATTGCACCGCAATAGATTAGATTAGATTAGAACACTTTATTGTACACACCAGAAAACAAAATATGTTGAGTTTGTTTATTTGCATTTCATCGCTCTTCTTTGCTACATTTCTAATTCCTCGCTGGTCCGACGATCCGAGGCAAGTTACTGGCGAGGGTTGGATAAATAACAGAAAGAAGTGGCGAGATTTGGGGGAGGTCTACGTCCAGATTGTCAGATCATCAGCACAGAGCTAACAGAAAAAGTACATGCTTCTGTGGTTTATGTATGTATTTATTTAAGTATATGTAATATGTAATACTTATATTCTTGTAATCTTTCACTGCACATACTTGTTAATTCACATATCTACCATTATATTTCCGATTCCCTTACTCCGTAAATACCGACTGTATTCTTCCTGCAATCCACTCCATCCAAAAGTTATCTGGAAGAGATCGCTTTAAGCGATAAGACCGCCAATCGTACACCACTACTCGGATCTAAGAAACCGTTTGTAATTCTTTCCTCTGGTTGTGCAATAAAATGTTCTTAATTCTCTATCTATCTAACAGTGGAGAGTAAGGACTGATTGATTGACTTGACTGCAGATCTTCATCCACACGGAGCTGAGCAGTTTGTACAAGCACGTGCCCCAGGACATGCTGCCGGAAGAATACGGCGGCAACAGCGGCACCCTTGAAGAGATCAACCGTGAGTTTCTGCAGAGTTAACACCAGCGTCACCAAGTGATTTTGAAAATACTTCTGCTGAAAAATTCCTCTGCATCTTAAAGCATCTCGCTCTAAATAATTATATTTAATTTCCCCAGTTTCATCGCGTTTTTAGTCAATCCAAAACATCTGGCAGCCGTGAACAGTGTTTGCAAAAAGTGCCAGTAAAATATTAATAATAAAATTTAGGAGCCAAGTTCCTAAGTTACCTATATACATTTGTGAAGTTATAGTAGGAATACCACTCGGTAACGGTGAAGGAAAACATCGTGAGGAAACCTAAGTGTCTGAGCTATTCACATACCTCAGCGCTTGAAATCGCCAATGCGCGGTGGGCGCGCGTGGTGATTAAGCCCATACTCTCTCCCTGAGAGAAGGCCCGTGCCCTACAGTGGGACGTATATAGGCTGCTTTTGTTAGGAGCCCCACGACCGAGAACCTATCTCACGGACCTGGGACTAGATAGCATTTATGCCAAAGACGGCCGTTTTTGGCGTTAGGTTTTTTACCTAAGGTTCACGGTCACAGGTCCTAGAATCACTATTTTAACATTATTGAGCGATTGTACTGGCACTTTTTTCAAGATCATTTCTCTTGTTACTCTATGGAGCCCCTTAAAATACGCAATACGCTAACCCTCTTTGAAAAATACTTAATGAGTTTTTTGAGGCCCAGAAAATTACAAAACATCGAATTTAAAACTTTCTTGAACAAATGAATACGCTGCCAGCCGTGATGTTCTAAGATTACCCTCTGCTATGACGTCACATGGTTTGAAAACCAACACGTAAGGTTGGGGCGAAACCACCGCAATTTAAAAAAATTTACTAACTTAGTGACGTCACGACAATGATGGCGTTACATATAAAACAAACCGGTCAAGAGCAAGTCGGACTCGCGTACCGATGGTTCGGTACAAATTTGTAGTCTCAGTTTTTCCGGGCTTATTCCGAACTTCAGACAATTTTTGTTATTATTTAATAACAAATGTATAGTTTTGAGATTTTTCCCTGTACTTGTAGTATACAACAATATTAATTGCCAAATTTCATAGTTCTAGGTCAATGGAAAGTACCGTATAAATTTTGATTCCCTTGAGTGTCGAAATATACGTTCTTTTTCGGCATAAACGGCCGTAACTTTTTTTAACGTTAACTTCGAAGTTTGATTTTTTCACAGCTTTAAGGGACTGTAGCATATGGACCTGAGCTAATGGTTTTAATTCACCTTGATACCGCCACGCGTTTCCGAGATAAAGGGTCTTGACGGACTGACGGACGGACGGACGGACTGACGGACGGACAACAAAGTGATCCTATAAGGATTCCGTTTTTCCCTAAAAATGTTGAATTTCTACAGCCACCTTATACTTAATATATTCAAATCTAAACAATAGGTTCATTAGGCCAGGTGTATTTACACTTTTTAGACATAATTAAGTCAATGGGTATCGAACTAAGAGCGAGCTATGTCCAGTCCAACCCTACGTATAAGGCTGTTCGCCATGTTGTTTTTTGGTGACTAAAAATTATTTCAGTACATTTTGTCTTCGTGTTTTACTGTAGTTACCTACTTCAGAAAATTTTACAGGTCACTCGATCGATTGTTAATCGATTATTTATTCATTATTTTCGCACTTAAACTCTATCTGTTTCCTTTACCGCCCTCCTTACCCTACAACCTTCTTGCCGCCTACAGCCTCTTTATAAACAAAGAAATTTCACATACCTTTCCAGAAGCCTGGCTGAAGAAATTGGAGGAGTACAAGGAGTGGTTCAATGCGCAAGAGTCGGTCAAAGCCAATGAGGCTCTCCGACCCGGCAAGCCTACTAACTACGACGAGCTTTTCGGAATTGAAGGGTCCTTCCGGCAGCTTTCTATCGATTAATTACCACATAGTTTATCATAACATTTATGTAATTATAATCTCTGGCCCGATAGCGCGACTTGATATCGCCATCTTGGTTTATATGGCGAGAAAGAGCGAGATGGCGCGAAGATTTATCGCGTTGTCGCCCTTGGCCCCGATATATTTTGAGATTAATGTAATAAGAGCCCGATGGCGGGAGATATAATAACGCCATCTTGCTTTATGCGGCGATTAGGAGCGAGATGGCGCGAATCGCGTTGTCGTGCTCGATACAGCGGTCGTGCTCCCTGGCTGATAAATATTTCAAAACAGTTTTCTAACATAAAGAGAAATTAAATTTTTGAATCATATTAGCAAGTTTTAGTGTATATTGTATTACATCATTGCTAAAATAGTCATTTTTATATGTGACCCCCCCCCCCCTCCTTATAATAATAGGGGTTAAAGTATGAAATTGCCGTTTTATTGCAATAGGTTCTTTGAATTGACATAGAATCTTCATGGTTTAAGGTTTTCTAATGAAACTTTTTTCAAATGGTTTCTATGATGTTCTTTTTTTAAAAAATGTGAATATCGACTTTCAATTGTTTTTGTTATTCAATTTAGACAAGAAAGATGGATACTGCGAAAATTCGAGTGATTTTTGAATACGAGTTCCGACGCGGAACTAACGCGGCAGAAACAGCCCGCAATATCAATGCTGCGTTTGGAGAGGGGTCTACTAATGAACGCACCGTGCGATTTTGGTTTAAACGCTTTCGTGATGGAAATTTCGACTTAAAGAACGAGCCACGAGGAAGACCGCCCACACAGGTGAATAACGATGAATTAAGAGAGATAGTGGAAGCCGACCCTAGTCAAACTACCCAGGAATCAGCGGCATGGTTTAACGTTACCTTACTCACAATATTGACTCACTTGCGTCAAATCAATAAAATAAAAAAATACGAAAAATGGGTGCCTCATAATCACTCGAATTTTCGCAGTATCCATCTTTCTTGTCTAAATTGAATAACAAAAACAATTGGAAGTCGATATTCAAATGTTTCACATTTTTTAAAAAAAGAACATCATAGAAACCATTTGAAAAAAGTTTCATTCGAAAACCTCAAACCATGAAGATTCTATGTCAATTCAAAGAACCTATTGCAATAAAACGGCAATTTCATACTTTAACCCTTAATACATTAATTAGGTACTTGTCTCTTATCCCTTTCTTTTTTGCTCGCCCTACCTCAATGTTTGCACCTCCTGCAGGTTGACTGGTAGCAAATGCCATTAGCCTTAAGTCCATCTTTTGTACACTGTCGTTGTGCAATAAATCATTTATAATAATAATAATATACCTTTCGAAAAGACACCAAACCTGAAAATTTATTCTTCTATGCATTCATAAAACCACTTTCAGTAAATAAACACACACACATAACACACGCCTGTACTCCAAACAGTGTCACGATCACTGAACGATCAGTATCACGAAACTGTGTCATGATCCTGAGACACCACATTATCGCATTTCATTAGTCGCAACTAGGGTTATCATCTGACCGGATAAATCCGGTCTAGACCGGGTTAAAGGTACTTATAGACCGGACTCCGCCTGGATTTCATTCGAGACGGGATTTTTAATCATGCCAAGCGTGGAAAGGGTTTTTTACTTATGAATTCACAGATTGTCTGTTGAGTCAATAAGAGCAATAGGTACTACTCACACAATTTAATTTTAAACATCAGACATGTCAAGAATTTTGCCATGAAATGTCTTTAAAAAAAGATTTTTTGAAAGCTATTGCTAGTGGACAGAAATATAAGTAGGTACCCAGTTATATTTCTGTCCACTAGCTACTAGCTTTTTATGATGTTTTTGTGTATATTTGGTAGAAATGAGAATAGGTATTAGGCTAATTAATATGACAAAACAACGTTTGCCGAGTCAGCTACCTAATATTGTAACAAACGATAATAAAACCTAGTTATAATCTACTGAGTTTAATTTTCTGCCAAAGACCGGATTTTTTTTACAGATATCAGGATTTTTTAACACTTGCAATCGGCTTTTCGCTTTAAACCCCTGGTAACCCTAGTCGCAACGTACACGCTCGCCGGCGTGTTTTTATATCTTGTATTTCTCTAATATATTCCCTATAACGGCCCCTCCACCTAATAAAGGCAAGATTATCGGTCTCATTTATAAAAACAAGATTTCTCTAAAGCACTCCTTAGAGGCAGTTTATTGAATCTGTGTTTACGTTTTCCCTTTACCACAGACTATTTAAACAGCCTCTGAGGAGTATTTTAAGGAACTATATAAATAAGGAGGTAAAATTCCTAATTTGTCTTTTATACATCTTGTCTTCATCATCAAAAATATTGAAAAAACTTAAGAATTTTAAAGTTTTGGTAGCAGAAAGTAATACTAAGGAAACGGTTTTCAGGTCTTGCTTATTTCCGTGACACTGAGCCACCGCAATTAGGTGGGGAGCCAAAAGTAATGGAGCTTCTAAACGGGCCATGTTTTACTGCATAATATATAGTAAAAATTGTATGTTGTGGAGATTTTACGAAGAAAAGGCCTGAAATAAACTACCTCTGAGGAGTGTTTTTTTATAAATAAATCCAGTTGTTTTTAGCAGTTCGTTAAGATGTATTAATTATTCTCCTTACCAAAAAAATAGATTGCAGAAAGGCAACACACTGAAAAGAAACACTCTGCGACTTATTCATGGATGTCATCAACTGATCTTGACAAAAAACAAGTGAATTTTCGATTTTTCCTCTACCGTTAAGCGGAGGAAAAATGAGATTAAAACCACTGGTTTATACTTCATTCCACGAAACGAGCTCCCAAAGAAAACTGGTGCCCCCCCATTGGTTAATGCGCCTGACCTTCAATAGCCACTGCATTAAGTAAACCTAGGGTAACGCGGACCGTCTTCGTTATTTGTACTGTGGTTTTCGCTTATTGTTTCGTTTATCCCTAGCCACGCGCATTGGATGCCATGCGCACCAATGAGATACAAGTATTTTGTTCCCTTGTAGCACGACTCGTGGAACGGACAATATAAACGGCCCTATTTAGAAAAACACGATTCCCTTAAAACCAATCTCAAACTCTGTTCATTTAATCTGTGGCTACATTTTTTATGTGGCTACATATTTTAGCAATCTAGTTTTTATAAATAAGACCGACAATGTTTAGTGATTGCAAAAACACTGATTAGGTACCTACTTTAAAATATGTTCATTTGTGAAGTTATAGTAGCAACACCACTCGCCAACTGTGAAGGAAATCATCGTGACGAAACCTGAGTGTCTCAGGTGTTCAAACACCTTGGCTTGAAATTGCCAATTTGCGGTGGGCACGCGTGGTGATGAAGCCCGTACTCGCTCTCTCTCTTTCTCTCACTCTCTGAGAGAAGGCTGTGCCCTGCAGTGGGACATTTATAGGCTACATTAAAAAAAATTAGTAAAAACACCAGCCAAGTGCGTGTCTGGCCACGCGCAATGCAGGGTTTCATAGAAATAGTTTTTTTATCTGCTTTACAGAACTAAGAACTTCATCGAAGTCATTTTCAATGGATTTTGTACGAAATTTTACTTTCATATGTTGCTTGCCTATTACTTGTTAACTAGTAAAGCCTCAGTAAAGCTTACGTAGCCGTGATAGATTTCCTTTTAAGTTCATTATATGTGTTTGTTTGTCACAATTTATTGTACAATATTGGCTTGTGATAAGAATCTGCAAAGGCGGACTTCAAAAGAAATAAGTCCGCCTTTGCATATGTGCTACTACCCCGAAATTTTTCACGTTTCTACAATCAACCGTTTACCTAGGAGATGGGGGGACGCCCGACAAAAACTACTCAGACAAAAATTTGCGCTTTAAAGCTTAATATTTCGCAAACGGAATCCTAAATCAAAAGTGGTCTTCCTACACCCACAATATTTTTCAACAACCAATCCAACGATATCCCACACTATGGTGTAGGCGAGAAAAAAAAATCCATTCCTAATTTAGACGTAGAGGACCTCCCCTAAACAATACTATTTCTAAAATAATACTATTCTGGCATGCCACCTTACTCACACAAAAAAATGCCAGAGGTAACAGCGGCCTTAATAACTTTGCTGCTTATGACTTAACTCGTGGTGTTGTATAACTTATGGTACATAAGTAAGTAGGTACCTACTTTGTTTTTTCACAGTCTCGTCTCAGGTGCAGAGTTCAAGCCACTTCATGACTATCTTAATTAGTATGTAAAAACTATTTTTTGCATCCATATAAAAACTATATGAAACTAACAGAGAGAAAACGTACACAACAAACTGACTGGTTGACTGGCAGAAAATGCCATTAGCATTAAGTCCACCTTTTGTACACTGTCTTTGTGCAATAAAGAATTAATAATAACAAACAAAGCAAAAAACTAAAATATAACAAACATAGATGTAGCCTGTGGTATGTCTCAATTGCCACAAACGGCAGCTGACTCAGCGTTGTGCTGAGGGAGTAAAACATTCTACAAAGACTTATATTCAGATCCAGGAAAAGTCCATCCATCCATGTTTTCTCGTCCCGATCCTAATCACATCCCTGTTATCACCAGTTTCAAGCTCAACATGGCCCTAAACAGCTTGGGCAACAATATGAGCACCACAGACTTTAAAAATCGGAAAACTCTCACTGCTTCCCCGTTTTGCCAATCTTTGTAATGCCATTCTGTACCCTGGTAAAATACCAAATAAGTTTTGTCGTGCCAATGTTAAACTAAGAAAGGCGATAAAAGTTATATTAGTAGGTAACTCTAGCTGTGCGAACGACTACGTACGCGTTGGATTAGAATATGAAGTACCCTTGCCCCTTATCTCCGTTGAGACCCTTTCGTGGTTGTATTAAATTTACAATTCTATTATCCTGCTTCACCACGCCGTCTCCCGTGGACGCAGCTTGTCGCCCGCTTAAACTCATTACAGCATATGAGGTGGTACGAAAGTGTCAGTCACGCGTTTTGTGGCGCTAAAACGTCAGAATTTGTCAATAAATAATCAGGAAAGACGCGCTTTTAACATTTTAAACGTGCTACTCGCGTCGTGTTACCCATCTTCTCATCGTTTCAGTGACCAAACCAGTTAGATTTGATTGGCCCAGAACTCAGCCACGAGCACTCCAGCGTCTGTGGCCTCCAGAAAGTCTTCTCGAGTGCATTTGCACTGGCACAAGGAAAACGCAGAGAGTATTGGCTTTTCTATAGTTTCGAATAAAATTAACCAGGTTACGAAGATATTTATAGTGATTTTCTCGCCCTCTGTGGACTTAAGCGATAAATGAACGAAGTTATGTAGCCTATATGTTACACGGGAATCTAAGCTATAATCAGTTTTATTCAAATCCCTTCAGTAAAATATAATAAAAACCATTTATAACAAAAGTACTGCAGCGATCAAGTTGAACATACCGGGCCCGCCTTTTGAAATGGGAACCCCTCCCCATAAATAGGCGATCTGCTGCTGTCTCTGAAGCTGTTCATCAGAACCTTGGAAGAAGTGCTCAAAAACCCAGGGGCTTGTAAGAGCATTGACATCGGCGACAGCAAGAGGCTCAGGCAACCTACCCTTTCGCCGATAACATTCTCCTATTCGAACCAACAGCTCCAGATCTTCAACAAATGCTGCAACTCTGCAAGAACTCAGCACGGCAAGCCTTGAGGCGGGACTGAAGACGAGCAAGTCAAAAACTCACAGAATAACCAACAGCACGAAACGTAGGTGGTGATAGATGGGAAGGATTATTTGAGCTAGTTAGTTTCCTTCAAAGACAGGCAATACAGCTGGGATTTATAATATTAGTGGAATAGGGATTTCTCACCGAACATTCTGTTCTGTGGGATTACCAATAGATCATGAGTAAGTTATAATAATAACTTCCACACAACATAATCACTTGTCATAAAACAAGTAAGATAAGTATGTATTAATAAGTACGTGTGGTGTTACTTTCAACGACAGAATACGAAGTACGTTTACGCTAAATTAGCTATGCATAAAGCATTATTGGCCCTAACACTTAATATGTATGGTAGCGAGACTTGGCTATGACAGTAGAATCAAGAAAGAAGGATTAATGTAGTAGAAATGAGGTCCTTAAGATGTTACTTTCAATGACAGGACACGCAATAGTGTGATTAGAGGACGTTGTGGCCTTCAAGGGGATAGGTAGAATCGAAGACAGCCGGGTACCATAACTACAGTAATTATGGCTCTCTCCCTCGAATGGGTGCTGTTTGTGTATGTGGGCGCAGCATCAATATTCTTCCTACTTCTGCAAGAAAAGTAACCAATGTTTTGGTATTTCAAGTTGTTGATGGCAATCATGGAACCTTGTGATATAGGTAGCAACTAGCAAATTATGTATTATCATCATCATCAGCCATTTGACGCCCACTGCAGGACATAGGCCTCCTTCGTGGTTTTCATAACCATGAAGGGTTTTGCCATAATCTTCACGCTAGGCAGGCGGGTTGGCGATCGCAGTATGCGGTTAGAATCTCAGGTAGACGCTGCTGCCCGTCTTCTGGTAATTGATTTCCTTAGTCGCCTTCTAAAACATCCACGGAAGGAAATGGAGTGACGCTATTCTTAATTCGGCACCACACGGAACATTCATACATAATAATAATAATAACTTCCAAATAGAGGATGTATTAACAAAGGGCAAGATAAAAAGTACCCGAAACCGGCGTGCGTGCATGCAACGACTAATGAATATTGAGGAAGCAAAAGTGATCTGTCAGGATCGTAGCAAGTGGCAGTCCCTGGTCTCTGCCTACCCCTCTGGGATACAGGCGTGAGTTTATGTTATGTTAACTTCCACACAACACAATCACTTGACCTGGTCCCAAACTAGGATACCCTGTGCTATGGTAACCAGGCAAGGACATCATCATCATCATCATCATGATCATCAGCCACTCGACGCCCTCTGTAGGACACAGGCCTCCTTCGCGGTTTTCCCAATCATGAAGGGTTTCGCCATAATCACCACGCTTGGCAGGCGGGTTGGCGATCGCAGTATGTGGTTGGAATCTCAGGAAGACGCTGCTATCCGTCTCCTGGTAATGTATTTCCTTAGTCGCCTTCTACGACATCCACGGAAGAAAATGGAGTGACGCTATTCTTAATCCGGCGCCACACGGAACTTCTTAATCCGGCGCCACAAGGAACATCATCAAGGACATCACAAACAAGGAAATCAAGAAGGAAATACACCAGGACTGAGGCCATTTGTTCAAATTTACGGCGGCCCCCAGTGGGAAACGAACCAATGATATCCGGCGTGGTAATCAAAATATCGATACGTGCGGGGGACCTCTGATTAGGGACTGCGGCTCAAAACATATTTAATTTTATGTAGCGGGTCTTTGTGTATGTCTACCACCTCACTATAATGATTTATGAAGCGGCATAGACGAGGAATAGCTGCGTTTGCTCCAAGAACGGTTCTGCGTAGCGGAGGGCATAGGGGAGTTATTGGTTTACGATGAAGTTTTTGGGGTACTCTAAAGTTAAGTTTAGATAATAATAAGGGGGAATTTATTTGGTTATTTAGTAATTTATATAAAAACGAGAAATCATTAATATCCAAGCGCTTCGCCAGAGGAATCATTTTAAAGTGTTAGAGTCTATCCCTATAGGATTTCACTGTTTTACCAATTCCCCTAGCGTATGTGAGGTGCCACATGAATCTCTTTTGTATCCGCTCTAATCTAAGCATATGTGTCGCGTAATGAGGATTGCTACTATAACTTCACAAACGTACGTAACTAAGAAACAAAGTCATTGGTACATGCCGGGATTCAAACCCGCGACCTCCCGAATGAGGAGACAGCGTTCTACCGCTCCGCTACCACCGCTTACAGCAGCACCATCTCATTCCAATGCTATAACCCGCGTAATTTAAATAGGCATCTCTCGCGAAGAAGATCGAATCGCGCGAGGCGCCGAGTTAAATTGCACGGGTTATACCATTGGAATGCGATTGGTTACTAGACTATCAATAGTGTCAATGAAACAACCATTGCCGTACCAACATGACACTATTGAACTATGCATATTACAGAGTCGCTCCCCGGTTTACCCGATAACTACAAAGTTGTAAAAATATTGGGAGTTAAGGTATGAACGATTAAATGTCAAAAATTTAAACTATGAATTATAAATCAGAAACAAAATTCGAATTAATAAAACACTCCAAACAATAGAAAATTAGTCAATCAAACCGCCCCAGGACCTACGAATAACAAAAACATAGAAGTATTTCTTCCTAAAAAAACTCACACTCAAAAGCGGCTCCTGTCTTCTCGATTAGACTTTTCCATTGAAATAAGCGCAATCTGTGCTAGAGTAAATCACTCTGTGATTGGTTCACTCTGTGCGATACGCGTGACGTGAACGTTGATCGGGCCATAGTAAGTGGCAGCGTAACTGATGGTTGGCTTAATACAAAAACGTCAAACCATTGACTTCATTGATGTATAGGTAACCCGTCGAAATATCTAGGTACCTCGCAAGATGGCGGTCTGAGTGGCTGGTGCATCGATATTTTACTGAGTAATACTGACGACTGGCAAGCCCCGCCCGGATTCCCACAATTGAACGGGGTAATTTTTTTTGCGCTAGTAAGACATCCATATTTTTAACTATCACTGCTCGGAACATATTGACCCGAAGGTTACTTTCCCATAATCCTCTGGCAGCATTATCGCGCTGCAAAGCAAGGGAGGCCCTCTGCATCAAACTACCGTCCAAGCCAAGCTTCCTCAGACGGCGCTCTACCTCTCTAACAAATAGGTACTTTCCCTTGAAAGCCCAGAACCCCAGTTGTTTCCAAGTGTAACGTACAACATAATATCACAATACCCATACACTGTACAATTGTACTAGCGGCACCATGCACCTCATTGTTTGTAGTGCGATGCGACATAAATAATTGTGCTTGTAACATCATTTTCCGTGTTTCATCACTGTACTTAACCTTGCCGACGCTGGCTTTTAAGGCGAAGTTTCTATTGTAATAAATTGTTCTCTACTCTACAGTTTGAGGAATAGCAAATTTTATACATCGCTGTGTTCCGTGTGGTGCCGGATTAAGCGTCGGAATAGCGTCACTCCATTTCCTTCCGTGGATGTCGTAGAAGGCGACTAAGGAAATCAATTACCAGGAGACGGGCAGCAGCGTCTTCCTGCGATTCCAACCGCATACTGCGATCACCAACCCGCCTGCCAAGCGTGGCGATTATGGCAAAACCCTCATGGTTATGAAAAACCACGAAGGAGGCCTATGTCCTTCAGTGGACGTCAAATGGCTAATAATGATGATGATGATACATAGCTGACCTGAATTTAATATTTGGTCTCTCAGTCTCGTCTATCTCTCAAAACAACGTGAGATCATTTCCCAATCCGTGTCCCAATCGCTCACTAAATAACTCACCCACTCAAACACTAACTCACTCACACACTCACCACTCACGTACCACTCACTCATTTACTCACTCACTCAAAAAATTCAATTATAAATGTGACTGAACCTCAACATTAATTTAATCCGTTGATTTCACGAGCATTTTTCCCTGGCAAAAAATGCTGCATAGAATATGTGTGTTTCAGAAGTTTTTTAACTCCCGGTATAAGTCTTAGCGAAACAAAAATAGGAAAATGACGTCGTTACTGTGACTTTAATAAAGCTAACCTCCTTAATTAAAACATACTAAAGATACCCATAAAAATTTTCGTAGATAACAAAACACTCTGCCTTACACTGAAGTTAAAAAAGGAAAGATACAGCGTTACTTTCATAAAGCTAACCTCGTAAATAAGAAACTCACTAAAAATACCGATAAAAATAATAGGAGTGTCTATTTCTCCTTTGGCAAATTCTCCCATATGAGGTTGCCTGTAAGAAATTGCTACTAGCAATAAGGCCGCCAATTGTATCTTTTCTTTTGTCATTGCTGTCTCTGTAACATTTTTCCGGTATACAATAAAGAATATTCTTATCTTATCTTATCTTACGAGTATACACTGAGATTTACTTAAAACTTAATTCAAATACTTACGTGATTTTGAGATTATAAAGAGTCTTGTAAGGTTTTGTTTACATACTAATCATAGCCATATAAAAACAGTAGTATTAATAAAAAACGTCGATTTCTCTAAATATTCTTAAAATATCAGTGTCCCAAGAGCTGACCCGTTTTTTTTCTGTACCTACGTATCTAAGCGCTAACATCTTAACATATCCTGACGTTTACTAAATAATTCTTTGCATGTACAATATAGATGTGGTGGTGTGAACACAAGCATACTAATGGATGATCTAAATAAATGGACGCAATTTTACGCATTTCAATAAATTGCTCGGGCCCTTCACCTTTAAACAAAGAAATCTCTTTAAAACTGTTACTGTTTTATTCCGGAAAGTGTGACTTACCCTTGATCTCGGAAAGTTGACAGATCAACCTTTGACAATTAAATATCACTGACCTGCCCTTATATTACGCGCACCAAATCCTGAGCGATTCCAATCGTCTATGGTAGGTGTATACGGTATGGTATGGTTTATACGAAGCCAGATGCAAATTTCTATCGCAACCGTCAGGATCTCCTGCTGACCTATTAAATTCCTATCAGCTGAGGGACCTATGGAAAGGTTCTTTAAAAGTAACATAAATCGCAATAAAAATAATGGCTCTTAACATTAATTCCTCCCGGAATTCTTTCAAAGTCCTTGTTCGGAAACACTTTCTCCAGAAGTGTTACCCGAATCTCCTTTAGATCCTCTCCCACCCTGATAAGGGTCGTTCAGCTGTATGTCGACTTCGTCTTGTGACAGTATGAAGTGATATAGCCAGACAAAAATCGTGGTCAGCCCCCGCTTCACGAAGCGGCAATCAACAATTTTAACGCATAGCGACATACAAAGTGAAATAGGTAGACAAAAACATTTTTATCACGGCGTCTCGCAGCAGCGGAATGGTAAGCCCCTCTAAGATGCAGCTCTTACGTTACCTATAACACATTAGTAAGTAAAGTCCAAATTATATTTATGTAAGTAAGTACTTAAAGCGTTCAATCACTCAATATAATTGTACGAAATTGCTAAATCGATATTTTTTGCGAGACAATTAAAAACCTTTTGAACTCTTCCTCTTCCGTATATGGTGCCCTTTGGGTTCATTCATAGTGTTTACTTGATGCCTTCGCGCAGATTAACTAGAAGTAAAGTAGGTAGGTACTCAGTTACATTTAGCTTGCTGATTTAATAGACCATAGACAGATCAACCACTAGTTTCAGTTCCAGATATTTTCAAATATATTTTAAAGAAGTGTTTTTTTTTATAAGAGATAATCACGCTGTAGCGGTGGTACCCTAGTGGGTAGAACATTGGACTCGGAAGCGAGAGACCCAGGTTCGATCCCCAGTGCGGTCATGTACCTATGACTTTGTTTTCTAAGTTATGTACATTTGTGAAGTTATAGTAGCAATACCACTCGCTAACTGTGAAGGAATACCTCATACCTCAGCGATTGAAATCGCCAATCCGCGGTGGGCACGCGTGGTGATTAAGCCCATACTCTCTCCCTGAGAGAAGACCTGGTACTTCACCCGGTTCTGCCACTCGATGACCCGTCCGTGCAGCCGGAGTGGCGGCGGCCTGTCAGCATGGCCTGTGTCTTCCCGACACTGACCGACAAACGCCACTTCTTCAGCCAGTCGGGAAGAGCGTCAAGGGCACGCTGCATCTTGGTTGCAGCGTGCTTGGGTGACATGGACTACGCCAGGTAGGCGGCGTCGTCGGCGTACAATACCAATTGGATGCCCTCCGGGACTGGTATGGCGTAGGTGTATCGGGCGTAGCAGGCCGGTGATAGGCAGCTTCCCTGGGGGACGCCGGCGAGGATGTGGTGCTCCTCGGACACGGCATCCTCCAGCGCCACTCTGAAGCGGCGATCCCTCAGGAATGAGGCCACGACCGCGATGAGACGTCGTGGGGCAGTGACGCCGACAGTTTGTACAGCAACCCCTCATGCCATATCAAAACTGAAATAAAAAGTTACATTAACTACTCAGGTGGGATCAACCAAGGTACGTCACCATGAGTTACGTTGGTGAATTTGGGTCCTGCCTGCTTAGTAGTTAATGCTCAGCAATCGGGTTATTTGTTAATTTTTTATTTCACTTCTTTATCTTTCTAGTGATTTTTAATTTTCTTTGTCTGATTTATTTTTGGTTTGATTTTATCAATAATGAAACCGGCGGCTCACTTTGCCACTCGTATTTGGGAAATATTAACCATTCATTGCCGGGTTTCCTAACGAATCTTTAGTACTGTTTTTGTAAAACCTGCATTGAATATAAATCGTCGGTAAATAGGAATACCGAGTGCATCATCATCATCATCATTCATATTGAGCCACAAGAAGTCCATTGCTGGACATAGGCCTCCTCCATGGATTTCCAAAAAGACCGGTTAGAAGCGTCTTGCATCCAGCGTCTTCCTGCCACATGGATGAGGTCATATGTCCATCTTGTGGCTGGATACCAAGTGCAGCGCCAGAATAATATATGGATTTCACAACAAAGGGTGGGATCAATCAATCAATCAGCCCATACTCGTCCATAGCGCATAGGCCTCCCCCAAGGCACGCCACTTCCTTCCATCCTCGGCCATCCTCACCCAGCCACTGCCAGCAATCTGCCTCAGATCGTCGGTCCGGCGAGCTGATGGGCGTCCTATGCTGCGTTTGCCAGTTAGTGGTCCACTCGAGACCCTTTGCACCCCATCGACCATCGGTTCTTGGGTATGTGTGACCAGCCCACAGCCACTTCAGCTAGCTAATCTTATAGGCAAGGATAGGATAAATAATAGAAACGAAAACTAGATTAGTAGGTATAATTTTAAAACAATTAATTTCATTATTATATTCTTTTTTTGTTGCACTGAACCGTGCTCAGGACAATTTTAAATCTTTGACAATTTATTATCAAAGATATATTAAAAATTCTGGCAAACCTTGACCGATTTGACGACTTGTCTTCTTTGTCTCTTGACGGCCGCAGAGAAAACAATAAAATTACGGGATGTGCATTTGCTCTTTCAAAACTCAAAATCACCGGTAGTAAATCACCAAGTAGTTTTGGAACAATCGCTTCATAATCCCAACAGACAAGGGCGCGTTTTGTTACTCTTGACCTTCAGTTACGAACTTCGCACCTCGGCAAGTGCCCTTTACCCGCGATAATATCGTCTACTTACCTTGTTTCAGAGTTCCTTTTAGCGTTGACGTTTGTGATCGGGTTACCGCAGCATTTCTCAAGAGAAGACAGGTGTCAATGGAGGTCGGTGGTCAGTCGCGGAGCACTGTCGGTAGTCGACACACGCGGAGAAACGTTCCAAATTCAAACACTTGTGGAACACGCCAGGTGATCGAAGGAGTTTATGTTGGAATAGGGAGCCGAGTGAAAATTAAGTGAGTTTATTTTTATTTTCGCACGCATATTATGTAGGTTTGGTTTGGCTAGCCAGCATTTTCGGAAATATTAAAAATTACTGATAATAAATTGATGGCATTTTTTTTTTATTTTAGCACGCGTAAGTAGGTATTGCGTTTTGCGTGACAGCACTTTCAAAAATATTTGAACACATTATTGACAGTACCTATGTTATTAATGCAATGGGACATTCGTACGGTGATTTCTAATTTTAACTTTCTTCTTTAGCATCTTAGCATAATTCAAGAACTAGAAAGTTGTATGTATTTTCATAGGAAGTAATAAAATTGTCATATCTCACTAGAAAGAGGGGTTTTAATCATCAATAAAGCCCACTTTTAAAATGATGGAGAGACTGTAGAATAAGGGGGCAATCCATCCGCGCGATTTTTAATATTTTCATATACGCTCGCTCGTGTTGACTAGTAGAACTCTCCTTTTGGCAATTTTGGTACACCCCGTGTAAATTTCAGGTCTCTAGGTATCTCCTCCTAAGCTACGGAGGTAGGGATCCTATAATAATTATTTAACTTTTAAAAACTTTTGATTCCTGCAGCGGCAGCGCATGGCTAGAACGCTTACTAAATTTGTAAATTGACATATCGATACCACTCGCTAAGTATGAAGACAAACGAGTGAGTGACATCTGAGTGTTCACATTGCGCACAATCGACAGCAATCGACCTTTACCTACGTGCATCCTAATCAGTTACGATAAAGACGACTTTGCAACAAAAATTTAAAGGTTGACCTGCTGTCGACTGTACTTCAGCGCTTTAAATCGCCAATCCGCGGTGGGCACGCGTGGTGATTGAGCCCAAAGTCTCTTTGAGAGAAGGCCTGTGCTCTACGGTATGTTATTGTTGGATTTCTTATACAAAATGTTATAAAACCTTAATCTGTAGAATTCTAAATGGCCCGATCGGACCACCATAACAATGGTTTTTAATTGTTCTTTTCAAGCTCATAATCTAACAGGTTAACGCTTCTTAATAAAGCTTTTAATGAAGTTTTCTAATGACTTGCGCTTACTCGTGCATGTCTCAAATGCTCATGCGCATCTTTCTCAGTGCTTATTTCCTTTGTTCCACATGAACCTAAATAGGTTTTTAACGTTAAGGCTGGTATTACGTGGACCATGCTGTCTCGCTCACACAATGTAACATTTTTAGTGATTGTAATAAAATGAGTACACTTTTGATAAATGTGTTCTGGGGGTTTGATAGACAATTAAATTACGAACATTTTAATTATATTTTTGTTTTCCTATACCTACCTATGTAGTGTTAAACAAACAAAAGTTGTTCCAAAAATTATTAATTTTGGAATCAAATAGTTTTAATAAAAACTTAGTACAGGATAAGAAAAATATACCTTGAGTATCCGCAATTTAATTATCCATTAAACCCTCAGACCACAAGTATTAAAAGTATACTAATTTTATTACAATCACTAAAAATATAAATTGAGCGACCGACATAGCATGCTTCACGTAACAACAGCCTTAAGTACAATAACCTGAATGCCAGTACATACGTGCGGTAGCCTGCTTTTCTCGATTCCAGAAGACACACACAAATTACTGAATAAAAATATGTAGAGTAAATAAGGAGTAAACGTTATGGTACCTTTATATACCTTGTTTTATATATTAGGGGAAAGACGCTGTATTTTTATTATAAATTATTGCTTAGTTTTCAAATACGAAAACTAAAATAAGGTTTATCTATATAGTTATCAATATTTCAACATAAACTAAGTTTATCTTTGACATTATATGTGAGTGGTTGACCAAAAAGGGACCTCAAGGGACAATAATTGATTTCGAGAAAATCGCGTTTGAAGTTTCGTGTATAACAGGTTTCCGAAACTGCCTCGGCTCACAAAAATAATCATAAAAAAATAACTACGGCACCTAAAAATATTCTGGTTAGATCAAAACAAAGCTAAAAAAATTTCAAATAAAAAACCGGTTTCCAATCCCTCCAGGTCCCTTTTTGGTCAACCACTCACATGTTATTGGTAGAAAAACATTAAAAAATAAAAACCGGCCAAGTCGGACTCGCGCACCAAGGGTTCCGTACCATTATCTATACAACATTTAAATATTTCAAGCGTCTTCCTGTTGCCGTTATTAATATCAAGCAAATAACGGCAAAAAAAATCACGTTTAGAGCCCCCTTAAATAGTTATTTTATTTTGTTTTTAGTATTATTTCCTGTAGCGGCAACAGAAATATACCATCTGTGAAATTTTCAACTGTCTAACTATCACGGTTCATGAGATACAGCCTGGTGACAGACCGACGGACAGCGGGGTCTTATTAATAGGCTCCCTTGAAACAGGTTTAAGCGCCATTGCCCCTGACTGTAGGTAATGACGCTCAAAAGGATTTGTTACAATATAACAAGTAAAATAAAGGAGAATGATCAAAGTAAAGGAGTTTTTTTTGCGTCTTCTTGCGCATTGATGAAACCAACGGTAAACTATAAGAAATTAGCTCTGGATTATGCAGGAAAAATATTATGACAATATTAGATGGGAGTTTCGAGAAATCTTAATTTTGAGCCCATGTTTTGAGGTTATGACAACTTTGGTGGTTTGGTGTTATTTTGGGTTGGCATTGGCACCTAGTCAGTTTGAATTACAAACATAGGTCATTATTAGGTAGGTAACAAACCAGTTAGAGCTAAGTAATAATTCTGTATAAAATACAAAATATCCGTAGGTTTCATGCAATAAGTAATAGGGTTTGTCTAATATTATCGCATATCTGTACGACAGTTTGCAATATTATATCTTTAAAAAAAAGTCATAGGCATGTCTAAGAAGGAAAAAATTAAAATAAAACGAGGTGTTGTAAGTAATATAACATTTTTTATTTAAATACCTTCTTGAAATATATTATCTAAGAAAGGAGCTGGGGCATTTATATCATTAAATCGTCCCCAGCTCAAGTACCACACCACTGTCATCACGTGAGTGCAACATCCTACTGTTCTTTTGCCTACAATGCAATTGCAGCAATAGCCCACCAAAGAGCTCCATGTGTTCGCTGTGTCAATATCTCGGTTTACCAAAATGTAAACAAAGTATGTGCGTCCACTGACATGCCTTGACTTTATGCGTGCTCTTACCAAATAGTTATTTAAGCCAATAATGAGAGGTCATTTTAACAATAAACTACACTAATTAAACAGTATAAAATCCACTGGAATCGATTTGCAAAAATAAAAGCGTAATAAAACCGCTCGTTTGAATTCCCGTCAAAAACTCCCCGTTTGCAGTTTGCACTTTCGCATTTTAGGTATGTACACGATTTGCGATTTTTGCAATAATGTAATCTAATCTGTGTTTGTAATCTGTATTGACTGACTGAAGTTTTTTAGTTATACAATCAATACAGATATTTTTTTATTATTACTTTTAAACCCCTGATTCTTTTAATTTATCAAATGGAACTATGAAATCATTTTTCAAAAGAAACATTTTGAGGTATAAATGCTTAAAGCGCAACATAGACTGTTTTTGATCATTCTCCTTTCTTTGAATAAATACGAGTACAAGATGGATCAACCTGATAGCACTAAATTAAAGTTTAAAAATTATCAGATTCCAATATTAAGCATACAAATCACTGATATGAAATAGCCGTCTGTAGAATCTTATCTAGAGGATATATCATGAGACTACAGCCTGCATGGTTCAGCGATACCACGTCTCATATTTTTTGTCGAAATTCTTCCCAAATATCGTATTTGTTATAGTATTGATCCATTTCTTCATCACTGTCAGTGATGCAAAGGTTTAGATTTTCTTCATCTTCACTCTTCTTAGGCAGCTTTTCGAAGATTTCTAGGTAAATCTGTGAGAAAAAAAAACGAAGTCACCAAGGCGATGATGAGCGAGGGGTCCTGGCTAAACGTTTGATTGTAGAAACGCGCAAAAATTCAGGGTAGTAGCACATATAATGAAATTGTCCAAATAATAAAATATCACTGCTAAGTAGGCGTTACTAGTCAACGAGTAATAGGCAAACAACTTATAAAAGTAAAATTCCGTACAAAATCCACTAAAAATTACTTCGATGAAGGTTTTAGTTCTGTAAAGCAGATATAAAGACCCTCATTCTACGGAACCCTACATTGCGCGTGGCCCGAGACGCACTTTGCCGGTTTTTATCAACTTATTAGGGTGAGCGCCATTACCCGATGGGCACCATTACCCCTGCTTACCTTACTGTGCTTGCAATGAACTTAACCTCTTTCATAAAATACGTCAAACTACAAAATAAATTTAGTCGCTGCAAATTAATAAACTAAACTAAAAAATACTTATTAGCTTCAATGTCTAAACGAGCTTTGTTTTAGGTAGACGTTATTACATTGTTACCGGAACGTAAATTTATGTCGTCATAATATTAATATTTTCAGATTAAAACTTTGGCTTCTCCTTTATCGAGCAGAACGGTACTTCTACACCTTACTCCAAGTAAAACGTATAGAGTCTCAATTGAACTTGTTCTGCGCTAAAAACAATAGTATAATTACGATGTATCTTATTGCGCGATCTTTAGTGAGACGTGGATATTTATTGCGACATATAATGTGTGAATTGGCTGTACCTACCGAGGAAACAAAGCTTGGCGTGCTTAATGCGCCTTCCCTTAGATATTTTGAATATAAAAACCTAATAGGTATAAAGACTTGGTTTTCTAGGTTATGTACATTGTGAAGTTATAGTAGCAATACCACTAGCTAACGGTGAAGGAAAACATCGTGAGGAAACCTGGGTGTCTTAGCTATTCACATAGCTCAGCGCTTGAAATCGCCAATCCGCGTTGGGCACGCGTGGTGATTAAGCCCATACTCTCTCTCTGAGAGAAGGCCTGTGCCCTACAGTGGGACGTATATAGGCTGCTTATGAGGTATATAAAATATCGCCTCACAATGTTTGTTATCGAACTCCTCCAAAACGGCTTCACAGATTTTTATAAAAAAAATTGTGTATATTTGGTAGGTATGAGAATAGGTCGTAGGCTAATTAATATGGCTAAACAACGTTTGCTGGGTCAGCTAGTAATATAAGTATACAACGCATCCAGTATACCTCCCAGTGTAGGTCACAAGCCTTCTCTCAGAGAGATATTAAAATAATAATAACGTCCACACAACACTACCTCTCCTTGTGGCGCCGGATTAAGAATAGCATCACTCCATTTCCTTCCGTGGATGTCGTAGAAGGCGATTAAGGAAATAATTCACCAGGAGATGGCCAGCAGCGTCTTCCTGAGATTCCAACCGCATACTGCGATCGCCAACCCGCCTGCCAAGCGTGACGATTATGGCAAAACCCTTCATGGTTAAAAACCATGATGGAGGCCTATGTCCTGCAGTGGGCGTCAAATGGCTGATGATGATGATGATGAACACTATCACTGGTCCTGGTCCCAAACTAGGATACCCTGTGCCATAGTAACCAGCATAATAATATTGGCTAAGCACCACGCGTGCCCACCGTGGATTGTCAATTTCAAGCGTTGAGGTATTTTAACTCCTCAGACACTCAGGTTTCCTCACGCTCTCTTTTTTCACGGTTAACGAACTTAACTAGCGAGCACTTAGCAAGTTGTAACTTAAGAGGTTGAAATTTATTAGATTATTATAATTATCAAATCAAATTTGTACGGAATTGGACAGTTTGGAGGAAAAATGAACAAAAATCTCCAAAGTTAGTCCTTAATTAACAGAGTTTACATAATTATTCTAAAACCCAGAACTCATGCATTGAACTGGCTTTAATTCCAGACATCATCGTCATCTAAATAATCTTTAGTATTATAGTAGCCCTTTTGGCACAAAGTGTGCTTTACACATTTTTTGGACCGCGATTCTGGCAAGCTTGTTATGTACCTAATATCCTCAGGGAGCTTATTGCAGAAACGTATACAATGCCCCATAAACGAGGCAATAACCTTTGCCAGCTTAAATTTTGGGAACGAAAGTTTATGTTTATTTCTACTTAGTATTTACATTATGTTGGCTACCTAAGGTTTTAAAGTTACTGATATTGTTCCTGACGTTCATAATATGTTCATAGATATACATAAGCATCCTATATACGGTCCACTGTAGGGCACAGGCCTTCTCTCAGGGAGAGAGCGTGGGCTTAATCACCACGCGTGCCCACCGCGGATTGGCGATTTCAAGCGCTGAGGTATGTCAATAGCTCAGACACTCAGGTTTCCTCACGATGTTTTCCTTCACCGTTAGCGAGTGGTATTGCTACTATAACTTCACAAATGTACATAACTTAGAAAACAAAGTCATAGGTACATGCCCGCACTGAGAATCGAACCTGGATCTCTCCGCTTTCGAGTCCAATGTTCTACCCGCTAGGCTACCACCGCGTAATCCACCTAATCACTTGACCTGGTCCCAAACTAGGATACCCTGTGCTATGGTAACCAGGCCAGGACATCTCAAACGTGGGAATACACCCAGACTGTGCCCATTTATACAAATGTGCGGTGGCCCCCAGTGGAATCGAACCCACCACCTCCGGCATGAGAAGTCGGCTTTGTTCCTGGGACCGGGCAAAAAGACCTTGATACACACAAGCAAGTTACATTTGGCCGAACAGAACTCCGCGTGCCACTAAAAAGCTGCCGTGATCTGGGTTTTTGCCCGAAACAAAAAAGCAACTAATGTAGTTAGCTCAGGAAGACACCATAATTAATACGCAACATCATTAGACGCTCATTGTGTGCGCTAATAGTAGTACCATCATCTAGCTGTCAATGTCGCTGACGTGTTCAACTAGAGTATTAATAGACAAACAGAGAGGTCCATTCAGTTCTGCCCCTACATTGAGCGCACCAAATCCTGAAGGATTCCGATAGTCTAGTATTTGTAGTGACTCGCGATGCTCATAAATAGTAATATATTAAATGGGTCTAACCGCGATTATTTAATAGGCAAAATTTAATTAATTACCTTTGATTCTCGATTCCGATCGTCTAACTGTCAAATTATCGCCAACGCCCGAGTTAGGCCCTAGGATGGGCCTCGGAAGCGGGAGACCCAGGTTCGATTCCCAGTGCGGACATGTACCTGTGACTTTGTTTTCTAAGTTATGTACGTTTGTGAAGTTATAGTAGCAATACCACTCGCTAACGGTGAAGGAAAATATCGTGAGGAAACCTGAGTGTCTGAGCTATTCACATACCTCAGCGCTTGAAATCGCCAATCCGCGGTGGGCACGCGTGGTGATTAAGCCCATACTCTCTCCCTGAGAGAAGGCCTGTGTCCTACAGTGGGACTTATATAGGCTGCTTGTGTAATACTCAGCTGAATGCTGCCTCGTCCGGGTAACTGGTTGTTGGGTCATAGCATTAGTTTTTTGGCCCAATACACCAATTCAACTGAATTATTCTAATCTATAAGTAACGTCCTGATTCGCTTACATGTAATTCTGTCGATATGCTCAGTTTTAATTAAAGGAAAATAACTTCCATACAACACAATCACTTGACCTGGTCACTTTACACGCGAAGCATCCCTCAGTCCTAAGGGATCACTTCCTTGGCACAACGCTAAGTCAGCTAGCTATCTGCATTTTGTGGCCACTAAGACACACCACAGCTACATCTATTGGTCCTGTTTTATTTATTTGATTTGTCTGTTGTTTATTTAGTTTTCTTTCTGTTGTTGTGCATATTATACTACTTATCTGTTTATTTTCTTTCTGTGATGTGTCTTGTTGGTATAATAAATGTATTTCTTTTTTTCTTTTTTTTAAAACTCACGGGATTCAGGATCGCGACAAGACTTTTACTTGTGTAAAATAATTTCGTGCTGAGCAAAATTTATCCGCTGCATCATTTTGGAAGTTTTGCTTGATAAGTAAGTTGTTTAGAAGTCCAAAGAACGTGTTTCGCAACTGTTTAGAGATAGTGGGCAAATGACCTTGTTACATTGAAGGTGCTTGCTAAAGTCAATGTCAATTAGATCAAAACGCATAGGTAATTTGTTTAATTAATAGGTAATGGCCTCTGGCTGAGATTGCACAATTTACGGTGTAAGTTAGGGTTTTTTACCATAACTTAGATAAATTAATTTAAATACGCGCATCAAGATAATTGTCGCCGGTGACATTTCAGATAGCCTTTACCACGCCTGGAGCTATAAGTACAAAAAAAAATTAATACAAAATAACCAACCACCCGACTACTGAGCATTGACACTTGGGAACTTGCGACAAACTTATATTGAAGTGGCATTGCCTTTATACCATTACAGTCTGTTTTTTAATTTGATGCAAAAAAAAATGAGGCAGTATTACCATGACAATTTTATGTCACTGCCTGTAAGTAATACAGAGAAGTTTGTAAAGAGGCTCGGGCTCAGTCGGGAGAGCACTGACACGGTTAGCCAGAGGTCGCGGGTTCAAGTCCCGCCATGGGTGGAATTTTTAACCTCTAAATAGGTTTTTAAAATTTTCCTCAGCACGGGTTAGTGCAACAAAAAGAATATAATCATGTAGGTACAGCGATATCATTCCGATGTAAAAACCTAACTGCAAAGTGGGTTCCTCGGGGCTGCAAGTGATGTAAATCGCTTCGGCCAGATATCGCTGCCTGTACTTAATACAGAGAAGTTTGTAGGCTCAAAATTTCACTGATGCCTTCACTTGCCCATTAGCTCAGTTGGGAGAGCGCTGGCACGGTTAGCCAGAGGTCGCGGGTTCAAGTCCCGGCATTGGTGGAATTTTTTGCCTCTAAATAGGTTTTTAAAGTTGTAAGCATAGTAATAGACTGTTAACACCCTTCAGCTACGCATCACTAAACATCATTGAACTTAGCCAACCTAAGGTGTTTATTCCCTCATTCCAGTACAAAATGAAGCTCAAATCAGGCACGGAGCTGCTGGTCCAGCCAACGGGCGAGATGTGGAAGAAGATCCGCATGGAGCTGAAGGAGGATGTTACCCACAACGCGAGGGACCTGGCCCACATCAAGGATTGGATGCGGAAGCAGCCGCATCTGCCTGACGAATGGGGTAAGTTGCCGGAAGCTGCATGACGTGCAATTCATTTATATATATTTAAGTAGAGCAATGGCCGATGGGGCCGAAAAGTACTTGAATGGAGACCACATATCGGCAAGCGCAGCGTAGGACAACCAGCCACAAGATGGACAGATGACCTCATCCAAGTGGCAGGAAGGCGCTGGATGCAGGCCGCTTCCAACCGGTCTTTTTGGAAATCCATAGAGGTCTATGTCCAGCAGTGGACTTCTTGTGGCTGAATGATGATGATGATGATGAAGTAGAGCAAAGAAGCCATTACTCAGGTCATCTCGACTAGTGCCGCTAGATGGCGCCAGTGCCGTGTAACACAGTGGGCAGTTTGAGCTCAAAATTAAAGCTTACCTATGCCTATAGTTACCCGTGTTACCCAACTCAGTCCCACCCGCTTTTTCTAACCGACTTCAAAAGTAGTTAGTAGTTACAAAGTTATAGCCCTCGCCAAGGCCACATTTTTCGTTGCGTGCGATTTTAGCAAGTTACTACCAAACTGAAAGACTTATCGCGTCAAAAAAATATATTATTATGTTTCCCCCTTTTGTGTCTAACTAGGTATAATTGGTTTTTTTGGTTTTAACTATAAAGCTACCGAAAAAAAAATTTGGACTACTGACGGTAGTGTTGACACTAGTCAAACACACATCGTTCCGTGTGGTGCCGGATTTAGAATAGCGACACTCCATTTCCGTGGATGCCGTAGAAGGCGACTAAGGCAATCAATTACCAGGAGACGGGCAGCAGCGTCTTCCTGAGATTCCAACCGCATATTGCGATCGCCAACTCGCCTGCTAAGCGTGGCGATTATGGCAAAACCCCTCATGGTTATGAAAACCATGAGGGAGGCCTATGTCCTGCAGTGGGCGTAAAATGGCTGATGATGATGATGACGAAACACACATCAAACAGTCCCAAAATGACTGACTGATTTTCAATGGAAAACAGTGTTCTCCCGTGCACCTATAGAGTGACATAAATGGTCATAATTATCTTTTAATTGCGTTGACATGGCTATGAGCGACTTGCCATAAATTTCAATATGACGATCTGCTCTATCTATCCGTTTCTTAAAAACTGGCCAAGTGCGAGTCGGACTCGCGCACGAAGGGTTCCGTATCATTATCTATACAACATTTGAATATTTCAAGCGTCTACCGTTTGCCGTTATTAATATCGAACAAAAAACGGTAAGAAAATCACGCTTGTTGTACGGGAGCCCCCCTTAAATATTTATTTTATTTTGTTGTTAGTATTTGTTGATATAATGGCAACAGAAATACATCATCTCTGAAAATTCCAACTGTCTAACTATCACGGTTCATGAGATACAGCCTGGTGACAGACGGACGGACGGAAGGACGGACAGCGAAGTCTTAGTAATAGGTCCCTTACCCTTTCGGTACGGAATCCTAAAAAAGGCCTTGGCAGATTTACGGGCAGATGGAGAACAAAGTTATCCTGTAAGGGCTCTAAATAAACCTAAACGTACTTCATATTGTTAATGTTAATCCGGATTCATACGTAATAATCCTGTAATATGCTAAATTACGACGCGTTTACGAGATTTTATACACTTAGATATTAAATAAACACCTGAAGAAGAAGAAGAAAGACATTTATTATACCAATAAGACACATCACAGAAACAAAATAAGCAGATAAGTAACATAATATTATGCACAACAACAGAAAGAAAACTAAATACACAACAGACAAAACGAATAAATAAAACAGGACCATAGATGTAGCCTATGGTGTATCTAAGTTGCCACAAAAGGCAGGATACCTCAGGGACTCAGAATTCTGACTTTTTGTTTGGGATAGTCGCGCCGGAGTCCGGAAAAAATGCAAGTGAAAATCGTGAGTCGTTTTGTGCTGCTAAAATGTCAGAATTTAACAATGAATCTACTGGGAAATTGCGACTTTTCATGTATAAGCGCGATAAAACGCGCGAATCCCGTCGTCTTTCTACAAACACTTGTTGAACTCTACCGGCAAGATTAGGAGGAAATAAAAAACTAAAATAAAAAATAACTAACAACCCGACTGCTGCGAAAGTAACTACTAAGCAAGCGGGACCAACCCAGGTAAGTCACATTGAAAATGAAAATGAAAAAATATGTGCTTAATTATGGAATCCCAAGTTAGATCTTGAATTACCGGAGTATCTCGATTGATTAGATTTCCAAATTACTAAATATTATTTATCCTTTACGGTAATTGAAATTTATTTATTAATCTGTAGAATTCTAAATGACCCGATTGGACCATCATAATATTTAATCATAAGTTTTTAATTGTTCTTTTCAATGTCATAATAACAGGTTAAATAACTTCAGTATAAAACTGCTATTTGGCCTTAATCGCAGCTTTATACTTTTGGTAGGTAACAAGTGTATATGTAGATAATACTGGTCTGGTTTCCATGGCAATTATCAAAATTCATAAATCAGATACAATGTCAAAATGACGAAAAATGTGACAAAATTTACTCCGTTGTTAAATATTATCTACTTGAATAAATTATAACATCTATTCATCAAACCATTATTATTTGGAGTATATGGAGCATACAAGAATCTCATGATGATGCCAAACAAAATCGAACTTGAAACAATGTCTACAATTCTTTCCACAAATCAACAAATAATAATAACTTGGACAACATAAGTACTATATATTGTTTTTTTTCTGTTGTTTTACTGTTATATATAGGTAGATTGATTGTTTTTATTTTCTATTGTTTTACTGTTCTAGGGTATTGTCACCAGCCTTCTTGTCCTTATCGCAAATATGCATGTAATTGTACTTTAAAATGGCGGAGGACGCTGGTGCCTAAGATACAGTGAAATTAAACACTAGAATAAGTACCAACGGACTATCCTTCATTGAAATAAGCCAGATTTATTTATTGTACCCGTAAAGTTAACAAGCGAGAAAAATTGTACTCATCTTTAATGAACAATAAACAATACCGAAAGAGCGAAAGCTGGTCGGACTCTTCCGACAAGAAATCGAGTAAGTGAATCCGGAATTAAGCTAATAACAGTAAACAAATTTTTATCTTTATCTCATCTTTTTTTACCCTCAACTGTTACTTCTCTCCGAACAATTAAATCTTAAACTACATTCTTGAAATAAGCTCGCCTTCCTGCTTTAATACGATTATTGTATCCGATATCGCATCGCCGCCGTCCCTCGCAGTGAGAGACCTCCTGGATAGATTCCCCAACTCAGCCTCAAACAGGATGTCATTTATCGCCTTCACCGCGTAAATCCTCTGTAGCGGCTCCAACACGTTCAACTTATTCGCCCACACCGTCGCTTGATGTATGCTCTCGTCAGAATTGCAGGCGTAACCTGCATCGACCTTTTCTATTAGTTTTATTTTTGGCTTTTTCTTTGGGGGTTCGTTGTGTTCGTCAGAAAATGTGGGTTGCGGTGTAGAACTTGCTGATGAGGATTCTTGATGCTGCATCCTCGCAGAGTAGTCGAAACCGGCGGCTGTGTCGTTTTCAAACTAAAATAAAGTAATAGGTAATTTATCGTAAGTTATATTACAAAACTCACGCCTGTATCCCTGTATTAAGCAGAGACCAGGGTTTGCCACTTGCCGTGATCCTGACTATAACTTACAGAGACAGAGATAAGATAAGATAAGATAAGATAAGAATATTCTTTATTGTACCAGGAAAAACAAAACATGAAATGTTTACAAATTTGTTTTCTTTACTTTTTAGGGTTCCATAGTCGAACCCTTATAGTTTCGCCATGTCCGTCCTTCTGTCTGTCTGCCTGTCCGTGTGTCTGTTCTCGGCTTAGCACAGAGACAATAAGGTACTAGAGAGGTGAAACGGTAGCATAAAAAACTGAAAAACAAAATTTTTTAGAATACCTCCCCTACACCGTATTGCGGGGTATCGTTGGATTAGTCGTTTAAAAATAATATGGGTGTTCAATGACCATTTTTCTATTTAGGGTTCCGTTTGCGAAATATTAAGCCTTAAAGCACAATTTTTTGTCCAAGTAGGCCGTCCCCCCCCCCATATTAAAAATACAAGTATAAAAATATTTTGAAAAACTGCCTGCAGGAAGTTGTGCACACATGCTCACATGCATACACGTGCACACATGAACATGCAAACAAATATAATGTGTTAGTATGTTTTTGCATATGTGAAAGACATTTTTGTGAGTTTTTATATCATAAGCAGCCTATATACGTCCCACTGTAGGGCACAGGCCTTCTCTCAGAGAGAGAGTATGGGCATAATCACCACGCGTGCCCACCGCGGATTGGCGATTTCAAGCGCTGAGGTATGTGAACAGCTCAGACACCCAGGTTTCCTCACGATGTTTTCCTTCACAGTTAGCGAGTGGTATTGCTACTATAACTTTACAAATGTACATAACTTAGAAAACAAAGTCATAGGTACATGCCCGCACTGGGATCGAACCTGCGTCTCCCGTTTTCGAGTCCAATGTTCTACCCACTAGGCTACCACCGCGGCGTGAGTTTGTATAGGGTGTGTTATTGAACGCGTATATGTATAAAGTAGGATAACGGCCGATTATATTATGTGTACTCAAAATATCAACATGGTAATTGCAGAAATGAATTGGTCACTCACTACATACTAATCTCCGTTTTAGATGTCTTCGATAAACTTGATAGTGCAAATGAGGGCACGTCCACCACATTTTTGTTGCAAGGTTGCCTGTGATGTAACTGAGTCAACAGCACACGTATGTAAGAATATTCTTATCTTATCTGTAAGGTCAATAATATGCTGTCGACTGCAACACGTCAAAGTCTAGAATTGTGTACTAACGTCAAAGCAACTAGGTACACTTCTCTTAAAATTAAAACACTACGGAGTGAATGGGAGGAGCTTAAAACTTATGAGATCATATTTAGAAGGGAGGGTTCAAAAAGCTGACATAAATAGGACTAAATCATCCGGGTCGGAGGTTAAGATGGGAGTGCCACAGGGATCTATTTTGGGGCCGTTCCTTTTCCTCGTATATGTAAATGATTTGCCGTTCATGGTTCAAAATATGTCAGAGATAGTATTGTTTGCAGATGACACGTCACTTATTTTTAAGATTAAGAGACAAGAAAATGACCTTGCGGGTACAAATAATGCTCTCTCTAAGGTACTATATTGGTTTACTTCTAATAACTTATTATTAAATTCAAAAAAGACAAAATGTATAAAATTTACACTACCAAATGTCAAAATGGTTGACAGCAATGTTATATTGGGGAATGATAAGCTGGACCTTGTAGAGGAAACTGTATTTCTGGGTATCACAATTGATGCAAAGCTTCAATGGGGTCCTCATATAGGAAAATTGGCAAATAGGCTCAGTTCTGCAGCATACGCAGTTAAAAGAATCCGGGAACTAACTGATGTCGCAACTGCTAGGCTTGTTTATTTTAGTTACTTCCATAGTATTATGTCCTATGGTATACTACTGTGGGGTCGGGCTGCAGACATTGAGACCATATTCGTCCTGCAGAAGAGAGCGATCAGATTCATATATAAGCTAGGCAATAGAGATTCGTTAAGAGATTTCTTTAAAGAAACCAACATCCTAACAGTTGCTAGTCAGTATATCTATGAAAATATTATGTATGTTAGGAAAAATATCAGTGACTTTAAAACTGTAGGTAGCCAACACAATGTAAATACTAGAAATAGACATAAACTTTCGTTCCCAAAATTTAGGCTGGCAAAGGTTAATACATCCTTTATGGGGCATTGTATACGTTTCTACAATAAGATCCCTGAGGATATAATAAGCTTGCCAGAAACGCGGTTCAAAAAATGTGTGAAGCGCACTTTGTGCCAAAAAAGCTACTATAACATTAAAGATTATTTAGATGACAATGATGTCTGGAATTAAAGCCAGTTCAATGCATGAGTTTTAGAACATTTATATAAATCCTGTAAATTAAGGACTTGAAAAGACTAAGTTTGGAGTTTTTTTGTCCATTTTTTCTCCAAAATTATCTAGATTTTGAAATGGACACCTAGTTTAACTTGTAACGTTCATTAAGTCGCAGTTTCTGTGCTACTTTGAATAAAAAAATTTGATTTTGATTTTGATTTTGATTTATCACCTATTTCAGGTGCAAAGTGTATAGTGGACCTCACCGACCGACTGTACCCTGTTTTCGTTCCAAACTCGAACTTGTGGTGCATACAATAAGAGCTGCCCCAGTTCCCCGCCCATTGGAACAATAAATTAAAGTGTTCGTATCCTCTTGACGGAGTCATCAATCCCAGCAATTTAAAATGACGATTCTAGTTTAGCGTCTATCCGCAGTCGAGTTCTATTGACAATGTTTGCTTTTCCTGACGATAGTTACCACTGATATTAACTGGCGTGGGCTTTTACAGAAAGAAAATTACACCTCCCATTTAACAGTTTTTTTCTTTTTTTACGAAAATGATTGTCATGTCATACGAACTTATATTGTGCATGATCGTATCATCTTGAAAAACCCGGTAGGTACATACACCGTCAAACCGACAATCGAAATCCAATTAAGTATTTTTAAGACGGCATCTAAGTTAAGTATCCATTGGTTTGCGCAATTTGGATCATTCTTGTATCAAAGACGTGGAGTCGAATTCAGATTGATAGTGTAGAGTTCGATGTTTGGGTAAAAAAGAGAAAAACACTCACATCATCAGAAGGCTCCTCCACTTCCGATTTGCTCCTCACGAGTGGCAAATGCGGTCCAACGACATTGCCCAAAAATGTCAACTCGTAAAAGACCCAAGACTGCGGCTTATAGATATCGTCCCAATCTCCATTTGAAGCTTCCCGCGATTGCATTATTTTCTGCAACTCCTTCCTATAGTTCGAGCGCAGCGAATTTATCTTCTTCTTAACGTCCTCAACGGTGGCACAGGGTTTTATTTTGGATAATATCTCGGCTAGTTTCAACAGTGCCTTTCTTCGCTTGATTCTGTTCGTGTAATCCTTGTTATCTTTGTCCCACAGTAGAGGGAAGCTCTCGTACGCAGAAATGAATTGTTTCAGCAGTCCTTTGAATCCCGTATTGTCTGTGGTTGCGGCCTCGTCCTCCATTTTGCACACGGCTCCAAGGCGTTCGCCGCAGAACTGAGGGGACTGAGCGTAATATTGACGGCCGCGAAAGAGAGCGCGAACAATATTTACTGACGCGCGAGAGAGACGGGGCGTCGCGTCAGTAATAAATGACAATATGGCCGCCCCCCTACCTCCCTCGCGGCGACACGCATCACGCAGCTATATTGATCAATGTACTATGCGGTGTATTGATAGCCGCGTTCCGTATAGTAATAATATTATTTCCGCGCGCTTCGCTCGTCCGGCTACAGGAGAAATTAATCGAGGAAAGATGAGTTTTCAAAGATTTCATACTGATAGCTCCGCCACAGTGCTCTTATTTTAGGGTCCCGTAAGTCATAAAGAAAAAAAATGGTTCCTTTATAGGACCTACTTTTCTTTTCCTTTCGGCAATATCTTTTTTCTCAGCTCTCTCCTTTACCCATTAAAGGTATTAAATTGAAATTAATGTGCCTTCAAAGTGCAAAAAATTAAAGCTTCTATGTTAATTCCATAAACAAAAATAACTATGGTTGTTCAACAAAAAAAAGAATTGCGGGGAAGTCAGTATTTTGTTTAGTTATTAAAATATTGGGATTCAACGAATACGTAACATTCAGCGTTCTTATGGAACAGCGGTGTGTAATATGAGCTAGCGCTTCTCTGGTTTGAGATCCCGCGATGTTTGAACTGCACGGCGCGTAACAGAAAGCCTCGAAATTTATGTAAGGTTCATCGGGAAAAAATGTTTGGTATACAATACTGGACGCGTTTCTGTAAAAAGTACTTATGTAAAAATTCCCCAGACATGGTTCCTTTGGAAAAATATTTCAATTTCAGTCACTTATTGCCTTAAATTACAGTTGTGTAAGGTCCGTTTGTTTTCTAAATCCTTGAACTGATTTTAAAAGTCTTTAGAGTTGTTATAATCCTGACTCATCTTAAACGGCCGAGGTACTGAAAAGGGGGGTTATGTTTTGTGATGTAAGTACTTACCTATGTACGTTTTATGAACACACAGAGTCCTTATGGCCTCGACCGCTTGATCGATTTTGTTTGACAAATGAGGTGTCAGATAGAAGATACTGATGACGCGAGTACACAATGCGAGATACGGCTATATGACGTCACAAAAATCATTGCAGGCGTCAGTTGTCTTATTAAAAACTTCGTTGCTATAAAAAAAAACCGACTTTGAAACACTACAGCACTAAAAAGTTAGAAATAATTTAAATAATTATAAGTATGTATACATGTAGGTATTGTACAAGTATAACTTGGAGTCGGTGCCCAAAATATATGTGCTGGTCATGAAACTGGGCACCGACTACAAATTATACCTACTTCTACAATACCTACATGTATACATACTTCTAATTATTTAAATTATTTCTAACTTTTTAGTGCTGTAGTATTTCGAGGTCGGTTTTTATTTTTTATCAAATTTTTCTTATTTTCCAATTTTTTGTGGGTGAGCGGGAGAAAAATAAACAAGACCCTTATGACCATAATTTACCCTACTAATTCGTTGCATTAAAATTTGACGTTCGCAATTTCCATCTCCGAAAGTCTTCACCAGAACATCACCAAATAACCTTGGGATCACTTTTACGCTATTTTATGAAACATACGGATATTAATAAAGGATGGGCCCCATTTGTCCTTATTTACTGCTGTCCATTAAAGAGTTCCGTTCTCCATCTCTGAAAGTCTTCATCAGATCTTCACCAAATTAAAATGGGACAAATGGGACGTTATATCTATTATTGTCTAAGAATTGTCGAAATCGGTCGGTTAAGATTTGACGGAGTTATGGAGGAACATAGCCAAAAAGAAAAATATAATACGCGTCGAATTGATAACCTCCTCCTTTTTTGAAGTCGGTTAAAAAGTCTGAACAAGGTCTAGAGGAGTCTATTGTATTTATTGAGTCTGTCAAAGTCTTGGTGAAAAAATAGACTAAACGTAGTGCTTACATTCTCTCTGAAATAGACAATGAACTCCGAACTGTGTTTTCAAATCTTGTCCTTAAATTATTATTCTAAGACCTTAGAACTCACGCATCAAACTGATTTTAATTTCAGGCATTTTCATCAAATTATAAGTATTTCGTGTTGCAGTAGCGCACATTTTTTAATAGAGTTCCTGGCAAGCTTATTGTATCTTCAGGAAATCTTATTGTAGAATCATCTAGGCCTAGGTTACTTGTTACGAGTCTTGTTTTTTTACACTATGTTTTTTGTAACCATTTATTTTTCTTGAATTTTTATTTGTGAGGTTGTAGTAGCAATACCACTCGCTATCAGTGAAGAAAAACAGCGTGAAGACACTTAATGTCTGAGGTGTCCACATACCTCAGCGCTTGAAATCACCAATGCGCGGTGGGCCCGCGTTTTAATTAAGCCCATACTCTCTTTGAGAGAAGGCCTGTGCCCTGCAGTGGGACGTATATGGGCTACACAACAAAAATAACGAAACCATTACTTTCCAGAGGACCAGCCCATCATGACCTTCCTTCGCGGCTGCAGCTTCTCCCTGGAGAAGTGCAAGGCCAAACTGGACATGTACTTCACCATGAGGGCGGCCTGCCCTGAGTTCTTCACCAGAAGAGACTGCACGGACGACCAGCTACAGAAGACTTTGACTAAAGTGTAAGTTATAAGTCAAGTCCGGGCATGGGTGGAATTTTTAGCCTCTAAATAGGTTTTTAAAAAATTGTCTTCAGCACGGGTTAGTGCAACAAAAAGAATATAAGTTATAAAGTGTAAGGACTTGAACTAAAGTGTCAATCTAGGTATTATTTATGAAAACACGATTCCTTAAAGCACTCCTCAGAGACAGTTTAAATAGTATGTGGTAAAGGGAGAGTCGGAAAGATTATTTAAACTGCCACTGAGGAGTCTTTAAGGAATCGTGTTTTCATAAATAGAACCGTACGTGTAAGTCGAATAATACTCACATTCCTTTGGGATGGCTTGCTATTGGTTTAGTACTCTATTTGTGTAGCATTGCCTAGGTATGTAAGTCCATCATCATCATCATCATCAGCCATTTGACGCCCACTGCAGGATATAGGCGTCCCTCATGGTTTTCCTAACTATGAGGGGTTTTGCCATAATCGCCACGCTTGGCGCGGGTTGGCAATCGCAGTATAGGGTTGGAATCTCAGGAAAACGCTCCTGCCCGTCTTCTGGTAATGCATTTCTTTAGTCGCCTTCTACCACATACACATAAGGAAATGGAGTGACACTATTCTTCATAGGCGCCACACGGAAAAACATAAATAAAATAAAGTTACTTCAGCGGCAGGCCAACAGGGTATTATGTTCAAGGACCGAGGAACACGATGTTTGTGCAGTCGATAGCACACTGTACCATTGGTATCTATATAAACTGCACTAGATTTGTGGATTGAGAAAATAAACATATTTGTATTTTTGTATTTATTTGTCACGGTGGCGGGGAGTCGCTGAATGCGGCCGGCACAACACCGGGAAGCTCGGAAAACCACGAGGGAGGCCTATGTCCTGCAGTGGGCGTCAAATGGCTGATGATGATGATGATAGTTTATTTGTAATATTGTATTAACCTTTTTTATTATTAGTGAAAGTGAAAAAAAATATTTATATTGTAAAAAAAAAATAAAACAAATTCTTATTAATTCTTCGAAACCGGCGAGCGTGCTTATGAATGTGGATGAAGCGAAAAGTGGCAGACCCTGGTCTCTGCCTACCCCTCTGGGACGCAGGCGTGAGTTTACGTTATGTTACGTAGTTAGTCCGTGCCCGCCCAACAATCTGTCTAAGACTACAGTAAGCGAGAAACACGATTACCTCCGGTACCGGGTTGCCGCGTCTCTCAATTTACTAATAGACAAGAGACGCACTTTACTGTTTTTTGTTAGTAATAAAATAGTTTTAACAAAAATTTAAAACCGCCTTCAAAAATTACACGTCGATGAAATATGTATATTATGTAGTGTACGTGCATAGACCCGTTTTACACCTCCACTCAGACTCCCCAAGGTTTGCTGGAAGAAATCTCTCACAGAGATAAGCTCGCCTTTGTACGGGTAATTTCGTATTGTCATATTTCCTGTACTGTTTTTCGTGTGCAATTAAGTGTTATTATTAAAGAAAGAAAGAAAGAAAGAAAGAAAAATTAACACGTCACAAGAAAGAAAAAGCAGAACAAGTTAAAAAAATACAAAAGACATATAAATACAAGATAGGTCAAGGCAAATGCACATAATAATACGCATAAACAATTCCACTTCATTGAAGTCGATGTCCTTTTTAAACACGTAGTTTTGATAATGTTCAGCATTACGTCGACTTCAATGAAGTCGGATTGTTTACCAGTATTATTATGTGTCATTTTTGAAAGCGGTTCTTAATTTTTGTTAAAATTATTTTATTTCACTATTTTTAGTTTTCATTGTCAAACTAATCGGTTCAGCCAAACGCGCGATAATCGCGGATAAACATACATATATATAATATACTACAAATCTACAAATATACAAACATACAGGTCAAACTGAGAACCTCCTTTTTTTAGGCTATTAAAAAATGCACCAAAATTATTTAAATCACTGAATGTGATTTAAATAAGTCCACCTTTTGTACACTGTCTTTGTGCAATAAAGAATTCATAATAATAATAATGTGTGTCGTCAAAATTGTGCTCTTCTGTGATTTCAAAAATGACTACCTCTCCCCGAACTATTCGCTCGCGCAGCGCAATAAGTCCAACAGAAATCGTGCGCTCGGAGCATCCGGCCTTAAAGATGGTACCTATAGTTGATGGAACATTGTACCCAGGTAATGTCAAGTTCCACCGTGCACCTAATTGTTATTAGGTGGGTAGGCACTTATGTAGCATTAACGCGATAATCATACCTAAGTACTTAAAGGCTGTACAAAATGTAGATATTACCTAGAATATCTGTGCACGTGTTTCAAGTTTATGGACAATGCAGGTACTAATTGACGTACAGTCTACAGCATTTGACTGCCTCGTTGGTCTCACGCTTGACTAACAAAACAGAGAACGCGGGTTGAATTCCCACTGGAGGCTTCTTTAATTGTGGCCTCAGTCTAGGTGCATTTCCATTTTTGTGATGTCCTTGCCTGGTTACCATAGCACAGGGTTACCATATCACTTTATCCTAGTCTCGGACTAGGAATAAGTGATTGTGCTGTGGGCTGTGTGGAATTTATTATTTGTTTATATATTTATGTACACACTCTAATCAGATACGTTCAGGGTGACTTTGCAACAAATACGAAAAGGTCTGCTATCAACTGACAGTCAACAACACATTCGTTGTTACGTTACTTATGGCGGACTAGTTTGCGAAAAAAACAGGATATCTTGCATTTCGACTGCCTTCCCTTGTACTATCAGATTCGAGACGTCAAGCGGAGTTGCTAGACTGTGCTTTTTAGGGTTCCGTAGTTAACCGTAGTAGACAAGGAACTCTTATAGCTTCGCCGTGTCCGCCCGTCTGTCTGTCTGTCTGTCCGTCTGTCCGCGGCCTGGCTTAGAGACGATTAGTACGAGGAAGCTGAAATTTGGCCTAGATATTAATTAGGTACGCCGACAAAACGGTTGATTAAAACCTTAAAAAAAAATTATGGTACCTTCCTACCCCCTTTTTTTCTCGCCTGCTCCATAGTGTGGGGTATCGTTGAATTGGTCGTTTATATTGTGGGAGTAGGAAGATCATTTTTTTATTTAGGGATCCGTTTACAAAATATTAAGCTTTATAGTTTAAAGAAGGGTCTATACTGGGACCGCTTCTCTATGTAGCCTTCCTATACGATATTGGTCACTGTTTCAGGCATGCTAGGTTTCTCTTGTATGCTGATGACAAGAAAATTTATATGAATATCAAAATCGACTGAGAACTGTCTTCATCTGCAGGAGGATCTTGATCGCTTGGCAATATATTATCTTAATAACAGGATCAATGTTAATGTTTCTAAGTGTAATCAAATTAGTTTTACGAGGAGCACCAAACCTATCAATCACGTTTATTATATCGATAATACACAAATTCAAAAAATTAACTGCATACGGGATTTGGGGGTGCTTCTGGACTCAAAGCTAACTTTCCAGGATCACATTGAGGCCATCACTAATAAGGCGTTTATTCTTAGGGTCGACATGACATGCATAATATCTTCCACATTCCTTTTGTCCACACGAACTATGCTCAAAATTCTATAAGCTGTCGCTTGCCTCAAACATACAATAAATTATTCTCAGACATTGATATATTTCATGTGTCTCAAGAAACTTTCAAACAGCAGGTTATAGAAACTTTAAAGGGTAAAACTTGAAGTCTAGTCTTTCTCTTCATTCTTACACATACACACACATACATACACACACACACACACACACACACACACACACACACACACACACACACACACACACACACACACACACACACACACGCGCGCGCCAAACTTTGCAAGATTTACGTTAGTTTTGCTTTTCTTTTTTTTATTTTGTTTATGCCTGGCTGTATAATTTCTAACTGTGCTTTGTAAATAAGATAAGTTTAAAAAATACTAGTCCGTAATTGGCCTATGTTTGGTCTACATTAATTGCCTATCTTTTGTAACTTTGTGCTGTGGACTTCGTAAAATTAATAAAATAAAAATGAATAAAATAAAAAATAGAAGTTAGAGTAGCAATACCACTCGCTAACTGTGAAGGAAAACATCGTGAGGAAACCTGAGTGTCTGAGCTATTTACATACCTCAGCGCTTGAAATCGCCAATCGGCGGTGGGCACACGTGGTGTTTAAGCCCATACTCTCTCTCTCTGAGAGAAGGCCTGTGCCCTACAGTGGGACGTATATAGGCTGCTTATAAAGCTTTAAATCACAATTTTTTGTCCATGTAGGGCGTTTTTTAAGCTAACGCCACGCGCCAGCAGAAAACTGTTGGTGGCGGTTTTGTTATCGTTACTGAATAAATAAATTTCGGGCTTAGCCTTAAATTCCTATCAATATTATTCGTGGGTCCTAAAAATCACCGTGAACATGATTGAGAGATTGTACTGACACTTTTTGCAAATCAGATATATAAAAAAAAGATATGTTTTTTTTTTTTTTCACGGTGGCGCTAATGTTACTAGCTGAACCCCTTGACGATTTTAATCGTCTGTCAAATTCCATACTATCGCAAACGTCAGGATTCCGATAGGATTTGATGCGCCTCTGCTCCTATATTTCGCGCAGCAAATTCTGAACGAATCCGATCGTCTTCCAAATTCCATACTATCGCAAACGTCAGGATTCCGAGAGGATTTGATGCGCCTCTGCTCCTATATTTCGCGCAGAAAATTCTGAACGAATCCAATCGTCTGTCAAATTACATACTATCGCAAACGTCAGGATTCCAATAGGATTTGATGCGCCTCTGCTCCTATATTTCGCGCAGCAAATTCTGAACTAATTCAATCGTCTGTCAAATTCCATAGTACCTATCGCAAACGTCAGGATTCCGATAGGATTTGATGCGCCTCTGCTCCTATATTTTCGCGCAGCAAATTCTGAACGAATCCAATCGTCTGTCAAATTTCATACTACTGCAGCTACTTGCTGTCGGAAACGTAGGCATTTGTTAATTGGTAAAATTTCATGTCCGTTATTCGCAAAGTAATAACTTGCAAGTTTTATGACTCGGTGTAGGCTTTATTATCAATGCAAATTATGCATCCTCTCCCTTGTTTTATTTCTTACTGATCCTGGTGTTTTGTGTGGTGCTCATGGCTCAAAATATGGCTGTCTATGAAATGGATGCTTTATGTTACTATGTGTATCAATTTAATGTTTTAATGAGAAGCTGTTAGTTTTCACAATAAAAGTAAAAAATGGATTTTTACATGCCTAGTTGACCGTTTTCGCTCTCATAACATAACTCCGGCACAACATTTATACAAGAATGGTTGTCTCAACTAAACTATGACCAAACTGAGGCTCTACTTAACGTCTAAAACTCGACTCCATCTATTATCCATATATACAGTACAGTATTTTCAGTATGTATGTGTGTGTGTGTGTGTGTGTGTGTGTGTGTGTATGTATGTATATGTATATATATGTATATGTATATTTGTATGTGTGTGTGTGTATGTATTTGTATATGTATGTGTATATATAATTATATATCCAACGAATTCCTTGTTTGATTTAATTCAATTCAATTTGATTTGATTCAATTCGATTAAATTTATTTGATTTAGTTTAATTTAATTTTATATGATCTAACTTTCCATTGCATTTCTTAAGAAAAAAACAATAATAAGAATAGTAATGTACACTAACAATAAATCACGCAATATCAGCACTGCACGTCTAAATGACAATACTATTTTGTGTAAAATGTCGTCGCCCACGATACAGGCTCAGCCTAGTGTGGGGACACGGCCATCACTACCTAATGTTATCTAAATATTATTGTTAATTATGTTTTAAATTGAAACTAAGATTAATAATAATTAATCCACATGCATGTAACATAATTCATTTGGTAATAAATATTTTTTTACTTTTTACTTTTTTACTTTTACATCTCAGGGAGAAGACAGTGGCTGAAAACCAGCGCTGCCCGGGACTGACCCGGGCCAGCACCGCCACTACCTTTTGCTTTGTTTCATGTCATCACTAGTTAAGCCTTTCATTGTTCTAAGTTTTTTTTTTCTGATGAGGCAATAAATACTTTTTTATCTTTATCTTTTAAATAAATATTTGATACGCATAAATTAAACCTCAGAAGCCTATTTACGCCCACCAAATCCTATCGGAATCCTAACGTTTGCGATAGCATCTAATAGGGAATTTGAGAGACGATTGGAATCGTTAAGAATTTAGGAACACTTCCTATGGAGTGGTCATCATCATCATCATCACCATCATCATAATCAGCCGGTGTCAGTCCACTACTGGACATAGGGCTCTCCCGAGACACGCCATGGTGGTCGATGGATTAACAATGGAGTGGTCGGTAAGTACCTATCGTTTGCAGTCATTCGGTTGGTCTGTAAGAGGATGATGAGTTGATGATATAGGTAAATATGGACATACGCTTGTAGAGTTGTAACATAATGAATAGTTAGGAAGAATTCTAGGTAGTTGTTCTCGTGAGTAGGTTCGTATGGGATTCATATGAATTACTTCTGAATAGATAATTCGCTTGTCATCAGATAATAACTGGCAGAAGAATGTCTGGAATTAACCTTTTCTTCTTTTGCTATATGTATGCGAATACATACAGTCAACGGTCGCAATGCACTGTTCCTGAAAGACATCAGCAGTTTGTTTTTTTTTAGAAATTGTATTTCAGGATCTAAATATTCATGTTATAGGTGAAAGTCAAGTTATAGAAGCTAGTATCCGATTTGTTTAAATTAGTTTGGTCGCCGGCCCTCACATTCGGTAGGTCCTCGGTTCGAATCCCGGCATGTACCAATGACTTTGCTTTCTAAGCTACGAACATTTGTGAAGTTACCACTCGCTAAACGAGACATTTGCTAAACGAGCATTTCAACACCTCATTTTCTCGCTGAGAAAACCTGAATGTCTGAGGTGTTCAATTGCCTCAGCGCCCGAAATTGCCAATCTGCAGTAAGCGCGCATACTCATACTCCCATAGTCTCTCTCTGAGAAAAGGCCTGTGCCCTGCAGTGGGACGTATAACAAAATACTACATAAAAAAATACTACTAATAATATAATTTGTTGCAGACAAGGTCCCCCGCTTCCTGGACTGACGCCGAGTGGTCGCAGAGTGACACTCATCAGAGGTAAGCTACAGACTGAGTTATACCTACACGATCAATTTTAGGTGGTGTGAAAGCCATAGCAAATGATACGCCAAAATATGCCTTAACAATAGCTATTGGATACGCTAGTTAGTTTTTTAGGGTTCCGTACCCGAAGAGTGCCAAACGGGACCCCATTACTGAGACTTCACTGTCTGTCTGTCGCCAGGCTGTATCTCATGAACCATGATAGCTCGGCAGTTGTAGTTTTATCAGATGATGTATTTCTGTTGCCGCTATAACAGCAAATACTAAAAACAGAATAAAATACATATTTAAGGGGGCTCCCATACAACAAACGTAATTTTTTGCCGTTTTTTGCTCGATATTAATAACGGCAACAGGTAGACACTTGAAATATTCATAGAATATTTAGTTTTATATTCGCTTAAAAAATTTAAATAAAATTAAAATGTAAGGGGGGCTCCCATACAACAAACATGACTACCTGCCGTTTTTTCTCGATCTTTGTATCTAATGCTGTAAAGACAATGGTACGGAACCCTTCGTGCGCGAGTCTGACTCGCACTTGACCTGTTTTTTTTAAAAAGGCACTTTCCTAAAATATCTTGACACGAACTCGATTCTATGAGAACCATTAATATCCAGCCAGAGCGGTGCGTGCGTGCCGCTGGTCCGCAGGTCATTGTTCTGATAGACGGAGAGACGTTACTAATAACCTAGGGTGGGCGGACTAAAGCACGTAATTCCACAACACAAATTTTTGAGGCAGTGAAAAAACCTATTATAAATCTACTCCAATAATATTTTTATTTACTTTTTTACACTAACGGAGAGCAACTTCGACCAAATAGTATGTTATGTTAGGAACAGGTATATTAGGTACAGGTATATTAGGAACATCGAGCGAATGTGGGCCGGTAAGGGACGTCCCAGGCGGACATACTTCGACCTAATAGGGGATGTATTAGCAAAGGGCAAGATAAAAAGTACCCGAAACGGGCGTGCGTGCATGCTGACTAATGAATGTTGAGGAAACGAAGGTGATATGCCAGGGTCGTGGCAAGTATTTTAACTCAACATTATGATATCACTGACCACTTATAAATCAATGGTTTCTTTATATAATTCAATTGTCAGTACTGTCAAAGTATAGTATAACTTTTTTTTTAGTTTTATTTATTTCATTTTTTTTCTTTTTTTTAATATTTTTTTTTCTTTATTCTTACGAGTACATCTGAGGAGTACATAGTATGACGCTTAGTGTTAACAATACTATGGGTTATTGCCAGTCGCATCAGGTCACACCATATAGTGTGAATGTGGAAAAAAATATTATTCTGCGTCAAAATGGTGTGACAGCGAGTCAGCCACCGTTCCCCCGCTTCCTGGGGCTAGAGTCTAATAAATAATAAACACGTAGTTGTTCAATAGAGTTCCATTAGCACAACATTGGCAATTATTTGCCTTTACTTAAGAATATGAATAAACTTTATTTGACAACATAACAAAAGAATTGCATACAGTAGGTATATAATCAAGTTAAAGTTAATAGCGTAATCTTATAATCAATAGCAGTACAATGTCATTCCAATCGTAGGTACAACCGGCGCAAATTAAATAGGCATCTCTCGCGAAGAAGATCGAATCGCGCGAGCGGCCGAGTTAAGGCTGGGTTCTCTGACATTACCCCTAAATCAGGTGTTTTAAAATACAGTTTACTGTGTTATGGTTACTATTTCAAATCTGAACAAAACATATACCTACCTATTACTTTTCAATAATCATCTAGGGCGGTACATTTTGTAGCATCAAAAAAAATCGCGAACATGAGTTAAAAATTATCACTAGATACGATTTTATTTGAGCTGTACTGAGTTTTGCATAATAAAAAACATACTAGGTATTACTGAATGTGTTAGTGAGGTCGATCGTCAAAATTCGGTAATTTCAAAAACTCTTACTTTTCCCCCAACTATTCGCTCGCGCAGTGCAATAAGTCCCATACAAATCCGTGCGCTCGGAGAACCCAGCCTTAAGTCGCAAGGGTAGTACCATTGGAATACAATTGGTTAAAAGACTACCAATAGTGTCAATAAAACAACTATTTTCGGGCAAATATCCCTCTGTTAAGCAACTATACATTTAAGAGACTCGCCCCCCTGGGCTGGCCGAGCGGTCGCGGAGTGACGCTCATCGGAAATAAGCTGCCAAGTTACCTAAACACTTTGTAGCAAACAACGCATTTTCCTGTGGTTACAGAAACCGGTAGCATGGGAAAATCACCTTAGTAGGTGGGCTAATAACTACCTACCTTTTATGGAAAGTTTCAAGCGGCGTTGAACACAGACAGAAGCTTGATCGAAATCAATATTCGTATTGAAAAAAGTGAATATAACTCATTTGGGGGCATTCGTAATCACTTAAGCAACAGTAAAAAAAAAATAGTATCTTTTTTACAGATCATTTTCGCAAAAAGTTTCAGATCAGTCTCTCCATCGATAAATGATCCAAGTGATTTTACTACCGCGAACGTAGTGTCACAGACCTGGGAGTGCTCGATTTTTGGCCTTAGGTTCACAGTCATGGGTCCTAAAAATCAATATTAACATGACTAAGAAGATTGACACTTTTTGCAAAAATTATATGTGAAAAAAGTTTTTTTTTTTAATTGGCGGCTAATGTTACAACATGGAGCCCCTTAAGGACATTTTTGATCATTTTTGGGCTGATTGATGCTGAAATTGTCAATTTATAAGCCGACGGAAAGAATACAACTGCAAATCTTCGAACGCAAATTGACGTAAAGATCTGAATAAACTTCCGAAGATAATGAGTTACTGATATCAATTCACCAAGAAGCTCCAAAAGCAGTAGGTAAATTTATCGAAAGCTCAGTTTAAACCACTCCAGTCATCATTCTCGTCATCTCGCGCCATAAACGTAAAATCTACAATGAAACCAGTCCAACCGTGTAGTCCATTGGCTTTTGCGTAAAGGGCAATGGCCTTTTGCGCAATAATGCACCTTATGCACAAGGTTGAGGTGAATGTGCAGTGGTTTCCTGAAGCTGAGAACTTCTCGCAGGGGTCAGGCACATCCGGGTATCCGAGGCTCCGAGAATAGGTAACTAATCGATATTCACATACTTAATCTGGTTCTTGGTGGACTCTTTAGTACGCGGAATTATACTCACAGGGGGCTTTTGAAAGAAATTACTTTTATATACAGCCACATCAAAAAAAATAAAAAAATAACGTTTTGTTGGCTGAGCTGCGCTAATGGGCAAGTGCAAGCATCGATGAAATTTCGAGCCTCTTTACAAACTTCTCTGTATTACGTACAGGCAGCGACATCTGACCGAAGTGATTTACATCACTTGCAGCCCCGAGCAACCCACTTTGCAGTTAGGTTTTTACATCGGAATGATATCGCTGTACCTACATGATTATATTCTTTTTGTTGCACTAACCCGTGCTGAGGACAATTTTAAAAACCTATTTATATGTATATCAAATGTGTTCAATGGGCCGGAGAGCGGTGGTAGAGGAGCGGTAGAACGCCGGCTTCTCATTCGGGAGGTCGTGAGTCCGAATCCATGTACCAATGATTGTATTTTCTAAGTTACGTACATTTGTGAAGTTTTAGTAACAATGCCACTCGCTAACCGAGAAGGAAAACAACGTGAGGAAACCCTAGTGTCTGAGGTATTTACATACGCTTGCACAATGGGCCAACTATGAGGCTTAGTGCGGAAATCGCAAGTCTAACTGCTACTACTAGAGTGGGCCGGGCCTTCTATCATAGAAGTTCTATGTAAGACAATAATTCTGTAGCTGTGAGGTAGAGAGTAACAACCGCGAAATTCAAAACTTTTCATTTAAAAGAATAGCCGAGTAGATGAACGATGTAAGCCCTTGGTAGTAAACCAATTCCACTGCGATTTCATTGTTATTTAATTATTACAATTTATTTAGTTTTAAAAAAATGTACTCACGACGTGACTGCATATTAATAACTAACGGGTGATTCATTTGGAGTTACTTTTTCCAAAACTAAAAAAAATATGAATAAAACAAATTTATCGGGTAATCTTTATTATAATACAAAAGAACCGTTCCTTACATTTACTTTTTAAAGATTATTTCTTTCAAATGTTGTCCGTAACTGCGATTAAGGTGGTCCATTCTAGAGTTCCAGTTTTCGATGACCCGACCGAGCATTTTGGCGAATAACGCGAGTAATGTTGGCTTCCAGTTGATCAATCGTACGCGGCTTATCCATATAAACTTTGGACTTTATATAACCCCACAGAAAAAAGTCTAAGGGTGTGATATCACAGGATCTAGGCGGCCAACTGACTGGTCCGAAACGCGAAATTAACTGTTCACCAAATTTTTCTCGCAACAAAGCCATGGTTTCACGTGCTGTGTGGCAAGTGGCGCCGTCTTGTTGGTACCAAAAGTTCTGAAGATCACGGGCTTCAATTTCAATTTCGGGTCATCGAAAACTGGAACTCCAGAATGGACCACCTTAATCGCAGTTACGGACAACATTTGAAAGAAATAATCTTTAAAAAGTAAATGTAAGGAACGGTTCTTTTGTATTATAATAAAGATTACCCGATAAATTTGTTTTATTCATATTTTTTTTAGTTTTGGAAAAAGTAACTCCAAATGAATCACCCATTATATCACACATTTTATAGATCACAAGAACTCAATCTGCAGGTTTGCTAAAGGTCATTCGAATGGTGGCGTGGTGGCCGGGTCACCTATCTCCCTCTAAAATGGTTGAGACTGGTGATGGCTGACCCCTGCGTTATACGCGTGAACAGGTGCTGTTTGTGTGTCTGGCCGCAGCATTAATGTTTTTCGTACTTTACAAGAAGTATTATTTTAGCTTTTAAAGTTATTAATGCCAATGACGGAATCATATCCTATAGGCTTTGACTTATTAATTTTAAGATGATTTGAGAAAAGATGGTCAGAGCGGAGTTTTTTTTCCCGCTGCCTTTTTCTCCACTACAAATACGGCCCGAAGGCAGCGGCTAACATAGTAACATAGTAGTACATTGACATTCAGCAAACGGAATGTATACATTGTTTACGTTAAAATAAATTATTGATTTCTGAAAGAAAAGTCTGCGGCGGTATTTTTTACAATGACTTACTTACTATTATTTAATTCTGAATAAATCGAAATATATTGCCGATAGGGCTTATTCCTTTTCTCCACATTATGGAGTACTCATTTAAGAAACACTTAATCAGCGTATATATACGTCCCACTGTAGGGCGCAGGCCTTTTCTCAGAAAGAGAGCATGGGCTTAATCACCACGCGTGCCCACCGCTGATTGGCGATTTCAAGCGCTGAGGGATGTGAGTAGCTCAGGCACTCATGTTTCCTCACGATGTTTTCCTTCACCGTTAGCGAGTGGTATAACTTCACAAATGTACATAACTTAGAAAACAAAGTCATAGGTACATGCCCGCACTGGGAATCGAACCTGGGTCTCTCGCTTCCGAGTCCAATGTTCTGTGGTGGGTACTAGGCTACTACTTTACCCTTCACCATTCATGAAACACAATCTGTACTAAAATAATTTTTGAAAAAAGTGGACTTATTATTCTTTACCTCTTGACTACAGAATTTACCGGCCGAAAGCTGCGACACTTTCCCCCTACTCATATATCGTTTTATCGCTACCTACGGAACAGCTGATATTTTTTTCGTTTGTTCCCATAATAAAAGTGGTATATTTTGATGAGTAGAGACCCCCTTAGGTTAGCGAGCCTTTCTGTAACATTCTGTAGAGAGATTCAACTCAATAAGTTTTTTAAGGCTCACAGTTCATAAATGTTTTAACAAGGAGCTCAGAAGTGAGGAATTCCCGTGTTTCAGATTTGTTTCAATCGTAAAACTAAGTCCTTTAAACCATTTTCAATAACAAAACGGTATTTTAGTGTTTTTAAACTGTAATTTCTTCGTTAGTCTTAATTTTTAGAATCATTCAGCTTATTTCTTGCCATGCTCGGACAACTGGTTATTGAGTCATTAATACATACCACTAGTTTTTGGCCGGCGGCACAGATTAATTGATTGATTTCCAAAAATGATTTGTAAAAGAAGACATAATTATCTTTTTTTTCATTAAATTTAATTTAATTAAGAAATTATTTATTGCACTAAAAAAACTATTTCGTAAAAGGCGAGCTTAGTACTACGTAGTATTTTTCTCCAGCTAACCTACATTGTTCTTCACTGATTCATCATCATCATTCATTGTTGATGTTGTAACCTTCATTGGTGGCGCTAGTGAACTTCACGGCCAATTTATTTTTATTTAATTCAATAGGTGAGCCAATTCAGAGCCTACCTCCTAACCACACGCCCCCCTTTCCTCAGGCACCCACCCCAACATGGAACAAAGCGAGATCACCGACGCCCTGAAACTAGCCCTTATGGTGGGGGACATAAGGCTCACTGAGGAGAAAGAGGGGGTGGCCGGCAACGTATACGTGCTCGACGCGGAGGTGCTCGGACCGAGTCTGATGGTGAAGCTGTCCCCGACTGTGCTGAAGAAATTCATGATCTGTGTTCAGGTGAGGATATGGTTCAAATTGGCATGGCACAGTCGATAGAACTGAAAGAGGAGTACTTAGATGCAGGCCACGGAGAAGCTATTTGACCAAATTAAATAGAAGGTGTAGGTCGTGACGTATACTAGGCTGTCAAACAATTGGCTTGTGACAGGAGTTTGTGGAAGATTCTGCACTAACAAAACTAACTTTTAAATATAAACATTCTACTCAGTGACGTTACGGGCGTAATCGCATAATTGCATCGAAAATGTTCAGGGTCAAGCCCTGTCTGTTCGAACTTCGAATAATGTCTGTGTAAAGCTGATGCTTTCAATAAGAATTTTTTGCGTAAGTTATTTGAGATATAATGTGCTATCGATAGAACACTTTCGTGTTATTTCAATAACCTGATATAAGCGGTTTTAGTATCGAAAAACAATTAATAATTTTATTTTTCATATAAACACGTCATGTTTCAATGAGGGATTTTCTTTTTATTTATTTTTGATAATATAATCCCTAGTCACTGCATAGATGGCGCTAAACTCGGTAAGTTACTGCAAGGAACGGAACGTCATATAATTTTTTTTCTTATTTCACTTTGATGTAATTTTTACATCACAAAAGGAAACTCACATATGCCATTGCCACATCACAAATAAATATCGTTCCGAATTGATCCATTCACGCTATCGCAATATCTATTGACGTCCAATTTCGGAACGGCTTTCATATCATGGACCGTCTATGCACGCTATACACGTCTATGTCAACGCACGCATCGCTCGCAGTCGCAAATCGGTACGCAAGGCAACGTAGTCAGTTCAGCGACATCTACAGAGTTCTCGGGAACCACTTTTTTTTCGTAATAGTCAAAAAGAAAACCTCCTATTCACGTCGTCAATTTGAAACATAATAACGTCGTTCGGCATCCAAAACCACGAAAAACTTTATGATTTGAAAACGTATGATTTCTAAAGTTTTTATTGTCTCCTATAAAATTTTATAAAAGTCACGTTCGCGGTTTTGGATGCCGAACGACGATACCTATAACATTACACAACGCAATAGTTTTTATAGTCTATGGTAGTCTATGGTAGTCGGTATGGTAACTAGACTGAAGCGAGACAAATTAAGCCGTAGCAAACCGTCTTTATTATTTTCAGGAGGCATATCCCACCAAGATAAAGGAAATCCACATCGTCAACACCTCGGTCATTGTCGAGCGCTTCGTCAACTTCATCAAACCATTCTTGAAGGAGAAAATTAGACAAAGGGTAAGTTAACACTTTCGACCTTTTGACCTTTTGAATAGGAGACTATTTACGATCGAGATCTAAAGATCGATCGTCCTTTATGCATAAAAACACACGCGGTACTGCGGGGCCACTGTGTTATAAACCCCGCGGCACGCCCCGCGCTTCCGCGCGGTTTTGCGAAATCCGCTCTCCCGCGCTCCCGCCCTGTGGACGCCGCGGCAGTATGTTGTCCTAGGCGTGTTTTCTATACAAACTGAGATAAAAAAGTCCGATGAAAGTTAAGGGGGTTATTCCACTCATCACTCAAAAAGAACCAATTTTACTTAGAATAAAACAGCAGCCGTTTCATACATTCGCCAGAGCAAATATGAAAGTAGGTAGGTATGCAATGGTAAGTAATGTAGCATGCAACTTTTGATATTGAATTAAGTCTCACAGAAAAAAATGTTTTTATTAGCAGAATAGACCCCGTAAGTTTCACCGGACCTTTTTGAAATACTTAGTCAGTATCCCACTGAATGGCACAGGCGTTCTCTCACAAAGAGAGAGTATGAACGGTTTCACATTGGACGATGACAATAACGACACTATCTAGATCTAGATTCATATATTTACTACGTCCTTGGCCGGCCGTTGCATGAAAAAAATGTCGTCAAATACCCTCACCACCCAGTGTGAACTCGTCCGGCTAGACCAAGTGATGTAAACCGGTTTAAAGAAAACCGGTGAAACCCCTTTTTTACAAAACTGGTAATAGCCGGTGATTTTACAACTAATCGTATTTAATCAATGGTTCTAATTACACGTTGCTTGCGCTTATATTTTAACAAGAAGAAAAAAAACCGGACAAGTGCGAGTTGGACTCGCCCACCGAGGGTTCCGTACAAATTTGTAGGTACTTACATATTATAAATAGTTCAGGAATCGAGTCTCGAAGTTTTTCCGAGCTTTTCACGAACTTCAAAGACTAATTTTCAGATTTTTCCCTGCAGAGAAAAATCTGAAAATTAGTCTTATGTGTATACGACGATATTACTTGCCAAATGTTCTAGGTCAACGGAAAGTACCCTATACGATTCCCGTCATTATTTTTAACGTCCACTTAGAGCCGATTTTACCAACCTTAGATAAAACTTATCCATCGAATTAAGTATTACAAAACAAATAAAAAAATGTCATTGCCTTTCGTTTGTTATGTATGACAGATGACATTTTAGATGATTTTTTTTTTGTGTAATAGTTCATTCGATGGATAAGTTAAATCTGAGGTTGGTAAAATCGGCCCTTAGAAGTTTGATTTTTTCACAGATTCAAGAAAAACCTGTAGACTTGAGTATACGGTTTTAATTTCAACTCGATACCTCCCTCCACCCACGCGTTCCCGTGATAAAGGGCTGTGACAGACAGACGGACGGACGGACGGACACACAGAGTACATGACGGACATCAAATTGATCGTATAAGGGTTCTGTTTTTCCTTTTGATGTACGGAACCCTAAAAACAAAAGGCGAATGACAGAAAAAGAATAAGATACTCAAAAGTAAGTTACAGACTTGGCAGGCTCAAACAGTAGCCTAAACCAGGGATTCCTAAAATGTATTCTTTTGTGGAAACGTGGAAAAGAATGGTCAATGGGGTTCCGCGAATCACATTTTGTCACTGAATCGTTGGATTATTTTATGACTAAAATTATTTATCAGCTACAAATATTATTTTGGATTAATCTAATAGGCCATTATCTTTCTTAAAGTGAAGTCCAAACTGTAATTTTATATACTTATAAGAATAAGAAATTTAGTGTGTTACGATAAATTATATCGATATATTTAGTGTGTTACGATAAATTATATCGATATATTTTATATATCTATATCGAGCCCCTTTAAATTTTGCAAGCGACATCAAATTTACTAAAGAGTCCTACTATTGATTAGCCTATATTGTTTTTGATCCATTTGCCTGACAGAACTTATTAGTAGACTACTGACTAATTACTGTTTAGGACAGGACAGTACTCTAATAATAACTACAATTTATTTTCTGAACATGGATAATATAAGGAAATATAATTAAATACTTTAGCGTGGGAACTTCATTTTCCTTCGGCTGAAATCGGCAACATAAATTATGCTATTAGACAATGGCATACATTGACGCGACGCAACTTCGCTTTTCGAAGCTTCGATGTGGCAAGCGAACCCTAACGTACATACATACATACTCGATACTGATGTTTTGAAACAACTCTTCCAGATTTTTATTCACAAAGAAGTAAAGGACCTCTACCAACACATTCCTAGAGAGATGCTCCCCAAAGACTACGGTGGCGATTGCCTGAGCATGGATGAACTGGCTGGTAAAGAATTTTTACTAAATATTTGCCCATATCATCATCAACCCAATATGTGCCCACCGAGGGGCACGGGTCTCTTCCCTGAGGAAGGTATAGGCCATACTCCACCACGGGGGCCAAATCCGGATTGGTGGAGGCTTGTAGACTAGTGGCTCGTCTACTGTCAGAAGTTGTCAAGCCGCCCTAAGGCCTCTGACTTGGCTTAACGACTGCCATCTATCGACGGCAGCCGGCACCAACAGCTTAACGTGCCTTGCGAAGCACGGAACCGCTCGGAAAAATGCCACTAGCGTTAGGCATAGACGGCGACCCATCCATGCACTGAACGCGCCCTGTGTTGCTTAACCTTCGTGATCGTTTTTAAGATCACTCAGGCAGCCGGGGCTACGAGCGATTCAATAATTATCAATATTTGCCCATAAAATATTGATAATTATTGGAAATTGAAATAAATCAAAACCTACAAATCTTCACTAAGTACCGATTAATTTTAAAACAAGGAACAAAATTTCAAATACTTATGGTTTATGGTTTAAGACGTTTATTCTCATAAGAACAATACAGATGTTCACTTGAAATGAGAATTAATGACTAATTAATTTAGTTAATACATGCATGAGCTTATAAAATAACAACAATTTAAAATTAAGGTTCCAGTAGACAATAGTTCCGTATAATGTAGGTAGTTGTATGTTGTAATAAGGTGAGTGCAATATCGGTTGCACACATTAATTTGTAGTGTAGGTAGAATACAAAACAATCACTACAAACGCAGGTGATCTAAAAAGTTATCGGCTAAACTTATTTACGCGGCCGTATTCTGTTAAACAATTACAATCTTAATGGATCGACTAAACTATTCGAGCGGTATTTTCGCGGACGTATTTTGCTAAACGTTTCTTGAAGATGTTGAGTTTTTCTGATTCTTTGATATATTTTGGTAGTTTATTGTATAGTTGCGTTCCCTCAAATTTTATGCTCCTCTTGCCATAATTGGTTCTTGGTGATATAGTTTCCACGTTGTGGGCATTTCTAGTGTTGTATTTGTGTGACTTTTTTGTAAATGAAAGGTTTGAATGTGTCGATTTTGTTATTATTTTGTGTATTAACAAACAGGTTTTAAATGCGTACATTTGGTTTATGTGCATTATTTTGGTATCCTGGTAGATTTTGTCAGTGGGAGTTAAGTAGTTATATCCAAACAGAGCTTTAATAAGTTTATTTTGTGCTCTTTGTAGTTTTTGTAAGTGTACCTTAGCTGCTGTGCCCCAGATTTCGATAAGATATTCTAAGTGTGGTTTTATCAGTGAGTTATAAATAGTGTATCGCACTCGTCTTGGAAAGCATCCTCCAACTCTGCGTAACGCTCCTGTAAGGGATGTTATTTTTGATTTTAGACGTTTTATGTGTTCCTGCCATGTTAATTGTGGGTCCAGTATAAGGCCCAGGTATTTCTCTTGTATTGATTGCTGTAACGTAGTGCCGTTTATAGTTAGTGGTTCATGGTCACCGGTTTTCCTGTTTTTAGCTGAAAAAATTATGTAGCTAGTTTTTGAGGTGTTTATAGAGAGTAGGTTATACTGGAACCATTCTGACAGTTTATCTAGATCGTCTTGGGCCAATTTGAGAATTTCATTAATTGTGTTTCCGGAATAAAACAGACAAGTGTCGTCAGCATAAAGGGCAATGTTCCCGTGTAATCCCATCTCACTAATATTGTTGACATACACCAAAAAGAGCAGTGAACCCAAGACTGAGCCTTGCGGCACACCGCACTCAATAGCGTGAGGCTCACTTTCTATTTCATCGATTTTTACCTTTTGGTACCTGTCTGTTAGATAAGACTCAAACATTTTAGATGCAGCCCCTGTTAGCCCTATGTTTTTTAGTTTTTCCTGTAGGATTCTATGACTCACGGTATCAAAAGCTTTTTGTAGATCGATAAAGATACCAAGAACTAGTTTTTTGCTATCTATATTAACTTGAATGTCTGTAACTAAATCGATCGTGGCAGATAGTGTATTTGAGCGTGGCCTAAATCCATACTGTTTGTCTGAGAGAAAGTTAATCTGTGAGAGGTGCGATTCAAGGCGACTGTAAATAATTTTTTCTAATATTTTGGATGTTACAGGCAGAATTGACACCGGTCTATAGTTACCTGGTGTAGCTTTATTGCCAGATTTGTAGATTGGAATTACTTTCGCGAGTTTCATGCTGTTTGGGAACGTGCCATCTGTTAAGCACTTATTGAGACATTTTGTGAGACCCTCTGTAATAAGTGGTTTTATACATTTAATACTTTTTGTACTTATACCATCGATTCCCGTACTTGTGTTAGGATCTAAGTTATCTATTATTTTGTTAACTTCCTCTTTAGTGCATGGAGTGAGGTCGGAAAGAGTATGTGTATTAGTGTGTGCAATAGAACTTAATATGCTGCATGTGTGATATTTTTGCGGAATTTTTTGTGCCAATACAGTGCCTATAGTAGAGAAGAAAGTGTTGAAAGTTTCACAAATATCTTTTTTGTCTGTTATTAGCCCAGATGAGACTTCTAGTTTTGAGGGTGCACAACTTTGTCCTATTGTATTCCTTGCCAAACTATTTATTAAACTCCACATCTTCTTCGGTTTTTTTATACATTGATCAAAAGCTTTAATATAGTAATTATGTTTAGTTTTTCTTATTAGAGTAAATAGACTATTTCTTTTCTTAATAAATTTATGTTTTAATGGTTGGCAGTCAGGAAATTCTTTCGTTTTACGCCACAATATATTCCTTTCGTTTATTTCTGTAACTATAGCTTTGTTTATCCAGTCTTCTCGCTTTGCATTCTGTATTTTAGTTTTAGTCACTGTACTTTTGTCTCTTATATGTTCTTCCAATTCTTCATATGTACTGTCGTTAGCAGATTTTATGCTTTCGAATGATTCGTATAGCTTTTTATAGTCCACAGCTTTATATTGAACCTTTTCTTTTGGTGTGGGCTGGGTTGTTTTAATTTCAACATATATTTGGTTATGATCGGACATGGCTGAGTCTATTATTGTTAGATTGAACACATTATCTATCAGATTTGTGGATACGTGATCTAGTATTGTTCTGCTGTTTGCAGTTACACGAGTACCATAATTTTCATCAATTTTGTTCAGTATAGTATAACCTGCTTCGCTTATAATCTCTTTGTAGTAATTTGTGTCTCTGTTAGGATTTAGAAGGTCTTGATTAAAATCTCCAAAAACAATTGCTCGTTTCCTTTTCAGTAGTTGTGGTTCATAATTCTCCACAAAGTCTGCAAAATTTGCGTTCCATTTAGTTTTAGTTTCGCCTGGTTTGTAGACTACTCCGACATCTAGAGAGAGTTTTTTCAGATGAATCCAGAGATAGTTGGTTCCTGCGGTATAGCTCTCCTCGACCTGTGAATGTTGAAGGCTATTGTGTGCATAAATTGAAACTCCTCCGCCTATAGTGTCAGTCCTATAATTATAGTAGTGGGTGTAGTTATCCATTTTTAACATTTCGGCATCGTTTTGTGATTGAATCCATGTTTCTGTTAGTAGTATTAAATGGATGGTTGCCTTCATTGCTTTTATTACACCTTTAAGCTCATCAAACTTTCCTTTCTTCAGAATACTTCGGGTATTGGCATAGAAAAACTTCAAAGATCCATCATGTATTATTAGTTTCTCGTATGTATCTGCGATGTGGTGGATTATGTTATGTTCTTTTGAGCTGTTTTCTTCGGCTTTTATCACTCTGTTTAGTTTTTTGATTGGTTATGTATTATTTTTGGTGATCCTTTAATGTATTTTATTGTGAGGTTCTGTTCTCCATTTTGTACTCTTGATTTAAGTTCCTCTTTCAGTGATTTGAGGAAGTTCTTCTGCATGGGTGTCTGATCTGAGTAGATTCTAATTTTTTCTTCTGCGTTATGCTTGTTTTTTAGTATGCGTTTTGCTGTGGCACTTGACTCAAATATGACTTTTATAGATCTTTTGGTCTCAGGATTATATCTACCAAGGCGCACCATTTTTACTGGCTCCGGACATTCCGGATATACTGATTTCATAACGGCTAGAACCTCCTTGCGATCGTGAGTATTCCGTTCAATTGGATTCTCTTGTGCTGGTTCTTCAATTCCAATGATAATTAAGTTCTTCTCCCTTTGAGCTCGATCTTGTAATTCATTCATATTTTTTTCAGATTCAGCTAATGCTAGTGATGTAGTTGTTTCTGGTTGCGAATAGTCTGTTTTTATGGTTTCTATGTCAGCTTCCATATTTTTTAGTTTTTCGTCTGTGGCCTGGCTTTGTTTTTTAAGCATAGAGAGCTCATCTCGGATTTTCTTTTGTTCGATAGTAATTAGATTTTGGGAATCCTGCAGCTTGTCGATTTTTAGGCTTAAACCTTCCATTAACCTTGTGATTTTGTGCCCTTGAGTTTCAAATAATTTATTGAAATTACTCATCATCGTCTCCTCGATTTTGGCTAGCCTTTCTGAGATGTCACAACACTCCCTCTCCCTCTTTCTACTTAGTAATTCATTCTCTTTAGACTTAGAACCGCTTGGGCCCTGCTGCGGTCTCGCTTCGTTTGCGACCGTAGTGGATTTAGGTGAATAGGACATACCGGCTCAATCGTTCGTGGCGTCGTCGACGGTGCCTCGGGATGGCTCGTGAGCATTCGAGATACCCGAGAGGATGAAGGGCGGTCTCGCGCCTGTTGGTTTGCCGATGCGAGAATTTATCCTTGTTCACTTGATTTTGTAAAATGATCACAATTGCTGCAGTAACTGAGTTGATATTAGTAGGTACGTAGATTTATATATTTGCAGAGCGCAACCGATAACACGTCTGCTGCTAAGCGCTGCACGCGTAACGCTTAATTTTTTTTTCTAACTATACTTAATATGTCTACAGCTGTAACTTAGTCTATTGTAACTCTTTGGTTTTAATTTACTTTTAAATTGCAATAAATACATGGCTAAAAGTAAAGTTGACGCGGCCAATTTATTTTAAGCTTTTGCTTGCAATGAAGTGGTTCTTCAATACCGAAGAAGCGTTTATTTAGATTTGGACCATTTCAATTACATGTTAAAATATTCTACTTCTACTTCTACAGCGCAATGGATCGCGAAGATCGCCGAGTATAAGGACTGGTTCAATGCGCAGGAGTCTGTCAAAGCCAACGAGGCTCTTCGGCCCGGAAAACCGAAGAGTTACGACGAGATCTTCGGTATAGACGGCTCGTTCCGACAATTGGCCATCGATTAAAGCTTGTTTGTTAAGAGGCTACCCGGAGCTAACTAGCCACCGATGGCTAAAAATCATATCTTTTTTTGTAAAACGTTTTCGCAAAAATTAAAGATTGATTTATAGAAAAATTTAAAAGCCCGGGTTTTGAATAGGTTCCAGGTTGTATGTTCAAAAACTAGCGATTACCATTGTTAAGATTTATGATGTTCACTTATTGCAAAAAACATATAAAATGTTAGAAGATATGTTTTTGCATCATTGATAGCGCTAGTTAGCTCCGGGTTACCCCTTAAGAGCGTATGTGACGCAATACCTCTCGCTCGCCCATTCTATATTTTTTTATTATTTAAAAAATATGGGTATACTATTGAAAAACATAGGAAATATAACAACTAGGAAACAAAATTACAGACTTTTGACCATACTTGGGTACGTCTAATATATAAAAGTTTCGTGTCAAAGTGTTTATTATCGAACTCCTCCTTCGCCGATTTTTATGTTTTTTTCTGTAAAGCAATGCTCTATCACAAATCATGAAGGAGTCTCCCTTGGGGACAATAAGGTGTAGTTTTTCGTGCAACGAAAATATTAGTAATTGTGTGAAATCTTTTTTGCAAACTACCTACAAAATTCTCATTTTTTTTTATGTTATGGATTTGAAATTTATTTTACGGCATTTTATTGAAACATGCTAAAAATATGTGATAATTATGTTTAATTCAATTTATACATGATACTGGGGGAGGAGAATTGCCTACCACGGCGTATCAACAAGGGGGTGTCACCCCGGTTTAATATTAGTTTTAATTTTTCTAATGTCGTCCGTCCAGAATAAATTTGGTATATGAATCTAGGTACTTCAGTTAGAGCTATCGCCCGCGGCCACCTCTAAACGCGATTCGAACGCGCCGTACTCCGCAGTCACGGCGCTGCCGTAAAATGGAGGCAAAACATATGCTATGCTGCATACAGCGCGTTTCTCAAAAATGTCACAAAACGCGCTTAGAAGCGCGCACAGAAGTCGTCGTGGGCGATAGCTGTAGATCCCCAGTAGGTAAATCGTAAATAGTGAGTACTTGTCTGTATTTTCATCAATGATCGTTTTAAACACAATTAATTTCTATGGTACTAGGGTTTGGTGTTACTTTTGATACTTTTGACAACAATAACTTTATGATAGTAAATCTAAGTTAAACTGTAATACTTAAGGGGCTCTAACCCACGAATAACACTAGCGCCACCGTAGACAAAAGATCGCATCTTTTTGTACAGATCAAATTTGCAAAAAGTGTCAGTACAATCTCTCAATCATGTTAATAGTGATTTTTAGGACCCATGGCCCTGAACCTAAGGCAAACAACCTAGGACTAGATAGCATTAACGCCAGAAATGGCCGTTTTTGGCATAAATGCTATCTAGTCCCAGGTTCGTGATCCTAGGTTCTTTGTCGCGGGTCCTAAAAATCACTGTTAACATGATTGAGAGATGTTCTAGTTCTAGTTCGACTGGAGATTTCCGCACTTAGCCTCATAGTTGGGCCACTGTACGTAGCAAGTGCTGAGGTATGTAAATACCTCAGACACTATGGTTTCCTCACGATGTTTTCCTTCACCGTTAGCGAGTGGTATTGCTACTATAACTTCACATATGTACGTAACTTAGAAAACAAAGTCATTGGTACATGCCGGGATTCGACCCCACGACCTCCCGAATGAGAAGCCGGCGTTCTACCGCTCCGCTACCACAGCTCTATCATTGAGAGATTTTACTGACGCTTTTATCACATACGATCTGTAAAAGAAGATATGAAGATTTTTTTTCATTGCTGGCGGTAGTTAGCTAACTAGAAGAAAAAAATCATATATTCTTTGATCCAGTGAGCTCACTGGATCCCCTTAATAAATAATATCTGTGATACATTTGTGAGGCTTCGGCCGAATTGCTTGGATCATGTTAATATTTCTCTTGAAATAAAGTTTATGGAAAGAAAACCAAGAAATGAATTCCCAGTTATTCTCAGATATTTAAGTATCTGGGCCCTTATTATGAAGCAGCGATATGTTCGGAAGGGTCGTCAACGTCGCGCTTGAGCCCGTGAAGTCACTCGAATCTAGCGAGAAATTCTTTTTTTGAATAGATTCGAAATTTAATGCCAGTGGTAGTTGTCTGCCAGTTGTTGGGAGACACACACACACACACACACACACACACACACACACACACACACACACACACACACGCAAAAACGCATGCACGCACGCATGCATGCACGCACGCACGCATGCATGCACGCACGCACGCACGCACGCACGCACACACACACACACACACACACACACACACACACACACACACACACACACACACACACACACGAGATAATCGGATAATCGCCGTTACAGTTTGATAATCTCAATTCCACATACATAAGCAGCCTCTATATACGTCCCACTGTAGGGCACAGGCCTTCTCTCAGGGAGAGAGTATGGGCTTAATCACCACGCGTGCCCACCGCGGATTGGCGATTTTAAGCGCTGAGGTATAGTTCAGACAGTCAGATTTCCTCACGATGTTTTCCTTCACCGTTAGCGTGTGGTATTGCTACTTTTAACTTCACAATGTACATAACTTAGAAAATCAAGTCATAGGTACATGCCCGCACTTGGGATCGAACCTGGGTCTCTCGCTTCCGAGTCCGATGTTCTACCCACTAGGCTACCAACGCTCTTTTCAATTCCACATATTAGCTGGATATTCACAATTACAGTTTGATAATCTCAATTCACGTCAAGGAAGACATCTTTAGGCAATATTCCAAAATAAAAACGCAATTTTCTAAAAGAATCTATTTATTTCCAAACACGAGCTTGTATATAATATATAATATATTCATCTCAGTGATTCCACATGACAGCTTAGAGTTAGTTCCTCTCGAAGGGAAAGTTAGGGTAATTCTCCCAGCCAGGAAACTTGATGACTCTCACGTTCTGGTTGAATTTCTCGATGGTGGCTCTCTCGTCTTCTGTCAAGGTGAAGTCGAAGAGGTCGATGTTTTGCTTTATACGCTCCTTGTTGGTCGACTTGGGAATCGGGACGAGGTTGCGGTCCAACTGGGAGAAAAGATAGAATAAGACAATGGCATATTGATGCCAACAATGTTCCGTACCATTATCTATACAACATTTGAATATTTCAAGCGTCTACCTGTTGCCGTTATTAATGTCGAGCAAAAAACGGCAAATAAAATCACGTTTGTTGTATGGGAGCCCCCCTTAAATATGTATTTTATTCTGTTCTTAGTATTTGTTGTTATAGCGGCAACCGAAATCATCTGTGAAAATTTCAACTTTGAAAACCTATTTAGACGCTAAAAATTCCACCCATGACGGGACTTGAACCCACGACCTCTGGCTTACCGTACCAGCGCTCTCCCAACTGAGCTAATGGGCAAGTGCAGGCATCGGCAAAATTTCGAGCCTCTTGACAAACTTCTCTGTATTACTCTGTCACTTAGCAGCCCATTTTAAAATTGTCCTCAGCACGGGTTAGAGCAACACAAAGAATATAAAATTTCAACTGTCTAACTGTCACGGTTCATGAGATACAGCCTGGTGACAGACAGACGGACGGACATCGGAGTCTTAGTATTAGGGTCCCTTACCCTTTGGGTACGGAAACCTAAAAACACACACACATGCTTAATATAGAAAAAATATTGACAAACGAAGAGGTGCATGTTAAGCATGTGCTTCGCATAATGTTTGAAGGCATACGACACCCTTTTATTGTAATTTCTTTGTCTACGTAAAGATTCAGGCGATCGTATTGCAAAGACTGGCGGGACGAAAGAGGGCAAATGTTATCAATAATATTAACTTAGAAAAATCCATGTTCCATTTATTACATTCCAGGGAATTCTACTGCGATCCCATGGATTATGTATTGAAATAAAGCTATGATTCCAAAGGGGGCTAGCCCATGCTGGTGATTGCAATTTTTGGAACTTATAGCCTCAAATCAAGGCCCAAAAACCTTCATGCCCTATAGGTGATATTGCCAATCTAAAAATATCTATCACCGTTATTCAGTAACGTTATGTTCATTTTTTCACTTTTTTACGTCGCTTATTTGAATTTGTTAAGCGACAACAGGTGTGTGTTACCGAAGTTGATTCATAGAAGGTTCCAATTACAACAGGAAGCGTTCCAAGTTAAAGAGAAGGTGGATGTCATGCATGATAAGCCATTGTGAAGGAATCAACTGTCGCCGAAGTATACGTAGAATGCAGCACGACAAGAATCCGATTCTTAAATATAATGATGACGACTCACCAAATATCTCAACACGATCTGGCCGGTGGTCTTCCCGTACTTCTGGGCCATGGAAACCAGGGCTGGGTCATCGTATCTGGGCGGTAGAGCGCCCCCGTGCTTCCTGGACACCATGAACCCAAACGGGCTATAGGCCATCACCTGGACTCCCAGTTTGTGGGCGAGCGTCACTAGGGGTACTTGCGTCATGGTCGGGTTTACCTGAGGGAGTAAGACCACTAACTTATTATCGCCGGAAGCTGCTATACCTCGACAGGTATCACTATCAGTAAGTTTATTCAACTTTAACGCTTGTCCGAAACCCATGTTTTCGCTGATATTTTCGAAACATAGAAATACTTATATAGAAGTTACAATATACAAATTTGCACCGGCTAGCCGTGTTTCTAATTTCCTTCGGCAACTTAAGGTTGTCTGGAAAAAAATTGCTTATAGCAATAAGGCCGCCAATTGTACTATGTACCTTTGTAAATACTTTGTGATTGTGGTTTTTTCCGGTGTACAATAAACAATATTCTTATCTAATATTATCTTATACCTAAACGTTGCAGTAAGCGATTGTAAATCGCTGCATTGTACGATTTTTTTGAAGTGCAATAAAAATATCAATAAATAAATAAACACAAAAAGTTGTAGTAAAAAATGTAATTAAGGAAATGTGCATTTTTGAAGTGACTCTGTATAGCTAACGTTACCTACAAATTTTATAGGAGCCCATTTACATTTGCCATGCCATGTTGTCACTTTGTTCGGCAACATGTACCTACCGTAGGTACTTGGCAAATTTCTGTGCGACTGTAATTCATGTAAGCTTCTGTTTTGTCTATGTTTACTTCGTGCTGTCATAGTGATTAGATGTGTAATGTTTTGTTTACGTTCATGTGTGTGAGTTATGTAAATAAATTATTTGCCTAGCCTGGCAATCAATCAAAATCATACAACATACTTACATAAACTTACGCCTGTATCCCAGAAGAGTAGGCAGAGACCAGGGACTGCCACTTGCCACGATCCTGACAGATCACTTCCAATGAAAATCAAAGTATTTTTAATCAAAATAACACAGAAAATGTGACGTTGTGAACGTTACAAGTAACACTAGATGTATTTTTGAAACTCTAGATAATTTTGGAACGTAGACTTTTCAAATATGTTTCTTAATTAAAAGAGTTTGCATATTATTATTCTAAAACCAATAACTGAATTAGCATTGAACTGGCTTCAGTTATTGGTTTGCTTTACACAATGTGCTTTACACATTTTTTGAACCTCGTTTCTAGCAAGCTTATTACATCTTCAGGAATCCTATTGTAGAAACGTATACAATGCCCCATAAAGGATATATTAACCTTTGCCAGCCTAAATCTTGGGAACGAAAGTTTATGTTTATTTCTAGTATTTACCTTGTGTTGGCTACCCACAGTTTTAAAGTTACTGATATTTTTCCTGAAGTACATAATATTTTATAAGCGTATGAAAGTTCTTAAATTACCTCAATTTGGTTCACAGCAGGTTTAACTTTGCTGTTGTCATACAATCTCTGCAGCTGGGTGGTGTTGAAGTTCGAGACGCCAATCGACTTGGTCAGACCAAGCTCGCGGGCATCCTCCATGCCCTTCCACGTCTCTAGGTAGTCGGTGGTGTCGGGCGTACCGTCTAGCTGGAAAATAAAAGAACGTGCTTGGTAGCGATTGACAAACGGGACAGGGTTTGTCAAACTTATGGGTCCCCGTACTGCTGTTAAAATTTTTAGGTTTAGTTCAAAATGCTAAACTAACAGATTTGGTTTACATCCAATTAATTTTAACATAACTTTTGTGTCCGGCTGCATTTTACATTTATCATTTCGTCAAACAAAGTTTTTCACTCATTACTTGAACCTTCAGCCGTAAGAACTTTGTGTAACCGTGTTAGAATTTTATTAGTAGATTAATATGGAGCTGACATGTTTATCTCTAATAAAAACTGAACTTAAACGGATATTTACTCGTTTAGTTTTTCATTTTACAATTTTCCGACTCTCGAAGTTGTAGGTCTCGGTCTATCGTCGGAAAATTGTAAAATGAAAAAGTGAACGAGTAAATATCCGTCCAAATTCAGTTTTTATTACGTCTAGTGCTCGTGTTCACCTTAGAAAATACTATGTTTATCTATGTGACCAAAGCTTCGAAATAAAGATAAAAAATAATAATAATTTCTAGATGACAGCGAACCCCTTAGCCCTCACAAACGCGAGTAACGATAAATAAGACAAATAAACACTGAGCAAACCAATGTTGCCAACTCTAGTTTTAGGATAGTAGTAGTAGGTAAACTACAAAAAATGGTAGAAATTGGAAGATTTGAAAAAGGAAAATCGGTTGTTCTACCTATAAATAAATATTTGTAAGAAAAGTCCGTAGGAAATACACTAAGTAGCTATTTATATTATAATATTATAAATAATATATTAATAGACAAAATACATTACGAGATATACAAAATAAACATAAACATAAACATTTACATACAGGCACATACATTGTTTCTGGCCCATTGAACTTCCTGGAGACCAACACAGTCAAGGTGGCATCTTAAGGAGCTCCATGAGTTCACTAGTGCCACGAATGAAAAAAAGATCATAATATATTTTAAGAACCTCAGGCCAAAAATCTAGGACTAAATAGTACTTTCGCCAATAACCGTTTTTGGGATAAATGCTATCTAGTCACAGTGAACCTACACCTCGTAAACGCACAGAATGGACTCATTCCTCGAGGAACGAGGAACGCACAGAACGGATTCATTCCTCGAGAATGAATTCCGTACGATCACGAGGTGCGTGAGTGTCACGATGTTAAAGGGCTCCATAGAGTAACAGTAGCTCCACCAAGGAAAAAAATCAAATATATTTTTACAGATATAATTTGTACAAAGTATCAGTACAATCTCTCAATCATGTTAATAGTGATTTTTCCCGTGGCCCTGAACCTAAGGCAAAAACCTAGGACTAGATAGCGTTGCCGCCATAAACGGCCGTTTATGGCATAAAGGCTTAGTCCAACGTCCGTAATCGTGAGTTCTCGGTCGTGGGGCCTAAAAATAACTTTCAACACGATTGAGAGATTGTACAGACACTTTTTGCAAATTCGATCTGTAAAAATGATATGATTTGTTTTTCTCGCTGGCGCTACCGTTACTCTATGGAGCCCCTTAAGGGCGAGTTTGCAACAAAAATCTAATGAATGAAATGCCGTAATTCTGCATTCTATAGGAATGAATCCATTCTGTGCGTTCACGAGGTGTCGTTAACTTTGATTGGACTTATTTATTTACAGTGCCAGCGTGAGTGGTGGATAGTGAGTGTTTTGAACTCGCTCCAGTACATCCACCACTCGTGCTGGGCTCGCAAAATTGTGCAGCCCCCACCACCTGGCACAATTTGCTTGGAGACAGTTTTTGGCGCAACTTATGGCAACTATAATTTTTAGGATCACTGGTTACTAAAAGAGAGTAAAAGAGAGCGTAGGTATGTGATTTGTATTTACCTTGATAGAGACGGGAGAATGTATCAGATAAAGGTCGACATAGTCCAGGCCCAGTTTCTTGAGCGACTCCCTGAGTGCTGGAACCACCCGGTCATGCGCGTGATGATAGCTCCAGAGCTGGAAAATTGACGCGTAAATTAGCTATAATTCCCGGCAGATAACTCGACCAAAAATCCGTGCAGTGGCGTGGCGCAAACGCATCCCATAATGTTTGCGTTTTAACTAATTTGCTCTCACAACATAATACGAGCAGCCTGTATATCACACACTGCGTGGCATGGGCCTTCTCTCAGAAATATATTATTGGCATCTGAGTCTATACAACACTAAAGAAAAATTAAACATTACAGATATACCGAGTGGATTAAAACGTTTCATCTATTGTAATGTACCCAATTGAGTACAGTATAATATGAAACGTATAACTGTACATACAATTTTATCGATTTGAAAGATCGATAGAGCCCATAAAATGTTCTACAAATTACCGCCAACACAACTTCGACGTGAATTATACGTACATACTTTCTATCCCTCCACAGATCAAAATCTATTAATCCTACAAAATTACAATTTTACATCTGCGTTGACGTTCTCTTAATTACCCGAAATAGAACATTTCATACGTACAAAGGGTGGTCCAACTATAACGCACGGTGTTAATTGTAAATAAAACAAAAAGTTTTCAGATAATTTCTTAATTTTTTTTATTATAATAGAAGGATCTACGAGTATGAATGTGTGAAACAAAATATCGCTCAAATGCTCGTCTCGGCTTCGGGGGCATACCTCTATCCGATGGTCCATAGTTTCAATGACAGAAACGGCGAGCTTAATCTCCTCAATTTCAATGCCAGAAATTGAGGATATAGAGCTGGACGATATGTGGTTCCAACAGGACAATGCCACTTGTCACACAGCCAACGAAACAATGGCTCTTTTGCGCGAGAAATTCAATGGCCGTGTTATATCACATCGCCGCGATGTTAATTGACACCGTTGGACTTCTTTCTTTGGGGATATTTAAAAGAAAAAGTGTACGTAATAAGTAAAATAAGCCAAGAACAATTCAAGGTATTAGAACTCATGTCTCCCCTGGTGTCTCCCCTAGGGGAGCCATCAGGATTTTCTTAGTCCTCGTGTCTTCCTCACGTAGTGGAGACATCAGACCTTGCTAGGCTGAGATAATTCGGCACAGTAACGACATTGAACCTCAATTATGCCTCAGCGTCATTGAAAATATGGACCATCGGAGAGAGGTATGCCACCGAAGCCGTGGAGAGCATTTGGCCAATATTTTGTTTCACACATCATTGTCATAGATCTTTCTATCACTATAAAAAAAATTAAGAAGTTTTTGTTAACTTACAATGAACATCGTGCGTTATGGTCACCGTAACTATAACTTTCATAGTTATCGAGATGTTACCTTCGTAGTCACAAAAAGGTCCTCGCGCTTGACAATGCCCTTGTTTATGGCGTCAGCTATCCCCTCGCCAACTTGCGTCTCGTCATTGTAGATGGCGGCAGTATCGACGTGTCTGTAGCCAGCTTCTATGGCCCATAACACCGCCTGGCGGACGTGGTCGACTGTTTCATTCTGCAAAGGGATTGCTGTGCCTTGAAATATAAGGAGTCGAATTTTTCCACAGCTACCTAACAATAGACTGTTGCCGTAAAAACTCTTTTAATAAGAAAAACCGACTTCAGAGAAAAACACGCACCAAAGAGTTCGATAATATCCTCACGGTCCCTGATCTCTTGAAGTACCTTCATTCTAAGAAAGAAAAGAATGAATTAAATCAGACAACATGGTGAAGAATTATCGCATAGATTAGATTAGATTAGAACACTTTATTGTACACACCGGAAAACAAAATACATTAAAAGGCTTACATGTGTAAGTTTTGCCGTATACAATTGGCGGTCTTATCGCTAAAAGCGATCTCTTCCAGACAACCTTAGGATGGATAGAACTGAAAGATGAAGAGAGTAGGTAGGTGGGTATACTTGAAATATATAAAAATATATAAATATATGAAATATAGCATACATTAAAAAACATACATACATATACATAAATACACACGTACTTTACGGACGCTTTGCAAAACTCCTCCTATATAAACGACTTCAACGTTTGTTGTGATTTTTTTACGTTGAAACAATTATTTTATTTCTGACGGGGCTCGAAAAGGGCCTCGAATCTGTACGTATCTTTACAATTGATTAAATATGCCTATGCAAAAATAGCGGTGGTAGCCTAGTGGAACAGCGGTGGTAGCCTAGTGGGTAGAACCTCGGACTCGGAAGTGGGAGACCCAGGTTCGATCCCCGGTGCGGGCATGTACCTATGACTTGGTTCTCTAAGTTATGTACATTTGTGAAGTTATAGTAGCAATACCACTCGCTAATGGTGAAGGAAAACATCGTGAGGAAACCTGAGTGTCTGAGCTATTCACATACCTCAGCGCTTGAAATCGCCAATCCGCGGTTGGCACGCATGGTGATTAAGCCCATACTCTCTCCCTGAGAGAAGGCCTGTGCCCTACAGTGAGTGGGACGTATATAGGCTGCTTATGTATGCAAATAACTAGTTATGTACAGTGCGAGCCGGCCAAGACCTTGGCTCGGCGCACTCCGTGTTCTTAGATCATGTTCAGAGCTGAGGTTAAAGGTTTATTTTGTTTACAATTTGATAAATAATGTGAAAATGTGTGCTCTACTTAGATACATAACACTTTCTTGCACAATACCGGGCGGCATTTTAGTCACCTGACAAACTTTGAGGCATCTTTCTACTCTTCAATACAAACAACTTTTACTGTGGAGCCAAACAAATCACAGCAAAAACTAAATCAGCTGTTTCATACATTTGGCGCAGTACTGCTTCTATCTTATGTATGTAACAGTAAATTTATTTTTTGCTCTGATTTGTTTGGCCCCATATTAAAAGTTGTTTATATTTATGAGTAAAAAGCCCCTTTAATTAAGTTTTAGCAATTGACTAAAATGCCACCCGGTATGTGGTAAAGATATACCTAACGATAGTTCTCCTTACAGTCTCTTTTATTAGAACAGGATTCCTTAAAACACTCCATAATCGCCGTATAAATAGTCTGTGGCGGAGACTTTACGAGGGAAAGACTTCACGGCAATTGGGTATTTGACAAAATATCAAATGAGTTACTTTTAAAACGGAATTTTGTATAAAAATGCTGCCTTATGACGTCACATTTCAGAGCACTCTTTTTATGTTTAACCTATTTAAAAATTGTAATAAATAGTAATTGAGTAAAAGAGATAAATTTTCCGAGATATTTTGTAATTTTGGTTTTAATCGAGCATATGAAATAATCTATTGTTCATCGTGTCAAATAACGTATCGTGAGTCGTTTTAACACTAGAAAGACGGGAACATCTATCTACCTACAAAGACGGCGAGCAGTCAAATGACTCCTTAAGTAGAAAATCACTTTTTTGGCTAAGAAGAGAAATCTTTCGATGCTATACATGTCGTAGCCATATCATAGAATTGACCATATCATGATGTGGTTAGCCATATCACGAAATGTATCCTTTTCATGAAAAGGCCAAGTCAAACTGGCCGCATCATGAAATGGCTTAGCCAGATCAATGAGCGACCGACGTTTGACGATTTGAATAGCGAAATGCATGACTATATTTTCATGATGCGGCCAAACGTTAGCGGCCATATCGTAAAATACTTCCATTATCCACCGTTAGAGGCGCTGATGTTAGTTTGTTGTGTATTTCTACCATGGAGACGACAGAAAATATTTCTAGTGACGGCAATATTCTCGTAAATACTGTGCAAAATGAGGAAAGTAGGGCAGCAATCTCATTTTGTTGTTATCATTGTACCGCATTGTATTTTACGAGTGATAAAATATAAACTGTTGCTTCTTTTATTGGTATTTTATTCAATCTATAAGGTTCAAATGCACCAAAACACTAAATACGTTAGGCATCTTCAATCTATTTTTCAGCTCAATGCAGTAAATATGTCAAACTTAAATCAGGTTGGTGCATGGAAAAGTCATGGGGCCTACATTATGATATGGCAAAACGTAGATTGCCATATCGTCAATAACGTTGATGATCAAACGATACGGCCAGTTTGACTTGGCCTTTTCATGAAAAGGGCACATTTCGTGATATGGCTAACCACATCATAATATGGCACAATCTACGATATGGCTACGACATACATATATAAATGAAATAAGACATTATTTTTATGTAGCCCACCGACGTCCCACAACAAGGCACAAGCATTCTCTCAGAGAGAGTACGGACTTAATGACCACGCGTGCCCACAGCGGAAATTTCAAGCGCTGAGGTATGTGAACACCTCGAACACTCAGGTTTCCCCGCGATGTTTAGTGGTATTGCTACAACAACTTCACAAATGTACGTAACTTCGAAAACAAAGACATTGGTACATGCCGGGATTCGAACCCACGCCATAAGATTTAAGGTATGTAATTAATTTTAATATTTAAGTAACGCAATTTTTACATTTTAAGATTTTTATTCCCGTCAACACATGTAAATACTCTGTGGTAGACTTTACAAGAGAAGGACTTTATGGGAATCGTGAATTTTATAAATAATAAGGTTACTTTAATGCGATTTGCGTGATACTTACGCTCAGAGCAGTACCTCTGCCCGTGCCAAGAGCTAAAACAGGGATGGCATTCCCGTCATTCAGGAGCAGTTTAGGTACCTCTCGGGCCCGGATCACCTGGGAATAATTGTTAGCCTCTAAATAGGTTTTCAAAATTGTCCTCAGCACGGATTAGTGCAACAAAAAGAATATAATCATGTAGGTACAGCGATATCATTGCGATGTAAAAACGCGAGTGCAGGCATCAGGGAAATTTCGAGCCTCTTTACAAACTTCTCTGTATTACGTACAGGCAGCGACCAGAGGTCGCGGGTTCAAGTACCGGCAGGGGTGGAATTTTTAGCCTCTAAATAGTTTTATAAAATTGTCCTCAGCACGGGTTAGTGCAACAAAAAGAATATAATCATGTAGGTACAGCGATATCATTCCGATGTTATAACCTAACTGCAAAGTGGGTTACTCGGGGCTGCAAGTGATATAAATTACTTCGGCCAGATGTCGCTGCCTGTACGTAATACAGAGAAGTTTGTAGAGGCTCGAAATTTCGCCGATGCCTGCACTTGCCCATTAGTTACCAACTGATGGGAGAGCGCTGGCACAGTTAGCCAGAGGTCACGGGTTCATGTCGCCGGGACTTGGGTGGAATTTTTTGCCTCTAAAAAGGTTTTAGAAATTGTCCTCAGCACGGGTTAGTGCAACAAAAACAATATTATAATAATAACTGTCACATAATGCAATCACTTGACCTGGTCCCAAACTAGAACACCCTGTGCTATGGTAACTCGGTAAGGTCATCACAAACATGGAAATACACCCAGATTTTTTGGTAGCCAATCGTGTTGACGGCTAGACCAATAGAGGACCTTTACTTAGAGATGGGTAATGGCCCAGGTTATAAACCACTGGTGAGTTATAATCCAGTTTTGACCCAGTTATGCACCCATTATAACCCATTATGGCGGTTCATAATAATTTCGTTCAATAGTAATACGGAATATGTCGAATAATGTGCACGGCGTTGTAGTAGTTGTAAGCTGCATGTATCGTTATGAAATTATGCACGCAAAAATATACAGGAAATTCTCCATACAATACAATATTAGGTTGGGATTTCACTACCATGTTTAGTTTTTATCTCTTGCGCTCGCAAGCCAGGCCAGTGTCCTAATGTAATTGCGTGGACAGAAGGGGCCAAAATAAAAAGGTGAGCGACTTTTGACTTGTGTTTTCTTTCACACTGCTTACTTTACACAATAATAACTTATAACTTAGGGAGAGACCAAATGTCGAGGAACTGAGCTATGTACTGCTATCGAGGAACTGAGGAACTGACTCAAAGATGTAAGTATTTATACTAAATTAACAAATGATGTTATTTTGTAGTTTGAACTTATTTACTTTACAATTTCTTAATGAATTTGTCTTTCTCATCAGTAATGTTGTTCTAGACTGTTCCGTAATTAAGTTATCTAATTATATTCAAATAGATCAACTAATAGTGTTTGAACATACAACCATCTGCAAACAAATCATCAACTTGAGAATTTTAAGATAAGTCTATGTGGTACATTACACTAAATGGAGTTTAAGTCGAGATTTTGACAGTTCGTGCATTATCTGTCAAATGCTTGACTTAAGCTCTAGTTTGCGAGATCTGCAAGTGGCCCTAAGTACCTAAGTACATTTAAACCTAAGCATTGCAGGCAATGCATCTCATAAAGTATATCAAGCAAGCCACACTTTTATGATCCTTTGCGCCGGAAATCCCCGGGCGTGAGCGAGTGGGACAACGACATCGTCAATCTCGCTCGCACTTGCGCCGTGCACAATGCGTACGGCACAGCACTCACTCCAGTACTTTGTTGCTCAGAATGCGCACGAGCGTTTTTTGGTATAATTTCGTGTTTTTTTTTTATTGAACCGGCATTGTTTTTTGTTACTCTGATCACTGTTTACCTGAATGACCTTGGCCTGAATGCTGACTGAACTTCCAACGCGCTATTTTATGCGCTTTTTCATTGTGTAAAGGATTCAGTCACTCACTGCAGTTCCTGATGAAGTAATGATGCCCGCCTGTGTTGAATGCACTTGGAGTTTTACTTAAATATTTCTGGATTATTTAGAAAGTATAGATGCAGAATCATTATTAGGATTACATTATCTGAAAATATTTCACGGTGACTGCAGCGTGTCACTTAGTCCAAATCTTACAACATGTTACTTAGGTTAAATCTTCCATTTTTAGGGTTCCGCAGTCCGACAAGGAACCCTTATAGTTTCGCCATGTCCGCCTGTCTGTCTGTCTGTCTGTCCGTCCGTCCGTGGCCTAGCGCAAAGACCGGTGGTACTTGTCTGTCTGTCTGTCTGTCTGTCCGTCCGTCCGCGGCCTAGCGCAAAGACCGGTGGTACTAGAAAGCTGTAATGTGGTATGTGTATACATATTTATCACGCCGACAAAGTTAAATAATAAAATGTCAGAAAGTTTTTTTTAATGTACCTCCCCTAACATAAAAAGGGGGGGGGGCTGATTTTTTTTCTTCTCTACCCCACCGTGTGGGGAATCGTTGGATAGCTATTTTAAAAACATTGGGAGTTTACTAAGATCATTTTACAATTGAGGCATCCATTTTCGAAATATTTAGCTTGTACCTGTGTCCCCCCCCTCTACAATCTAAACCTTTGCATTTAAAAATCTAAATAAAATCACGATAGTAGCAAATATAATAAATTTAAAAGAAAAATTATCACAGCTGAGTAGGCTTTACAGGTTAATGGTCGATTACATTAATGGGATTAGTAAAAAAGCCTCCTATTTTGTTTGATAGCTGAATTTTGTGATTATGTTAGGTAATAGGTTGTAATAATAACTAGATGTCTGTGGAACCCTAAGCTACGCGTGGCCCGACACGCTTTTATTTGTACTTTTATTCATAGAAAACATAGTATTTTGAAAGTGTATGCAGTTCATTGAAACTTAAAAATACTTCAGTGGTGCAAAAATAAATCACTATAGCACTATAATGTCAAGCAAAACTCCCGATTACCCAAAGCATATTTGTTTAGTTGTAATTTGTTCTTGTTAAATCGTATCGCTCCTGTCTTTCATTTTGACCCACCAAAAAAGTAGTTAATGGGATAAAACTGGTAGATAACGTTATAACCCGGATTAAAACTGGATTATAACTACTGGGTTATAATCCACTACCCATCTCTACCTTTACTGCCCTTAAGGCTGTTGTTAAGTCGAGCATGCTGCCTCGCTTGCACAATATAACATTTTCGGTGATTGTAGTAAAACTAGTATACTTTTGATAAATGTGGTCTGAGGGCTTGATGGATATTAAAATTGCGCACATTCAAGACATATTTTTACTATCCTGTACCTAGGTACAATAATAATTTATATAATAATTTCAAATTAATAATTTTGGAAACAACTTTTCTTTATAAAAAAAACTACTGGTAAGAAAACCACAATGGGTTTAAAATGTCCGTGATATAATTATCTATCAAACCCTCGCAAGCGAGACGCGAAGTAACAACAGCCTTAAGGCAGTAAAGGTCCTCTAATAGCAGCCTTAAGCAAAAAACCAAGAAAACCACCTACAGGTGACTTTGAATTCGTTTACAATTTTTAAGGGTACATTCTAACCAATTTCTAAGTGTCGTCCGATATGCGTAAACAAATGAAAAAAAACCGGCCAATTGTAAGTCCGACTTGCGCACGAAGTGTTCCGTACCATTATCTATACAACATTAGACACAAAGATCGAGAAAAAACGGCAAAAAGCACGTTTGTTATATGGGAGCCCCCCTTAATATATTTATTTTATTTTAATTTAATTATTTATTTTTCAAACGAATATAGAACTAATCATTCTGTAAATATTTCATGGGTCTACCTGTTGCCGTTTTTAGCTTGATATTAATAACTATTAATATCAAGCTAAAAACGGCAAGAACGTTTATTGTACGTTTACGTTTATTGTATGGGAACCCCTTTAAATACGACATACATCATATGTGAAAATTTCAACTGCCTAGCTATCACGGTTCATGAGGTACAGCCTGGTGACAGACAGACAGACAGACGGACAGTGAAGTCTTAGAAATAGGGTCCCGTTTGGCACCCTTTGCGTACGGGACCCTAAAAGCTCGGCCAAAAAAACATGGCCAACTAGCCATAACCAGTTCAGTCACCTTAAGGGGCTCCAGGGTGTATGTTACACTAGTGACACAGAGATAAAACAATCGTAGCTTTATTACAGATCGAATTTGCGAATCTCTCATACATCATCATCATCATCATCATCAGCCATTTGGCTCCCACTGCAGGACATAGGCCTCCCTCATGGTTTTCTAACCGCGAAGGGTTTTGCTATAATCGCCACGCTCGGCAGGCGGGTGGCGATCGCAGTATGCGGTTGGAATTTCAGGAGGACGCTGCTGCCCGTCTCCTGGAAATGTATTTCCTTAGTCGCCGTCTACGACATCCACGGAAGGAAATGGAGTGACGCTATTCTTAATCCGGCGCCACACATGTTATACGTGTTAAATGGTTTTTAGGACACTGGTCGTGAAACTAAGGCGAAAAACGGGGGACGGCCGTTTTTGGCATAAATGCTATCTAATCCCAGGTTCGTGATCCTAGGTTCTTTGTCATGGGTCCTAAAAATCACTGTTAACATGATTGAGAGATTGTACAGACACTTTTTGCAAATACGATCTTTAAAAGAAAATATTTATTTATTTATTGATACTTTTATTGCACTTAAAAAAATCGTACAATGCGGCGGACTTAATGTCATAAGCATTTTCTACCAGTCAACCGCAGGAGGTAAGGGAAAGAGTTGGTAGGAAATATGATTTTTTCATTGCCCACCCTGTGACCTGTCATTGCAATTACAAAAATCGTAAACTTACGCCTGTATCCCGGAGGGATAGCCAGAAAAAAAATTCTAAAGACAAATCAATAAATAATGCTAGTAGAAAATCTAGAAATGTGCTGTTTGTAACAGTCATCCATCATCATCATCAGCCGGTGTTAGTCCACTGCTGGACATAGGCCTCTCCCAAGACACGCCACTGAGCTCGATCTATGGCTCTACTTTCCCAGTCACTGCCCACCGCTTTGCGAATGTCGTCGCTCCACCTGGTCACAGGGCGTGTTTGTAACAGTACAAATATTAAATTTATAAGCAATGTGACTGAAAGTTGTGGATTTTTTTATAAAGCTGTCATCGGCAAAATATCAATAACCCAGGGCCCCATATCATAAAAATTACAATCATGGTTTACTATGACAATTCGATGTACATTGTATAGGCGATTAACCCACAGGTTAACAAGTAGAAGACTAGGCACTACCCAATCGGCTACGCACTGTTTTTTTTTGTTGCATGGCATACCCCCGGTTTCTCGTACACTAAAAAGCTGTTAATCTACTGTTAACAGCTGTCAGTGGTTTTTTTTTTTATATGCACTTTGGTCAATTGACAGCTGTTAACAGTAGATTAACAGCGTGTTAGTGTACGAGAGACTGGGGGTAGGTGACCTTTGAATTGTAGTTTCATGAAACGTGGCCCGGGTATTTTAACCAGTCGATGTTCCGGTAGCGGCTTGATTGGTACCTACCTGGACCTAGGTACCTATTCCATCATCTCATTACGAGCTGATTACTAAACGATTGCACATTCCATATACAATACCCGTAACACATTTAATATTCCATTCAAGAGTTCAAGAATAAAATTAAGATTGAGATAACTCACATTTACCGAACTCAAGATCAGAGCCGTGACTGCGTAATACCGCCACATGTTGATACTACGAAGCTTGGAGCTAAACTGCTCAGACTCTCAGAGCAATCTAAACTGAGTACTTAACTCAAAGCAACCGGTATGAAATGCAAAACAAAACTAAAAACATACAATGCAGACCGGTATCGACTTGCGCGGTAGGTGGCCTACCTGTCCCACGCGTCTTTTTCAATTTGACTTTACAAAAATAAATGTTCGTTATTGGTTCATAACGTATTTATTTTATTTACATAAATATTGCAACATAACAGTAATTACACCAAAGCGTTATAATATGCTATTTGGCCGTTTTTAAATAATTCAATTCAATTCTGCTTTATGGACTCAATGCACTGATTGCCCAGAACAACATGCCAACGTCACGTGTTAAAAAAATTATAAATATTACAATGTCATGTCAATCAATCTCTACAGAACTCAATTTCGCTTTTGCCTACCCCTCTGGGATACAGGCGTGAGTTTATGTATGTGTATTAATGTATGTACCTAGATAATACATATTTATAATTCACCTCTATAAGATAACACCATTGCGTCGAGCCGCTGCAGTCCGATATCTAGGTTAGCGTAAACGCAATTTTACCGTGCTCAATAATTCGGTCACTCCACCACGAATGCTGGACAAGAATTCCCACGTGCGTGTCCTTTTACATCAGTGAAAGTGTCCCAAACCAGAACACCAAATAAAGAGCGCAAAGAAAGATCTGCGGTCAGCGAGGTCTTGACCAAACATTGGAAGTGGAAAGTACAAATAACACTTTTGCTTGTGTATTTTGTATGCTGTTTGTCATCATCAACCCATTATGTCCCCACCGAGGGGCACGGGTCTCTTCCCTGAGGAAGGTATAGGCCATACTCCACCACGGGGGCCAAGTCCGGATTGGTATGCTGTTTGATTAATTGAAAATTCTTTGTTGCACAATAAAACATTCGTACATGGGCGAGTAAATGGGGTAGTGCCAGAAGATATTTATTGGGTAAATTGTTAAGACTAGGTCGTAATTATATAAACATAAAACACATATAAGTGATTGTGTTGCTGTTCTTGGAACCTGCAGCCTAGAATCTAGGGTCAAAATCTAGGACTAATCGTTTTTAGGGTTCCGTACCCAAAGGGTAAAAACGGGACCCTATTACTAAGACTTCGCTGTCTGTCTGTCCGTCCGTCTGTCTGTCACCAGGCTGTATCTCAAGAACCGTGATAGCTAGAGAGTTGAAATTTTCACAGATTATGTATTTCTGTTGCCGCTATAACAACAAAATACTAAAAATAAAATAATTATTTAAAATAATTTTTAATTATTTAATTATTCCCATACAACAAACGTGTTTTTTTTGCTGTTTTTTTTATCTTTGTGTCTAATTTTGTATAGATAATGGTACGGAACCCTTCGTGCACGAGTCCAACTCGCACTTGGCCGGTTTTTTTTACATAGAACTAATCGCTAAAAACAACCGCTTTTGACAAATATGCTTAAAGGCGTCAGTTTTTAATAGAACTCACGCCTGGGCCACTGCCTTTTACGCCATCTTCATCAACTTATTGACTCTATGTAGGTATAAGATGTTTATCTTAGCTTAAATGGTTTTCTGGTGTACAATAAAGAATATTCTCATCTTATCCGCTAATCATTACGTTTTTCACGAAGCATTGATCAGTCAGTTAGAAGTTAATTTGTTTCCTCGTTACATTCTCACGACATCCAATTAGCCATTTGAATACAAACAACACACGTCGTCCACGATTTGATTTAATCACTCGTACCAAGGTTATCAAAGGTTCATTCTAGCGATAAAGTTGGTAGAGTCAATAGATTTTACAGTCACTATATTACATGGAGTCATTACATGGACAAAGCATTTTGGGCTTCTCCGCAACGACTCAGGTTGAGAATCATTACTGTTTATTGCTAGTAATTAGATATTTCATTATATTTTTCCAATATCCGAGGGACTTCGTCAGGGAGCCGGATTGGAACTTGTTGACGCTTAAGCAATTTTCGCCTTGGTGCCCCGTTTGGAATCCCTCCACTTTTCCTATAATTTATCGTATGCAACATAGTTCTATTTTCTCTACACTAAATTAATATAAATGTACTTCTAGAAGGTCCTATGGACTTCCCGAGTTCACAACTGGTTAAAGTTTAAGGAAGACCAAATATTCAGTTTTTAACTTTCAAACTGCAAAGATTTTATCATACTGTGGACGACCTCTCCGCCACCCATGCCACGGATACCGGCCTCGTGCAGCGGACGCAGCGCAATACTCTGCGCGCGGTTGTAGTCATGGCAACGAGCGTCAACGGTTAGGTGCCTGTGAAAGAATCCTGTCGGTTTTGCTTAAAAGGTTTTCTCTTGTACATAAATATAATTACTCTCGATCTCCGTCTTAATATCGGAACCAACTCTACCAACACACCTACACTGGTGACCCCGACGTGATTTGAACACGCCTACAATACTAAGAGTACCAACAATAAATTCTAAGGGTTTTATAGAAGTTTTCTTTTTAGGTATGTTTCCATTAGATGTGCAGTTTTATTTTCACGGTAGGTTTAATGTTCGAGACAAAAATCTTGACCAGATTACTTTGACTACGGGATGTATTTCATGTCTCATTGGCGGGGGTCGCGGGACGGACTTAGGCAAATTCCTAATTGAAAAAAATGGTATCACGTGTTTATCGCAAACTCTAGAGTCAGCGGACTTAAAGCACAAAATTGACATCAAATTATTGTCCTACACAACATACCCAAATTACTACAATAGCAGCGTCCTTATTTTTGTAAAGAAAAAACTTGTATGATCGATTAATTATTTTATAAGATATGTAATAAAAAAATTATGATACGAAATAAAAATTTTATATAGTAATTTTACAATTGTGTTCTTCAATGCCTCAAACAATTGCTTTTTGGGCTTACTGCTTTAGCCCACCGTCTCTAGAACTCATCCCGACTGGATTTCTGGTCAAGCTAGCCGCTCGGAAATATACCTCAACAAAGTTTAGTTGAGATATATTTCCGAGTATGGGCTTAATCACCACGCGTGCCCACCGCGGATTGGCGATTTCAAGGGCTGAGGTATATGAATAGCTCAGACACTCAGGTTTCGTCACGATGTTTTCCTTCATAGTTAGCGAGTGGTATTGCTACTATAACTTCACAAATGTACATAACATAGAAAACAAAGTTATAACTACATGCCCGCACTGGGAATCGAATCTGGGCCTCCCGCTTCAGAGTCCAATGTTGTACCCACTAGGCTACCACCGCCTGTTTGTTACAGTAACTGATTATCCACCTATCGCTAACTACCGCCAATAAGATTAGACAGGTAATAGGAACCAGACTTTCACTAAAGGTTAGCTGCCGCATTCTACTCCGTATCGAGCCCGCACTGTACCGAATGCATCAATTAGAAACGCAACAGGAGAGCTGATTATAACGGCCGCCTTACATGGCATCTGTCAGTTCAATCGCTTTGTTATGCGAAGGTAGGTACAGTTGACTTGACCTTTAAAATACCTGAGTGTACCTACACTCTACCGTTCGACCGAACGACGCACAAAGGGGTCTATCCTGGAAGTACTTCAAGTAAACACGAGGCTTTCCACAATTTCCACCCAGCGAAATTGACATCCTAGAGTTCTTCAGTCATACCGTCTGGCTCGGGCCAGATAGTCTGGAATGTCTCGTCATCACCGCTCGCGCAAGAGAAAAAAACCGGCCAAGTGCGTGTGGGACTCGCGCACGAAGGGGTCCGTACCATTATCTATACAAAATTAGGCAAACATCGAATTTGAGAACAGCGCCTTCTATAGATAAACCGAGAAAAGCGTTTAACATTGACATTTAACGACATGACGACGTGAAGGTTACATAGATGGCCGCTAGATGGCGATCGCTGTCTTTAGACAACGTTTGTTGTATGGGAGCACCCTTAAATATTTATTTTATTCCATTTTTAGTATTTGTTTTTATAGCGGCAACAGAAATACATCATCTGTGAAAATTTCAACTGTCTAGCTATCACGGCTCATAAGATACAGCCTGGAGACAGACAGACACGCGGACAGTGAAGTCTTCGTGATAGGGTCCCGTTTGGCACCTTTCGGGTACGGAACCCTAAAAAAGCAGAGTCACATGCCTCAGTCATGACGCTACACAGATCACTGAGGTGCTCTGGGTGAGTTAACGACCAAAAAGGAGACCCCTCTATTTGGCACCTTTCGGGTACGGAACCCTAAAAAAGCAGAGTCACATGCCTTAGTCATGACGCTACACAGATCACTGAGGTGCTCTGGGCGAGTTAACGACCAAAAAGGAGACCCCTCTATACTCAGTTACGTTATACGGTCGACTTCGCCACATATTCGCGGGTAAAGTGTGGGCTATGACAGAGTGGTGCCTGACTTGGTTAAACAATCGATGGGCAGACCTGCATAATTTGAAGTGTACTGGAAAGTCGCGACTTTTGACTTTTAAAACGCAGTATTTTAAATTACAGTAGTCAAGGGTAGTAAGATGGGTCAATTACATTATTAAAGTCGTCGACAAGCAGGTTATATTTGGGACTTAGAATCCTTTTCCTCAAAAATCTCATCCCTCAGAGCTCCTATCAGGTTACAACCCAGTCTTTCTCGTCGAAGAAACACTTGCACGGAGGAGCTTTATGTACAATCGACAGCTTATCAACATTTACATACGTGCTCTCTATTCAGTTGCGTTAAGGGCGACTTCGTAACAAAAATGTAAAGGTTGGCCTGCTCTCGACTGTACCAGGTAGTCCCCCAAGAAGCTGACGCTTCTACGAGTATCACTGAAAAGTTAAAATATCTTTTTGGTCCTATCTTTTTCACGAGTAGGTACCTATCGACACAGTTACTATGCTACTCAAATTGTACAGTGGATAGTACATCAACTTTCACATACGTGCTCTCTAGACAGTTACGGGCGACTTTGCAACGAATAAGTAAAGATTGACCTGCTGTCGACAGTACTAGGTACAAGCCACCGTTTGTTGCTATCTAACGATATACACAACCAGCATGCTAGAATGCTAGTCCTGAATTGGAGACACCCAATTTGCAAATTGTATTGACGACTATTTGTATTCAGATTAAACAGCTCGAACCTTAGAGACCAGCAAACCAAGCTAATGTGACTGTAAGACCTAGATGGATTGATAGAGAAAATCTATAGCTGCACTTACGGTCAAAACCTCCAAGTAACCCTGTATACCTCGAAAATCCACAATTTCTGAAACATCCCAATTAAAGTTTGTGTTTTACAACAACTTTTGCTCTACGTATTTCATCTTAGATTTATACATTTCGAAATATATGGATTTAGGTAAGTACCTAAACCCAGACCCAGAGAGTACTTATGCTTATTTAGGTTGGGTTTTTCGCGAATGACGAGAAACCGTGGAAGATGGCGTTATGGGGAAAAGACCTATACCCAGCCGTGGGCAGAGGTAGGCTGATGATGATGAATAAACGGGTGAGGTATCTATACCTCATATAATTTATTAAATTCGCGCCTTACTCATTCTACCGCGTCATCATCATCATCATTATCAGCCTTTTAACGCCCACTGCCACACGGACCACGTCATAGCCTACGGTAGATCATTATGATCACAGAACAGAGAAATGTTCTGTGATTATCATCATAGACGAATGTCCATTCTATTGAAACATAAATAAATATTGAAAAGATGGAAAATTGTACAAAACTTTTCCCGTAGTCGTAAAACAAGAGTTGTTGTAAATAGCCAACTCTAATTCCTGTGTCCTAGGAATTCCGCCTTTTTTTGTTATTAGTTTGTTTTTTTGTTACACCAAGAAAACCTACACCAACAAGCCACCTCTTGTAAATTAGGTATAATTATTGATATTGCCACTATACTGACACCAATTCACATATATGTGTGCGGATCGCGCTTTTGAATCGGGATTTCCATAATCAATCACGCATGAACGGAGTTCCAGTGTGTCGCGATACTTATCCGGTAATCTGTCGAATTAGCGAGGATCGTTATGGTTCAGTAGAAAACTGTTCAAATCTTTTACTAGTGGTGGAGAAAGAAATGTGAATAGCTGGAAATTACATTTAGTAACGTTTAATACCGTAGTATTTGACACGATCAACGATAAATTATTTCATATGCTCGATTGAAACAAAAATTACAAAATATCTTGGAAATGTATCTCTTTTATTATTACTAGTTAGTACAATTTTTAAATAGATTTAACATAGAAAGAGTGCTCTGAAATGTGACGTCGTAAGCCAGTATTTTCATACAAAATTCCGTTTTAAAAGTAACTTATTTGATACTTTGTCAAATACCCAATTGCGCTCTACCAAGTTTTGCCTTATACCTATCATTATAATATACACTTTTTTACAACCAGCAACGCATCACGTGGAATATTAAATCCCATAACCATAACCATTCATGTAGGTACCTAAGTAAATTCTGCATAGGTACCTACTTTGGCTACTCTGAACGAAAAATCAGAGAAGTGATACGAAGATTCCCACCAATATGGCGGTATCGGCAACACACAAACTTAGGAGTTGGCCGCACAAATGATTACATTCTTGCCCGGGTGACCAGAGGTGATCCAAGAGTTAATCCATGATAGATAAATTAACTATTCTTAAGAAACAAAACAGCTAGCATTACAGGACAAGCGGCCTTATTGCTAATAGATAGGTATCAAGTTTTAAATAAATAAATAAATAAAATAATTTCCACACCACACAATCACTTGTCCCGGTCCCAAACTAGGATACCCTGTGCTATGGTAACCTTTTTGTGTACAATTAGTAGGTCTGAGAATAGGTCGTAGGCTTAATGGCAATATGGCAAAATAACGTTTGCCAAGTCAGCTAGTAGTATATAAGGGTTTTAATGCAAGTTTATACCTGGGAGTAACTTGCGCTTATGAGACCCCAATGGCGAAAATCTGTTCAAGAAAATGAAAAACTTCCGCCAAAGCAAAAGTATAACGTTCATTTTAAATGTTTAACTATTCTGTGTTACAATGACAGTCTAAACTCGGCTTTCCCAGCCACATCCGAGCTCACCCATCAATTGGTAAGGATCTCCGTCGGCGAATACGATGACATCATCATCATCATCGTATATGTCATCAACGGAAGTTTCAGCAAACTATTTCGGTAGGTAATCAAGCTGTACCCAAGGAACTCTAAAAGACATAATTAACAAGTCATTATATGATAATGACCATAATACCGGAGACCCAAGCATCGCCGCACGACAAGAACGCGATCGAAAGTGAATATTTTCTGGTTTTTGCTCACACCGAGGCTTTGAAGAAATCCAGCTCATCATCATAATCGTGCATAAATACACAGAATTCGAAATAAATAGCAGCTTCTGTATGGTTTTTTTCGAAAACTTTAGTATGTTTATCATTGTATTTACTGTTGTTGCTATACGCAGACGACAACAGGTCAACCTTTACACATAACGTAAATGAGTGGGGTGCTCTTCAACTTGGGCGAATTAAGGTGCCCCATGAGGTTGAGTCTGCGCCACACAGAGCGCCACCATTGAAAAAAATATCCTATTTACCGTGTCTTTTTACGTTACATTACATAAACTCACGCCTGTACCCCGGAGGGGTAGGCGGAGACCAGGGTTTGCCTCTTACCACTATGGTGACAAACCTCTTTGTATTTCTAGTCTATCAATTATGTAATTATAGGACCCAAAACCGAGAACCTATGGCGAAAAAACCTAAGACTAAATAGCATTAACGCTTAAAAAGGCCGTTTTTGGTACTAACACCTGATTGGAGCGAGGTTTATATGGAAACTCAAAGGGGCAAATACAAATTGAGTTAATTTGCCCGGGTTAATATTATGCTGTTGACTAAGCCACATTTTTTCCTAACTCCAAATCTTATTACCAGATCTCACTTTGGCCTCTAACCAGAGAACGGGCCGGTTCCCCACTTACCAGGTTAATGCATTTTTGATTATACGCCTTCTACATACACGAGTTCACCACGGTAAGCAATAAAAACAATGCATTTGTTCTAACCTTCCAGTCTGCATACAAAGTTAGTAATGTGTGACAGGGGATATTCCAGATCTTTCTGTTATGCGTCAAAACTTTTTAGTAGTACCTACAAGTATCTACGGACAAGGATTTTTTTCTCAATAACAGAGTAATTGTTGCTGTTACGACTGGCATTCCGTCTCACTCCCATATTCTAACATTTTTAATCAATGTAATAGAAGTAAGATACTTTTGATAAATGTGGTCTGAGACTTTGCTGGATATTAACGAGGAGACTTAGGTATACCCAATAAAGAACTACAGAATTAATCCTCTAAAAAAACATAGAAGACTGCCAACCTATCGAGAAATCTAGGGAATATTTAAGGACTTAGATGCGACGTTACTTTACTGATAAATAAGAACAAAGCAACAAGCAGTCAAGATTTCAAACATCCTAAAAGGAACTCATATATTAGCTAAGATCCTAGGACGATAGATAAACATTTCTGTAATTCTCTATTATCTGTCTCTTCGCTAAAATACCGGCGAGGTATCGTAAGCATATTATAATAGAGGTATTATTGTTTAACAAAGTACCGAAAGATATAAGAGATTTAGATTCACTTCGCAAATTTAAGTTCCGATTAAGATGCCACATCAAAGAAAAATTTAAAATTTAAGCGTTTGTTACTACAATCTAATAACTGAAAGGTATGGGGTGTTGCATGTTCATGTTTGTATTTAGTTAGATTATAGTCCTGTTTTTTTCATTGTAAGTGAATGAAATGTAATTCGTTCCGTAAAAAGTTCCGTGTGGCGCCGGATTAAGAATAGCGTCACTCCATTTTCTTCCGTGGATGTCGTAGAAGGCGACTAAGGAAATCAATTACCAGGAGACGGACAGCAGCGTCTTCCTGAGATTCCAACAGCATACTGCGATCGCCAACCCGCCTGCCAAGCGTGGCGATTATGGCAAAACCCCTCGTGGTTGTGAAAACCATGAGGGAGGCCTATGTCCTGCAGTGGACGTCAAATGGCTGATGATGATGATGAACTAGAAAGCCTGAATTCCTAGAACCTAAACGTCTCTCTTCTGTGAAATGAGCAAAATATAGCCGTCGTACCTGACGTAGTAATATGGGCAGAGTAACCATTGATTTGGTCAGGTAACCGATCTATAAACGCATGCACTTAACCCAGTTATACGTCATTTTAATAATTAAGAAGTATATAAAGGCATGGGCCACATTGCAATAAAAATCTAAGCCGTAGTTTGTATTGCTCAAAGTCGCGTCAACGCATTCAACTGAGCTTCTTTGAAAACTTAAACTCAGTTTGCAGTTGCATATCGAAACCAATAAAGAATATTTAAAAGTCAAATACTCATGCCTTGTCTCTAGTGGAGTGTTCTCTGACTGGTTATACGGTTACTGCGGTTATACGGAATCGCTTTACCCAGATAAATGCGTAGATAAATGGATAAACCCGGCGGCATTGAAACCAAAAGGAAAACTGACGTTCTTCTTGTAAAGGCATGTCATGTTTCCATTCTTATAGGCATGTCATGTCGCCAGCCGACATTTCAACGGGACAACGTAATGGCTAATAGTACCTTATTCAAATAGCTGATGACACACAGAAGACGCTTACTAACTACAGTCTAGGCCAGACATTCCTAAAATGGGTTCCGTAGAAAGTCACCAGTGGTCCGCGAAATTATATTTGTCATTGAATAATTTTTTATGTCGAAAAATTCCACGGTTAAAAATATTGTTGTGGAAAGCACAAAAATGTACAACTTTTCAAAAATACAGTTGCATTTTCAACGTTTCATTCTTAACATTAAAAGTAATGCTGTATTGTTTCACTTTTAATGTTTTTTCTGTCGAAGGATTGTATTCTTTTTATTTTTCAAATTGCATTTCAGTGTTGTATTTCATTAGTAATCATTTCATTAGTAACTATGTGAGGTCCCACAAATAGAGAGATTTGTATAGTGTTCCGTCATCTTAAAAGTTTAGAAAGCTCTGTCAATGCCACAGGCCATAAAGTTTTGCGTTGGGTCGTAGACGATTTTCCCGTCAATGAAACGAAACTAATTATTTTTCAGCGTCAACTATTAAGAACCAGTTAACGTTGCAAGTGTTCCTGCGTCGATGAACGATTACGGCGTCGTTGACGTTAAAGTAGCCGTAACATGAAGTCTGACAATAGTTATCGTTTCAACTACATATCTAATTTCGCATTGACGAGCAGGTTTTGTTGAGTCGTTGATATCTCAACTTAGCCTTTGCGTTTAGTTGACGCAACTTCTAACAGTATTCACATTTTTCTTTTAATTTGTGTGTTGTTTCATTGGATGGGTGACGCATCGAGCTCGTTGCATTTACTTTCCGGCTCTTGGGGTTTCGCTGAGTAAAACTAAATATGTATGTATAGTCAATCTATGTGAAAATATTCATTATATTTTCACGATTCATTACAAATTATTCTTCCTGAAATAAATAAATAATACACACTCATAGGACGTGTGCGTTTCGACTGCTCAGCCACGGCGTATTTTCAAAAAAGTCATATGCTAATATTTTGTAAAAATTTGTCAAAGTCGATTGCAAAAACCGTGAATTTGTCAAAGCAAGTGTTTAAAAGTTAGAAGAATCTGAACGTGGCCGCGCCAACGAAACGCGGAGAAATGCATGGCCACGGAGATCTTCAGAACTAAGCGTTGCCAAGACTTGAAATTTTGGTAAACAACAGATTGAATTTGTAAAAAAATATAGAAAACAACATTTGTTTATATTCAATTCAATTATTTTTATTCATTATAAAAACAGAATGTTTACTTAATGAATGTCAAAGTTGTTAGTTTCACAATCAATGGATTATGTGGAGAAGAAGCTAACAGTTGTTAGCTCTCCACGTAATCCATTAATTTCAGGACTTGTTAGACAAAACCCCCGTGGCCGCGCAGTCGAAACGGTGAAAACACGCAATCGACAATATCTCGCTAAAAAAGCGTCGCAGGCGTAGACCTCTGATTCTAGATTCTGCGCAATAAAAATAATTAGCGCGAAAAAGAAATGCTGATGTGTTTTGGATTGAAATAGATGATGTCCTAATACTGGCTTCCTTGTAGAGGGAGAGAGATACTCGCCGGTCTAAACCACAAAATGTTCTTCCTTCTACCTATATAATAGGGGTTAAAGTATGAAATTGCCGTTTTTTTGCAATAGGTTCTTTGAATTGACATAGAATCTTCATGGTTTGAGGTTTTCGAATGAAACTTTTTTCAAATGGTTTCTATGATGTTCTTTTTTTAAAAAATGAGAAACATTTGAATATCGACTTTCAATTGTTTTTGTTATTCAATTTAGACAAGAAAGATGGATACTGCGAAAATTCGAGTGATTTTTTAATACGAGTTCCGACGCGGAACTAACGCGGCAGAAACAGCCCGCAATATCAATGCTGCGTTTGGAGAGGGGTCTACTAATGAACGCACCGTGCGATTTTGGTTTAAACGCTTTCGTGATGGAAATTTCGACTTAAAGAACGAGCCACGAGGAAGACCGCCCACACAGGTGAATAACGATGAATTAAGAGAGATAGTGGAAGCCGACCCTAGTCAAACTACCCAGGAATTAGCGGCATGGTTTAACGTTACCTTACCCACAATATTGACTCACTTGCGTCAAATCAATAAAATAAAAAATACGAAAAATGGGTGCCTCATAATCACTCGAATTTTCGCAGTATCCATCTTTCTTGTCTAAATTGAATAACAAAAACAATTGAAAGTCGATATTCAAATGTTTCACATTTTTTAAAAAAAGAACATCATAGAAACCATTTGAAAAAAGTTTCATTCGAAAACCTCAAACCATGAAGATTCTATGTCAATTCAAAGAACCTATTGCAATAAAACGGCAATTTCATACTTTAACCCCTAATATGTTTGTGTTTGTGTATTTTAGGCACGAAGGTAATAATGCGAGCTAACATGTATTTAACCTTTTGAAGTTTTGACCCAGACAAGGCACTGGAGTGAAGGCGTAGCTGGAGGCTTTTAACAACTCCATTTTCAAGAACGAGGAATATTACCACCAACCCGGTGACGGTCTGACAGATTATACCCTGCAGTCCAATGTGTTTTGCGTAAATAAAGCACAAAATACCTTTGCGGTACTGTTGCAACGATAGAGCCCTTTAAAGGTTCCCAGGTATCCCAGATATTGTGCTCTCTTTGTAGGTTGGGCTCTATATCGGGATATTAGGTTGATACTCTATCAGCCCGCCACCTTTTCGCTTACAAACTAGCATCACCTGATTTCTTTTACTTTTACAGGCAAGTAAGTTTGACCTTTGACCCCGTCATCTTATTGGCAATATCACTATTTATGTTCTTTTTTTTGTTGCACTAACCCGTGCTGAGGACAATTTTAAAAACCTAACTGCAAAGTGGGTCACTCGGTACTGCAAGTGATGTAAATCACTTCGGTCAGATGTCGCTGCCTGTACGTAATACAGAGAAGTTTGTAAAGAGACTCGAAATTTCATCGATGCTTGCACTTGCCCATTAGCTCAGTTAGGAGAGCGCTGGCACGGTGAGCCAGAGGTCGCGGGTTCAAGTCCCGGCATGGGTGGAATTTTTAGCCTCTAAATAGGTTGGTTTTTAATATCACTATTGCCAATGCCAACGTTAGAGAATAGGGCCCCAGGATCCCAACAGCACAACCATGGCGTTTCTGCAGTCACTGAGCGTGTCCATCTAACCCGTCGACACGGTTACCTCGTTCGCCACGCTTTGTGTTTAATGCACTAGCTAATCGCTTCTGCCTTTTTGTTTCCCGCTAAGTCTGGGACGACTGAGTTTCGAATATGGTTTCGTTCCGAAGGTTTGGTGCAGAACGAGGGTTTTTAAGTTCTTCGACGAAAGATAAGCTCAATTGCTTCATTCATACATTTATCCAATGGGCGTGTCAAATCAAGTGTCAAATCTGGAGTGCAAATCACACGAATCACACACACGATACAGTATGTGGGTAGATATGTATATCAGCGTCTGAAAAGTTGCAGGTTGCTAATAGTCTATATAGGCGTTACAGCTTGGCAAAAAGAGTAGAAATCGGAAATAAAACCTAACTAATTCTCTTCGTACCAAAATTCAGTCTGTTGTTTAGTAGGTACCTTTGTTTATGTACCTACTTACTGTTCAATTTTATAATAAAAAGGCATTTGCATCTATTTTTACAACTCTTATATGTACCTGCCTATGTAAAAGGAAAAACAAAGACAGTCTTATAAAAACATGATTCCTTAAAACTGCCTCTGAGAAGTGTTTTAGATGAATCGTGTTTTTATAAATAAGACCGAAAATGTATTGTCAAAATCGTGCAGTCTTAATTATAAAATGTCGATCGCACTAAAACACTCTTAAGACAGAGTTAATGCCGGTTTATGACAGGAATTCCTCTCATAAACTGGCTTTAACCCCGTTATAAAAATGATTAAGTGGGATCGACTGTTATTATATAGGACTTACTCTTTAATTTCTACCCTTTTTCGACCAGCTGTAAAGGTGAATGTGGCAAGTGAAAATCTTCGACCTCGTGACCCTTATCGATAAAAACGAATCATCGATTTTAATGACGCTGATTAACAAACTCTTTATTGAACTTCATCGACAAGTGGGACTACGATTATTTCGGCAATCTAATAATTATCCCACAAGTGAAAGTGCGCCCGTGGCCGCTAGACACCGAAATTCGCAGCGACTGAGTAAATTGGATCGTGTGTCCATAACTGTAAAAAATAGCCTCGACTTGGGGACACACGTTTGACGACAGTTAACCAATAGGTACCTACTCATTATTGGCATGACACACAATAGCGCGGCCCCCGGTTGCGCGCACGCACCACACCACACGCGAGTGAGGCAGATTCTTACCAACAACATTCCGTTACTTTGTTGCTGGCTGACTGGCAGCTTCACTTTTCACGCTGCGCGCGCTCCGCGGAATAAAAAAAAAGTGCAATAAAAATAAACTTTTCAAACAAGAACTGTGACTGTGAACGCATTTTTTGGAAAAAGAACTGTGCAGTAAAAACATTGGCGCCAAAACAAAAATGAAGTGCATCGTATTTTTGCTTGTTGCTATCATGATCTCTTCGTGCGAGATGAGGAAGAAAATCCGGGACTATCCGTCAGAGAAGCAGCTGGTGCTACAGCGCAAGGAGACGACCCCTGTAGACTTCACCAGGTTACTGGTAATGAGGGTGGTGTATGGAGTCGCCAAAATGATGGGCTTCGAAGAGCCTCTAGGAGAAGTCCTAAACGGTGCGCTGGTCCCACCTGGCGCTGATGATGATGATGACGATGACGATTTTGATATATTTGGTGATGATGATTATTAGATTTATTGTAAGTTATAGAATTAATTGTAACAATATTTTGTTGACGTTAACTGAATGTATTGGAGATATTTCATAAGACAGGAAATTGATACCAAATCGATAGCATTTATTAATTTTATGTGCAGAATTTATGCTTAAGTAATTATTTATGAGAGTAAGGCGAAAGAAACTCGATTTTAATTAATCTAAGAAAGTCACATATCAAGATTACATGACTATGTGAATTTTAATGAAATTCATTATGCTTGTAATAAATTACTTACTATATTTTAATGTTGAAATTGTTTAGTAATCTTAATAGTTTTGTATTATTATTTATATATTGAATGTAATGTACCTGGTAGTGACTTTATTGCTGTTACTAATTTATTTCTTAGCTACAAATTGTAAATAGGTCATTTCGAACTTTTTTTAAGAACTGATTATAACTACCTTTATAATTCCTAGACTAGATCGATTATTTTGTTAATGGATTCAGTAAATTACCTTAAAAACATGTGTCATAAATCTTCGTTACAATCAAGCATCCATGAGTGCTCGTCAACTATACCTTCACTTTGAGAACATACTTTATCTTCACTGTCATTTTCACTTTCCTCAGCACCATCAGTATTTCCAGCAGTTTCTTTTACCCCTTCCAGAGAACAGCCATTCATTTTCCTGATGAGATCACCCCAGTTTAACGTAGTATTACAGAAGGAACACTGTCCCTGTATGGGCACATACTCACCAGACTCCAAGAAATAATCTGCCATGCAAGTTATATGTGCCACTAACTCACACTCAGTGTTGAGACACATTATTTTAGTTCTACTATCATAGATATACTGAGAGCATAGTAAGCATTCAATGCAGATGTCGGAGGAATTATCAGGTTGTTTCTTTAGATTTTTTATTTTGACTGGCCCATAACAAGTGCTCATATGGCTCGGGGGAAGTCTTTCGGCCTGGAAAGAAAAAAGAAAGGTAGGTAGGTATATTGTTTTAGCAACGACATTTCAATTTGGTACAGGTATGTTAGGAATATTGAGCGAATGTGGGCCGGTAAGGGACGTCCCAGGCGAACATACTTCGACCAAATAGGGGATGTATTAGCAAAGGGCAAGATAAAAATTGCGCGCGTGCTTGCAACGACTAATGAATGTTGAGGAAGCGAAAGTGATCTGTCAGGATCGTGGCAAGTGGCAGTCCCTGGTCTCTTCCTAACCCTTTGGGATACAGGGGTGAGTTTATGCATGTATGTATGTAGGAGCACAGAATTGTAAAAATAGGAACATTCACACAAAGTTTTGTTCATAAGCTCTTGAGTGCAAAGACTAAACTCACAGGAAAATCCACAGAAAAATCTTTCTCCAGCCATCTAACAGCCAGAGGCAGCCGGCACCAGGGCCCCACGCGGAGCATCTCACTCAGGATCCGTAGTTTGAACTGGAACTCTGACTCTTTGCGGGGAATCTTCTTCAGGTTTAAGTGCTGGAGCCGTGTTGTCGTATTTGGGTTCTGCCAGGCCCATTCGAACTGCAAATGGGGTCAACCTTTACCATTTAGTATACGGCATGTTGGAGAAAGGTCCGGTGGAAACTTAAGTACCTATATCTTATATTAAAAACTAAATTTGCACGTTTATTTACTCGTTTACTCGTTTATTTTATTTTTAGTCGTTTAGTCCCGTGGTCTCGGTAGACTGAGGTGACAGACGTCTTTTTGAAAGCATTAACTGTTAGTTTACTACCCTGCAAAAATTACAAAAAAGAATTATCAGAGCGAAACCGGCGGACTCTTCCGACAAAAAACCAAGTAAGTTTATCCGGTATTAAGTTAGTAAGTTTATTATTAAGCTAGGTTCTAAATTTTTTTCATTTAAATTGGCCAAACAATTATTTTATATAAACTGAAGAAGAAGAAAACCATTTATTTCAACAACAGAAACACACACATACATTAACAAGTTACAACATAAAATATTAAATCACAATACATAAGGTAAAAAAGAAAAAAAAAAACAAAACAATAAAACACTTTGTATTAACATAAGTTGCGGTGTGTCCCTGTTGCTGGAAAAGGCAGCTGGCTCAGCGTTGTGCTGAGAGTATTCACCCAAAGCGCTGATTTTCAGCCAGTGCCTGTCCGTCTCACAAATATGCTAGGGTGCGGTGCAGTGCATACCAATAATTATAGTTAAATAAATTAATGAATAGATGATTAAATAAATAAGTAAATGAATAAAATTACATAAAATACAAATAAAGTTAATGACTTATAAGGTTGATGATCGCATAGTCAGTCACTTGTGGCGAGAAGTTGAGACAGGATGGGAAAGTCTCTGCGGCTCAAGTAAATATGCTCTGAGCTTGCGCCCAAAGGCAAATCAAATTAGTTATTGAAATTAAAATCAAATCTACAGTCCCACTTCTAGTAAGGGGGTCTCGTGCACTTAAGCACTGGTTCCCATACTGTAGCTATGTTCCAACCACAATATCTATTGAAATTTGGACATCAGCGGATCTCTATTGCCTCTAGTATCATTCTAGGAAAGAAACGGTCCTCTCGGGCTAGAACTTGAACGTTATCAAAATGAATGAAGTGGTTGGTAGGTACCACCGATTCAGCGCTACGCTTAGTTTGACCAATGTACGAGGAACTACATTCGAAACATCGGAAAATGAAAATAAACAAGTAAATATCCGTGCAAATTCAGTTTTTATTATGTCTAGTGCTTGTGTTAACCTTAGAAAATACTATTCTTATATTATTATGTAAGACATGATATGATATGTAAGACTGCTAAAACAATCTGTTTTCCATGATTTGACTGCTTACTATTGAAGAGTTTACACTATTTTTATTTTGTTTCCACTAGCCACTATTGTAGCTAGTTTTGAGCATTGATAACCAATTGTATTCTGTAGTGTTTCATGAAAAACACAAGCAGGAATCATGGCTTAAGTTTGTAAGTTTAGTTCTAGGGGGTAATCTCTGAAACTACTTAACCAATTTCAACATTATTTGGAATAGACTTTTAGAACTTAAGCTTTTAATTATCATCATTAGTGGGTATAGCCACAGGCATAGCAAAGTTCGTAATACACAGGTAGATAAGTTTAGGGCAATTACAAGTTACAAGGTTTAGGGCAATATCGAACTAAAACTTCCACAAGCACTACACACAAAGTGTATCCAGAATAACGATCACAATGCATATACTTACCCTTAGAGCAGAAATGTTGTTTGGGAATCCATGCACTATCATCACCATTTTCCTAAAAATATAAGTTAAAACTTCTCAGCAACTTTCTTTGACAATATAATAAACCAATAGTACCTAATAACACTTTCCATCAACACAATCACTTATTGGTGCACTCTACAGTTATGTTATGAGCCATAAAATAAATAACAATGTGACAATAACAAGGTGGCTTAGCCACTGAAGGCTGTTAGGGTTGATGTCAACTTTACAAGTTAATTATGGCAGTCTCCAGTGGGACCTCTGGCTTGATAATAGAATAAGCAATACAAGATATTTTATTTAATAAAGTTCATTGAGTACGTATTTTCACCAGATTATTTCAATTCACGTCTTTATAGTTTTTTGTTTTATCATAAGATAGCATTTAACTACTCACCACGGTCCTCTGTTGCTGGTACGATGGGCACCACCCGCCCAGGTTCCTCGGTTGTGCTGTTTGATCCTTCTGTTAGGATCCCTTGTGTAACCAATATAAGTTCGTCCCTTGAACTTGGGGTTGATGCAGTACAGCAAATAAACACCGAAGAAATCTTCTATGACTTCCACTTCGGCCATAGATGGACTCCCGCTGTCGGTCATGCTTTCGTATAAAAATTAAAATAATATAGTCAGTAAAATCTTGGTAAAAAGGGCATAATAAAAGTGAAAAACTAGAGAAAACAAAACAAACAAAGAAAGACCGCCAAACAGTGTTGCCAGATGCTGGCCGGCCATGCATGGCCAATGTCGCCAAAATGTTGAAGAACAGTCGCCCTAAAATCGCCTAAGTTCTCGTGGCCCAAATCTCTTAAATTTTCAGCTTTGTAGCCCAAAATCGCCTCAATAAAATGATTTTTTTAGATTGTGGCGCTCACAGTTAATTTTGTGTGCAGGTGTTTTCTAAAATTCTCTCAGTTAATCTTAAGAATGTAAAAATACTTTTTTAAGAATAGTTACTGGTCCATCTTAGCAATTTATATTCATTGCACCCTTATAATAGGGGTTAAAGTATGAAATTGCCGTTTTATTGCAATAGGTTCTTTGAATTGACATAGAATCTTTATGGTTTGAGGTTTTCGAATGAAACTTTTTTCAAGTGGTTTCTATGATGTTCTTTTTTTAAAATAATGTGAAACATTTGAATATCGACTTTCAATTGTTTTTGTTATTCAATTTAGACAAGAAAGATGGATACTGCGAAAATTCGAGTGATTTTTGAATACTGTTGTGGCATTTGACCTGGGGTCAGCCATTGCATTTTTCTTTTCCGGTTATCATAAAGAATCCACTTTTCATCACATGTTACAATTCGATCCAATATTCCTTCATTTCTGTACCGGTTCAACAAGGCAACACAAGTTTCAACACGCGTTTCTTTCTGCAGATCAGTCAAATCATGAGGCACCCATTTTTCGTATTTTTTTATTTTATTGATTTGACGCAAGTGAGTCAATATTGTGGGTAAGGTAGGTAACGTTAAGCCATGCCGCTAATTCCTGGGTAGTTACACTAGGGTCGGCTTCCACTATCTCTCTTAATTTATCGTTATTCACCTGTGTGGGCGGTCTTCCTCGTGGCTCGTTCTTTAAGTCGAAATTTCCACCACGAAAGCGTTTAAACCAAAATCGCACGGTGCGTTCATTAGTAGACCCCTCTCCAAACGCAGCATTGATATTGCGGGCTGTTTCTGCCGCGTTAGTTCCGCGTCGGAACTCTTATTCAAAAATCACTCGAATTTTCGCAGTATCCATCTTTCTTGTCTAAATTGAATAACAAAAACAATTGAAAGTCGATATTCAAATGTTTCACATTTTTTAAAAAAAGAACATCATAGCAACCATTTGAAAAAAGTTTCATTCGAAGATTCTATGTCAATTCAAAGAACCTATTGCAATAAAACGGCAATTTCATACTTTAACCCCTAATATTATCATCATCATCATTATTATCAGCCATTGACGCCCACTGCAGGACATAGGTCTCCTTCGTGGTTTTCATAACCATGACGGGTCTTGTCATAATCGCCACGCTTGGCAGGCGGGTTGGCGATCGCAGTATGCGGTTGGAATTTCAGGAAGACGCTGCTGCCCGTCTCCTGGTATTTTTTTTTATTTAAAGATTTTATTAAAAAGAAAATAACAAATAGGTTGACAGATTTGCCAAACTGCGCAGCAGTTTATCGGCAGTTATTGACTTGTATAAGTGGCATTGTTGTAAACAATGATTTCCTTAGTCGCCTTCTACGACATCCATGGAAAGAAATGGACCCTTATACCGCTACAACAAATAAAAAAAAACGCAAAGATAAATAAACAAAGATATAATTACCCAATAAATACATATAATTTGTTTTGACTTCCCAAGTAGCCCAAAAGTTGCCGAAAATAAAATTGATATAGCCCAATTGTCGCCCGGTCGCTAATTGCAATTGAGATAGCCCTAATGGCGATATATCGCCTCCATAGAGTAACTTATATCGGCTCATCTGGCATCCTTGCCGCCAAAACGAATATCTAAGTATTTTTTATTTTATAACATTTAAGAAGAAATGTTGCCAGGACAGGACCGGGTGGCCCTGTATTTTGCGGTCAAAAATTTTTTTTTTGTTATTTTATTGCCAGGGTTACACGACCTTTGAGCCAGTGGTCCAGTGTTGCCACCTTAGTAGATTTTCCACTAAAACTGGTGGTTTCGACCCCTGCTTTAGTGGTGAAATGTCGCTTTTAGTGGCTAGTAAATTTTTCTAGTGGTTTAGTAAAATTCACTTTTAGTTACTGAATGTACTATCACTCAATCGCTAAACCACGTTTTGAAATATTTAGTGATATTTATATAATAAAAAATCAGCAGAGGAACAGAATGAAGTTAAATCTCCTAACTGCTATATCACAGTAATATTATAAATGCGAAAGTTTGGATGTTTAGATGGATATTTGTAACTTGTTCACGCCAAAACTACTGAACGGCCGAACCGTTGAAAATTTGCATATAGGTAGTTCTAAGCCTGGAACAAAACATAGGCTAGTTTTTATCACATAGATCAGTTCCCATAGGACAGAAATTAATAATCTTACACAACTAGTTAAGAATACGCTGTGGTTGAGATTGGATTGGAAGGAAAATGATGTCATGAATACCTATACAATTCCAATTACAGTTATAAAAAAATTGGGAACCCACGATGATGGTGCAGACCAAAATGTATCATCTGAAGAAGACGAATTAAAATAGCAGTTTCTTATTAACAAAGACAATTACTATTCAGTAACAGTAACAAATTAAAACTAGTATTTAAAATTGAAATAATTGAGCTAACTGCAGACAATGTATAGGTAGCTCAACTGATCCATATCAATACCAGTTTATTATTGAATAATTTGATGTTCATGTTGATTTAATAATTGTTAATATTTTATTACGTTATAATAAAGGTTATTTACTAAAATACATACCTACTGTTTTTGTTCGTAAAAACTATAATTTGTTTAGTGGAAATTTTAGCGATTTTTACATCAGGACTGTTTTTTGTTAGTGGTTTTCTGGTGGTTTTAGAGGTTGCATCTGGTGGAGAGCTAGTTTAACTGTTGACAACACTGCAGTGGTCAAAACTACGCCAGATACAAAACTGTTGCTGTCCCTGAGACCAGGCCCTCGTCACTCCATACAAAAAATATTATGAACGTACTTTGTGCCAACATTGAAACAAAAAATATAATCCTGCTAAAACAAAAGGCATTAACTCCGCAGTGAATCACATAGATGTATCATGATTTAAAATTAAGTCGGGTTATATGTGAAATCTAATGTTGGTAATGTTGGTATTACGTATTTTGCAAATGGCCGGTAATTTTGTTCGTTTGTCGTTTTTGTGTGGCATTATTTTATTTATTTTAACTTTAGCAATAGATGTAGTGCGTGAAAAGTTATTAAACAAGAAATATGGGAGAAAAAGCATTGAGGAAATGTGAAATTTGTGGCATTAGAAGAGTCAGAAATTAATGTACGTCTGGCATATTCTTAACCAGATATCCAATGGAGCCAAACAGGTAAAATTAGCAAGTTTATCATAATAAATGTACGCAAATTTTGATATTTATTTAATGCGCTTGGATAAAACAACTGAATTATTTAGAACAATTTACGATTTTGACAAATTTAAATTAACGCCGGTTGTAGTGCGGTACCCATGTGGTACTTTTTTTATCGATATTTTGGACGATTGATTTCTGCCAGATATTTCTACATGCTGTCTAAAATTGATCACAACTACTTAATTTTAAACGTCGAACACCACACAGCAAGAACGGAAATGATTTATGTTGTTTTATTTTGCTTAATTTTGCGGCATAGATAATATATTTTTTGACTTATTGTTTTGTTTGTTGCAGACTCCAAAGATCTGAAATTCGACCAAAGTGCAAAGTTTTGATAGCGACGTGACGCATTGGTGACATTGTTTTCTACACCTGATGCTAAATAAATGATTTGATTTAAAAAAATGCCTTTTTCATTATGAAAGTAAGCGATAATCCATTCACACCATGTCATACTCGAAATAATTGAGTTGACCTACTGTGTTGGGATTTATCGCTTACTTTAATTTTCAAAGCATGAAAATGAGGTAAGGGGAGAGACGTCTCGAATTTTTTTTATCGATATCGATAAGCAGTCCATCACTAATGTTTTGCAATTTCATTTTCATGTTGGTATTATACTATTTTTTGTTAGGTTGGTACAAACTACGTTCATAATTTTGAAAACGCGTTGTTAGCAAGTGCCGACTCTTATAACGTAGTGATTACATACTCTTTGCCTGAGACACAATCCAAACACAATCCTAGAAAGCTGCAGGCAGATAGCGGGGCTTTTAGATTTTGCCATTGGCAGCACTGTTTACTACACAGACAAGACAGACTGCTGCATAAAGAAAACTGCTAGAATCAGATGTTTTTGTTTACAGAAAAGAAAAATCCTGAAACTCAATTGAACTCAATATTTCCACGACCATGGCGAGTTCTGAAGTGCAATTAAGTGGAAATTCATCAGCGGGAAAATCAATAAGGATTTGTGGCATGTAAGATTCCGTTCATTAGTCACGCTAAAAAACTAAATCTTAGGTTATGTTCGCGATTGTTAACCGGTCGTTAGTTCATATTAAATTCAATGGCTCAACAGCAGATGTAAAAAATATGAAAAATGGTTTTTTACCTTTTATCGGCTCTTAAGGGACTTGCCAAATTCCCTATAAAATCACAGTATTATGTGAAGTAATCTAAGTTCAATGCCTTGTAATTCAATGTAAGAATGAAAATCAAAATCAATTTTTTTTTTATTTCAAAGTAGCATATGAACTGCGACTTAATGAACGTTACAAGTTAAACTAGGTGTCCGTTTCAAAATCTAGATCATTTTGGAGAAAAAATGGACAAAAAATACTCCAAACTTAGTCTTCACAAGTCCTTATTTAACAGAGTTTATACAAATATTCTAAAACCTGGAACTCATGCATTGAACTGGCTTTAATTCCAGACATCATCATCATCTAAATAATCTTCAATGTTATAGTAGCTTTTTTGGCACAAAGTGTGCTTTAACACATTTGTTGAACAGTGTTTCTGGCAAGCTTATTATATCCTCAGGTATTTTATTGTAGAAACGTATACAATGCCCCAAAAAGGATGTATTAACCTTTGCCAGCCTAAATTTTGGGAACGAAAGTTTATGTCTATTTCTAGTATAAATTTACATGGTGTTCGCTACCTACAGTTTTAAATTTAGTGATATTTTTTCTAATGTACCTACATAATATTTCCATAGATATACTGACTAGCAACTGTTAGGATGTTAATTTCTTTATAGTAATCTCTGAACGAATCTCTACTGCTTAGCTTATATTTGAAGCTGATCGCTCTCTTCTGCAGAACGAAGATGGTCTCAATGTCTGCTGCCTAACTCCACAGTAGTATACCATAGGTCAAATTACTATGGAAGTAACTAAAATAAACAATCCTAGCAGTTGCAACATCAGTTAGTTCCTGGAATCTTTTAACTGCATATGCTTCAGCACATCAACCAATTAAATCTGATTACCACAGAAGTATTTTTTGTGACTCGCAATGCCATATGCAAAGCACAGAAAGACCAGTTAAATATGTAACTATCATTACCACAGATGCGACGTAAACCCAAGCAAGTATTGCTGTTCACGCTGCGAAGTCTTCTACTGCTGCCTCGACTGCTACCGCTCTGAGAAGCACCAGGACTGCTCCGAAGAGTTCTACAGGGAGTGCGTTAATGAGGAACTGGTCGGTCACCACTTAGACAATGACTCCAAACAGAAGATGATAGAAATACTAAAACGGGCTCACAGAGATGATGTGAGCAGGCCAGAACACTTGGAGGAACTGATAAGTAATATTGAGGAGGTGGAGGATGATTCCATAGATTCAGATGATGAGGAATATGTGGACTTGGAGGACAGGATCAAAGGTAAAGTGCTTATTTTATCATTAATGGTATCTAGCCACCCACAAGAAATTAAGAAAGTCCAGTGAGGGATTTTCATACCAACATACTTTGGTATTAATTAAAAAATGGCTTGCCAGATTGCAATGAAACTACCAATTATATTTTCAATTAAGAATTAATTAATCAGATATTGAGGACAGACAGAAGTGAAGGGGAGTGCTATGTTCAGCAATGTATGAATGAAAATCAGCACTGAAGGATCACTTCCTCAGTACAACATTGAGTCAGCTGCCTTTTTTGGCAACTTAAATACACCACATCTATCATAATCAGCCGGTGTCAGTCCACTGCTGGACATAGGCCTCTCCCAAGACACGCCACTGAGCCCGATCTAAGGCTCTTCTTTCCCACACCACATCTATTGTCCTGTTTTATTTATTTGTTTTGTCTGTTGTGTATTTAGTTTTCTTTCTGTTGTGCATGTTATGTTACTTATCTGCTTATTTTGTTTCTGTGATGTGTCTTGTTGATATAATAAATATAAAAAAAAAAACGGAGCCTTGTGAGAAGACTCTATAAGAACGCTTATAAATGAGGCCCTTTCACTCTCTTATTTTACATCATCAATCTAAGAGATAAGAGAAGATAAGAATATTCTTTATTGTACACTAGAGAACATGACATAAAAAATTTAAAAATACACAGTACAATTAGCGGCCTTACTGCTAAATGAAATGCAATAAGAGTATTGCAGAGGGCGTATTTTATGTGCGCACACGCACTTCAGTGTTAGCGCACTCTGTGTTTAGGTTGTGCGAGCATTGTGTGTGCATAAAATACATTTCTTTCTTTATTTTATTTACATAAATATTGCAACATAACAGTAATTACACCAAAGCGTTACAATATTTTAACTGAGCAATACCTATCAAACATCTTCTAGCATTCTCTTACATACCTTCATCACACTTCCAATCCCATCCGCAAACACATCACACTGTGGTGCTTCAGCGTGCAGGGCACAGAGTAGCCGCAGCGCACGCGCGACGGGCGAGTGCTGGTACTGGTTGGTGCGACCTTCTATCTCGGCTATCTATACGTCATACACTCGTACACTCAACAGCATGTCAGCCTTTATATGCATCCACATAGGGTCCCACCTCTCCATATCTACGCCAATGTAGTCGGGCAGCTCCCTTTATCGACATACGTAATAAACAAACAGCCCTTTGGCTTTGTAACAGCCCTTCCTCTGACACATATGCTAACGCGAGACAATCTCAACTTCAGACCTCAACTTGGAAGACCCCGACGCGATCTGGAACGCCCTAAACGAGGACGAACGGAACGAGTTCGAGGCCCTCTTGAACCAGGGGGACGTGGGCTCCTTCATACAGCACTGGGAGCCCTGGTGGGGCTACTGCAAGGAGGAGCTGCTGGTCGAGGAAGTTAGTGGGGAACTGGAGAAAGCTGAAAAAGAGGCACTGGAGAGATGTCCTAGGCATTTGAAGGCAACAAAGTTAGAGGCGCTCACTGTGAGTATGATCATCCAATATTGTTCGTGGTTATGCAGATCAAACTATCATTATTTTTTCCCTAGACCACCTCAGCCTCAGTTTGAGTGTTGATGGCCCTGTCTGGTTTCCATAGCACGACGTATCCCAAGTTAGAATCACGACAAAGTGATTGTGAGGATATTTATAAATGCAATACTTGAGTGCAAACTGAGGAAATAACTTTATGCTTGTTGTCATTAAAGTAGATACTTTTAAGTACTAACGAATCACTTTTCAGGTTTCGCGTTTTTTACACGTTGCATAGGCAACTTATGTTATGCACTGCAATTCCAGAGCGTACAACCATCACCGGCCATCAAGTTCAACATAGCGAACGTGCTAGCGTCGTATGCGCTAGTCGCCCGCTACTTCAACGGCGACGTAGAGCCGGTGGAGTTCACCAGCTGTCTGCTCGACGTATGCGCCAATCTGGCCAAGAATACCAACTTTGAGGACCCTGCCATTGCTGTGGAATCGGTCGTGCAGCATTGCTTACAGGTGGTTAGGTCATGCAATATTGCATACAGGTGACAGATGCATAGGTCGCGGTCGTGGAGTATTGCGGCATGTACTGACATGAATATTTTGTGTTTGTTTTTTGCTGGTGTACAATAAAGAATATTGTTATCTTATATGATCAAATTCTGACATTTTAGCGCCACAGAACCTGTACATATATCACCTGTATTCATTAATGCACGGTCTATGCATATATCACCCTAGTCACCTTATCGTCTTAGTCGCGACTTTTGACATTTTAGCGCGCGATTCGCGTCTTCATGCTACTAATGCTGTTTGTCAAGCTCGCCGATGAAAACTTCTTGACAACAACACTATCGTCCAAGTCTCTGTCACGTTAACCAGAGCCCTCGTTCTCTAGAGGTTAATTAATTTGGCAAACTTTCGTTGAGTGCAAATTTATTTGTAATTTCAGGACAAATTAGTGTGTTGTGTGATAGTTATTTATTTCTCAATATTTTTGCCAAATTATATTTCCAGACAATAAATATATGAATTAACCTAGAATTTACCTAAACATATTAATATAACCAACCTAACCTACAATTTAAATTATTCAACATGATACCTAAATATAAAAAGTATAAAATTATATATTTTGCCATGTATGAAGTCTGAAGTCTCCAATGCGCTCTAAAGTCTGTTACATATAAAATTATATAAAAATGCCATTTCTTACAACTAGACGTTTCATAAGCAACCTATATAAGTCCCACAGTAGGGCACAGGCCTTCTCTCAGAGAGAGAGAGAGTTAAGGAAGAGAGAGAGAACTAAGACGTTTACAACGGTGTTATATCTGACATGGCTCTCTTTTGGACGCAATTTGAAACAAAATAACACCGTAGGAACTAACTAATTTGTTACTACTTTCAGAGCAAACTGATAGAGACAGACGAAGCTAGCTTAGACGTGATGAAACGTGACACAGTACTCATACTGACCGGACCTAGTAAACAGAACAAATCGCACTACTGCAAGTCCGCACTATCACATCTTCACGTGATATTCTCACAGGCTAAGACCGCGACAAAATCTACGACTAAAACAAATGACGGCGGCGGAGACAAAAAGGTCTTCTTCCAGAAGTTCCCGGAGCACAAGACGGAGCATTTGCCGAATTTAGACGTGAGTAAGGTGAAGAAGTGCATCAAGAAGTTGGAGTACTATTTGTCCTTCGTGGAGACTTATGGGATGGAGTTTGAATAAAGTGTTCGGATAAGATATTGAGTATGCTTTTGGCACAAGTCACTCTGCAGGAAATGAAGCTGCTTTAGGCGTGGGCCACGCGGAAAGGACGTGGGCGAGGGCGCGGAAAAGATGCGACCCAGCCCCGTCCTTTCTGTGTGGCCCACGCCCTAGTTCTCGAAGGTGAGTTTTTCTGTAATCCGTGGAGTCTGAGGCTGACACAAGGGCTTCCCATTTATCTCTGTTCGTGGCTAGGGAGATCTTCGAGAGTAGCTCTGACCAAGTTACTCTCTACGTTTCCTGAAGTTTCGACGGTGAGGAATTCGTGGTTTACTATGACAATTCGATGTACATTGCAAAGTCGATTAACCCACAGGTAACAAGTAGACGCTGCTACGCAATGTACCTCGAATTGTCATAATAAAGTGCGAATTGTAGTTTTCTGAAACTCGGCCCTGACTTATGTCAGACAATCACAATATAAATAATTCGTGCAATTAAAACATATTTTACTTGCTTTTAGAGTAATAAGTACTATCACGTAGGTACTATCATTGAATTTAAAATTCAATGGTACTATATTCCGATTTACATAATTTTGTATCTGCCTTCCCCTCTAGCAAACAAACGTGATTTTATGCATGTTATTGCAGTCCGAAGGAAACAAAAGTCCATTAACCTTTACCATGAAACTTTATTTCCAAAAACAAGATATTACTTCGTGATCAGAGGAATGTCTAAAAAAATAACTCCCATTATTCAATCATAATGATAATTATAATATTATTCTTTTGGTACATGACACAAATTCAACCACAATATATATCTCAGGTAATAACACTTAGATTGTGGCTACAGAGACAAGATTTTGACCGATATTGATATAGCGAAGCCCGCTAAATATGTTGGCACATGTACCGTATAACTGACCACACCAACAAGTCGAATGCCAGAAACAATATTTAGTTTCAATGTAGTGTCTTTTGATCATGGTGAAAAGTGAATAGTGTATGTTGATAAGGGCGTTTTCCCACGAGGCACGACACGACACGATTTACGAAACGCACGACACACGACCTGTCGTTTGGGCGTTTTTCCCACAAGCGACGATTTCAGCAGCGACGCAGCAGTCGCGTTAATAGTTCATCCAATAACCCACGCACTCCGACATGTGTCCCGCTTTCAACCGTCGGCAACTTCTCGATTAAAGTAAATATATCATATTTCATCTTTTCCATTTTGTTGAAAACGCACACTTTTCAGTCAAAACAAACTGAACGGTCGTGTCGGGCGGTCCGTCGCGTCGCGCCGTGTACAAGTTCATACACGTTCTGGATAGTGGCTATATTGTCAAAAAAACGTAACAACATAGCAGCATCTAACGACATAGAGAATGCTGTGCGGTGTCGTTGCGTGAGTAAACGGTTCATAGAAATGTATGACGCCCGGAGCCGTAACCGCATTTTGTCGTGTCGTGTCGTGCCTTGTGGGGAAAACGCCGTAACGGTCAAAACTCTTGTTTGTGTAGACACGAAGATAATAAATACCACAGCCGTAAATCTAATAACCACACACCTTTCAAACTACTTGATGGTACAGGCGACGTCACCGAGCATTATTCCATATTAATACGCCTATGCTGCACACGCTAAGAGCTAAAAACAGGCAGTCTTATAGAAACACGAGTGTTTCAAGCACTCCTCAAAGACGGTTTAAATAATCTGTGGCAAAGGGAAAGATTTACCACAGACTATTTAAAGTGCATTTGAGAAGTGCTTTTATAAAGTCGTCAAAGTGTGGAACAGCGGAGCTTCCTGATGTAGGTATTTTCATACATAAAAGGAAGTTCTTGCCAGATTATGCTATTGTTATATTTTAAATATTTTGTAAAGTAAATAAACGATTTTACTATTATTATTTAAGAATCGATTTCTTTAAAACATTAATAATGCATTTAGAACAGTCTTTCAACAAGATCTTTAAAATGATACGCTCAAAGTGCAGGGCTTAGAGTGCGAGCTCGTCAATCTTGTTTTGTAGTCAAACTCACCTCTCAGCTGTTCCAGGTGAAATACCTAAGAACCTTAATGCTCTAACTGTCGTCGACTGTACCATAGTACATTTATGTAAATATTGCTTTGTTCGGATATTTTTTTGTACCTGACTCGTAAACAGAGAAATGTCTAGAAGAGATAAGAAAGCAAAAATGATAGTCATAAAGAAATATTTACTTGAAGTATGTACTTTACACTTTTTTAAAGTATTTAACTGTCTTATTTATAAAAACACGATTCCTCTAAAGGCCAGTTTCTGAATTGAGAATTTCGCTAAGTAAATAGTTAACTATAGTGTTGTCTCTTCGAATTCCTCAGAAAAGAGCGTGACATAACGTTACTTAAGTATTTACTTAGTGTAATTCTCAATTCCGAAACCGGCCTTAAGAGGCGTTTACTTATCTGCAGTTACGTCTTTCCCTTTACTACAGACTATTTAAACTGCATCTGAGGAGTGTTTTAAGGAATCGTGTTTTTATAAATAAGTTCTTTCACGATGTTTATAAATATTATTATAAGACTGGTTAACAGACATATCGAAATATTTATTAATTTACAATCATTGACCGTGCTATAATTATTTGGAATCATACATTTATATGAGAAAAATATAACAACATCTGGTAGTGCATAATAAATACATTGATTCTTAGTTACTTATTAAAAAATAGTACATACATTGGTATTATTAGTCAAATAACTCTCAGATAATCTAATAATAGATCTTACTCCACCAGAATCCTCTGTTCCATTCATCCATGAACCAAATTATGATATAATCCATTGATGGATTTTCTAAGTATAGTATACTAGATCAACGATATTTTCAAGGATACAACACCGATGATAAACAATTTAATACTTTACGTATAGTACGTAGGGAACAAAAATCCTATTCTAAATAGCCACATACTTGCTTAAACTCATGGCCACCAAAAAATATTGCCAATTGAAGCAAATACTTAATTTTTTCTAGTGACCAAATTCATGTTCCTAAAATTGACCTGCTCTTTTCAAATCTCATTCGAAATACTTTTCCAACACATGTTTTGCACAATAATCTCTCGACATCTATGTTTTGCACATTTCGTTAGGGCTGGTGTTACGTGTCACTCGCACATTTTAGAGCACGGTTTATACAGAATAAACGTGGCGAGGACGTGTGACGGTGGCGGATAGTCAAAGTAACACAATATAAACCTTAATAGTACGTAGCACAGCGTCGTTTTTGTCGTAAGGAGAATTGCACCCACGCCTCCAGGCGACGTCCCGCGACTAAGTGGCGCTCGTCCCGTCGTATCCATTCGCAAGCTAGTCGTCGCACAAGGAGTAATACAGGAGACACTAAAAATATGCGTGACGATGCTGAATTTTGCTGAATTTAATATACAGTTTTGTCAACTAGTTTCGCCACTTTAGTATAATTTATGCCGCGACATGACAAATGTCCGGGCCACGTCATACGCCACACGAAGCACGTCACACGCCTTCTCTTCTGTGTAAACCGAGCCTATCATTTGTAATGATTGTATTTTAAGGGTTCCATACCTCAAAAGGAAATACGGAACCCTTATAGGATCACTTTGTTGTACGTCCGTCCGTCCGTCTGTCTGTCAAGAACCTCTATCTCAGGAAGGCCTGAAGGCATCGAATTGAAATTAAAACCATATACTCAAGTCTACAGTCCCTTGAAGCTGTGAAAAAATCAAACTTCTAAGTTAACGTAAAAAAAAGTAATATCGTCGTACACTACAAGTACCTACAGGGAAAAATCTTAAACTATACACTTGTAAATTAATCATATTTTTTATGATTTAATTACAAATGTATAAGTGTTTGAAGTTCGGGAAAAGCTTGGAAAAACTGCGAGACTACAAATTTGTACGAAATCCTCGGTAGGCGAGTCCGACACGCACTTGACGATTTTATAAATTGTATAAATCAAATCAGAGACGAGCCACTGACGCGTGACGCGAGTTCTAATCTCTACATGATTAAGCTCCTCGAATAATGGTCGGACTCTTCAGCCAAAGATTCAAGTGAGTACTAAGTTATTAAGTTAATAAAACTTGTATATTTTTAATAAATGTGTTCCAAGACTTTGCTAGATAAAATCAAAGTGTTTTTATTAATAAAATTATGGACATTTTAAACACAGTTTTTTTTTGTATACTTATAAAAACACGATTACTCTAAAACCAATCTAAAAATCTGTTTATTTAATCTGTGGCTACATCTTTTTCTTGTAAAATCACCACCACAGACTTTTCAATTGGCGTTTTTTAAGGTGCTCGATGTTTTGAAATCGAGTTTTTATAGATAAGACCGTTAGTTTTTGGTAAAGAAAAGTTGCTTCCAAAATTATTCATTTTAGTAAAAAAAAATCTCTTTTTTTTACAATAATCAAAAATTTTTAAAATGTGCGAGCAGGACGGAATGCCAGACGCAACAGCAGCCTTACAGTGGAATTCCTAATTTCGCAAGCGGTCGTTGCTTATACTGGATCAATTAAACGTCTTTTTATTCGAAAGACTAATCAATAATCTGCAAAGGGTTGATATTAATGTTATAGTTATTTTAATTTTCTCTATGCTCAGTACGGTCGCTGTATGTAGTCAAATACCGGGCGATATGACAACGCTTTTCCTTTTCTTTTCTTAAGTAAGAAAAAAGTTTATTTGCACACTTTGATAGTCACAGTTGAATGCACATTTTGTTTACATGGTGCTTGCAAGTAATAATTGCACGATACAAAATTAGCCTTTAAACTCCGCTTTCTGTGGCGAGTACAAACGACTATATAATTGGCAGGAGACCGAGAGAGTTGGCGTGATAGAGTAGACACCTATGCCCAGCAGTGGGCTCCATTTATGGGCTAGGTAAGAGCACGAGATGGCGCAACGTTTTATCGCGTTCTTGCGCTCGATACAATGGCCGTTCCCCAGAGGCTAAGCTATCTATCTCTGCCAGCATTCAACCTTACCGAAGACTTGCTCTAATACGGGATCTGGTTCTGGTAATACTGTATCATATCATACGTCCTCGTTCGGAAGTTCAGGAAGGAGTTTCTGATGACTGACAGCATGAAGGCGGCGGCCTCTTTCTCCGTGGAGTTTGGCGCGAATCTCGACCTTAGGAGCCTGATGGTCTGGCCGCGGAAGCAAGGGAGCCCGGTGTCCAGCATTAGGGACACCATTGAGATTATCGCGTCTTGGTAGGGCCTGCGGAGGAAGGTGAACCTTAGTGTGTATGGAATACAGTTCAAAAGTATCTCGCGCATATAGAGGCCAGCCAGGAAGGCCTGGACGGTAGTCTGTAATAAACCACGTGACGCGGCAGCTTCCAATTCAAGGCATCTAATGCCAAAAGAGATATATCCAATGGCAAAATCAGCCCTACTTCTTGGTCGGAACGCTCTTGACAAAGCGGTCATGGTCCTCACGGAGAGGCTTTATTGTGGGCTGATGGTGCGTGCCTCACGATGTCTCGCTATTCCTCTCGGTTAGATGCTGTTCTCGTACATTCTTACATTAGAATGGCTCTCAAATACCTGCAAATAGAGTCGAGACTAACCTGAGAGCGATTAAGGCCTGGACGGTAGTCTGTAACGATGTGACGCGGCAGCTTCCAATTCAAGCCAGCTAATGCCAAAATAAGCTCAAATCCCTGCTATTAGAGTCGAGACTGACCTGACAGCGAGGAAAGCCTGGACGCACAGCTCGCAGAACCACCGGAAGGGCGGCGCCTCCATCTTGCCGCCCATGACCATCACCATCTCGTCGGTAAGCTTGATGTCGGGCTCGAAGCCCAAATTACCTCCAGGCGAGGACTCGAACATGAATCCGAAGTCTGCGGACGTGAAAATGTTGGATTAGAAGATTTATTGTACACACCAGCATAGGTAGCACAACAGCGCGAGTCGCGCCTTTTTAACGTTAAAAATCGCAACTTTCATCAAATCGATTTTCCATGTATCTTTATAATATATTGTGTGCAATAAAGTTTATAATCTTTCCAGTACATTAATTGTCCAATTCTGACAATTTAGCGTCACAAAACGCGCAACTCACGCCGTCACACTACCCATGCAGAAAATAATATACATTAAAAGGCTTCAACGCTAGAGTTTTTTCGGGATTGTGGCAAGTGGCAAATCCCGGTCTTTCCCTACATTACCTCTGGGCCGGTTTCTGAATTGAGAATTTCACTAAGTAGGTCAATACTGGAGTAACGTTCTCCCACGGTCTTTTCTGTGTTCGAAATTCGAACAGACAGCACTACAGTTAACTATTTACTTAGCGAAATTCTCAATTCAGAAACTGGCCCTGTATGTTTGTGTCCCACTGCTGGGCAAAGGTCTCACCAATTCAGTCCAGAGTTTTCGGTCCTGGGACACCTCAGACCACTCCGGCAGAGGTTGGTCGAGATCGTCTCTCTACGGTCTCCTAGGCCGGCCTGGACTTCGATGTCCGTCTTGTGGCACCCACTCGATGTCGACTCTCGCCCACCTATCCGGATGCATTCGAATGACATGACCAGCCCAGCTTCACTTAAATTCTGTCTGCACGCCCACGTCGATTATTCGGGTTATTGCGCGTATTGTGGTGTTTCATACACGGCACTTAGGAGGACTTAGGGGGTTAAAAAAGAAAAACATCACGTCATCCCACCCAGCGGAGATTTACGTAATAGAGGCGCTGTTACACGGACCCGGGTGCGTGCCCCAGTACTCACCAATATGTATGATATGTCCGTCGGTATCCAGCATGATATTGCCGTTGTGTCGATCCTTGATCTGCAGGAGGAACCCGACCACGCTGTACGCGGCCATGGATGTCACGAAGCATCGGCGCGCCGCCTAAGGAGCGGGGGATAATTCGATCACTGACGTTAGATATTATAAGTTAAGAAGAAGAAAGACATTTATTATACCAACAAGATACATCACAGAAACAAAATAAGCAGATAAGTAACATAATATGCAGAACAACAAAAAGAAAACTAAATACACGACAGAAAAAACGAATAAATAAAACAGGACCATAGATTGTAGCCTGTTAACATTAACAGTCTTCTTTATAAACAACACGATGCATTAATTTTTGGTAAGCTGAAGAGCATATTAGTACTTGCTACTAAACAGTAATTCCAGATCTAGTAACAGTAAGAAATGTTTCATTTATAAACCATAACAGCAGATATGACAAACAATGTTAAATGACAACATATTATTAGCCTAATATAAAAAAAAAACACTTAGATTCGAAAGTTGACTTACGAACTAAAAAACACACTTCAGTTTATAATAATAATGATATTACATAGGTTGATGGCGTTACGGTCATAAAAAGGCCGCTGTCTCAGCATACTGTCACGGGTTGTAAGCCCGAAACTACTGGTTTTCAGACAGGGCCTGCGGGTGACGGCACGAGAAATCACGGCGGACACGAAAAAAAAACACTCAAATACTATGACCTTATTATCTATATACATATGCATTTAGTGAGCTTTTAAAACAAAATTAAATTGTGTAAGCAAATAATTCGACGGCAACACCAAATATCAATAAACAATAACAGCTACATACACGTATTCAAGTGTCAAAATGCAGTAGTCGACCCTAGTAAAACCGCCTGAAGGCAACTATAGTAATAATAATAACTTCAACACAATACATTCACTTGACCTGGTCCCAAACTAGGATACCCTGTGCTATGGTAACCAGGCAAAGACGTCACAAACATGAAAGTACACCCAGACTGAGGCCATTTGTACAAATTTACGAAGCCCCCCAGTGCGAATCGAACCCCCGATTCGCACTGCGGGACATCAACAAGGCAGTCACATAATGTGCAAACAAAACGAAATCAAAATCCCCTGATCCTGGCGATATCATCGCTTAGCACACAAGATTATGGAAATTTGGCAGTTTTCACATTTGAATGCCAAGACTTTGGGTGCAGAATTTAATCGCGAATCGATAGCGGCCGTTATTAAAAAAATTATAACTACGCGCAAATATTTTTTCTATGATACACCATAGAAACTATTTACAAAATTAAAAAGTTTTTTGAATCTCCTGTAGACAAACATTACATGTGCGCTGTTGTTTGCTAAGCATACGATATGTGGTTTTTAGAGTACAATTCCAAATAAGTCTCACCTGGAACTCCCTCGTGTTTTCGTCACCGTATTTCTTGATGAAATATTCGTACATGCCGATGTCTGTTTGCCGTCCCAACTGGTCACGTGACTTGGCGTTCGGCACGCATTCTATTACGCCACACTGCCGGAAGTGATCACAAGATTACTACCTAAGGCAAATAAAACCAAGGACCAACGCCGTTCGGCCGTTTTTGGCATAAATGTTATCTGGACGTTCTCGGTCGTTGTTGTGAAATGAGATCCAGGATAATAGATTGTTTTTTATATTTTTAAGTTTGTCGTTTTGTAAATACATCTCTGTCAGAAAAATGAAAAATCCAGGATAATAGATACTCCCCAAGTTTCTCGTACACTAACACGCTGTTAATCTACTGTTAACAGCTGTCAATTGACCAAAGTGCATACAAAACAAACCACTGACAGCTGTTAACAGTAGATTAACAGCTTGTTAGTGTACGAGAAACCGGGGGTTAGTTTTTTATATTTTGAAGTTGGTCGTTTTATAAATACATCTGTCAGAAAATTCCTCTAGATCTGAAAGCATCTCGCTCAATATAATTAAATTGAATTTACCCTGTTTCACCGCGTTTTAGTCAATCCACAACAGTCGTGGATCCTAAAAATCACTATTAACATGATTGAGATATTGTACTGACACTTTTTCCAAATACGTTATGTAAAAAAGATATGGTTTTTTACCCTTAGCGCTATTGTTACTCTATGGAGCCCCTTCAGCACTTAGCCTATTGGTCAGGCATTTAGGATGTCTGAGCAGGCCCACTACAAACATATTTGGGATAGTATTTATGGCCTTTGTATTTTTACATTTAGTATTTCTGCTCTTTGTTCCAGAAAGTGAAAGAACGGGATTCGTACCAAGATTAAAACTTCACTGCTAAAGTTGTTGTAAAATACATACATAAGGCTTGGACAAGGTGAGAAAGAAATATTTCTTATTTCCAGGCCTCTCCATGAACAAACTTTATGTATGAATAGTAACCTCGCATAGAACTAACTAAATGTAACTTTTTTTTAATTTTTACGTCAAATTTACGCGTATAACATGATCAATTAAATAAAGTAATTAAAAACTATCTGTCTCTCACTCACAAAACATAGACGGTAGCATTGTGTGAGTCTGGTAGCAAACCTGACTCGAAGGCAGCAGCTGAATGTAAATTCTTTACGTTGAAACAAATTTTTTATTTATGACAGTTTGGCTATACTGAGTTTAGTGGTAGGGCACATAACACAATAACCTACCCCTGGAGCAGTAGCGACTACTTTGTACGGGAAAAGATATAAGTCCAGTCCGACTTGCTGGAATATGTTCTTGAAGAGCGATATCACTTGCAGCGCCAGCATGTCTTGCCTGACGTCATCGCCCACTTTAAAGATGGCCGCCTGCCACACCTCTGCACCGATGGACGAATAGCGCTCTTTGGTCTCCTCCTGTTAGGGAAGAATATTATGCGAGTGAATTTATATTGACATATTTTACACTATGCCCTTGTCCACATTCTTGGGGTCCAGATCTCGAGAATCTGTGGGCTGATCCAGACGTTTTTCTTAACCTTGGTAGGTCCCTACTTTACGTCACAATCTCTCTCCTTTCTCTCTCTCTTTAGTAGTCGTGTTCCGTAACTCCTCTCTTGAATTTGTGTTGACACATTTTACACAATGCCTTCAAAGATTCTTGGGGGCAGTTTCTTTCGTTCTTACTCTCTCTATGTAACAGTTCTCTTGAATTTTTCTCAACTTATTTTATACAAACTATTCGTCTAGAACTCTTCTCATGGCTTGGAGTATCTTTGCGCTTGTCTACTCTCATTCTTTCAAACTATCTTGAATTTGTGTTGACACATTTTACATCGTGAATTAAAAAATACTCACAGGAGCCTCATCCCCAGAGACGATGGACAGGGCCATGCTCTCCATTTCGCTGATGCCGTACTTTCGCACTCGGAACCTCGCCAGGTAGGGCGCCTTCGCCGCACTTTGCATTGGGGTACCTGCCCACAAGATATACGGTTAGGGCAAATAATGCAGCGATCACAAAGTGGTGGCCGAGGTTGGGTAAACGATCGGTAGGCAGACCAGCGACCCGATGGGTCGATGACATTAATAAAGCCGTCTAATATCAATGGACGAGATTAGGAGCGGACCGAGAGGTTTGGCCTATGCCCAGCAGAGGGCTTTATTCATGGCCTGGATAGATAAATAGGCAGATTAACGTCCCACTGCAGGGCACAGGCCTTCTCTTAGAAAGAGTATGCAGCATACAATTGACAACATTTCAAAATAGTAACCCGGATATTTTAATAGCTTAGCCGAAAGTAGGTAAAAAAGTAAGGGATTTGCTTCCAACCCTTTTCCAAAATATTGATTTTTTTATTTTATATTAATTTTTAAAATATTTTTTTTTTTTTGTAAAAACCACTTGTGGGCTGAAAAACTCATGAGCCATTGCCATAAAACTTTAAAAGACAAGAAGCAAGCAGTGTTGCCGTACCGAGAGAAATTTCCCTTTTGAAAGGAATTTAGGCTTGAGACGCGAAGAAGGGGAAAGTTTCCCTCTCCCATTAGGACGTACGGCTTTTATTCCATTGATTTTAAAATAATTCACTTATTAATTACCTATTCATAAATTTATGTTTCAGTTGTTGTGCCATTGCAGCTTGAAGTAATCTAAAATGGCGTATGTATTTCAAATGGGTTTTTTTTTCTTGTAGGGAACCATAAAAAACTACCTAAATCATACTGAATAATTTTGAAGAAGAAGTGAATACATACATGCCTCTATAGCCTACGAGACGTGGGAAACTATAACTATCATAGTGGCGACACTGATGTCAACGCGTCAAACAAACGTCAAATTCACAGAAAGATCACAGATTATATTGGAATGTCGACATGACATTGACAGTTAGTTTTTTTTACTTCCAGGCAAAGGTACTGCAGCTCTTCAGCCCACATCCTTGATATTTTATTTATTTTTAAAATATCTCTAAAACTAATGAACAAAGAAATATATAAAAGTTGGTTTCGTAGTAAGTTTTTATGGCTTTATCAATGGACATTAAAATTTTTCACTTGGCTAGAAATGAAAACATGTCAATTATGTATTTAAAAAAGGACTTTTTAAATCGCAAGTAGGTAGTTTAGTTGCTCAAAAAATTGCTACATCAAAATAATGGAGACAAAAGACTCAAGTCCAGCTGATTGACGATCGCCGAACACAGAAAGACGTGGCGTACCTTGAAGGAGGTCTATGTCCAGAAGTGGAGGTATGTGGGTTGGATGGAATAGTATTACACTAAAGAGACAATAGTTACCGCTCTTGTAATCGATATCCAACACCATGGAGTCCGGATTTGAAGGCAAGTAGCATCCAGGTTGCACCTGTAATAATAGCAGCATTTAAAAATCAATTATTATTACGATGAGCGGATGCTATGTTGAAAAACTGTGTTTAAAGGCTTCCATAAAAGCTCCCTATGGACCACTGACGGCTCTGACGTCGCATAGCCAACGACCATAATCCCCATCACTACTTCAAACGTCATCAGCAAAAAAGAATCAACTATGTACCCCATAATTGAAATACTTAGGTTATTACATACAATTGTAACTTGGCATATTATTAGCAATAAATAAATTCATTCATTCATTCAAAGTCAGATTATTTGTACTGTAAAATAGATACCTTGATATTCTTCAACGCCTCCAAGCACGCTCGTTTTCGCTCCGCCCCCTTCGGGTACGGTCGGATGATTCCGGAGATGTTCGTAATTTGGCCGAAAAAGTCGAACTCACGCTCGTAGAACGCTTTGGCCGGTCCCGAGAGCGTGTCCACTATACTCTTGACTAGACCTTCAAGGATGTCGTACAGGACAGCTGGATGACGGGAATAAAAAAAAATATTTTCACTTTAGCTTTCAATAACAGTTGATGAGATTATACACGGCAAGACACCAATGCAGGAAATCTACCTTAATTATAGTTTTAAGGCTAATGAGTTCGTTACGCGTTCTAAATGGCAACACTAACTGTTGAGGTAGATAATCAGCTGAAGCTTACAGTAATTTTAATATGTTCCATATGAGTTTCTATAGAAGCACATTATTTTTAAATTTATCTTTCTTTAAGACAACTTTCCGTCTTCTACAAGATGTATTTTGGAGAGTGTGCAAACGGACAACCAGACGGCTGGCTCATATGCACGCATTTTGTCGTGAAATTCCGCGAATTCGCACCAAGCGATTCGCGAATCGATTTAAATTAACTGCGGCAAAGATGTGGAAAGCGTTGCCGTCGTCTGTTTTTCAAAAATAACCATCGGTGGAAAAAAATACTAATGTCCGGAGCACTTACGGTCTTTATTATGCATCTCCTCGTCTGTATACATATTGGTGTGCATGTTCCATATGAGCTGGTGGGCGACCACTTGCGACTTTTTAGCCAGTTCTTTGATCAGCTCTGCTACGTATCCCATCTAAAATAAAGTGTAACAGTCTTATTTATGTAAATAAATAATATTGTTTATTTAAAAAAAATGTGTATAGAATACGATCATATTTTTTTGAGTTTATAAAATATGATTCCTTGAAACGACTAAGGGTCGAGGCTCAGCATTAGTCTGTGGTAAATAAAGAGACTGCACCACAGACTATTCGTATTCGAGGAATCGTATTTTTATAAATAACACCATAAGCTTATACTTTATGGACAGTGGACGGTGCTCTTAGCATTTTCCCCAGTTTCTCGTATGTTAACAAGCTGTTAATCTACTGTTAACAGCGGTTAGTTGTTTTTTTTTTTTGTATACACATTGACCAACTGACAGCTGTTAACAGCAGATTAACAATTAAATAGTACATGCTGGTTACGACAGCGAGGAAGCGACAGAAGTGTGAACACTCACCGTGTCGTGTCGCGTGGCCTGTACCAACTGCGGAATGTACAGCAACACGGCGCTAGGCGGGTAGGAGGCTAGTGTATCCACTGCGGTCTGGGCGGACAGTGGATGTGGCGGATACTGTCTGCTGAAGTAAGACAGCGCTTCGACTGGAGAGACGCGCGCCCACGTTACCATGTGGACTAACTGTGGATAACAATTATTGTTATTTTTTTGTCAATATTTATTTGTTCATACATACATAAACTCATTCCTGTATTCCAGAGAGGTAGGCAAAGACCAGGAACTGCCACTTGCCACGATCCTGACAGATAACTTTCACCTCCCCGGTTTCGGGTACTTTTTATCTTACCCTTGGCCAATACATCCCCTATTTGGTCGAAGTATGTCCACCTGGGACAACGTCCCTTAAGAAGATGGAGAAGAAGAAGAAGAAAGACATTTATTATACCAACAAGATACATCACAGAAACAAAATAAGCAGATAATAAGCAGAAAGAAAACTAAATACAACTACAACCTTACCGGGCCTTTGACCCATATTCGCTCGATATATTTGTTTCGTCAATCTTTCTTCCTTCATCCTCCCCACATGTCCAAACCAACGCAAAATTCCTTTCTCAATTATTGTAAACACTAATTAATTACTGAATTGTTTGTTCGTATTTCGTAATTCTCTTTTCTGGCTGTGAAATTAAGTATTCTCTTTCTTTCGCTTGGGACGAGAGAGAAAAAAGTTTGTCAGGATCGTGGCAACAGATAAACCCTGGATTCTGCCTAACCCTCAGGCGTGAGTTTATATATCTTCTGGAGATATTAAGAATTAAAACAGCCAAATGAGGCCGATGTGGGAAATGCTGAGGAATTGGCAAAATGTTTTATATTGACTCTAATATTTTTTTATACTATAAGTTTGTCAATTCTGTTTTTTCTCCTTAAATAAATAAATAAATAAATAAATGTCTGCGCTACGCATAGAGCAATGCTGAGCGTCTCTTTTTTAGAATTCAGGATTTAGATTTTAAACTTTGGCCTTTGCATCTACGCAATGAGATGATTTATACAGCATCCAGGGGGCATTGTCTTTTAGATGGAGTAGGCTTGAGTAGGCCAGGATTCACCACTTACCTATAGACATTAACAGCGCTGCATGCAAACACATCTTTGAAAAATACAGGAAAGAAAAGACAAGGCCGCGGGTTTCCTCACGATGTTTTCCTTCACAGTTAGCGTGTGGTATTGCTACTTCAAATTGAATTGAATTGAATTGAAAACTTGCACTAAAAAACAATTTTGTACAAAGGCGAGCTTAATACTAGGTAGTATTTTCTTCCAGCTAACCTACGTACGTACGTCTTTTAAAGTAAACAAAGTCACAGGTACATGCTCGCACTGGGAATCGAGCCTGGGTCTCCCGCTTCCGAGTCAATTGTACTACCCATTGGTCTACCCACTTCATACATTATAGCCCGGGAACAAAAGAAACACAGAAGAAATTACCTCATGTGCATCGCTGAGAAGTGTTTCCGTCGTGACGAGATACTTCAGCGCTTGCGGTATGTGGCAGACGGCTGTCGGATCCGCTTGGACTTTCCGCCTGATCTCTGCTACTATTCCCTCGTTCTTTAGCCTGGAAAATGAGTGTATGATTCATCATCATCAGCGCCCACTGCAGGACACAGGCCTCCTTCATGGTGTTCCTAACCATGAAGGATTTCGCCATAATCGCCACGCTCGGCAGGCGGGTTGGCGATCGCAGTATTCTGTTGAAATTTCAGGAAGACGCTGCTGCCCGTCTCCTGGTAACGTATTTCCTTTTCCGCCTTCTACGACATCCACGGAAGGAAATGGAGTGACGCAATTCTTAATTAAGCTCCACACGGAAAGAGTGTATGATTAATGATCTAGATTTTGAAATGGACACCCAGTTTAACTTGTAACTGTCATTAAGTCACAGTTTCTGTGTTATTTTCAATAAAAAATACTTAGATTTTTATTTTGAGTGGCAATTACAGACTCGCTAGCTAGAAGTCACTTTGTATGATACAAGCATATTTTTTAGCGCGCATACAGAAAATAGGGACATTTTGCCAGTGGTAAAATCTGCGATTTAATCCTTTCTGATCCCTCGGCAGATACCTTTCACGTAACAACGACTTTACAAACTTTTTCATGTCGCCCTTCCAATTCACGTTTATGAAAGGGCGAGGACTTGAACTCTACACAACGCGTCGCGTCTTTTCCGCGCCCTCGTCCCACATCCTTCCTATGTGACCAAAGTCTAAAGTTTTTATTGTTTCGTCATATTTGTGCTGATTTTATAGTCTATGCCACCCGCACTGCGTTGGGCGGTGGTGTAGCAAGCTCACGTCTCCGGCTGTCGGGGCTTATCTCCCAGGCCAGCTTGGCGTAGTCCGCTGCGTGTTGGGCTTGCTATCTACTGTGCGGTGGTGTAGCGAGCTCACCTCTCCGGCAGGAAGACGGCCAGGTCGGGGCTGATGTCCCAGGCCAGCTTGGCGTACTCGCGCCAGGTCCGCTCAGTGTTGGGCTTGCCGCGCCACGTGGCGATATTGTCCTCGCCGGGGATCGCCAGCTCGGGCCGCGCGTGCGGATTGTGCCACGTCACCAGGAACTCTATCTCCACTGCCTGAAGGGTCAGAATAAATTAAAATAAAATAAATAGCATAATGAAATTGGGCGTACCACGTAAGTCGCCTAAGGGCGCTTATACACGGGCGGCACGTTGCGAACGATACTCGTCGACGGCAGCCGTCGCCGCAGATATTCGACGCTGACGTGTCGACTGCTGCAGTTGGCACTGTCGTTCGCAACGTACCGAGCGTGTATAAGCGTCCTAACAAAAGCAGCCTATGTACGTCCCACTGTAGGGCACAGGCCTTCTCTCGGGGAGAGAGTATGGGCTTAATCACCACGCGTGCCCACCGCGGATTGGCGATTTCAAGCGCTGAGATATGTAAATAGCCCCGACACTTAGGTTTCCTCACGATGTTTTCCTTGACAGTTAGCGAGTGGTATTGCTACTATAGCTTCACAAATGTACATAACTTAGAAAACAAAATCATAGGTACTGGGAATTGAACCTGGCTCTCTCGCTTCCGAGTCCAATATTCTACCCGCTAGGCTACCACCGCTTTTTAGTCCAATGTTCTACCCCCTAAGCTCGCCTTTATACGTGTTATTTCTTATGTAATGTTCTCTTATATGTTGTGTGTGCAATAAAGTATAATAATAATAATATAATATATAAAATTCTCGTGTCACAGTGTTTGTTATCGAACTCCTCCGAAACGGCTTCATCCATTTTTAAGATTAATTTTTTTGTATATTTGGTAGGTCTGAGAATAGGACGTAGGAATATTTTTTATGCTATAAGTTTGTCAATTCTGTTTTTTCTCCTTAAATAAATAAATATGGCAAAACAACGTTTTCCGGGTCAGCTAGGATAGTATAAAAGGCCTCTGCGCCGTTGGCTTGGGCCCCACGCATGCCTCAAAAGACCGGGTCCTTATAGACGCGTAAATCTTAAGCTATCCGTGCCAATTCAGTAAATATCCGTGCATATTCAGTTTTTAATAATAAGACCGGATTTTTCAATAGTTACATAAAACTTAACTGGAGAATAAAACTGATGTTCTCACTGTCTTGTCGTATGATTTAGACAGTGATAGCATGCAATTTATTCTCCAGTTAGGTTTTTTCTGACTATTGAAAAATTGGCCCTAAGTTGAATAGGCTTATTAGATAGATAGGCAAAAATTGCCACCGCAAACGTGGCCGACTAAGGCGGAGATGTATTATGAAGAAGAAGAAGAAGAAATACATTTATTATACCAACAAGATACATCACAGAAACAAAATAAGCACATACTCGTAAGTAACATAATATGCACAACAACAGAAAGAAAACTAAATACACAAGAGACAAATCAAATAAATAAAACAGGACCACAGATGTAGCCTGTGGTGTGTCTAAGTTGCCACAAAAGGCAGCTGACTCAGCGTTGTGCTGAGGAAGTGATCCAATTATTTATGCAATTATATCGCAATGCGGGTACATTATTTATATCAATATACCGTGCCGCGCGTGGAACGCTCATGGGACAGGTGCTGACTGAAAATCAGTACTGAGGAGTACCACCCTCAGTAGTATGCTGAGTCAGCTGCCTATTACACAGCAGACACACCGTGACCATTGTTTGTAAATGTTTTGTTAAGTATTCTGTTTTCTGTAGTGTCTCAACGTGTTGTCAGTATGTCTAATGTTTTGTGTAACTGTTGCGGTAATGAATGAATGAATTTGTCTTCATTTTTCTTCAGATGGCGGGACGACCTCACGATCCTTCTGTCGGGGTGGCAGGGAATGGCCGGTGACAGAGAGGAGTTGAAAGCTAAAGGTGAAGCCTTCGCTCAGCAGTGAGACACAAAATCAGCTAATTAAAACAAATGCCTTTATTCCCTAGTTACATAGAATTCTATCTATCTAACTAGGTAATTTTTACTGTCTGTGTAATTTCCATTTTTATGTAAAATAAAGTGTTCTCTATCTATCTCTATGTAACCTTTATAACGATATTTCTAATCTCGAAAACGCCCCTGACGTATATCACGACTCGCTGTACACTTTTAAAAGTAAATTGTCCAAATTATGAACATAAAGTCCCAATAAATATGTAGCTTTTAATATGTTGTATTTTCCAAAATTAATTAATTACCTTACATTTTTGTTTTAAGGTATTTTAGTTATTTTTAAGTATTTTACTCATTTTAAGTATGCTAGTTGCTTCAGTCTTTCATGCTGTATTTAAAGAAAATATATTTGGTGTTGTACTTTGACAAATCATCATCAGCCATTTGACGCCCACTGCAGGACATAGGCCTCCTTTGCGGTTTTGCCATAATCACCACGCTTGGCAGGCGGGTTGGCGATCGCAGTATGCGGTTGGAATCTCAGGAAGACGCTGCTGCCTGTCTCCTGGTAATTGATTTCCTTAGTCGCCTTCTACTTTGACAAATACCCTAAACATGTAAACTGAACCACTAACTTACCAAAAGTTCCAGTATCAAGTTCCGCTTCTTCACGTAGTCTTTAACGAAGGTGTCTTGCGTTTTGCTCTGCGGTTTGACGCTGCGGTTGGAACGCTTTCCAACTAGGCTGCCCGCGCCGCTGCCTAGCGTGCCCGTCGACATCGGCACCTGCGGCAAACCCTTGAACTAAACTAGAACAGACTTGTACTTAGCCTTTATCTTCCTTCGTGGTAAACGAAGCCGAGGTCTAACATTTCCTATAATTAACACTACTATATTGAACTCTGTTGTAGGAGGCCCATTCACACTACAAACGCGGTGCTATTTAAACCTACATAACTTTTAACTTTTACATTCTACAGCACTCGTACCGTATTCATCCACCCAGCGTTCGACTGACGGTTGCCAATATCGCCACTGTGGACTGACGACCGGTTGTCAGTCGGCGAGTTCGATGTGTATATGCTCTGACGACTGCTGGGCGCTTGGTCGAACTCTCCTGAAAATAATAGTAATAATAATAACATTCACACAACACAATTACTTGTCCTGGTCCCAAGCTAGGATACCCTGTGCTATGGTAACCAGATAAGCAAATCACAAACATGGAAGTACATCCAGACAGAGGCCATTTGTACGGTGGCCCCCCGTGGGAATCCAACCCACGACCTCCAAAAAACCCGGAATTGACGTAGCGTACGTTGTATGGGGTATAGAGCAAAGAATCATGCAGATGCTTCCAGCTTGATTTGACTTTTCAACTTTTCTCAGTCAGATAATGTTTTTTGCTAACAACCTCAAGAAGGACGTAGGGCCCAGTCTGTGGTCTGTGACTATACACAATGCATCGCGTCTGTTCCGTGCCTGCGCCCCACGTCTTTTCTTTGTGGCCCACGCCTAAGCTTATACTACGAAATCGTACGGTTCGAGCCACCAGATTTCATGAAGATTGTCTTCATGAAATCTGGTGACTACAATCGAGAAAAGAAACTTGTTTGGTTGAACATCGGATTTAATCAGGACTTGCCATGGGTTTTTTTCTCGGATCGGCTCGATTTTTGACTAGTCTTAAACATCTGATGTACACTCGCTCAAGGACGATACTGGCGCTTATGTAACACAAAATAAGAGCTACCGCTACTATCACTAACAGAAAGTACTTCTTGTCAGACGCGGAAGACGAGTTTGTTCCATAGTAGAATTTACATATTTATTCATTTAGATTGGAGAATCATCAGCTTACAAATCTATAGTTGATCTTACAATAGGTAACTAAAAGCTAATAACAGATTTTCGCCTATAGATACAACATAACAAAAAGTGTATGGACTTCATACTTCATCGAACACAAAACTTACAGTAACTATAGACAATACATTGGAAAAATTGAATATTCGAACAGTAAGAACTGCAACTCACCGCCAATGTCACTGACTTTCAAGTACTTCTTGTCAGAGTGCATGAGCTGCCAAAATTTGACAAGTTAGGTGCATGATCTTTACCTGGGGGGCCAGCGAAGAATAGTGCAGGCCGCGGCAGAAGTGGTCTGAACACGCCCTGTACAATCGCTCGCGGGGACGATTTTCGTAGTTAATTCAGGGGTAATAAGCGCTGCAACTTACTGCTAATGTCACTGACTTTCACGTACTTCTTTTCAGATTGCATTAGCTGCCAGAACTTGATAAGCTACATGATCATCCCCTAGGGGGGCAGCGAAGAATACTGCAGGCCGCGGCAGAAGTGGTCTAAACACGCGCTGTACACTCGCTCGCGGGGAGGATTTTCGTACTTAATTCACGGGTAATGAGCGCCGCAACTTACCGCCTATGTCACTGACTTTCCAGTACTTCTTTTTTGCTTTAGCTGCCAAAATTTCATAAGTTTCATAATTCTTTCCGTAGGTGGCCGAGGGAGCATGAAGGACACTGCGGGGCGCGGCAGTAGTCCAAACACGCTCGGTACACTCGCTCGTGTAGACGGTTTTCGTACTTAATTCACAGGTCACAGACTTGCAACTTACCACCAATGTCACTGACTTTCAAGTACTTCTTGTCGGAGTGCATCAGCTGCCAGAACTTGATCAGCGTGATGATATCTTCTCTAAGCGCGCCGGCGGAGCGCGATGGACACTGCGGGCCACGACAGAAGTAGTCTAAACACGCGCTGTACACTCGCTCGCGCAGAATGTTCCGCGCGAGGGAGCGGGGCATGATGTCGCCTTGGAGGAGAGACAGGCCGCAGGAGAGAAGCCTGAGGGGAAGTACCGTTGGTTTATTATTACCCGTTTCGCGGTGGTAGCTTGGTTAGTCGGTAGATCACCTGCCTCATATTCAGGTGTGGGTTCGAACCTCGGACATGTGGCACTGACTTTGTTTTCTAAGTCGTACACTTGTAAATTTGTAGTAGCAATACCACTCGCTAGCGCAAAGGAAAACATCGTGAGGAAACCTGAGTGTATGACGTATTCACATAACTTCAGCGCTTGAAATTGTACAATCCGCGATGGGTAGTCGTGGTGATTAAGCCAATACTCTCTCTCTCTCTCTCTCTCTCTCTCTCTCTCTCTCTCTCTCTCTCTCTCTCTCTCTCTCTCTCTCTGAGAGAAAGTCTGTGCCTTGGAACTTATTTAGGCTACATAAAAAGAACTTGAAATATTATCTAATCTAAATATTTGCATGGTAAAATATGTTGGAAACACGATTTAGTTGTGCATGTTATATGTACACCTAAAATGTACACATAAATTGCACTGCAAAGTTAGGTTTGTGATCGTTTATTCGGAAGGGATGTGGCGGGCACGAGTTTTCCACGCATTTGCACCGTACAAGTGTATCATTTCATAGGGGAAAAATCGTATGTGTTCTCATACCATAGGGTATCCTATTTTGGTACCAGGACAAGTGATTGTGTTATGTGAAAATTTATAGTTTGGTTTAGAACACTCACTTGAACCGGACGCCTGCGGCTACAACGTGCCTGTTTATGTAGTTTTGTTTGTCGCACACTGTCCGTGGCAGACATCTGAAACAATTAACCGCATTATAATATTCTTTTTGCTGGACAAATCCGTGCTGAGGACATTTTTAAAAACCTATTTAAAGGCTAAAAATTCCACCCACGCCGGGACTTGAACACGCGACCTCTGGCTAACCATGCCAGCGCTCTCCCAACTGAGCTAATGGGCAAGTGCAGACATCGGCGAAATTTCGAACCTCTTTACAAACTCCTCTGTATTACGTACAGGCAGCGACATCTGGTTGAAGCAATTTACATCACTTGCAGCCCCGAGTAACCCACTTTGCACTTAGGTTTACCATCAGTCGCGTAGAAACGTGAAACGTGAAAGGGGTCGCAGTTGTAGTTACTCCGAACTCCTACACTTAGCGTTCATGTTGATGTTAAGCGACTGGCACTAGTTCTTGTTGTTGTTGAGGGATGTCTGCGCCAATCAAAGATGTTATGATAAAATTTCACTGTTTATTGTTGTTTGCTCTATGCGAGCTCCTAATGTATCGCAAGGGTGAATTGCGCCGTCCGCTTATTCCGTGTTACTGTTCGCGCAATTTACCCCGTGCGTCAATGAACTCTCAGTAGTTGCGGACCGTACGTGGGGGTTTGTTTCTACTCATCAATGAAAACGTAATTTATTATGAGCGTATTGTAGGATCAAAGTAAAACCACACTGATGCTACGTACACGACGTAAAAAACGGAAGAAATTATAGCCTCGCTAGCTCTCCCGGCGAACTTCGTACCGCCACAGAATCCGTTTATACGATTCTTGCACAACGCCATCTATTTTTAAAACACAACGTTCGCTCGCACAACACAAAATTTTTAACTTAAAATAAATATTATCCCGCGGGAACGCATTACCAAGCATGCTGTGTCTCAATTCAGGTCTTTGTCTATCTGTACGCCAAGTGTTATGTAAATCCGTTTAGCCGTTATTGCGTGATTGAGTAACAAACATCCAAACATCTTCACAAACTTTCACATTCATAATATAAGAGAAGGATAAGGATTTTCACAGACTATTCTCAAGGCTATAATTTCTTTTTGACAAGTTTATTTCCTATTCTAAGCACGATCAAACCTCGATTACGTCCTCTATTGGCAAGATTTTCATTGCGTCCGGCATGTCGTTGGTAAATAAAAACCAAACCACGTTTGTATGGGACTTGCTGGTTGACGGGACGCCTTAAGTGTGGTTCTATTTTATACCGTTTACTATAACTTATTATGTTGTTAAAATTTAACTGGTTCCTCGCGATACAGGCTAAGCCTAGCGCAAGCAACCCTGGTAATGTGTAATTTCAGTTTTAAAAAAAAGCTTAAAATAGTACATTGTTACCCTAGGGGCGAAAGTATCTTGTTTAGTCTTGAGACGCGCCAATAGTTCGAGGGACTAAATAAGTCTTTAACCTGAGGTAAACAGGTGCTTTTCATTACGAATATAAGGAAAGTAAAAATAATTAGCTAAAGAATAAATGGGTGAATCGAAAAGACAAATAAAGATTTCCCGCCTATTTTTTTTTGTGGCCGGCCAGCTATTTAGCCATTATTTTTCATTTTCATCATTGAAAATATGGTAAATATTTTGCCCAAATGTATGTTATTTTAAAGAAATAGTTGAAAGTAAATTATAATAAAGTAATTTAAAAAAATATATTCCTTACTTAACTTTATGTTATTTCAATTTTACATCGCGCTGTAATTGAGTGGCTGTATATAAAGTTGGAACATGGTTCAACAGAAATGTGAAAAGGGAACTAGTTTTTTTTTTATAATTTGACACCTGTCGTTTGAAAGCGATTCTCCCTAGGGCTGAAAAGTATTACTTTCAAACCGCTCCTGAGTCAACTTCAGACCTGCTTTCCGAGTATGAGTAACGAAAGATATTTTTTTTCAAACATGCTTGGAAATTTGAGCATTATTTTGACAACCTTCTTCGAGCTAAATCAAAATTGCTGTAGGTACGAATACCTGCGAGCAGCGGCCGGCAAAAGTTGTATGAAAATCCATACCTGTCGTGTTTCAGCGGCCAAATAAATTACATAGTAAACTCTTATCTGTCGTGTAATTTAAAAAATGGAACGATCTTTTACTTCGAAACGTGGCAACCAAGATACTTATCAAATGTTTTATTGAAATTTGGAACTGTCTTGCAAATAGAAAGCTGTTTATTGAAAAACAAACCAATGAACACTTTAACGCCGGAAAAAATATTGTGGTTCGTTGTTCGTTATTGATTTTGATAAGTAATAAGTTCTACTTAATTTTAATTTCCGCGCATTATTTGAGAAAAGACTATACAAGCCTCAGCCACAGCTAGGCCTTGATGGACTTACGTATGTGTGCCGAATGTGTAAATGTGGGCCATTGACACATTCGTCCATCAATACCTCTTTTGCTGGCCGCTGCAGTAAGTAAGGTACTATACGTAGTCAAAGTTTAAAGTATATTTCTACCTGTGTAGCAGCATGGCCAGCATCTCGACCTTCTCCTCGCTGTTATACTTGGCCGTCTCGGCCACCTCGCACAGGTATCGTACCCAAACGCCGTGCGGCGCCACAAACGGCTGGCAAGGCTCCAGCTTCGCGCCTGCAATTTATAAGAACTGTTTCAATATGTTCATTAATCGCGCATTGTAGGGTTCCATAGTTGGTCGTCAAAATATAGGAACATAGAAACAGGGGAGGGAGCTCCCGGTCGGAGCCAACCGGGAGTTGGCGACTTCAAGCGCTAATTCGCAAGATTTCGCTTGCCTATGTAGGTGCTTTGATTGGCACACGAATGCTAAGATGAAAAGAACGAAGCGATATCACAAAGACACTGAACTTATTTGTTCGTGTCTTTTTTTAATAAATAAAAATAGTCTTATACTTTCTGTAAACTTCTAAGATAAAATGGTATGAGAAAAGAATATACTTTGTACATCAGAAAAAAAAACAATTACACAGCAGTTGCAAAAGGAAAGGTACAATTGCTTATAGCAATTCTAGGAAGCCTTATATTGAAAAGTTCAAATTTGGTTTATAAATGGCAAATTAAAAACCTTTTTACAACAGCAGCCAAGGGGCTGATCTTCTCATTCTTAACATAGAACAGTCCAATCTTCCTATCCACGGAGCACTTCCAGGCCGCGAACACTTCTTGCATTAGCTGCAGCTCGAGGACCGGCCTGGATGTGGTCAGCCATTGCTATCACTCCACAGTTTATGAACGGCAAATGAAACGCTGTTTACCTTCGTCAGCAGCCAAAGGACTGATTTCTTCATCCTTAACGCAGAACAGTCCGATCTTCCTGTCCACGGAGCATTGCCAGGCCGCGAACACTTCTTGCATGAGCCGCAGCTCCAGGTCTGGCCTGGACGTGGTCACCCACTGCCAGCACTCCACGGCGGTGGTCATCGCGTCCTCCGTGAATATGTCCACCTGAGACCACGCTGGGGAATAAAAATGACATTTTAAATATAAAAAAATATACGCGTCGAATTAATAACCTCCTTGAAGTCTGTTAAAAAGGAAGTATAACAGGGTAAAATTAGCTCACTTGTAAAGTTGGCAAGAATAACATGTTTGTGCTTAAACTAGGTTAAAAAATATCCTAGTAAATTAAAAATAGCAAAAAATAAGTAACAAGTAAGTGCGGGCATGAACCTATGACTTTGTTTTCTAAGTTATGTACATTTGTGAAGTTATAGTAGCAGTCATAAGCATCATAAGCAGCCTATATACGCCCCACTGTAGGGCACAGGCCTTCTCTCAGAGAGAGAGTATGGGCTTAATCACCACGCGTGCCCACCGAAATAACATGTATATAGGCGAGCTTAGGGGGTAGAACATTGGACTAAAATGCGGTGGAAGCCTAGTGGGTAGAACATTGGACTCGGAAGCGAGAGAGCCAGGTTCGATTCCCAGTATGGGCATGTACCTATGACTTTGTTTTCTAAGTTATGTACATTTGTGAAGTTATATTAGCAATACCACTCGCTAAAGGTGAAGAAAAACATCGTGAGGAAACCTGAGTGTCTGAGCTATTTACATACCTCAGCGCTTGAAATCGCCAATCCGCGGTGGGCACGCGTGGTGATTAAGCCCATACTCTCTCTCTGAGAGAAGGCCTGTGCCCCACAGTGGGACGTATATAGGCTGCTTATGAAGTATGCAGTTGCTGGCAGCGGCTGGGTGAGGATGGCAGCGGACAGAAGGAAGTGGTGTGCCTTGGGGAACCCTATGTTCTCCCCCAAGTGGAGGAGTACGGACTGATTGTTTGATTGATTGAATAAAGCTAATTTTACGCAAAGGGTAACTCACCTCACAGATAAACCGATACAGGTGAAGGAAGTGGTGTGCCTTGGGGAACCCTATGTTCTCCCCCAAGTGGACGAGTACGGACTGATTGTTTGATTGATTGAATAAAGCTAATTTTACGCAAAGGGTAACTCACCTCACAGATAAACCGATACAGGTTTGAGTGAGGGTATGCTGTATTAAATATGTACTTTGTGAAATTTCTTGAATAAATAACTATAAAAAAAGTAACATCCTACTCTCTGGATGGACGAGATTGGCAGGGGAGCGGGAAGGTTGGCGCGACGGTGAAGAGGCCTTATGCCCAACAGTAGGCGTCTTTCATATTGATAGATAAATAGATAGATAGAGACCACTTTATTGCACAAACAGGAGAAAGAATTACATAGATACATAAACTCACGCCTGTATGCAGAGGGGAAGGCAAACACCAGGAACTGCCACGTGTTAGCTAGACAGTTGAAATTTTTTACAGATGATGTATTTCTGTTACCGCTATCAAAACAAATACTAAAAACAGAATAATAAAAATATTTAAGTGGGGCTCCCATACAACAAACGTGATTATTTGCCGTTTTTTGCTCGATATTAGTAACGGCAACAGGTAGACGCTCGAAATATTCAAATGTTGTATAGATTATGGCACGGAACCCTTCGTGCGCGAGCGAACCCTTGGCCGCTTTTTTTTGTTTCACTTTCACATGGCAACGTTTTGACTATTACATTGTCTGTAACGCCTCGTCTTCTACATCCTAGAAATTATGATTACACGTGTACACTGTACAGGCTACATTTATGTTTTTATTTGTCTGTTTTGTGTCACGTTTTCTTTCTGTTCCATTTCATACTGTTTCCGAGATGTGTCTTGTTGTTATAATAAATTTTGTATTATTCTCCGCTATCTGCGATCAGTCCTCTGACTATGAGCAGATGTGTTCCTTGAGTAATCACACGTAGAGTGTGCCCTTCAGTGACGGCATCTACTCATAGGTAGCCTAGAGCTAGGGGGGTTCTAGTATGTGATGTCGCTTATTATAATAAATGTCTTCTCTTTAGTATTTGAGCTAATCATTGGACGAAGCAGTGTTTACAAATATTTTTGTAATAGTATTGCTTACACTGCACTAAGCAGCGTTTACACTCACTCACCCTCAAGGGCGTAGCCACAGTGAAGCTCTGTACTCTGTGAAACGTCTCGCCCCGAGCCATACACGCCTTGCGCAGGGCGGCGAATAGTCGCGCGCCGACCCGCCAGAGCTCGCGCTTGAAGCAACGTGTACACTCACCCACAGCATGCAACAGCGCTCTCGCCTGCGGAGCCGCCGCGGGCGCCGCCAGATGGCGCGCGTGCACCAGCAAGGCCGTGGCCCGCCACAGGGAAGCTCTGTGCAGCGTCTCGCCTCGCGCCGCGCACGCCTCGCGCAGGGCGGCGAGTAAACGCGCGCCGACCCGCCACAGCGCTTGCTCGCCACCACCCTCGGCGTTCACTGCTCCCGTCACCTGTTAAAAATTGAATGGTCCAATGTTACTATTATTATACTTTAGTGCACAGAAAACATAACATGTACAAAGGGACGAAATTGGGACGAAAAAGTTCTGACGGCGGACCGGACGACGCAGCGTGGGCAGGCCCCCCACCTGGTTACGGTGGCGGGGAGTCGCTGGATGCGGGCGGCACAACACCGGGAAGCTTGGAAACCCATAAGGGAGGCCTATGTACAGCAGTGGGCGTCAAATGGCTGATGATGATGACGTCCTTGCCTAGTAACCACAGCACAGGGTATCCTAGTATGGGACCAGGGCAAGTGATTGCGTTGTGTGAACAACCCCAACATCGAAACAAATGCTGTTTAGTAAGAATCAGCAATTCGATATGTGATACAGGAAATCCTCACCTCGCCCGAGAAGCGGCTCCGCTGCGAGATCACAGCGAGCAGCGCGGCGGAGTCCTGCGTCACACAAAGCGGCCGCTTGTCGAGCGCGGCGCGCGGCAATGGCGCCGACACGCGGTTGAGGCCGGCGGCCCCCAGCAGGGCCCCCGTGGCGAGTGCCAGGCCGCAGTGGTGCCAGAGTGTCGAGTTGGGGACCTGCCGAAGTATCAACAGAACCCATTCGGCATAAATTCGGCAACTAAAGCCAGTTCAATGCATGAGTTCCAGGGTTTAGAATATTTATAGAAACTCTGTTAATTAACGACTTGAAAACACAAAGTTTGGAGTTTTTTTGTCCATTTTTTCTCCAGAATGATCTAGATTTTGAAATGGACACCTAGTTTAACTTGAAACGTTCATCAAGTCGCAGTTTCTGAGCAACTTTGAATAAAAAATTTGATTTGATTTGATCTGCATATGAACTCATTTAAAAACAGACTTCTTAAAAATTTTACAAGTGCACGAAAGTGATATACACGCATCGGCTTGAAGCCGCTTGTGTATTAATGAATAATTATAATAATATGTGTGTCAATTAAGAAAAAAAAGTCAGTCTAATATTATTTTATAGCAAGCAATGGCGCCGACATGCGGCTGAGGCTGGCGGCACAAGTAGGCCCCCGTGGCTAGCGCCAGACCGCAGTGGTGCCAAAGGGTCGAGGGGTCGAGTTGGGGACCTGCCAAAGTGTCAGATTGTACTGAAAAACGAAAATCAACTCGAAATTATTCATATCCCTACACGAAATAAGATCGATTGCATAATTTTTTTTTTTATTTCAGCATTTTTTTCGCTGACATTTTCTTTCTGTGAATGCAGTTCATAATATCTTAAAAAGTTGGGGATGGTCTCCTAGGAACGTTTTCCTGTAACTATAACGATTAAGGCACCTGCCCTTACTGAACCGTTTCAAAAATCCACCCTGTATATAAGATAAGACAAGAATATTCTTTATTGTACCAGGAAAACACAAACATGAAATATTACTAGCTGACTCAGCAAACATTGTTTTGCCATATTAACCCACGACCTATTTTCAGACTCACCATACACACAAAAAAGTTCACAAAAATCCTCCATACCAAAATTCTCCATTAACTGGTACTGTATGAATAGTCCGTAGCTGCCTAGTTGCCTATGTTTCATAATATGGTGATAAAAAACAGTGCAACAGTATAATTTTCGACGATTGCACATAGCTTGCTGGAACTAACTTGGTTCAAATACTCTTGTAGATGCGATCTTGTAGATTGTGGTGCCCACTTCATTGCTTCTTGGACAATTCCGTGGCAACGGTCGGCAAAGTCTTTCACGATACTCTGAAAACGAGTAAACAGCATTAGCTACATCGTAGAAGCTTTTTTAGCTCTCGCAAAGTTCAATTAAAGATAGTAAAAACATTTTTGAAGTCACCGGTACATACATACATACATAAACTCACGCCTGTATCCCAGAGGGATAGGCAGAGACCAGGGACTGCCACAGATCATTTTCGCTTCCTCAACATTCATTAGTCGTTGCATGCACGCACGCCGGTTTCGGGTACTTTGGACGGATTGGCGATTTCAAGCGGTGAGATATTTTAATAGCTCAGTCACTTAGGTTTCCTCACGATGTTTTCCTTCACAGTTACCGAGTGGTATTGCTATTATAACTTCACTAATGTACAATTAGGGCCAGTTTCTGAATTGAGAATTTCGCTAATGTCTCTTCGATTTTCTCAGAAAAGAGCGTGACAGAACGTTACTTAAGTATTTACTTAGTTAATTTCTCAATTCAGAAACCGGCCCTTAGAAAAATTCATAGGTACATAGCCTCACTGGGAATCGAACCTGGGTGTCTCGCTTCCGAGTCCAATGTTCTAGCCACTAGGCTACCACCGCTCAACCCATGTTTTAACACAATTCATTATTTTCACATTCATTGTATTAATTCCCATTCTCGTTTCCGTTTTCAGTTTCGTTTTAATTTTTCTCCTCGATCTCGAAATCGTCAATTGTTGCCAAAGTTATATTACAAAAAAGCTTAAAAATTTAATTAACTATTGGTAGCGGCGCGGTAGAACGCCGGCTTTTCATTCGGGAGGTTGTAGGTTCGAATCCCGACTTTATATTACAAGTTACGTCCATTTGTGAAGTTATAGTAGCAGTCATCATCATCGTCATTCAGCCACAAGAGCTCCACTGCTGGACATAGACCTCCTCCATGGATCTCCAAAAAGACCGGTGGGAAGCGGCTTGCATCCAGCGTCTTCCTGCCACTTGGATGAATTCATCTGTCCATCTTGTGGCTGGTCACCTTATGCTGCGCTTGCCGATATGTGGTCTCCATTCGAGAACTTTTCGGCCCCATCGGCCATCAGTTCTGCGTGCTACGTGCCCCGCCGACTGCCACTTCAACTTACTAATCCGCTGGGCTATGTCGACGACTTTCGTTCGTCTACATCTCGTAGCAATACCACTCGCTAACTGTGAAGGAAAACATCGTTCACATATGTCAGCGCTCGAATATTGCCAATCCGCGGTGGGAACGCGTGGTGATTAAGCCCTTACTGTCTTTCTCTGAGAGAAGGCCTGTGCCCTACAGTGGGAAGTATATATATAGGCTGCATTATATTATAGCTTAACAACCCACCTCGCGACCCTCCAACGTATCTTGCAGCTGGAGAGAGAATTCAGTGCCGGGGACCTTCAACAGCGGCGTCTCCTGGTTGGCGTCCATCTCCAAGCTGAAGCTGAGGACTTGAAGGATGTCCAACATTGACCATAGCACCTGCAAGCAAGAATATTGCATTCATTCAGGAGATTATTCGGCATAAATCAAAATGTACTTATCTTCCCGAATAGTGGGAGTTCTACAAATAACTTTTTCTGTGAGGATAACTTTAAAATAACTCAACATAATATCCATAGATCACAATAACTTGTAAAAAAATACATCTGCGATGCAGCGGAATTAACTCCTGAACTGCCCTCGCGGAACGCAACGTATAGGTGGCCCATACTAAGTTGGACACAGATCTGTGTCGCGGCGGACGAGTGGTTAAGTGAGCAAACATTTTATAACAAAGGTGGTGCAAGAAATATTTTTTTTTATTATTATTAATATTATTATTGAAAACATACATTCAAACAGGAACCCATGCTTGAACGCTGGAGGGGTAGGCAGAGACGACGGTTTAAAAAGACAACCGCTTGCCACGATTCTAAGAAACCTCCGATTACTATCCAACGATTGAAAAATCACAACTAAATCTACTGCCTTTTTCTTCGCTACAAAGTGGCTAACATTGTACAATTTGTAAATTGTCATTCAACAAACAGAACATAAATTCTTTACGTTGATGTAAATTTTGATTTCTGATTAATTTACACTTCTGTATCTGGCAGTTCTACAGCAGATTGGGGAACCAGTCCACCAAGCCGACCAGCTATTGGTCCGCCACTCTCTTTATTTTATTTACTTATTTAAAGACAACATACCTCACAAACATGGTCGAAGTTTCTGATAAATCTTCATTACTTTGCCTGGCAGTTCCACCGCAGATGCGCCACTGGACCGCCACCCTCCTCATTTGCTTGAGAATATGGTTGAAATTTCCAATTAATCAACATATCTTTACCTGGCAGTTCCACAGCAGATGGGGGAATCTGTCCACCAAGCCGGCCAGCCATTTGTCCGCCACTCTCCTTATTTGCTTATGGATATGGTTGAAATTCACGAGCAGAAACTGCGCGTGCCCTTCCAGCTCGCGCTCGCGGCTGTCGTCCTTGACTTTCTCTGACATCACGTCGAGAAACTTCTGGAACACTTTGTCTCCGACACTGCGGGCCGAGATGAGTGAATCTGAGAGGGGTTTATTGAAGGGGTGGGGTCGAGATATTTAAATGTACCCAACACCGGCGTGCGTGAATGCAACGACTAATGAATGTTGAGGAAGCGAAAGTGATGCGTCAGGATCGTAGCAAGTGGCAGTCCCTGGTCTCCGCCTACCCCTCTGAGATAGAGGCGTAAGTTTATGTTGTATGTATGTGTTTAAATGTACTTTGAAATAGAGGTTTCTTATGATCTTTAAAATAAGTGTTTGTTCTATAATTTTACGGATATTAACTTTAAAGGTAGAATTGACAACATTTCATTTTTTTAGCATACGTATTTTATTGTCTTAAAGGAAACTAGATACAAAATAAAACGACCCATATTTTTTTATTTTCTGAAACACGCACGTTTTCTTATATTTTTTTAATTTTAAAGTTTAAAATATTTTTACCGGAAGTGACGAAACAACGAGGCTCACAATATGTTTTCTTTTGCCTAACATCCTAAAAAAACATAAGTTACAAATGTCATTTTAGTATTGCCAGGGCCATGTTAAAAAACAGTTTCTGTATTTTTTTAACATCTGCAAATATGTTTTTCTTTTATACAATTAAATCAGCTTAGTTCAATTCATCGTCCCTTATTTATGTAGTTGTTCCTTTTTTTAAATGCACTTTGTGTTGGCAAAGCCTTTATCTGCGTTCGGAGTGTTTTTGCTGCCAGTTTGTTACTTTTGTAGCTACTTTTTCAAGGTTATTTATAATGGTAAGTATGGTAACCCTGATACTTATGTTGTGTGGCTTGCTAGGTTTTTTTTTTATGGTGGCATAGGCATGTTCACTGAGAGCCATGGTGTGACGTCATCAGCGTATTTTTGTGTTTTTACCATTTTCTCGGAAATGCAACCACAGAAAAAACTGAAAAAAATTTTTCCGTGCTTTACAAAGCCAAATCTCGAAATGGTTTTCGAATTAGAGCTCCATACAATTTTGAAATGTTGTCAATTCCGTGCATTGCGGCCGATCGCAGCCGCGCGCGAATTGTAGGCGCCGTTTCTGCCGTCTGCCCACGCTTCCGTCGCAGACGTCGGTTACGGCGCTATACGTCTTCATACACTATTGTCACATCAGCTGCGCGCGTCAGTCGCACGCGATCGATCGCGCGCTTTTGCGATCGGGCGCGATGCATAGAAATCTACCTAGAAGCCATTTTTAGAAGCTTTTGTTAACTTTAAAATGAATAGTTGGGGACCGATCTTGACTTCGGTGGAATTAGGCAATACATTTTAAGGCCATTTTCTGTTGTACAAGTTTACAGTGCGCGATTAGATATTGAAGATTTATTTCATAGTTTAAATCATTTTTGAGCTGTTTATTAATTCATCCGTGTGCGTTCACGCGATCCGTGTGGCGTATTTTTATTATTGGGGGTTTATTTTATTGCAGTGTAACAATTAATTTCGTATCTTACCTGGCGACACATTGCCACATGCCACTCTTGTCTTTCTGCAGAGCAGTGTCGCTCAAGTACTCTATGATCGGCTGCAGACTGGGTTCCGGAGAATTTGATACCCTACAAACAAATGTTAGTTATATTACATAATTGCAGCTATATATATATATATATATATATTACATAATGTTACTGGTTACAGAGGTGTTCCCATACCTCAGCGCTTGAAATTGCCAATTGGCGGTGGGCACGCGTGGTAATTAAGCCCATACTCTCTCGCTGAGAGGCCTGTGCCCTGCAGTGGAACGTATATAAGCTACATAAAAATATATTACATGATTATATTCTTTTTGTTGCACTAACCCGTGCTGAGGACAATAGGTTTTTAATATATTACATACCAGATACACTTTCCCTGGATGTAAACAGAGAATTATATGAAATACAAAGGCCAAGAAACCAACAAGAATAACTTGACCAAGAAACCGCGCAGTCGAAATACGTAAAGACAGGCATTTTAAAAATGTCGTGTACTTAAAATTATATATTAATTTGACTAAATTAAGACACAACCCACGACCCCGTTAAAAAGACTCTGAATACGTCGGTAGCGAAGTTATAGGCAACTTATTTGTCAGGCATTATACTACTTTTTTTTAAAATCAATTAAGGAAATAGGAGCATAAAATTAGAAAATAGATTTATTAACTTTAATTTATACATTTTTTCACCGGTTTCAGCATTCCATTACAGACTGGAATGACATGTCATCCCAGACAATTTGTAATGGGGCGAAGTAGGCTATAGATTGCAGCTTTAAAACGATGTCTCACCTCAAAGTTTCCAGCCAGTATACACTCTGCAGGTACATGCATGGCGCGAAGGTTAGCTTATTAACGATCACAGTGACCTCTGGTGGATGGTCCAACAGATTCAATATCTGCGTCTTCAACTCCTGGAGACCAGTTATAGAAACCGAGTCGTTGCGAACAGCCGATGTGTACTGAAGCTCTCTCATCTCTGAACGCAAGGACGTTTGAGAGACAAGGTAGGGTGATTTAACAGCTATCTCTTTCACGCCCGTGTACCATTCTTGGGGCCATAGACCTGTGGATGGGGTAGTTATGTCAGTTGGTTCGCTAAGCGAGGAGCGGGGTGTTAGTGCGTGTTTTGGGAGGCGATTAATTTAAGTGAGGAGAAAAAGAAGTAGGACTTTTTTGTGGAAATTCATCTTCCAGGTTTTTCAAGCGTTTGAAAAACTGTCTTCAAGATTTTATTTGTTCAAGGATAACAAGGGGCTGAAACACAAACACTCTTCAATACTAAAACTGAAAACACTCGAAACTCAAAATATCACTGAAGAAGCTGTACTATTAAAAATAAATCTCAACATAACCTCTTCAAAGCACACCTAAACATTTTGTTCTATACAATATTTCTTATAAAGCACATACTGGTGTGAAGCGCACTTTGTGCCAAAAAAGCTACTATAACATTAAAGATTATTTAGATGACAATGATGTCTGGAATTAAAGCCAGTTCAATGCATGAGTTTTAGAACATTTATATAAATCCTGTAAATTAAGGACTTGAAAAGACTAAGTTTGGAGTTTTTTTGTCCATTTTTTCTCCAAAATGATCTAGATTTTGAAATGGACACCTAGTTTAACTTGTAACGTTCATTAAGTCGCAGTTTCTGTGCTACTTTGAATAAAAAAAATTGATTTTGATTTTGATTTTGATTCTGCTAATAAACTCATAAATGATACCAAATACAAATGTCATCTAGCTGCATTTTAAGATTCAAACTATTTCTTGCATAATACAAAACTAAGATAGCGAGCTCCAGCTTTACAAGAGCCTAATCCATGTTTTTGATGGTTTTTAGGGTTCCGTACCCGAAGTGTGCCAAACGGGACACTATTACTTTTATGACCCATGACATACACACCTAAAACACACGCACGCACGCACGCACCCACCCATATCAGACCTACCAAATATACACAAAGACACGAGATTTTTATATATTAGATTAAACGGGTTCGCGACCATTTATTAGGTAAAAAGATAACAAAGTGACTAAAACTGACTTGAGGGTTTGACTATGCTCACCACTTCAGTCTGCCCGTGACCACGCAACTGCAACGTTGCCGAAACGTCGGGAATTAAGGTAATTAAATTTCACCAAACAAATAATCGCGATTAAACCCGTTTAATATATAACTATGTATGAGCATCGTGAATCATTAAAAAATACTAACTATTGAACTATTCTCTCAAGTGTTACAGAGGGGCCAAAATTGCGTGACATGCAACGATGCTACAGCAAAACTACAAACCAGTCTACAAGCAGATTTACTCACGCTTTCGCATGGCTACAGGCGTCGCCATAGAGGAAGAGATAATATGTGTTTATAAACATCTATGGTCAAACAGCAGACCATTATGGTCTTTTTAAACTATGATAAGAGGACAACTAGGCAGAGGGTCGCCTGCCCCTTTAACACGATGTTTAGCTCGATACTGAGCGATAGAGTAGCGTCATTAGGAGGGGGCATAGTGTAAATATTCGATTGATCGAATTCCTTTTATTTAACTGTACCAGAACTAATTAGCGGTGTCTGGGTAACTACTTTTGTAAATATTCGATTGATCGAATTACTCTGATTTTATTTTACCAAAAGTAATCAGCGATGTCTAGGCACACCCTAAATAACATAGCTGAGAAAATTTCTCTTGGGGAACTTTATAGTTCGACTCACGTAATGTTTTTACTCTTTCTTGGCGTTTAACTTTCCTGGTGTATTTGTAATAGCTAGCATGTTTACACTTACGACCCTCTGTCTAGTTTAGTAGTTTGTGCTATTGTGGTAAATGCTTTTCAATTCTTATTATATAGTTTTGAAACAGTAGGAGGTACAATTAACTTTTTAGAGTAGGAGAGGGGTGCAATATTCTAGGTACTTCAAAGTTGTTGAGGTTGAATTTTGAATAAAATAAGTACAGAGTGAGAAAGTAGACGAGAAACTGATAAAATCCTAACGGCGTCACATTTTGTAATTTTTTTAGTAAGTTACACTTACTTTGGAGTATTTTTGGTTAGCGATTTGCCCAAGGCATAATCAGCTTCCCATCATATTAAGTAACTATACCTATTAATAATAATCAGACAATCACCTGATTCGGCAGCAGTGAATCCCATAACTACGCAGTATAACCAGAAGTCTTTGAAGAGCTTGTGTAAACGAGGCTTGGGATTCTTTATTGGAGGTAACCTTTTGACTAAAACCTGTAACAAATGAAGACATTCAGATTAGATTATATTGTTGTGGATAGATATTGAAAGATTAATTTATCTCTCTATGTAAATTGATTCTGGTACCAATTTTTGGCTACAATTCCTTATATTGCTAGTTTGCCGTATTGCGTTTTTTCCAGTCCGAAATATTCCTTTTCCACTCACAGCACTACCGATAAGTACTGACAGTAATGACGGGCACTAAATGGCCACCATGTTGGCAGCGCTAGCCAAGATGGCTGCCGAAACCCGCCATATTGGGCTTCATTTACTTCACGCCATATTGACTAGAAATAGTACTGTTACATTTTTATACTGAAAATTGAGCTGCCTACCTAGATTGATTTCAGTGCTTACCGTTTACCGTTCAGAAGTCAAGCGACTATAGTCCACCATACCGGCAGCAACTCCAGCCACGTGCCCGTGCGAGCGATCGCCGCCATGTTGGCTGCCGTAGTCCGCCATCTTTGAATATTTATCGCTAAGTACTCACCGCAATGACGGTTAATAGCACGCCGAGATTGCCCGCACTGGCCGAAGCTTTAAGCACAGGCGCGATCGGTGGCACTCTCCCCGCCCAGCCCCAGCTGCAAGAACAGCTCCAGCAGCTACGTCAGCAGCGCCAGCCGCGCGCCCGTGCGAACGATGGCCGCCATATTGGCTGCGCTAGCCAACATGGCTGCCGAAAGCCGCCATATTGTGTTTAATTTGCTAGATACCATCTTGGCTCAAATTCACAATTTTTTTTTTTTTTACGTAGCCACGTTTGTGTCCCACTGCTGGGCAAAGACCTCCCCCAACTCAGACCAGATGTTTCTGTCTTGTGCCACCTCAGGCCAGTCCGGCATGTGTCGGTCTTCTTGGCCTGCCTCTCCTGCGACGAGAAATAGTATTCTTACATTTTTGCTTCCCGTTTCCCGCCAAACAGCCTATAGTACACCAATGGTGCACTATAGTTGGCAGCTTCAGCAGCCCCCGGCCACACGCCCGTGCGAGCGATGGCCGCCACGTTGACAGCCAAGATGGCCGCCGTACTCCGCCATCTTTGACTATTAATCGCCAAGCACTCACGGCAATGACGGGGACTAGCACGCCGAGATTCCCCGCACTGGCCGAAGCTTTGAGCACAGGCGCGGGCGAGCGGTCGGTGGCGCGCTCCCCTCCCAGCCCCAGCTGCACGAACAGCTCTAGCAGCCGCGTCAGCAGCTCCAGGCGCGCGCCCGTGCCGCGGACGTTGGCCGCGATGTTTGCCAGCGCGTTCAGAACGGCGCCGGACACGTGGCTGTAGGGAGATGAAGATGGGTAAAGTACTACCACTTTTATCACATTTTTAGAGATGACTTTTAGTAATAAGGCCGCCATCTGTACTCTTGGGTTAAGAAATATCTGTGTAATTTCTATTTTAATATACAATAGTGTTCTCTATCTATCTATAAGTCGCAGAATAGCGCAATCTACCGCCGACTCCAACGGAACCGTCACCGAAATAATGAACTTAAACAACTGAACTCGTGCGATCTCGCTCAGACAAGACCGACAGCCAGTAGCGGACGGGTTCGTCGCCGGGTTCACATGGCACGCTACGACTGGCAGAGACATTTTCACGCCTTGCAAAAAATTGATTTCTGCGCAGGTTCATCGGTGTAATTTATAAAAGTGGTAGTACTGTATGGATACGTCAAATGTGATTTGCGAAAGCTTACAGCTATGCAGGTTTTATGTGGGTGTGTGTTTTGTGCTAGTATTCTGAGTATTGCGTCGCATCACTAGGATAAACTTGTGGCATTTCTAATTTATATAGCATCAGAGACGTGGGTGGGAGATGGAAATGAGTGACTCGTATCGCTATAGGTATTTGCGTTGATATCATCTATCTGTCATCAAAATACGATTTTTTGTAGCTCGGAATACTACAAGACTTCAAGAAAAGTTCTAGATAAAGAACTGCATTATCCCACTTCCATTGTGGCTAACCTCTATGTGTAAACCACTAATGTCGTAGACTTAACAAAATAAAGCCAAAACTAGGTTATCTCTGCCGTGACGTCACATAGTTTCCAAACAAACTCGCAGGGCTGAGGCGTAACAATGGCGATTGGAAATTTCACAAATTTAGTGATGTCATGGCAGAGATAACCTTAGAACGTCACAGCTGACAGTAGTTTTGTTGTAGTTTTCCGAGCCATCAAAAATAAATAGTTTGATGATAGATGATGATAACGCAAATCGGTCATAAGTCATCCATCATCGCTTGTAAAAATTGAGATATTTTCGGCGTTTCAAATCAAAGATTAAAAACCAGATTTTTAAACTGAATTTCTACAGCCATCTGTTTTATAAACATACTATAGCAAATCGACATTTTTTTTTCTCAATGTTCATGTGAGACAACTAACATATTTACACAAAACCAAAAAAAAATACCTTTCTCCATCACTCACCGATACTGCTTCCTGTCGTCAGTGTGATGATACGCCGCGCTGGCTGCCTCCACCGTGATAACGGTAAACATGCGCATGATCTCGTCGTGGGCCGGACCCTCTGGACTCGCCAGGGCCATGCAGCCCAGCTGGTCGACGATTAGCGTGTCCAGAGAGGACGGGGCGCGGCAGAGGCTACGGAGGGCATTTAGGCTTTTGTATGGAGGTCGTAGAGGTGAGTTTCCTTTGAGCGTATGAATGTAAGTACTTGAGTACGCTTTGAATAGATCCTGAAAAACCGGAGAAGTGCGAATCGGACTCGCCCACCGAGGGTTCCGTACAACTTTGTAGGTACTTACATATTATAAATAGTTCAGGAATATGCATGATAACAGTTATTGAAAATTACTAAAATTAAGTATTTATTTAATAATTGAATGGGATTGGTAACTATTACGATAATTAAAACAAAAATCCTTATATGTTACCTATAAGAAATTGCTGTGTTGACCATTTACACCACAGATTCATTTTACACTTTTGCACTGTGACATAACCAGCCACCAGTTTCGGTGGGAATGTCGGAGTTTATAGTGCGCGCGCAGAGTTGACATGTGCTCGCCACACTTTTATGTGACATTTTTGCAGTTTACTCGTCTAGATACGCACCGTTGTTGGAAGAATTGGAGAATGGTATCCGTGGTCTTTGGGGTGTCTTTGAGGGCCACGGCGACGTGTCCCAACATAATCACTATATTCGTACTGATGAGGGACGACTCACTGTAAAAATACGATGTAACTGGTAAAGAGCGGGTGTACATGTTTCACCAAAAGTCGAATCATCATCATCATCAGTCATTGAGGCCCACTGCAAGACACAGGCCTCCCTCGTGGTCGCATACAAATTTTCAACTTCACTCAATGACAGAGGGCATTCGGTAGCTGTTTAGTTCCAAAAATATAATAATGGGCCCCGTGCACTTTCGCCAAGTTATAGGAAACCAAGTACGTATGTTTTGTTTGATTCATATTTGGGTCTGGGTGTAATTTTTTTTTAATCTTATCAAAGTCGAGAAATACACAAAAGGGGTTGATATTTCTTGAATTTAATGACATAATTCAATGACCTAGGACGAGTAACAACTGGATAGACATTATATTAGGTTCCCGTATTTTAACGATTTCCATCAACAGTATGCTTATATGTAGACTAAATATAAGGTCTTTATCTACGAGTAGCAAAGCATCATCATCATCAGCCATTTGACGCCCACTGCAGGACATAGGCCTCCCTCGTGGTTTTCATAACCATGAGGGGTTTTGCCATTATCGCCACGCTTGGCAGGCGGGTTGGCGATCGCAGTATGCGGTTGGAATCTCAGGAAGACGCTGCTGCCCGTCTCCTGGCAATTGATTTCCTTAGTCGCCTTTTACGACATCCACGGAAGGAAATGGAGTGACGCTATTCTTAATCCGGCAGCAAAGCATACCGTGTCAGTAATTTCAGAGGACCGTTTGTCGTTGACAGACAGACCTCTTTCCAGTAAGAGATCGGTAATTGTTAAGAGCTCACCTATCACTGGTCTCAGCGGTGAAAAGCCTGTTGCTAACAGAGCCCACGAGCGCCGGCACACAGTACGGGTCCACAGTCAGGGCCGCCTCCAGCGCCACACATAAGTTCTCAATGGCCGCGTCTCGAAGCTTCTCGAAGGGCGTCGACTTGACGGGGATCCCCGACGCTGTTAGGCCTTGCAGTTCTTTACCCTGCACTATTTTACACGCTTGTATAGTTAGGGCACAGTGTTAGGGCACAAAACGGCATGGCAGCGTGCTGTGTGAACGGTTAGGCGCAAATAAAATAGGAGAAAAGCGGTGGGTGTCGAAGGCTCCTGCCTTGGCACTAGATGGCGCCACGGTCTACTTTGAATTGTTTAAGGTCGTACTTTCCTTTTACTTTCTCTCGCTCAAACATTTTTATATTAATATTGTAAATTAATGAGTATAAAAAAACTTCAGACCTTTACATCATTTCCTATATTCCGTGTGATATAGATAGTATATCGACATAGTGAATGTAGATAGATAGATAGATAGAGATAGAGAACACTTTATTGCACAACCAGGAAATTAAGTCGCCTGAATTATTTACACCATGAACAAATCTGTTCGACAGTTGGATCAGAGCATCTAAGTGTGCAATGGCGCCATCTAATGGCCAGATAGAAGTCACAGAGCTCAATAGAAACTTTGATAAGCAAAACTGTAAAAGTCGTTAAAAAGAAACACAAATAGTGTGGCACACTTATTGAAAGAAAGAAGACATTTATTCAAATTGTCACAGAAACACAAAGTAAACACGTATGTGAACAAACGAAATACACAAAAGTCAACAAAAGTAAAAGTAAAAACAAAACAATCGTGAAGAGAAAATATGAGGTACGAACGGCGTCAATAACCGCACTGGTGTTCGCTCATTTTTAGGGTTCCGTACCCAAAGGGTAAGAGATCCTATTACTAAGACTCTGCTGTCCGTCCGTCCGTCTGTCACCAGGCTGTATCTCATGAACCGTGATAGTTGGACAGTTGAAAATTTCACAGATGATGTATTTCTGTTGCCGCTATAACAAGAAATAATACTAAAAACAGAGTAAAATAAATATTTAAGGTCGCTCCCATACAACAAGGTGATTATTTTGCTATTTTTGCTCGATATTAATAACGGCAATAGGTAGACGCTTGAAATATTCAAATGTTGTATAGATAATGGTACCGAACCATTCGTGCGCGAGTCCTACTCGCACTTGGCTGGTTTTTAATTGTAAAGGTACCGAAAGGTTCTGTTTCTACAGGGTGTCACAAAATACCCATTTTATCTACGGCTATTTATTACCTGCGGCAAATATGAGCTTAAGGCCTTTTTCCCGCAGCATTGACATACCTTAACCGTGCACAAACACACCTAGGTATGATTACTATAGCAAAGTAAGTATTTTTAGGTTAATTATGTGTGTGTGTTAAATTGGTACACTTTATTGTACACAAAAAATAAATATTACACATAAAAACCAAGCAATAAGAACGGGTACATAGGCGAGCTGTTAAATAGATGTGTGTGTTAAATAAATGTGTTCATTCTTTTTTTCTTTCTTTCATTTCAAACCGAAAAGGAGGCGGGTACTCATCAATACGAACTACTTTTTTTACGAGGCTGACAATTTAAAAAAAAATAAAAAATATTATCAGCTGTCCCGCACCAAAGATACTAATATCTACTAAAGCCAAGACGTTAAAGCCGCGTACAGATTATCTGCCACAAAACACGCAATACGTGTTTTTGGGAGTAGTAACACATGTGAATGACGCTGTATTTTTTTTTGTAAACTACCCTTTTTTGTTACTTTTCTTGTCTTATTATAACATATGGTTGTATAAGGTTTTGTCTCATATTTAGGTGTGTTTTTGGTACAGAAAATTAACTTTTTATCTATCTATCTATCTAATACATTTCTATTAGTAACGCAACCATTTTCATACATTTTAACGTATTCGCGAACAGCCTGCAAACGAATGTCGTTCGCGAACACATTGAAATGTGTGGAAAATATTGCATTGTACAGAATCTGTATGAGGCTTATAAGGTAAGGAACAGCTGATTTTTTTGCGATATCAAAGTTTTCCCTTTAGTAAAACATGACAAGAATCCGCCATTTTCAGACATATATAAATATGACCTTGATTACACGATTAAAACGTGAAGTACATAATTCTAAACCAATGACAGAACATTTCTGAATACTTTTTGTATTAGACCTCACATTCATACAAATGTAGACCCTTTTGTGCAACCATGAAAGTTTGAAAAAGTATACCTCACACTTACAAAAAACGAAACCGATAAAACTGAAAATCGTCACAAATCTCATTACATTAAAGTTGGTATTAGTTAAGCAAAATTACAATCAATACCTTGACCGTCTACGCCAGATAAAAAAGGGAAAGAGAGAAAGTGTTAGAGAAATCTGAAAGGAGCTATTCATAAAACATATTAGCAAAACAACATTTTTCACACGAATCTCAATTTATTTGAGTTCCCGATATTTCAACACCAACGTAGACAGTTGGTGTTGAAATATCGGGAACTTAATATATGTTGAAAGTATATCTTCCCACGAAAGTGGAAGACATTCCCGACATTTTTGGTAACAACAACATTAGTTCACGAGAGAATGAAAGAGACAGCAGCTGAATAGATTTACAGCGTGTTACACAAAGGTCCGGTGAAACTTAAGTGCCTACTTGTTTTTACTCCGTTTTAAAAAAAAGTGACTCACAGAAATTTCAATACCAGTAATAGCAATTTTTAGAACCTGTAGCCTGGAACTTAGGGTCAAGAAAGTAGCAGTCTTATTTATAAAAACCAGATTCCTTGAAACACTCCTCGAATGCAGTTTAAACGGACTTTGCTACAGAATATTTAAACTGTATTAGAGGAGTCGAGTTTTTATAAATAACACTCTTCATCATCATCATCATCATCAGCCATTTGACGTCCACTGCATGACACAGGCCTCCCTCATGGTTTTCTAACCACACTCTTACTCTGTCATTATCCTTTCATAGATTTCCACTAAAATCAGCAGTTTTTGGCAACAATGCTCCTTCCGAAATGTACACGAATATTATCCTCCTCCGTCCAAACAATGGTTTTCAATTGTTATTTTCAAGGTCAGGACTGAGGAGGTTAAAAAGAGGAAAAATTAATGTAAGTTTACATGTTTGTAAGTTTGTATGCAGGGGGTAATTTTCGAAAGTAATGATCTGATTTCAAAAATTATTTCACTAGTATTTAGAATGGACATAGACTATATGCTGATCCGTTTAGCACGCGAACATAGTCGCGGGCACAGCTAGTATATAAAACATACATACATACATAAACTCACGCCTATATCCCAGAGGGGTAGGCAGAGACCAGGAACTGCCACTTGCCACGATCCTGACAGATCACTTTCGCTTCCTCAACATTCATTAGTCGTTGCACGCACGCACAACGTACATAATAAACCACAATATTTGCAAAAATGATCTCAGTCTGATGTACTTCCATGTTCGTGATGTCCTTGCCTGGTTGGCATAGCACGGAGTATCCTAGTTTGGGATCGGGACCAGTGAACACAATCACTTGTCCCGATTCCAAACTAGCTGTGTGGAAGTTATTATAATAAATACACTGTTAGTGAAACTGAAATAACTGTCAAGTAGCCCTCAGGTTAAGTAGACCTGGTAATCGATGATACCGGGCATAAATTTTAACCGTACCTTTCTGCAACACGCCGCAAAGAAATAGACGAAATATAATAGGTATTCATCGCATGCAAGCCCTTTACCACCTAGATCTAGATCATACGCCGATGACGCCTAATTTGGCATTTGCACCTAGTGATGGAGAGATTCGCTGGATTTCATGTCTCTAACATCGCATCCCTACATGGAATTTCAAGATGGCCGCCAATTTTGTTTTTCATTTGAACTTTCCTGCATTAGAACGAGACTGGATGCAGTATACGGCGCCATTTATATAGCTGTATCATACACGTAATTCTGTTTGTATCGAGATTACTAGAACGCGGTATCGAGATAGATAGGGATCTTCATAATAGCTGTTTGAGTTGCAGGATATGAATTTTGACGCAATATACAGGATCACAAAATCGTGTTTGTTTTACGAAGTCGTTGTAAAACAAACACTTATAAAGGTGTTTCAAGAATTGCAATTTTTTTTTCTTACGTAACCCTATGGATACTCGTAGCCTCTAAGAGAGAGAAAGATGGCAAACTTACGTGTGACTTTCATGTGTTCCTTGCCAGTTTTCTCTAGCTCCAACTTGTGCAGTTTGAACAGTATCGGCGAAGGGGTGACTAGGAAGTCGCGGAGGCAGTAGATGGACGTGTTCGCAATCGTTGGGAACTTCGTTGCCAGCTTACCCAGACCCTATGGAGTTCAGAATCACTCGAGTGTATTTTTAAGTGGTATTTTTTTTATGCAGTGTGTCACACTAATAGGAGAAAATGAAAATACTCGCTTATTTGAAAACTGCACCACCACACCCGCTTATTTGAATTACGCGCAGTTTATGAAAAACGCAAATTTTTGTTTACATATATTACACAAGTTGCGATAATCCAGAGTGGTCTCTTGTGGGTGTCAACAGAGGACGATAACGACCACTTCTAGGCGCTGGCTGAAAATTTGAGGGCATAAAAGCTGTCTACGGCGGGGAAAATTATTCTTTTTGAACCCAGAATAGTATAGGAGTCACATAACTAAACATGTTCAATAGTAGATTGTTTACATAGGGAGCAAACAACTATTTTTAAAGCGAGAGTATTTCTTTGAATCCAGAGCGGAGCGAAGGTTTCTAAAGTAGAATCCTGAGCGCAGCGATGGATTCAAAGTACACCACTCGAGCTTAAAATAGTGTTGCTCCCAAGGTGGACACTACTTTTTACCAACCGAAAAAATAAGTATTTGAAGAAGAAGAAGAAAGACATTTATTATACCAACAAGATACATCACAGAAACAAAATAAGCAGATAAGTAACATAATATGCACAACAACAGAAAGAAAACTAAATACACAACAGACAAAACGAATAAATAAAACAGGACCATATTTGTAGCCTGTGGTGTATCTACGTTGCCACAAAAGGCAGCTGACTCAGCGTTGTGCTGAGGATTTGCAACTTAAGAATAGAATAGAACGTTTTTACCACATTTTTAGCGTCCAATACAATGTTATCTGGAGTTAATAAAATACTTACATTGTTACTACTTGAAGAAAAAATCATTTTTTATAAAAACTTAGTAATCCGAATTTGAGTACCTATGTAAACAATTACGACCAAAGGCGAAGGAATCCTTTCGCGCGTCTTTTATTTTTTCACTGACTTTTTTTAAAGTGACTCGCGCGCAGTTTTTTTATCACACAGCCAGATACTTGTTCATGCAATGTTCGTGATTGATCTCTTTGGTGATTGGAACTTTTACTAGAAATATCCACATTCCAAATTCAAACCACTTTTCATCCCTAGGGATCAGTGCTATTTTGGTCCCCGTTTACGAGGAGGTTTAAACAAGCTCTTTTTGAATAGATGTGATAAAAAAGAATATTTTACAACAGTCGGGACAATCTCTGAACCTTTTTGTCTAGAAGACATAGGACTACCCAAGACATCCAGGAGTAGAACATCATGCGGGAGGTATTTGAGTAAGCCACAAACACGGCTAACTAAAAAAAAACCAATTATAATAAAGTAATTATTAATTTACCTCGAGACACACCATCAGCAGAGGCATGTGAGCCAGTATCAACTTGTGATTGTGATTCGAGTTGATTTTATCCGTCAATCTGCCGCAGAGGGAGTCCGCACCTGTCATAATAGAACACGTTATTATGTGCTGAGAATTTCAGGCTTTATAGTTATAGATTTAGGAGTCGTTATAGAAAAACAAAGTGCAGACTAATATTACAAGGATTCATTCTCAGTTACGGCGATTTATGTTAAATGTAATGTTCTAATAGTAAGTAATATTAACTGTTAAGTACATACAAAATTGTATTATAGTATGAATAATATTTAACTAAGTAAAAACCCATTATAAACCATTCTGTTAGAGGGGATTCTGTAAGCACATTTGAAGCTTATAATGGGAACCACTATTGTAACGGATACATGCCACAACGTTTATGTCTACATAGTGTCCCGTAGATAGCATATTAATCTTAAAGGGAAAATAGATCGAATGGTGAGATTTTGAAAAAAAAAATCTCTAAGATTAGCAACGGCGATTTTTTTACACCATACAATCTAGGGGATCCTGCAATCTATGTTCACCCTAAGCTTTATGTGGTGTTTAAAGGACACCCTGTATAGAGAGTGCCAATTCTACAAAACCAAATATCGTCGGTCGAAGAAGTCTGAAGAATGTTCCAAACATTTGAAAATATACTGTTTTGAGTAATCAAAGTTTAAAAATCGGTAAAATTTAAAAATTCATAATAAAATCATTGTTTCTTTACTGGTCAAAGTAGTTTTATAATAGTGACAATTAACGTTTAACAAAAAATCTTAAATTCTTAATAATTCTGTATACTTAACTCAAAACACGTGATTTTGGAGATGTTCCGGCAATGATTCCGACCAACGATATAGCTCGCACTTCTAACTCTCGATTTCTCGTACACTAACAAATCTGTTAATATTTTGTTACGACCAGTCAGTTGGGCAAAGTGAATAATTATAAAACACAGCAACTTACAGCTGTTAACATTAAATTGACAGATAGTGTACAAGAAACAGGGGGTGAGTCAGGACAAAAAAATTTTACTTTAGACCTTATGGTAAAGACATTAGAGTAGAATTCCGATGGTCAGTGTAATTAGCAGCTATGTGAAAATGTACATATAACACAGTTAATTAAAGAAAGACACTGAAAAATATTTGCATCTCGGTCCCACAACACAGACGGCAATATTGTTTGAGCGACAAATAAATATTTGTCCAGTCCCTTTCTTTAACCTCCTAAGTGCTGCCCGAAAACCATGATATTTTCCAGGTAATTAAAGGACAAAGGGCCAGTTTCTGAATTGGGAATTTCGCTAAGTAAATGGTTAACTTTAGTGCTATCTCTTGGAAATTCTCAGAAAAGAGCATAACATATTTACTTAGTGAAATTCTCAATTCAGAAACCGGCCCTTAGGTGGATAATTAACAGTCTTGATTATCAATAATACAATTTCAATGCAAAGGGTCAACATCGGAACCATCGAATCCATGTTAAAGAGTCTAAGGCGTTAGAATCACGTGGGATGAGGGGTCACTCATCAACGCAAGGGTGAAGTATACCTATGACAATAGCTAGAGCGTTTAATAGTTGCGGCACGTCACAGTCCTCATCCACTGCAAACATTGCAATAAAAACAAAGAGATATAGACATAATATACTGTACATACATAAATAAAACATGTTTTGTACATAAACTAAATATAACAGCTTTCAGTTAACAGTTATGTTAAAAAAGGTAATGAAAAAGAGAAACATAACGAATATGATACGTTTATTATATCAATATCTTGTTATTTTTACTACAATGTTTGCAGCGGATGAGGACTATGGCACGTCACAGTCCTCATCCACTGCAAATATGGTAAAAAAAACAACGAGATTTAGGCATAATAAAGCGTTGAGCGATGTATATACAAAAATTAAACATGTTTCGTACATAAACTAAATATACCAGCTTTCATCTAACAGTAAAGTTAAAAAAAAGCAGTGAAAGATAATTATTACGAATATGATGTTTATTATGTCAATATCTTGTTTTTTGGGGTTCCGTACCGAAATGGTAAAGGACCCTATTAGTAAGACTCCAATGCTCGTCTGTCTGTCACCAGGTATCTCGTGAGCCGTGATAGCGAGACAGTTGACATTTTCACAGATGACGTATTTCTGTTGCCGCTATAACAACAAATACTAAAAACAGAATAAAATAATTATTTAAGGGTCCCATACAACAAACGTGATTTTGTGCTCGATATTAACAACGGCAACAGGTAGACGTTTGAAATATTCAAATATTGTATAGATAATGGTACGGTCCCTTCGTGCGTAAATCCGAGACGAGTCTTTGTCCTCATCCACTGCAAACATTGCAATAAAAACAACAAGATATAAACGTAACAAACTATACATAAATAAATAAAACATGTTTTGTACATAAACTAAACATAACAGCTTTCAGTTGACAGTTACGTTAAAGAAGGCAGTGAAAAAGAAAAAAATTACGAACACGATGCGTTTATTATCTCAATATCTTGTTTTTTCAAGTAAAATGTTTGCAATCATAGTCCTCATCCACTGCAAACATTGTAACAAAACAACGAGATATAGACATGTTCAGATACAGACATCACCCACAAACACATGTCATCTCACCCGTCTCATCGCCGATGGCCCAGACGAGCAGGTCGACGCAGGCCGAGTTGGCCATCACGTTGGTCTTGAACTTGTTGACGGTGGCGTAGTTGCTCTCGCGGTCCTCGCGCTCCGACGCGTCATGATGGCGGCTTTGCAGCTCCGTCTGACCGCTTAAGAAGAGGCACTTCACGAACTCCTGGATAGGACACTAGATATGAGTACAGGCTCTATACAAATAAAAGTGCTATTGATAATAGTAATAACGCACTTGCACCTCTGTTAAAAGAGTGAAACAAGCCGGCGAAGTGCGTGTTGGGCCACGCGCAGTGTAGGGTTCCGTAGAAAGAGGGGGTTTTATCTGCTTTACAGAACTAATAACTTCATCAGCGTAGTTTTCAATGGATTTTGTACGAAGTTTTTAGCGTAAGTTTAAAGCGTACTTAGCCGTGATAGCTTTTTTTTTAATCTATGAATTTCTGAAGGACCCGATCGGGCCACCATAACAATGGTTTTTAATTTTTCTTTTCAAGGTAATAATCTAAAAGGTTAAGTTCATTATACCCTGAATTTTTTCACGATTCCACAATCAATCGTGTAGCCAGGACACCTAAAATATTTTTTCACTCCATCTCCTCGAAATGATGCATTTTGATGCCCAAATTCAGGACCCAAAACACGCTATTGTTGTTCAAGCTAAGATGCATCAAAGTAAATAGACTCAAAATTGGGTTTTGAATCTTACGAAATATTTACCTTTAGGTACCTTTAATTAAATAGACTCAAAATCCAATTTTGAATTTATATACTAATGCACTCATTTACTAAGAAGTCGGACTTCACTTTCATTCTTGAGGATTCGCGCTCCAACCCAAGCAATAAGTTTTAAAACCGAGTTTGGAACTACTTACTGAACTACCAAACTCTTTGCTGCAAAACTTTTAAGTACCTAATTGTCAAATATTTGAAATTGGAACGCAAGTTTTTTTCTATGCAAAAAATCTATAACATTGGCGCGCTTTTTTGTCTATTTTCACTTATTTTCTCGGAAAAATGTCGTCAAGCGATGATGATAGTGTCTTCTTAACACCTGAATATATAAAAAAACAGGCAACGCAAGCAATTCAAAACCTCCTGCCAGAAGTTACATTTCAGTGGTATGTAAGTGTTATCTTTTATTTCATTCCTCTCCGATGGTAGTGAAAAGCAGAGTGTTCTACACGGGCGCAAATAATTTTTGGTCTCAGTAGTGTTGAATCCCTCGCTCCTTCAGCGATTCTTAGTTCTTAGTAATTTCAGTTTTTTCCTTTTTCAATCATAGGAGGCTCTTACTTGTGTTCTGTCGCAACGAGTAATCGAAGAAAGTTATTGAAGAACTAAAGATTTTAATATCCCTATAGTGTTTATAATATAATACATGACCTTTTGGGAATAAAAAAGTCTCAGCGCGTTGGGTGCCTAGAATGCTAACGGCCGAACAAAAACGAACACGGCTGAGAATTTCACAAGGCTGTTTGGAACTATTACAACAAGATCCTGACCGGTTTACTCGATTTCTAACTATGGCTGAAACATGGCTTCACCATTACGACCCTGAAACAAAAAAAAAAAACAATCCATGACTTGGAAGAGACCATCATCCCCGACCCCTAAGAAATGCAAGGCCGTTTCATCCGCCGGCGCCAGCAAAATCATGGGTTCTCTTTTTTGTGACATCCAAGGGGTGGTGATGATTGAACACGTCAGTCATGGAGCCACTATTATGGGGAATATGTACGCAGAACAAATAAAAAAGTTGCGTGACGAAATAATCGAAAAACGGCGTGGCAAAGTAGCTTAAGTTGTTTTGTCTCATCAAGATAACGCCCCAGCGCACAAGTACAAAGTTGTGATGGTTGCCATCAATGATGTTGGCTTCGAATTGGTAGAAAATCCTCTATATTCTCCGGACTTCTTTTATAAAAGTTTATTGCATCTTATTCATTTTCACGACTTATTGAAACCCCCTAGTATGTATGTCAACACCTCAGACACTCCGGTTTCCTCACGATGTTTTCCTTAGTTAGCGTGGTATAAATCAGGTCAGTGGTACAATCAATCTACACATGGTTATTTTGTTAAAATCCTTATTCTTGAAACACGTCAATTAGAACTTTTAATTTACAACAACTTTGTTCTGTAGGTCAAAAATATAATAAAAGAAAGAGACGTTTTGGTAGAAGAAGGAAGCGATGACTCTTACACTTTAGGCAACGGACGGATGTAGGTTTTATCCGGATCTAGATATTTTAAAATCAGATACGGTGCCGTGTGAACAAGTCAAGGGTATTTTTTAATTAGGCTCACTCAACGAGTTCGCGTTAAGATCTTAAACGCAGGGCAGACGCAGGAAGTCATACGTCACTAATTGGCATAGTTTGACGACAGTGTTAATGCGGTGCACTTTATTAGTGACGGCCGTTATTCAAAACATACGGTATCTTATTATATATTCTTTTTGTTGCACTAACCCGTGCTGAGGACAATTTTAAAAATCTATTGTAGAGTTCAGTTTTCGAAGTAAAAAATTCGTAAGCGCTGTTAGTTTTTAGTGCTGTAAAGGTTCGGTTAAGACTGCTATTAAATTACGTCTGGTCTTAAGCAAAATAGGCTGACCAGTAGCCGAGTTGCGGAAACCAAAATCGCCACCAATATCTATCTATACGTGTGGTATACATCATGCTCGCACAATCTTTATAATATTTAACCACTCGTCTGCCGCGACACAGATCTGTGTCCAACTTAGTATGGGCCACCTAAACGTTCCATTCCGCGAGGGCAGTTCAGAGGTTAAAGGTGGTAATAGATCTAAGCATTCACCTGTAACAGAACATCGAGCATTCGCTGTTTCTAAAGTTGTTGAACTGAACAATGGACAGAGCCAAGCATAGAGTTCGCTAGAATGCTCGCTAAAACGCTCCCGTTTATTTTGTAAGCTTTTACCTGTAATGAACATCCGCTAGACTGCTCTTTAAAAGTGAATGATCAAGTCTATCAGCAGGTTACATACATAACAGAAGCCATGACTCATGACGTAATGTTAAAAGAATTTTTTAAATCGCGATATGGCAATGTTTAAGAAAAAAAATGTCAAAGACTATCCGGGAGGTCTATATCCAACAGTGAACAAATACGTCGAAGGACTCGATTAACATCAATACCGATCGCGTCAGAATCAGGCTCTATTTATAGAAACTACACTTCCACTCACTTAATTACTTAGATATAAGAAATCACATTTTGTAATTCTTTTTTTCTGATTCAATAAAGTGTTTTTAGGGTTCCCTAGTTGACAAGGAACAGTTATAGTTTCGCCATGTCCGTCCGTCTATCTGTTTGTCCGCGACCGAGCTCAGAGACGATTAGTACGTGAAAGCTGAAATTTGGCATAGAAAAAACGTTAGGCCCGTATTACAGAACGATCCTCAAGCGCAGATTGATCTCGGATCGCCCAATCCTAACTTGAGCGCTGAATCGATGCTCAAGCACACCCTTTATTTTTAAATAGTACTTAAGGGTTCCTCAGCCAATCGCTGCTTAAGTAAAGATTCTGAACTGCAATCAGATTGTCTATGACCAATGTTTGTTTTCTATGACAAGAAAAATCAAGTATAAACTTTTATTTCGTTCTACGCATGATATGAAAAATATTGATAAGAATTAGTTTAATTATGTGAAATATACAGAGGAAACAATTCACAAGGAAAATCGACTCTCAAGCGTGGTTCCGACCACACTTGAGTAAATACAGATTTGAACATGACTTAAGTAGAGATTGCAACTCAAGTATCGTTCTCGAATTAGCTATTACTCAGTCGAGTTGTGATTGGTAAGTGTCAACTCAAGTAACGTTCTAAAATGAAAACCATACTCAAATCTAGTCTTAAACTGAGATCGGCGCTTGAGTACGCTTCTGTAATACGGGCCGTTAGACAATGTTTGAAAAAAAATTGTTAGGGTACACATCTAAATTAGGGAAGCAATTTATTTCTCGCCTCGCCTACAACGTCGTTTAAAATAAGTTTATTTAGGGTTCCGTTTGGAACCAAGGAACCTTTGGAAAAAAGGAAAATTATCACGACGAAGCTTTACAAGCAAACGAGTAATAGGCAACCAACTTATAAAAGCAAAACTACGTAAAAAATCCATTGAAAATTACGTCGATGAAGTTGTTAGCTCTGTAAAGCAGATAAAACCCCCGGTCTTTTTACGGCCTGACACGCATTTGGCCGGTTTTTAATTACCTGCACATCCTTTGTAAAAGGTCCTGGGAGGTCTTTTTGGTTCTGTAGCAGTTCCCTTAGTAGCGTCACCATTACCAAGTTCAGGGTCTCCGAGAATGATTTGTATGGGAACACCTGGAAATCGAAAGTAGTAAATAGGTTAGATTACATAACATTACATTGACACAACGCAATCATTTGTTCCAGTTCCAAAGTACACTGTGCTGTGGTAAGCAGACAAGGAAATCACAAACTTGGAAAAACACCCAGACTGAGGCAGGTAAAAAATGCTTCAACAAAACCACCACTACTCTTAATTTGGCCAAATTTTCACACATTTTCGCACTGTGCACACGAATACGTAAGATATAAGACCTTAGACTCACGGTTTTCCACACGACGTTTTTCTTACAATTACTACTACTACAAACTAAAAATTCACAAATGTACGTACCATAAAAACCAAGTCAAATCTCGAACCCATGACCTTTCGAACGTGACTCTCTCTCTGAACGAAGGTATCTGCCCTGCAGTGGAAGTTTAGGATGCTTATGTACGCAACATACCATAATTTGTCCCGACGCGTAAATATCCTCAGCCTCCTCATCCAGGAAAGCCAGCAGCTCTTTGGTCAGAATCTTCTTTGCCACTGACAGTATGGACTGCAGGTAGGCCACGTAAAACTGCACATTGACCCTCTTCTCGGGAGATTCCGAGAACCGCATGTAGGGGAACTGGTTGAAGGACGAGCCGAACTTGTTGAAGAAATACGTCGTAGGGTCGTAAGGTACGGAGTTGTAGCTGTGCAGCGATCCCCTTTTCAGAGTCCCGTTCGCGCTGTCCAGAGTATCGTCTCCGTTCCCGTTGACGACCAGCTCGTTACTAGGGTTCAGATTCCCGGAGAGAGATCGCGGGATTATCGGCCTGAACTGGTTGAATTTCCTCTTTTTGTCTAGAGTCGAATACTCGATATTAGGCTCTAGCTCTTTGTTCTTAACTGGACTAGGCGGTTGCGGGAACAGTCTGCAGAGTAGGAGAGGTTCTATCGTCGCGAATCTACCCATAGATCTCGCTATACCGATGAGGATAGGTATAGTGCTCTTGCACAGATGCAGTTTGGACACGCCCTTGCTGTAGTCCTTGCTCTCGTGGCATTCCATAATGATATTTGTGAGGTTGGACATAAGTTCGATTTGGGCGGTGATGATCTCCTCGCGGAGGGAAGACTGCTTCGCCGCCACGTCGGAGAGAAGGGTGTTGAGGCAAAAGCTGAATTTCTCTGACATCGGTATACCTGAAAGTAGAAAATACCCATGTAAGGTATACTGGCTGCAGGACTTGTTTTAATGACTCGCGACACAAATACATTAGGGTCTAATCGCGATTATTTATTAGGTAAACCTAATTATCTTAATTACCAACGTTTTGGCAACGTAGACCGAGTAGATCGAATTGGCCAGTAACGCAAATTATGGTACAGTAAGGCTGGGAAATTATATCGGGAATTGAGGTAATTAAGTTTACCTAATAAATATTCGGGATTAGACCCGTTCAATGTATAACTATGAGAATGCAGGACTGGTATATATGGGATTCGCCCAGTATACAGCGTTTTTTAGTACACAGAATTGCTTATTAGATACAATATTGGCTACCTAATTTACAAAACTGGACCCTGGAAAAGATTAAACAATCCAAATGGTTTTATTTTTTTAAATTATCTGATAATGCGTACGTAATAACGACAATTTCCACGGTAAGGTGATTATTTTGCAATCACGAGAGTTTGCAGAATAGTTATGTGTGACATCCATACAACAAGGAGGGATAGAAAGACTACGATAGATTGCTTAAATTTATTTTAATTGAAACGCGTCAATTGGAGTTAGTCACAACTTATTTTGTATGACTTGTGGAAATTACATAAACGATGACTGAGGGCCGGTTTCTGAATTGAGAATTTCACTGAGTAAATACTTAAGTAACGTTCCGTTACGCTCTTTTCTGAGAAAATAAAAGAGACAACACTACAGTTAACTATTTGCTTAAAATAGCGAAATTCTCAATTCAGAAACTGGCCCTAAGACTTAGATGCTTCGTGATTGCCGGTTAAATGCCGGTTTACTCTAGCTTTAAGGATGCCCAGGTTATATGTCTAAGTTCCACATCTTTGCTGTTTTTATCATAAATGAATTCGCGAATCGTTTGGCGCGAATTGGCGAAATTGTTGTTGGAAGTAGTCGACAAACAAATCACTGAACACGTGCAAGAGAGGGACCTACAACCAGCATTGGGCAGTGATTGGCTAATTGGCCATTGGGCAAAGATTTTTCTTCTATATGTGCCGTCCCCTATCGGAGGTTGGCAAATAAATACTAGCTAAAAAAGCTGTCCTGCTTTTCCAGGCTGCCAATACAAACAAGGTACTGATACTCTGAGCAAAGGTGAGTAATGATGCTAAGGACCATAATATGCTAACGAAATCAAGCTTCTGTTTCAAGTAGATCCTTGGTGTTGGTCATTTGTGAATCAGAGGTGACCTTTCATTTAGATCTCTTATAGTTTACGGCGATGTATAAAAGAGTATTTCAGGACAGCATCACGTATTCAGTGCTGAATTGTGCTCGAAATAAGAGAAATGTCGCACAAACTGTTCGTAATTTTCGTGGTGATGATGCTGGTTGGCAGTGTAAGTAATTGCTTGGTCATCTACATGGTCATTTCTAAATGCGCAATTCCTGAAACAATCCCAATTCGAGTTAGTGCATTACATTAACTTTAGTTAAATTTTGTCTAATTTACAATTTTTTTCAAAGTAAAAACCAACACAAAGGTAAATTCACACAATTATAAAAAATACGAAAATAATAATAGTTTCCTTAATTTTATTCAATTGTAGAGATAAACTGTTGTTTTTCCGGCAAAGCATGAGCGCGTTGATGCCTTTCCTTTTTGTACTACTATAAACACAAGGCAGTGTAGGTGACATTGAAAGCGTTTATGCATAGTTTTTATCGATAAAATTAACATAATTTTTTTAGGGTTCCGTACCCAAAGGGTACTAAGACTCCACTATATGTCTGTCTGTCACCAGGCTGTATCTCATGAACCGTGATAGCTAGACAGTTGAAATTTTCACAGATGTATTTCCGCTGTCCGTCCGTCCGTCTGACCAGCTGTCACCAGGCTGGATCTCATGAACCGTGATAGTTAGAATGTTGAAATTTCCATAGATGATGTATGTCTGTTGCCGCTATAACAACAAATACTAAAAACAGAATAAATATTTAAGTGGGGCTCCTATACAACAAACGTGATTTTTTTGTCGTTTTCTTGTATAATTTAAAAATTAAATTTAAATAAAATAAACCGTGTTTTTGCTCGATATTAATAACGGCAACTGGTAGACGCTTGAAATATTGAAATGTTGTATAGATAATGGTACAGAACCCTTCGTGCGCGAGTTCGACTCACACTGACCTGTTTTTTAACGTAAACGTACGAAACGTAACGAACATAAATTATTTTAGGCACAATATGTTGCTGGAATTAAACATTTTTTGTTCATAGAAATATCAAAAATGTTAGCACGCGATGGACACGTAACTTCCAGTGTTTTTAGGAACACAAGTATTTATCTTTATAAAAGCACTGCAGCTCTTCGCTTAGTTGGGATACCAATATTTCTAAAGTGTTGCGCATTGAGATTTCAATTGTTTATCTAAAAAAAAACCTTTGTTTGAAAGAGAGAAAAGATATTCACTTCACAGAAATAAAATAAACAGTTAGTGACATAATATAAACAACAGAAAAAAAACGTCATACACAAAAGACAAAACAAACCTATAATTATACACGCTCATTTTTGGGTGGTTTAAAAGCCGCGGTTATGTAATTAGTAATAAAAAATGGCATCTATTACTTTTAAGTATAGCCGTATATAAAAAAAAAATAGTGGAGAAATCTTGTTTCGAGTTGAGAAATCTTGTTTAAAAAATGTGCCAACAATTCGCAATGTAAAGTTTTGAAAGAGTTGAGTTTTTATTTTTTTTTCCCCGATAGTATAAGTCATTTTAAGAAACTAATTTCGTTCTTTTTGTGATTAATCAAGTTAAACACTACTAAAAAAAAATTTAAATATTAAACTGCGTGACGTCTTATGCTACCCTTGCTGTGTTAGCCGCGCGATTGCGTTTGCCGTGTGAATAGACCTCCCTAGCAAATTTTGACAACTATAGACTTTGACAGCCTTAGCTGTAGTGTTGCTAGAATTGAAATTTCTTTACTCCTAAAACATGTGACCTCACATGTTAAGCAGGTCATAGGTATTAAAGCTGAAATAAAGCTCATCTTTTGAGACAAAAATCTCTAACATAGAAAATAGGTACTATTATTTGGATGTTAGCCTCGAAATGGTTTTCGATTCAGCAGGTAATAAAAAACTTTGGGTTCCCAATTTGTACCGCCTCTACTAATGGTTCTAAAATAATCGAGTTTGTATCGAGATAACTGCGTTTTTAAATAAACAAACTAGCGCTGTCTTTTAGACCACCCAAACTTGTGCCAACAATTTGTACCGCCTCTACGAATGCATAAACATAAGCAGCCTATATACGTCCCACTGTAGGGCACAGGCCTTCTCTCAGGGAGAGAGTATGGGCTTAATCACCACGCGTGCCCACCGCGGATTAGAGATTTCAAGCGCTGAGGTATATGAATAGCTCAGTCACTCAGGTTTCCTCACAATGTTTTCCTTCACAGTTAGCGAGTGGTATTGCTACTGTAACTTCACAAATGTACATGGTCCATGGTCCTCTACTAATGGTTCTAATAGAATCGAGTTTGTATCGAGATATTTATGAAAACTGCGTTTTTAAATAAACTAACTAGCGCATTCGATAGCTGTTGTCAGGAACGTTCATTTTGCTGTCTTTCGAACCACCTAAACTTATTGCAGTATGCATTTCTGCAAAGAAAGGCATTATTCATTAGGGAAAACATTGTTTACTTTTTAAAGTAATTATGTAGAATTAACTAAGTACCTAAGAGCACAATATCAATAAAGAATCAATACTAATGAAAATGTTCTATTTCAGAGTCTGCAACAAGGTGGAGGTGGCGGTGGCAGCGGAGGTATGTTTCGTATTCTTGAGGGCCGCTCCATACCAAATCCCCGCCGATCAATACCACATCCCCGCCGCTTCATACGACTACCCTGCCGCTCGCTCCATACCACATCCCCGCCGCTCCATACCGCATCCCAGCCACTTCATACCACATCCCCGCTGCTCCATACCGCAACCCTGCCGCTCCATACCACATCCTCACCGCTCTATACCAAATCCCCGCCGCTCCAAACCACAGCCCCGCCGCTACATACGACAACCCCGCCGCTCCATACCACATCCCAGCCGTTTCATACCACATCCCCGCCGCTCCATACCGCAACCCGGCCGCTCCAGACCACATCCTCACCGATCTATACCAAATCCCCGCCGCTCCAAACCACAACCCCGCCGCTACATACGACAACCCCGCCGCTCCGTACCGCATCCCGCCGCTCCATACCACATCCCCGCGTTTAAGCGCACTCTTGATCAGCAATGTCAAGTATATTTATTTATACTACGCGTGCATGTTTTTCTCATGGATTCCGTAAACAGGTCTTGACCAAAATTATGGGACCACTTCTGAGTTATCTCCTTTCTAACAAAAACGAATTATCGCTGAACGTACACTAAAAAAATCACTAGGTCAAACAAAAAAAAACTCTCCAACTACCCAGCTGCTGAGCAAAAGATTTCGATAAACTAACTCTTAGGTATTTGTGGTTTCAGCAGGAGCTGGTGCCGGCGGCCAGGCTGGAGGTACGTGAAAAACTTTGATCACTGGACTAGTTGCTCCAGCAATTCATTTATATTTGAATAATACCACAAATGTGAAGTATATTTATTTATTACATATATTTGGGGAACTTGCAGCTTACAAAAAAATGGTACCTATTCGATTTTACTTCAGACTAAAAATGTAATATAAAAAAGTAAAAAAATACTGCTCGAGCAGTCATACGTTTTCTCAGGTCATTACCTCGAAAGATCAGTTTCTACCTCGACGGGTCTTTGTCTCGACCTCAGAACACAAAAAGAAGTGTTCTGAGGTCTCGACGGTACACTTCATGGATGGCTTGTTGCCTCGAAAGATCATCAAAACCAAAGTAAATTAAATTAATTTAAATTATGCCCTAAAGGTGTATTAAAGACCAAAATGCCCATTCTTCTGTGGTTCTAAATTCGAAATGAAAATGGGCATTTTGGTCTACAAATAATCGAAAACAAGAAAAGTGAGTGGCAGTCTCAAGTACCCATAGAATATCAAAGCTAGACCGGTATATTCACACAATTGTTTTTTTTTAACATAAGCCCACGCCTATATTTCCCGAAGGGGTAGGCAGAGGCACCAGTTCATTGACTGGGCCCACGAGAGGCACCGCAATGAACTGGACCCACGTTTGGCCAAGAGTATGTTTTTGTAGCAATCGTGACAAGTGGCCAGCCTGTCACCAGCCAATTTGTAGGAATAGAGACCAGATGGAATTAAAAGAGTTGTTGCGTTCTATTGCAAATTGCACAGCATTATAATATGTTGCCGTTGATCAAAGAAGAAGAATGATTATATATTTAGAAATAATTTTTACTAAAGAAGAAGAGTAAAGTTTGTTACATCAATCATATGAGAAAGGTTTCTATATTTTTATTGTTTACTAGATGACCCCGTGAACTTCGTATCACCGACGTCAACCGTTTTTTTTCTTCTCACCGTTTAAACCTTCCCTGGACTTCCACAAATATATAAAAACAACAATTAGCCAAATCGGCCCAGCCGTTCTCGAGTTTTAGTGAGACTAACGAACAGCAATTCATTTTTATATCTAAGATTTCCTGTTTCACTTGCAAAATAATTGATTACAATTGTTGATTACAATTGTAGTCAACTAGTATTTATTACACCTTCATTTACGTCATAATTTAAATTTACTTTGACGCAACAAGCCATCGATGAAGTGTACTGTAGAGGCAAAGACCCTACGAGGTAGAAACCCATCGAGGTGCTGATTTTGCGAGGTGATGACCCGCCGACAAAACGTACCATCGACCTAGGGACATCGAGGTATCAAGCTATCGTCATTCGAAGTTGAGTAAGAGACCCCTCAAAGAAGGTGTAAGTAATTATAGAGTTACTAGCTGACCCGGCAAATGTTGTTTTGTAGCCTACGACCTAGACCTACCAAATATACACAAAAAATTATAAAAATCGGTGAAGCCGTTTCGGAGGAGTTCGATAACAAACACGAGATTTTCATACATTAAATAGGGACTGCTTTACAGTCTTCAGCACACCAACCTTTACATACGCGCACTCTAATCGGTTACAAGTGAGTTTGAAAGTCGTAAGTTTGAACCCCGGCGTGATTTTGTTGTCTAAATTACGTCAATTTCTGAATTGGTAGGAGCAAAACCACTCGCTTACGGCGAAGATAACAGAGTCTGTGAGCTCTTCACATACTTTAGCTCTCGAAATCACTAATCCGCGGCCCATAATATTCTCTCTGAGAAAACGCCTGTGCCCTGCAGTAGGACGTATACGTGCCGTCTATGTATACGGAGGATGTCGTGGGTTAGAATCCCGGCATGTACCAATTTATAGTAGCAATACCACTCGCTAACTGTGAAGGAAAACATCGTGAGGAAACCTGAGTGTCTGGGTTATTCACATACCTCAGCGCTTGAAATCGCCAACCCGCGGTGGGCACGCGTGGTGATTAAGCCCATACTCTCTCCCTGAGAGAAGGCCTGTGCCCTACAGTGGGACGTATATAGGCTGCTTATGTTATGTATATGTACCAATTACTTTGTTTTCTAAGTTACGTACATTTGTGAAGTTATAGTAGCAATACCACTCGCTAACGGTGAAGGAAAAATATCGTGAGGAAACCTTGAATGTCTGAGGTGTTCATATACCTCAGCGCTTGAAATTACCAATCCGCGGTGGGCACGCGTGGTAATTAAGCCCATACTCTCTGAGAGGCCTGTGCCATACAGTGGGACGTATATAGCCTGCACTAGCTATCTATGTCTACAAATAAAAAAAAACATACAAGTATTTCTTCCTACACAGTTCACACCGAAAATAGCCCCAGCCTCTCGATTAGTCTTTATTAATATAATTATTAATTCATTATTGCACAAAGACAGTGTATAAAAAGTGGACTTAATGCTAATGGCATTTTCTACCAGTCAACCTGCAGTAGGTACAGGAGAGGCAAAAATTGAGGTAGGCGCGCAAAAAAGAAAGAGAAAAAGTACTTAGAAGTACCTAATGTTATCGATGAGATGAGCGCACGATGTACTGTAGAGTAAATCACTCTGTGATTGGTTCATTCTATGGGCCATGCCATGCGTGATCGGCGATAGTAAGTGACAGCGTAGCTCATGATTGGTTATATACAAAAACGTCAAACTATTGATGTAACCCGTCGAAACATCTATGTACGTCGCAAAATGGCAGTCTGATGGTGACAGGTGTATAGATATTTTGCCGGTTATTACTGAACTCGCTCCGATTAATAACACAATTGACAAGTCCCGCCCACATTCCCAACAATTGAACGTGGGGTCATTTTATAGCGCTAGTTAGACATCTACGTTTTTAACTATCTTTTTTTTTTTTATAGCTGGATCCGCCACTATTGGTACTGTGGCGACCTTTGTTACAGTAGTAAAATAAACTTAATGTAGTTATATAATAAAATTCTTAATGCTAAGGTTTAAAATTAAAGTTATATAATAAAAAATGTCTTACTGTAAAAGTTATTCCTATCTTAAAGTCTAAAGATTAAAATTGTAGTCTAAAAATGTCATAAAAGTATAAATAAAACTGTCAAAATTAAAATCATAGAGTTGGTAGAATAAAGATTTAAATTATGTCTAGATTTAAAATAGGTAAAAGATAAAAGTACAAATTACTGTATACCCCGACGCCTTGTCTCTGACTACTCCTAAGAGTAGTGACAAGCAAGGCGCCGGGGCTGAGATTAAAAGTTAAAAAAACACAAAAATAAAGATGTCAAAGTTTAAAATGTTGACATGTAAAAAAAAAAAAATAACATGGGTCCAATGTAAAATGGAAGTTAAAAAGTAAAAATACTAAAATACTAAAATCTGTTGTTTTTAACTATCAATGATCTATCTATCCGGAGCTCTCTGTAGGCGAGTCTGGATTTTGGGTTTTTCTCGAATTGATTCTCCTAACGCTTTCAGGTCAAGCTGGCTTCGGGTTCGGCATGAGCGGTGGGGCAGGTGGAGGTGCCGGCGCTGGAGGCTCCGGTGGCGGTCAGGGCAGTGAGAGCGCCTCCGGATAAAGCTTATTTTCAACGTAGTTGGGTGCATTGTCGTTTAATCTCACTACCAAATTGCAATAAATTCTTAGGTTACCGAGCCTCATTCTCATAATCACTCGCTTTTGTTTGTTTTAAGAAATAAATTGTTTGGTAAGCATGAGGAATGTTTTTCATTATACAGTCTTAGTTAGGATACTGCATTGCTGAGATTTTAAAGATTTTGTTAGGGAACCTTATTCAATGCTCTCAATGTATTTCTGCTTCTACCGAATGCGCGTTTTTACGGTCTAAGGTCGCTTATACACTGGCGGCACGTACGCCAACTGCAGCCGATGGGTGTCGACAGCTGCAGTTAGCACACGTGCCGCCCGTATATAAGCGCCCTAAGTACGCTCGGACAGAGGGACCTACTCGTTTCGTGTACACCGTGATCTTAGTACCAAAGGTGTCTGGTAGAGTGTTCTAAGATCGCCGATGGACATGATACGAGTAGCTTCCGAATAGCTAAAGAACGTTTTATCCAACAATTTATTAAAATTACTCTTAAAACTGCCTCGCCATCCGAATTGAAAGAAAGTGGATATATTTTCGAAAGGGAAGTAACCTATGCCTCAATAAAACTTATGTATATTTCTGTATTTATTTGAATAAAAAATCTTCAATAAAGTGATGTTAGTACTGCAATGGTTGTTTAATTTTCACTATTGGTAGTCTACTAACGAATCGCATTCAAACGGTATAATCCGTACACCTTAACTCGACGCCTCGCACCATTCGATCTTTTTCACGGGAGATGCTTATTTTATTTGCGCGGGTTTTACCATTAAAAGTATTAAAATGATATTATGCTGTTTTGTACAAAACAGAGATAAATAACAGCTATTGCCGTGCTAACATCATTCTATGGAAAAACTATTTCTTTCTTAGACTCTACACCAGTGTTTTTCAATCTCTGGGTCGTGACCCCCAGTGTGGCAAAATTGACAATCGCTGGTAGAATAAAACAAACGGTCAGAAACTATCTTGATTTGAGGGATATAAAATTTATGTTTTATTCTATTATTTTGCAGGGCGCTGAGTTTTGAGATATCTGTAAATGCCAATAACTACTGAATTTCCCACCGTTAATTTAGAAAATTTTCAAGACAGATTTTTTTGGGAGTGTAAGTTTTTACAAATATTCCATCCTTAATTTCGTTTTTGGACATCATTAAAGGCCTCTTTATTTTTGAGGGCGTTGTGTTTTCACAAAACTGAATGAAATTGGCACCATCAATAGACAAAACTTTTCTAATAGAAGGAGCTGAGTTTTTATAACACAACCGTAAATTTAGTAAATTCTTTGGATGGCTAACAAGACAATTTTTTTTGTTTTTGAAGGCGCTGAGTTTTTATAGGACTGAATGAAATTGGCATTTCAGTAAATTTTCGAGCGCTTAACGGGCGCCTTAACATTTTTTTTTTTTATAAAAGAAGATGCTAAGTTTTTAAGAAAATACCACCGTAAATTTAGTAAATTCTCTGGCAAGCTTACAAGAACCACGTTAAAATAAGAACTCTGTATTTTTGTGCTTAATACCTGTTGGCTGTGTCAATAAAATATATAAATAGATAAATAAGAGAGACCTTTTGTTTTGGAAGGCGCTGAGTTTTTATAGAGGTGAATGATTTTGGCACCATCAATTAAGCAAATTTTGGGGCGCGCTGTCGCGCGCCTATAAGACAAATCTTTTATAATCAAGGGCGCCGAGTTTTCATGAAAATGCCTCCGTCAATTTAGCCACCTTAAATTCTTTGGCTAGTTTTCAAGACAGATCTTTGTTTTTAAGGGCGCTGAGTTTTATGGAACTGTAGTACATTTTTGGTCGCGCTCACGTGCGTCTACAAGACAGATCTTTTATTTTCGAAAAAAATTCACGGAACTACATCAAAATGCCCTCGATAATTTAGTTTTACGGCCGCGCTGATACGCAAATTGGTTGGATCATCTTTTATTTTTGAGCAGGCCTTTTAATGTTCAGCCCTGAAAGATTGAAGTGGGAATGGTTCCACTTTTTTTTCATTGAGTCCGGTATTTGGTAAAAAGGATAATTATGGTAACACTTAGTTGTATGTTATAACTACATCATCTTTAAAGTTAGTGACACTTCCAATGGACTTGGGAGGCTGGGGGGTCGCTAGAATTTTTAACTTGTAAAGGGGGTCGCGTCTTCAAAAAGACTGAAAGACTGCTTTAGACCCAGGCATTATCGTTGTCGACAATTTATCGTTAGAATTATTCAGTTCTCAGTAAAGGCCTCTCTACACGTGGTCTTTATGACGATAATGATTTACAAATGACGTTAATAATTAAATAACTGACAATAAAAATAACGTGACTTGGCAGTAAATGAGTACATAACGTAACTTTTAAGTTGTGTGTGTTATAAGTTGATAGTTCTGGAATCGGAGATCACGATTTGTTTAAATGTTTTTGTAAGAACATTACATGGAATGGACAAGGCATTATCAGACTCGTTTATAATAATAAAAATTTGTAATAATAATAATAATAACTTCCACATAACACAATGCATCGCCCATCTCCCAAACTACGATAACATGGTAACCAGGCAATGACATCACAAACATGGAAATACACCCAGACTGAGATCAAAATGTATAACATCGTTAATTTAAGTATCGTCAATATTATGTAAGCGACAGGTCATTAGCTTTTCAGTCCCTTTCTTAAATTAACCGTACTATAACACTTACAAAAAAAGAGCAATATAACCATCTATTAAGGTACTAAAATAATAACTTACAATTTTAACGAAAACAGAAAAATATTTAGTTCATATGTGAAATGAATACTATATGCAGCCTATATACGTCCCACTACTGGGCACATTCCTTACGAGTGAGAGTGAAAGGTAAAGAGGTGTACACCATTACAAGAGTATGGGCTTGATCACCACGGGTGCCCACCGCAGATTGGCTTCTGTAAGCGCCGAATTATGTGAATACCTTAGACACTCAGGATGTTTTTCTTCACAGTTAACTAGTCATATTGCCACAACAAATTCATAAAAAAGTTCACAGCCGAGCGACCTTTAGATTTAGTATTTGATGTTAACTCCAACTTGACAACTCGAAGCTTGGAAAACCATGAGGGAGGCCTATAATGCCCTGCAGTGATGATGATGACAGCTTTAACCATTCCCGAAAAAAAAAAAATCTTGACGGACGGACAGTCGACAGCAGTTCAACCTTTACATTTTCGTTGCGAAGTCCCCCGTAACGCAACTGAACATAATGCACCCATGTAAAGATCCATTTGCTGTCGACTGGACAAGAAATTATCCTAGAAGTATCCCGTTTTTTCCTTTTCAATGAATCGCTGAACAGTAAAAAGTAAACCAATTCAATGGTTTCGTCTATCGACAATTCCATAACCATATTTTTGCCACTCGAAGGAAAACATCATGGAGAAACCTGGGTGCCTGAGGTGTTCACATACCTCAGCACTTAAAATCGCCACTCCGCGGTGGACACGCGTGGTGATTAAACCCATACTCTCTCTCTCTCTTTCTCTCTCTCTGAGACAATGCTTGTGCCTTAGAGTGGGACGTATATAATAAAGACTGCATTATTACATTTTTTTACTTCACCTGTAATGTCGCCTATCCAAATTTCCATTGCCATATTTTTTACCTCACCTACATCGAGAAAAAGTTGTGGTCATAAACGACGATATTTCATGTCAAGCACAGCAATATAAATACTGAAAGAAAGTATAGATTTACATTGTCTACAGATGGGCGAGTCGTGCTTACTTGATAACCTGATAAGTAAATATAATACGAGAGTATGTATATAATAAAAGATAAAAATGCTAAATTGCACATAAATAACAAAAATTAAAGAAAGTTTTTTTATAAACGAATATCAAAATGAAGTGCATGCTATAAGTTATATTAGGAGAGATGCCAGCGGTCCCGACACGACACTAGCCTAGGCCTGTGACGTGCGGAACACTTGTAATCAAAAAGTTTAATAACAATGGAAGTATCAGACAGAAAACAATATAATTTCGTTGTGTTTTCCGAAATGTGCAAATCTATATAAAACTAATGTTGGTATAGTCGTCGTAAAATTCAGGCGTAATTGTTTTTTTTTGCAGAACAGTTGATAAGCAAAGATGATGTGGAAATCGTTTCTAATTCTGCTTGTGATGGCCATGTTAGTGAGCCGTGTAAGTCCACTCCACCACTTTATTACAATACACATACATAGCTACATAAACTCACGGCTGTATCTCGGAGGGGTAGGCAGAGACTTCGGTTTGCCACTTGCCATGATCTTGACAAACTTTTGCTCTTTTGCTTTCGTCCCGGGCGGACACATTTCGACCAAATAGGGGATGTATGCCTCCGTCATTGCACCCGGAAACGGCGTGCGTAAATGCAGCGACGAATGAATGTTCTTAAAACTAACTCACTGAAACTACATAATCGTAACAGAAGCACTGTTACGATTATTATGGAAGAAAAAGAAAACGAAAGTGAGCTTGACTTAACTAACACGAGTTGACTCAGACTTAGATCGGGGTGAAGTTGCATCTATGCAAATTGCATCTATGCAATTTCCGTCCATCCGTCCATTAAGTTACGCCTGTACCCCAGAGGGGTAGGCAGAGACCAGGGACTGCCACTGGCCACGATCCACCCCCAAAAACGAAAACGACTGGCCCTGGTAACACACAACATTCGCATTGAGGACAGACGAAAAGCTAATTGAGCTGGAAGAGGAAATTGGTGGGATATCCTAGGGTTATCTGAAGTCCGTCGAGAGGGCACGATAACCCTGAAATCTGGTAACCTGCTCTACTACCGGGAGGACGAGCAACAGTCCCAGGGTGGTGTCGGGTTTCTCGTCCACAAGTCCCTCGTAAATAACATTTTGGCCATAAACAGTGTGTCGAGCAGGGTGGTGTACATAATACTCAGAATATCTAAGAGATATTCGCTGATGGTCATTCAGGTATACGCACCGACCTCGTCACACTCCGATGAGGAGGTAGAGGCGATGTATGAGGACATTAGTAGGGCCATACATACCTCGGAGACCTATTTTAATGTTGTTATGGGGGACTTCAATGCGAAGCTGGAGACAAGAAGCGAGGGTGAGATGAGAGTGGGGCAATTTGGTCATGGGCAACGGAACCCGAGAGGACAAAGGTTGGCAGACTTCCTGGAGAAAGAGGGACTCTTTATGATAAACTCTTTCTTTCAGAAGCCACCTCACAGGAAATGGACCTGGTTGAGTCCCGATGGTTCCACGAGAAACGAGATAGACTTCATCCTGACCTCCAAGAGACAAATATTCAATGACGTCTCTGTGATCAACATGGTGAAAACGGGAAGCGATCACCGAATAGTAAGAGGCACACTGAATATCAATGTCAAACTTGAGAAGTCTCGTCTCATGAAGTCCACGCTCCGACCTACTCGTGCCCATATCCAGAACCCCGAGAACTTTCAGTCCTCCGAGGATGCTAAGTCATATAGGCAGCTCAATAGACATATCTCAAAGTCTATGCGGCACGATATTCGGTCCTTTAATACCGAACGTACTAAAGAGACTATAGAGCGGAACAAGGGCTCCAAAGTGTTCGCAAAAGACTTGTCTATTGGGCAAAGCCAGCTGACGAAGCTGAAGAGAGAGGACGGCAGTATAGCGTCGACCAAATCAGAGGTGCTGAGGGAGATTGAGAGTTTCTACGGACAGCTATACACCTCAGTCGCAAAACCTGTTAGCAGTTTGAACAAAGATCCGAGAGCCAAACTGACCCGACATTATACCGAAGACATCCCGGACATCAGCCTGTACGAGATTAGGATGGCCCTGAAACAGCTCAAGAATAACAAGGCACCAGGAGAGGACGGAATCACATCAGAGCTCCTGAAAGCGGGTGGAACACCAGTACTTAAAGTCCTTCAGAAGCTCTTCAATTCCGTCGTGCTCGAAGGAAAAACGCCAGAAGCATGGAACAGAAGCGTGGTGACGCTGTTCTTCAAGAAAGGGGATAACTCTCTATTGAAGAACTACCGACCCATCTCGCCTCTGAGCCATGTTTATAAGCTGTTTTCGAGGGTCTTCACGAATCGTCTCGAACGCAGGTTTGATGACTTCCAGCCTCCCGAACAAGCCGGTTTCCGAAAGGGCTTTAGTACCACATCCACACGCTGCGGCAAATTATACAGAAGACTGAGGAGTATAATTTGCCATTCTGCTTAGCGTTTGTGGACTATGAGAAAGCCTTCGATTCGATCGAGACACGGGCAGTGCTCGAGTCTCTCCAGCGTTGCCGTATTTACTATCGGTATATCGAGGTGCTGCAGTGCTTGTACAACAGCGCCACCATGTCGGTCCGAGTACAGGAGCAGAATTCAGAGGCAATTCTATTAAGAAGAGGCGTGCGACAGGGACACGTTATCTCTCCGAAACTGTTCACGAACACACTGGAAGATGCCTTCAAGCTTCTGGAATGGTAGAGACGCGGCATCGATATCAATGGCGAGTACATCACGCACCTTTGATTTGCCGACGATATAGTAGTCATGGCAGAAACGATGGAAGACCTCGGCATAATGCTCGAAGACCTCAGTCGAGTTTCCCAACGTGTGGGCCTTAAAATGAACATGGACAAAACGAAGGTCATGTCGAACGCCCGTGTTGTGCCCACCCCAATAACATTGGGGAACACGACTCTCGAAGTTGTAGACGAATACGTCTACTTAGGACAAACAGTCCAACTAGGCCGGTCCAACTTCGTGAAAGAGGTCAATCGTCGAATCCAACTAGGCTGGGCAGCATTCGGGAAACTTAGAAAATTATTTTCGTCTAATATATGTACCTCAATCGCTCGAGACAAAATTATACAACCAGTGTGTGTTACCAGTGATGACTTATGGCACTGAAACGTGGTCTCTCACTATGGGCCTCATAAGAAAGAGATTCTTGTGGCTGAATGATGATGATGATGAATTGAAATGTTACTAATTGAATTTATATAATGCAAATTAAATTAATGTTAGTTTTTTTTAACATCAGAATGGTTGAAACAGTGTCCAGACTTACCGCCACTCAAATTTGTACGCTGATAACAGTAGAACATGTTGATCCGAATTTATCTTATTTATTATCCAAAATGCATGCTTATGTATCTTGACTGACACATGTTTTAGCAAATAAATAAATCTTTATTAATGTCACCAGTATATTAATTTTTTATTATATTTTAATACTTTAGCTAAACCTACTAATATTATAATTATAAAATAAAAGTTTGTGTGTTTGTTACTCAATCACGCAATAACGGCTGAAAGGATTTAGATTAAAATTGGGTATGGAGATAGTTTGAGTCCCGGGGAAGGACATAGGATACTTTTCATCCCGGACTTACTCATTCCATGCAGACGAAGTCGCGGGCAAAAGCTAGTATGTACATACAAATCTCGTGTCACAGTGTTTGTTACCTCCTCCGAAACGGCTTTCACCGATTTTTTTGTTATATTTGGTACGTATGAGAATAGGTCGTAAGCTAATTAATATGGCAAAACAACGTTTCCCGAGTCAGCCAGTAATAAATATATATCTTGACACTTTATCTTGTATCTTGTTAGTTTGACATACTTCCACGTCACAGCAATTTTCTTCTATTACAGAGTCAGAGTGTTGGTGATACAGGAAACGGCGGCAACAAACCGGGAGGACAACCGCCTAAATGGGGAGATGGCAAACCTTCGGAGGGACAACCACCTAAAAAGGGAGATGGCAAACCACCGGGGGAACAACCACCTAAAGGGGGAGATGGCAAACCACCGGGAGGGCAACCGCCTAAAGGGGGAGATGGCAAACCACCGGAGGGACAACCACCTAAAGGGGGAGATGGCAAACCACCGGGAGGGCAACCGCCTAAAGGGGGAGATGGCAAACCACCGGAGGAACAACCACCTAAAGGGGGAGATGGCAAACCACCGGAAGAGCAACCGCCTAAAGGGGGAGATGGCAAACCACCGGAGGGACAACCACCTAAAGGGGGAGATGGCAAACAACCGGGAGGGCAACTACCTAATGGGGGAGACGGCAAGCCGCCGGGAGGACAACCACCTGGTGGCAATCAAACGGGCGAGAAAAATAACACGGACCCGTTATCTCCCGGTAATGGCAAACCACCGGGAGGACAACCATCTAAAGGGGGAAATGGCAAGCCGCCGGGAGGACAACCACCTGGTGGCAATCAAACAGACGAGAAAAATAAAACGGACCCGTTATCTCCCGGTACTGGCAAACCACCGGGAGGACAACCACCTAAAGGGGGAGATGGCAAGCCGCCGGGAGGACAACCACCTGGTAGCAATCAAACAGACCAGAAAAATAAAACGGACCCGTTATCTCCCGGTACTGGCAAACCACCGGGAGGACAACCACCTAAAGGGGGAGATGGCAAGCCGCCGGGAGGACAACCACCTGGTAGCAATCAAACAGACCAGAAAAATAAAACGGACCCGTTATCTCCCGGTACTGGCAAACCACCGGGAGGACAACCACCTAAAGGGGGAGATGGCAAGCCGCCGGGAGGACAACCACCTGGTGGCAATCAAACGGGCGAGAAAAATAACACGGACCCGTTATCTCCCGGTAATGGCAAACCACCGGGAGGACAACCATCTAAAGGGGGAAATGGCAAGCCGCCGGGAGGACAACCACCTGGTGGCAATCAAACAGACGAGAAAAATAAAACGGACCCGTTATCTCCCGGTACTGTCAAACCGCCAGGAGGAAAAACAGCTGGTGGCAATCAAACGGGCGAGAAAAATAACACGGACCCGTTTTCTCCCGGTAATGGCAAACCGCCGGGAGGACAACCACCTGGTGGCAATCAAACAGACGAGGAAAATAAAACGGACCCGTTATCTCCCGGTACTGACAAACCGCCAGGAGGACAACCACCTGGTGGCAATCAAACAGACGAGAAAAATAAAACGGACCCGTTATCTCCCGATACTGGCAAACCACCGGGAGGACAACCACCTATAGGGGGAGATGGCAAGCCGCCGGGAGGACAACCACCTGGTGGCAATCAAACAGACGAGAAAAATAACACGGACCCGTTATCTCCCGGTAATGGCAAACCACCGGGAGGACAACCACCTGGTGGCAATCAAACAGACGAGAAAAATAAAACGGACCCGTTATCTCCCGGTACTGACAAACCGCCAGGAGGACAACCACCTGGTGGCAATCAAACAGACGAGAAAAATAACACGGACCCGTTATCTCCCGGTAATGGCAAACCACCGGGAGGACAACCACCTGGTGGCAATCAAACAGACGAGAAAAATAAAACGGACCCGTTATCTCCCGGTACAGACAAACCGCCAGGAGGACAACCACCTGGTGGCAATCAAACAGACGAGAAAAATAACACGGACCCGTTATCTCCCGGTAATGGCAAACCACCGGGAGGACAACCACCTGGTGGCAATCAAACAGACGAGAAAAATAAAACGGACCCGTTATCTCCCGGTACTGACAAACCGCCAGGAGGACAACCACCTGGTGGCAATCAAACAGAGGAGAAAAATAACACGGACCCGTTATCTCCCGGTACTGACAAACCGCCAGGAGGACAACCACCTGGTGGCAATCAAACAGACGAGAAAAATAACACGGACCCGTTATCTCCCGGTACTGACAAACCGCCAGGAGGACAACCACCTGGTGGCAATCAAACAGACGAGAAAAATAAAACGGACCCGTTATCTCCCGGTACTGACAAACCGCCAGGAGGACAACCACCTGGTGGCAATCAAACAGACGAGAAAAATAACACGGACCCGTTATTTCCCGGTAATGGCAAACCACCGGGAGGATAACCACCTGGTGGCAATCAAACAGACGAGAAAAATAAAACGGACCCGTTATCTCCCGGTACTGATAAACCGCCAGGAGGACAACCACCTGGTGGCAATCAAACAGACGAGAAAAATAACACGGACCCGTTATCTCCCGGTACTGACAAACCGCCAGGAGGACAACCACCTGGTGGCAATCAAACAGACGAGAAAAATAACACGGACCCGTTATCTCCCGGTAATGGCAAACCACCGGGAGGACAACCACCTGGTGGCAATCAAACAGACGAGAAAAATAAAACGGACCCGTTATCTCCCGGTACTGACAAACCGCCAGGAGGACAACCACCTGGTGGCAATCAAACAGACGAGAAAAATAAAACGGACCCGTTATCTCCCGGTACTGACAAACCGCCAGGAGGACAACCACCTGGTGGCAATCAAACAGACGAGAAAAATAACACGGACCCGTTATCTCCCGATACTGGCAAACCACCGGGAGAACAACCACCTAATGGAGGAGATGGCAAGCCGCCGGGAGGACAACCACTTGAAGGGGGAGATGGCAAACCGCCAGGAGGACAATCACCTGGTGGCAATCAAACAGACGAGAAAAATAAAACGGACCCGTTATCTCCCGGTAGTGACCAAGGCGCTGGCGAAATCATCAGCATAAGGATTACAGGGTAATTGAGAATGATTCGTTTTTTTTCTGTCTTTGTCCTTTTTTTAGGGTTCCGTACCCAACCGTCCGTCCGTCCGTCTGTCACTAGGCTGTATCTCATGAACGGTGATAGTTGAAATTTTCACAGATGATTTATTTCTGCTATCACGACCAAAACTAAAAAGGAATGAAATAAATATTTAAGAGGGGCTCCCATACAACAAACGTGATTTTTTTGCCGTTTTATGCTCGATATTAATAACGGCGACAGGTAGACGCCTGAAATATTTAAATGTTGTATAGCTCGCCTATGTGCAAAACTTTCTGTTTTATATGCAATAAAGGATTTAATAATAATAATAATAATGGTACGGAACCCTACGTGCGCGAGTCCGACTCGCACTTGGCTGCTTTTTTTTATGTATCCGGTGAGCAATAATAATACATTTCACACCTGCTATTCAGAAAAGATCCCTTTATTCCCTCAAATGAGGGATCAAAGTTGTACTTTTGTTCCCTGATATTCTAGTTTATTTTTATTGCCCTCAACATGATCCGTGTGCAGATTTTCACAAAATGTAATTCCAATTCGATTTTTATTTTGTTGCAATCGATCATAATTGTCTTCCACGGCACATAAATTTCCTTATAGCAAGTGTGAAAAGCAGTATGTGTCACTCGGTAGCAAAATTATTTCCATCTTGGGCGTAAACACTTGAATCCCTCGCTACGCTCAAGATTCTACTTTAGAATCCCTCGCTACGCTCGGGATTCTATTGTTCAATATACCGCCCTCGCCGTAAATATATCATTTTGCTCCCTTGAGACACAATCTACTATTGTCCACCGAGGGGAGAAAACTCCATTTCTGTTCAAAAGTAGATATGGTTAAGCCCGACGCACAGCGGAGGACTTACGAGAACAGAAAAAGAACTTTCTCCCAAGTGATACATAGTGCTTTATGCTACACCTACGAGGAAAATAAAATTATTTAGAATAATTAAAAGCATACTGTTAAATTATCAATTCAGTAAAAAAACCAAACCAAATTGCCGCGCTTGTTTTTTTATCGTAGTGCAGAAAAAGGTTGCCAGCCTCCTTTCATTAAAATCTAGTACAAAAAAAAATCCCACATCTTTTTTCTAATTATTTGATATAATATTACAAACGCGAAAATATGTATGTATGGATGGATGTTTGTTACTCTTTCACGCAAAAATGGCTGAACGGATCCAGATAAAATTTTGCACAGAGATAGATTATAGTCTGGATTAGCACACAGGCTATTTTTGCTCCCGGAAAAATACACATCAAAAATACCACGCGAACGAAGTCGCGGGCAGCAGCTAGTTTGATATAAAACCTTTTTGAGATTTGACGTTTGTATTTTTATACTACACCTGCTTGGAAAGTACCTTGATACTTTATCAAATTTACGGTAGAAAGTACGTCATTGCATATCGAACAAATATGCGGGGAGAAAACGCATCTGAGCGGGAGAGAAAAGTGTATGAAAATCCATTTATTACGTGGTTTTTCTTTTTTAATTTTGGGTAAGACTATGCGCCGGTAACCTAAATATCAAAAGCCAAAAAGTTTTTACAGTGAGTTTTTATCTCCAAGTTCGCAAAATGACACTGGCCATTAGCTGTGTGTTGGATGGTGTCGGGCTGGCAGTGCGACCCTGCGGCGGCAGGATAAACAATTTGAAAAAAGAACATGTGAAAATTGCAGACGCCATTGGCGCCATTTCCAATTTGTGTGTTGTTTGAGGATTCAAGCAGGTGTAGTATAAAGCACTATGTATCACTCAGGTGTTTTAAAGCCCTCGCCTACGGCTCGGGCTTCAAACGACACCCTCGACGGTAATCGGTCACTTTCTCCTCTCGGTGAACAATGTACTATTCTATGTTCGCTGCGAAAAAACTAAAGAACGCTAGCAGGGCAGGAATTAAGTTTCATACAACATTCCTGTCCTGCTACGGAGGGCAGGAATGAAATTCCATGTAACTTTTCCCGCCGCACACTTATAAGGGAGAAATGACGAACTTTGTAGTCCGCTTATGAACAAGCAATGAGACATTTTCTGAGTGGGTGTGGTATAATAGTACATTACATAACTAGGGCCATAAAATAAAGAAAGGCCGATATCGCAGAAGTTTAAGGTCCCAGCCGCTGTCGAGGGTCATAAAATATGCGATAGAGGGCTTTCTATTTTAAAGTCCGTGTTGTGTACACAATTTTATGTCTTCACTTGGCCACAAAGTGGGTTTTCCCCGTACGCGTAGCGTGCGGAAAATCCCGCTTTTTGGCCAGGTGTGGCATAATGAGTATTAATACATTCCCTTCCAAATACTGACTTTCCCTTAAACCTTGTTTTAGAGCAAACGTGTCTTTATAGATTATAGAACAGGGTTAAGACTTCGAAACCACTGAATGTCAGTGGTTTAAATCACGACATGAAATAGATACAAATTGTTTCGAGATTGCCTCACAATTCTTTGTCTTTATTGGAAATTTTAGCATTTAATCTCTCCTCTTTCTCAGCAGTAATTTAAATAAATAGCTAAAAAAATAAAACTGTGTTTTCCGAAAGCACGAGTCACTATAAAAAAAAACCCCCAAATAGCTACAAGGGTGCCTTTGAAATTTGAGGAGTTCCCTCGATTTCTTCAGGATTCCATCATCAGATCGTGACTTGGTGGCTATGGTACCACCTGCGAAGTCTACCCGTTTGAACAAAAAAGAATTTTCCAAATCGGTCCAGAAATCTTCGAGTAATCGGGAAACATACACAAAAAAAATTTAAAAAAAAATGATCCCGACGAATTGAGAACCTCCTCCTTTTTTTTAAGTCGATTAAAAAGTACCCGAACCGGCGTGCATGCATGCAACGACTAATTAATGAATGTTGATGAAGCGAAAGAGATCTGTCAGGATCGTGGCAAGTGGCAGACCCTGGTATCTACCTAGCCTTCCGGAATAGAAATAAGAAAGAAAGAAGAAGGATACATGTTATGTAAAAGATTAAATTAAATCTGAGTTTTAATCCTTTGTCCCTTATTCACTAAAGCCCGACCCCTGTATTCTAGCTATCCTCGAATTTGCGCCACCTAGATAACATTTTTGACTGCTATAGCGCCCGACAGGTAGCCTGAACAAAAATCCGCGCAGTCAGAATGAGTTTAGTTTACCATGGACACGTAAGAGCAAAGATTTTTTCATCATCATCAGCCATTTAACGCCCACTGCAGGACATAGGCCTCCTTCGCGGTTTTCATAACCATGAGGGATTTTGCCATAATCGCGACGCTTGGCAGGCGGGTTGGCGATCGCAGTTTTCGGTTGGAATCTCAGGAAGACGCTGCTGCCCGTCTCCTGGTAATTGATTTCCTTAGTCGCCTTCTACGACATCCACGGAAGGAAATAGAGTGACGCTATTCTTAATCCCGCGCCACACGGATATCCGGCGCCACACGGATATCCGGCGCCACACGGATATCCGGCGCCGCACGGATATCCGGCGCCAGACTGATATCCGGTGCCACACGGTTTTTTTTGTGACTAAACCCAGGCTAATGAGATCCAAAATACGTCCAAAATACGGCGTTCAACCAGGAATTTGAAAGCTAATTTTGTCAACTCGTCTATTTCAGGTAGCGGTGGCGGCTCATTGTTTTCAAATTTCAATTTACGGAGTGTGAAGGAAACCAAATCTAGGTCTGTATCATATAAAAAACTTCGTTAATAACTAACGGGTTAATTGAAAATCTAAGGCTGATATTCAGAAACGATTTTGAGCGTGAGCTCAATGTGATTCCGGGTCTTCCAACTGTCAAAATGAAAGTCTCAGTGATATTTTGTATTCACAGTTGAGTTTGAGATAACAAAAATTAAGCGCAAGCTAAGCTGAGACTGAGTAGTGGATTTCGGCGACTTAGCTCAGACTCAAGGTGGCAATGAATGACGAAGAAAGTAGCGACACCTGTAGGCAATTCGAGAAATCTAACTAACCTGTGGTGAAGTAACCTTTTTTATTCAGAATTTCACATTTTGCATGCTCATTTTCCTTCAAAAATTAAATTGTGTTTTTAGAGTAATGAGAAGTCAAAATAAAGTATTATAACCGCGCGTAAAAAGTTGGCCTAAGGCCGATATTCAGAAACACAGCGTTGAGCTACACTTAACGAGCACTAAGCTGAGCATCGGCTGAGCAATCTCAACAAAGACTCAAGAATTTTGTATTCACAGTCAATATCTCGACTCGAACTCAGCTAAGCCACAGCTCAAGCTAAACTTACGTGAGCGTGTAATCTGTGGTACAGTTTTTGACGTTACCGGTTTATATTATCTGTTAAAGCTACATGAAAGGCATACAATAATCCACAGGAGTGAATGAGATGGCAACAAATGTGGAAACTTTTTACGCGCGGTTATACTTTATTTTGACTTCTCATTACTCTAAAAACACAATTTAACTTTTCGAAGGAAAATGAGCATGCAAAATGTCAAATTGTGAATAAAAAAAAAGTTACTTCACCACAGCCACAGGTTATTTAGAGTTCTCGAATTACCTACAGGTGTCGCTACTTTCTTCGTCATTGCCACCTTGAGTCTGAGCTAAGTCGCCGAAATCCACTACTCAGTCTCAGCTTAGCTTGCGCTCAATTTTTGTTATCTCAAACTCAACTGTGAATACAAAATATCCCTGAGACTTTCATTTTGACAGTTGGAAGACCCGGACTCACATTGAGCTCACGCTCAAAATCGTTTCTGAATATCGGCCTAAGACTATGCTGAGTGTTTTTCTGTCCGTCTGACTTATAAAGCAATATATCCGAACCGTAATACTTAGCCTGTTGAAATTTTAACAGAATGTCTTATTCATCAGATTCACCAAAAAACAAAAATGTAAAAAAAATATTATGTGTCTCTGCAGTAAAAACGTAAAACTGTCAAGTGAAATTATCTTATTTTTAAACACGCCGATAGGTAATGTGTCTCTTGATTTTCTAATAAATCTTATTGTTTTCAGCTAAGCATCACCTGCTTGATTAAGGGAAGATAATTTAATTTATATAAATATAAAAAGGTAAAAAGTGCTATGTCAAATTATTGTCGAGCAAAAAATTATAAATAAACACCAAAATTGGTAATGGGTGTGAGTTTTTCTGATTTTTCTGAACCAAATACAATGCCACTCCAGTCTAATTTTGAGGTAAGTTCCCCATTACTGATAATTCATATACCGCTGAAATTATTATTGTCTTTCTCTACTTCTTTCTCCAATGTAATGGTCCAGTCCATCCAAAAGTTGAGATCACTTTGTATGAAGTCTTTTGTATGAAGAATATTTGTTAAACGCTGCCTGTCTAAGCCAAATTTAAGAAAGTGGCGCAAGTCGGCCTCAGTCCAATAAATTGTTCTCCATCTATCTATTTATCTACTCACGGTCAGTTGGCGCCTGCTTGCCGGGTGGCTCCTCGAACTCAGCGTGCACCAGCGACTTGAGGACCTTGAGGAAGTACGGCAGCAGCTTGTCCTGGTGCTGAAGCCCACTCTGCAGGAAGTAGAGGCCGAGCGCGATGCAGGCGTCCTGACTGCGTGTTGTCACCATCAGCGTCGAGCTGGCTTGCGGGCAGAGCATGAACAGTGTGTTCACCTGGAAAGATCAGCAACGTTGAAATTATTTATAAAATCAAAATCAAAATCAAATTTTTTTATTCAAAGTAGCACAGAAACTGCGACTTAATGAACGTTACAAGTTAAACTAGGTGTCCATTTCAAAATCTAGATCATTTTGGAGAAAAAATGGACAAAAAAACTCCAAACTTAGTCTTTTCAAGTCCTTCATTTACAGGATTTATATAAATGTTCTAAAACTCATGCATTGAACTGGCTTTAATTCCAGACATCATTGTCATCTAAATAATCTTTAATGTTATAGTAGCTTTTTTGGCACAAAGTGCGCTTCACACATTTTTTGAACCGCGTTTCTGGCAAGCTTATTATATCCTCAGGGATCTTATTGTAGAAACGTATACAATGCCCCATAAAGGATGTATTAACCTTTGCCAGCCTAAATTTTGGGAACGAAAGTTTATGTCTATTTCTAGTATTTACATTGTGTTGGCTACCTACAGTTTTAAAGTCACTGATATTTTTCCTAACATACATAATATTTTCATAGATATACTGACTAGCAACTGTTAGGATGTTGGTTTCTTTAAAGAAATCTCTTAACGAATCTCTATTGCCTAGCTTATATATGAATCTGATCGCTCTCTTCTGCAGGACGAAGATGGTCTCAATGTCTGCAGCCCGACCCCACAGTAGTATACCATAGGACATAATACTATGGAAGTAACTAAAATAAACAAGCCTAGCAGTTGCGACATCAGTTAGTTCCCGGATTCTTTTAACTGCGTATGCTGCAGAACTGAGCCTATTTGCCAATTTTCCTATATGAGGACCCCATTGAAGCTTTGCATCAATTGTGATACCCAGAAATACAGTTTCTTCTACAAGGTCTAGTTTATCATTCCCCAATATAACATTGCTGTCAACCATTTTGACATTTGGTAGTGTAAATTTTATACATTTTGTCTTATAAAACTACAACACGGCATAAATTCACAGACTGATTAACTATCATCTACCTATATGTTTTCTGGGAAACTATGTATATGAACCTATGTAAAAGTTATGCAGATAGATAGATAGATAAAAACCCTGGTGAAAGAATTACAAATAGTTTCTTATATCTAAGTAATGGTATAGGCGACCAACTTATAAAAGGAAAACTTCATACAAATTCCATTAAAAATTACTTTGATGAAGTTGCTAATTAACATGGCCCGAGATTTCCGCAGTTAGCCTCATAGTTGGGCCATTGTACGTAGCAAATGCTAAGGTAGGTAAATACCTCAGACACTAGGGTATCCTCACAATCTTTTCCTTTACGGTTAGGTAGTGGTATTGCTAGTATAACTTCACAAATTTATGTAACTTAAGAGTTCAGAACAAAGTCATTGGTACTTGGCGGGATTCAAACACAACCCCTGAATGAGAAGCCAGCATTCTACTGCTCTGCTACCACAGCTTCTATGTACTAATTAGCATAATTTTGCTCATTCATGATGTTTTTCATCACTTGAAGTTGTAAGCTTATTGTAGAATGGTAATGTAATGTACTGTCTCTAATGTAAAACTCTATACTTTTCTAATAATAGATGGCTAATCTAAATTTACCGTGTCTGAAAGTTAACCCTTATTACAAAGTGTAATGAGGGTTAACTTTGAAACTCTTCGAATACTGAACTCAGGTTAGTGCTAAATTGAGTTTCTTTCTTAGATTTACTTTAGAAATGACTAAGTTCACATAATTTAAAAAACTTTTGCTTTACCTATGTCACAGCATCTGTATAATTTTCCTACATAGAAGAATGTTATTTCTATTTAACACGGTTTCAAGCATTATCTATCAAACAGCACAACACAAAGCAGAAAAACAGTAAAAAATATTGGAAACTTTACAAAAACAAAAATAGTTTCAAATGCTGTGGAACAAAGTTGTCAGGTTTACCAATGAATCTCAGAAAAACTGACAAAATCAATGCCATGATTTAGTAAAACCTGCAATGTATTATAAATCGTCGGCAAATATGTGAATACTAATAGCCAAGCCAAGAGCCACAAGCAGGAATTGCGCATTTCACTGTAAAATGGTAAAAGTAGCACATAGGTTAGCATTAGTATTAGCAGCAATTAGTGTTTACATGTTTTAAAAGTAAACAGGGTAAGTTGTAGGTAGCATAGAGCAAGCAAAGACTATTAGAGCGGAAAACACCCTGTGCCTACATTCAACATATTATTATGCCAAAAGTCAATTTTTAAGGTCAAATTTCAATTTCAAATTTCCAATTGTTTATTTCATTATAATTTTATAAATAAAATTAAGTACCTACTAAATTAAGGTACTGGTAGGTTTCCAAAACCTCAGGTAGAGAAAGTTGAATCTAGGTGCTTGAGCAACAAAAGTGCCTGTTGACACCCATTGCAAAATATCCTATTAACAGGTAATATCTGTATAAATTTATTCTTGATGTATGACTTCCATAGGGATTCTGCCAATGGTGTGTTTTGGAGATCGCCAGGTAATTTTTTTTGTTATGACCTAAAAATATTAGGATTATAGCCTGCTCATTTCTGTGCTTATGAGTATAAAACTGACTCACCTTCTCCCATGGTGTAGGATCAATATTCGACAGCGAGCGGGCTAAATGCTGCACCGTCTGCTTGAAGAACTCGTTTTCGTCCATCATCATCTTGCCCAGCTATCGAGGGTACATTTTAGGCAGAGAAAACTTCAAAATCTTTGATTTATTATAAAAAATCAACGAAATCGGGCGAGAACATCAACACAATTTTTTAGACTGACTGACACACAGAGTAGAGACGTATGGACGGACGGACCAAGGACGGACTGACAGACAGCACAGACTGTAGACAAACTATAGTCACTTCTTCAGAAGTGTCTAAATAGTCGAAAGTGGCCGATTAGTTCAAATAGCTAAACGTTGTTTCCGACGACTAAGTGGTTTAGTTAATGGAATCGATTCTTTAGCGTAAACATGAAGCACAATTGAAGTAAAATTTTCAATAACAAAGTGGTAGCTTAGCTGTAGTGGTGCAATAGTGGAAAAAGTTCGAAACTGCCGAAACCTAATAGCCTTTGAAGCGTATAATATCTTTTAACAATAACCTATAATGTAGTTAAATATAGTGTCTAATTAATTATTCGTGAATTTAGGTATGTACTACACGTTATGACTTGACGCCCCGTGTACACAAGAGAACATCACGTCCAACCCACCTCTCGTTTAGTTCGAATACACGTGCCTTACATTTTGAAGTAAGAAAAGTAATCCTTTTTAATCTGACCAAAATAGCAAAATTAAGTTTCACATTGTCATTTTCGATGAAGGACACTTACACACAAAAACAAATTATAACTATCGTTTTTTCTAAACTGTGAACACGGCCTTCTTTGTTCACTTCTGTTTGTCTATCAAAGAAGCATGAAGTTCTACGGGTCGACTTTTGGCCATTTCCTATCATTTTTTTGTCGAACGGCCTATCGGCCGGCCGGCGAAACTTGTGGCTATCTGGACACTTCCGACTTTTTTCTTTAGTCTGTGAAAGTATTTTGACCTCATTATGTTACCTATTCCTGAGATTTTGACGTTCCATTCGCATATACATTATTGTTAATCTGTGCATGGCAGCTGCGTTTCAATTTTAACTCGGAGGGGTTAAAGTACAGTCAAGTTGGGTAACATTGAATTTCCTTGCAACTTTGAATAAATATTGTCTTTGGAAAATTGCACACATAAAAACTTCTAAGGTAATAGAAAGACTAACGGTAAAAACCGGCCAAGTGCCATGAAATTGCCGTTTTATTGCAATAGGTTCTTTGAATTGACATAGAATCTTCATGGTTTTCAGGTTTTCGAATGAAGCTTTTTTCAAATGGTTTCTATGATGTTCTTTTTTTAAAAAATGTGAAGCATTTGAATATCGACTTTCAATTGTTTTTGTTATTCAATTTAGACAAGAAAGATGGATACTGCGAAAATTCGAGTGATTTTTGAATACGAGTTCCGTCCGACGCGGAACTAACGCGACAGAAACAGCCCGCAATATCAATGCTGCGTTTGGAGAGGGCTGGGGTCTACTAATGAACGCACCGTGCGATTTTGGTTTAAACGCTTTCGTGATGGAAATTTCGACTTAAAGAACGAGCCACGAGGAAGACCGCCCACACAGGTGAATAACGATGAATTAAGAGAGATAGTGGAAGCCGACCCTAGTCAAACTAGGTACCCAGGAATTAGCGGCATGGTTTAACGTTACCTTACCCACAATATTGACTCACTTGCGTCAAATCAATAAAATAAAATAATACGAAAAATGGGTGCCTCATGATTTGACTGATCTGCAGAAAGAAACGCGTGTTGAAACTTGTGTTGCCTTGTTGAACCGGTAGGTACAGAAATGAAGGAATATTGGATCTGTATTGGACATGTAACATGTTAGTAGACCCCTCTCCAAACGCAGCATTGATATTGCGGGCTGTTTCTGCCGCGTTAGTTCCGCGTCGGAACTCGTATTCAAAAATCACTCGAATTTTCGCAGTATCCATCTTTCTTGTCTAAATTGAATAACAAAAACAATTGAAAGTCGATATTCAAATGTTTCACATTTTTTAAAAAAAGAACATCACAGAACCAATTTGAAAAAAGTTTCATTCGAAAACCTCAAACCATGAAGATTGTATGTCAATTCAAAGAACCTATTGCAATAAAACGGCAATTTCATACTTTAACCCCTAATATTTTATTTATGGTCAACCCTTGTATCACGTAACTTTCACTCTATATCGGGTTAAGCATTTAGACGACTCTAGTGTCAAAATTTTTCCTTTTAAATTCTGTTCCGTTTCCTTTAACCTTTAACCTTAGTCCTATGTATATTGTTCTGTGGTCCTCGTCCTCGATAACTTGACACTGGCGTAGGCACACACAAATCGTGCAAAGCCATTATCCCAAAGTAAATAGGTTGGTATAATAAATGTCTTTCTTCTTCTTCTTCTTCTTCTTCTAATCAGACGTGAAGGACAAGTGGGGCCTCGCAGGTGCGTAACACACTGCTAATAGATAAGACACAACTTGCGTCGGTTCCATTGCAAAATACGTGCATCTGCTTAATCACACTGTCGCTTTTTAGCTACCAAATACCTAAAGCTAGTGAAGTATATTTATTCGATCCATAATTTGCTTATATAACGGTGAACCATGATATTATCCCATATTATTCCCATCATGGTACTCCACTGGCGACACGATTTCAATATAAAATAATTCTTAGGATAAGAATATTCTGGATTGTACATCGCCTACGCACGCCTGTATTTCGCTGGCCCGTTGTAATGTAGATAGCCCTTTAGTCGGTTAAGTAGTTCAGTCCAGAAAACATAGGTAGATGTGTAACAAGCGCTTAAAAATGACCCTACTTCGGGAAGTAAGGCGGGGCTTGTCAATTATGGTGTTAAGTACCAACAGGAGCGAGTTCAGTATTACCCGGCAAAGTATCTATGCAACTGCCAGACTGCCACCGTCAGACCGCCATCTTCCGAGGTACCTAGATATTTCGACGAGTTAAACATCATGAAGTCGATGGCTTGGTGGGTTTTACGCTTTTGTGTAAAATCAATTATTAAAAGTTACGCTGTTACTTACTTTCGCATGCTATCGCCCAATCAACTTTCAGATCGTCACGCATGGCGTACAGAATGAACCAATCACAGAGTGGTTTAGCTACCTACTCTTGCCCTCATTAAATTTCTTTGGTACCTACCTACAGACTAATTGAGAACAGGGGCCGTTTTTGAGAGTGAATTTTGTAGGAAGAAATACAACTATGTTTTTTTTATTCGTAGGTTCAGTCACTTCATTCCAGTGTCTGAAGACTCATGAGAATAGGTACCTATCACCTATTATTAAAGAAATAAAATGCAACAAGTTTTTAAATATTATTGTAGGTATTGTCCATTTCTCTTTTCCTTTCTGACGAGTTCGCGGAGTTTGCCTCTCGCCATCTTCCCCGTAGAAGTGGCCGGTAGACCGTCCATGAAGATCACGCCTCCGCGCAACTGCTTACTTTCAGATAATTTACCTGCGAATGATTTCTTGTATGAACACGAGATAAATATATTAAACACTATAAAGAAGATAATATAAACTGTGGCCATGGCTCCAGGCTTCAACACAACGCAAGCCACGGCCAAGGCACAAATTGTCCTCAATATTGGACCCTGCTTGGGCGTTACCGAACTCTAGATACTCAATGGTGACAAGTTGTTGTGCCAGAGGCCGTGGCTCCGGGCTTCAACACGACGCAAGCCACGGCCGTCTCTCCGCACAGACTATCCTCAACATTGGACACTGCTTGGGCGTTAGCGAACTGTTCATAATCACTGGTGACAACTTGTTGTATCTCCCCAGCAGAGGCTGTGGCTCCGCTCTTAAACACGACGGCCAGCCCTTCACACATGCTTTTCTCAACATTGGACACTGCCAATTGGGCGTTATTGAACTCTAGATAGGTACTCACTGGCGACAAATTGTTGTTATACGGCCAGCTTTCTACACAAACTGTACTCAACACTGGACACTGCTTAGGCGTTACAACTCTAGGTACTCACTGGCGACAAGTTGTTGTATCTCCCCAGCAGAGGCCGTGGCTCCGGGTTTCAACACGACGCAAGCCACCGCGAGCTCTCCACACAAACTGTCCTCGACACTGGACACTGCCACTTGGGCGACGGCTGGGTGGGTGCTGATCACTTGTTCGAGTTCCACAGGCGCTATCTGGAACGGTTAAATGTAACAACATCATGAATTGCCTTTGGCGGGAAGACGGACGGTGCATTAAGCAATCTGCTTCAGAGGCTTAATTATGCTCACCTTTGTCGAAACCCTGACGTTTGCGATAGCAATTAGGTAGTATGGAATCTGACAGTTGGCATCATTCAGGATTTGGTGCAAGTAGTCTAGGAGTAAATCGCCGGTCCAGCTAACTGGAGGGCCTCCTATGGTGCGTTTGCTAGTTCGTGATCTCCACTCGAGAACCTTTGTATCCCCTTGCTATTGTTAGGCATTTTCGACCAATAGCGAGGCTCGGTTAGTTGCTAAGTCAGTTGAGCGGCTATTTGCCCCTCGCTCACACATGTCATATTATATTATACTTACGCGATAATTCTTGTACTGGATGAGCATCTTCATCCTTTCGTGGAAGTAGTAATAATTCTCCGCGTCCCTGTAGAGAAGGTCGCCAGTCTTGTACCAGCCGTCCGGTGTAAACGACTTCGCAGTCTCTTCAGGCATTCTGTAGTACTGGAAGAAAGATACGTGTATCAAATGAGGGATCTTTAAGCTAGCATTATTACGCTATTGGACGGTTTTTTAATATAGGTCTTAAGTTGTTAATATTTTTTCTACTAGGTTGGAAACAAAGATGAATAGGCTTAAAAAACTAGGTACAAAACTTGATTTTTTTATGAAGAGATGAAAACGCTATCGACCGTGATGTTCTTAGATTGCCTCTGCTTTAGTGTCACATAGTTTGCAAACGAACATATAGGCTGGGGCGTACGTAGCTATGGCGATTCAAATTTTTACGAACTTTGTGACGTCACTGCCATGGCGGATAACCGGATTTTTAAATTGAATTTCTACAGTCATCTTCGACTTTTATACTGTACTTTCATGCACTGAAAGTCCCTCGGGCGATATTGAGTGCTCCATTGGCTCCCAAACTTACGCACGCAGAAATAAAGTACAGACGATTCAGACCAAACCGAAGAACAAGGAGACTACTTTCGCGACTATGTTTTTTTTTTACTTACAACAAATCTTGGTCTCTTCAGCCACACCTCACCAGGCTTGTGTGGCTCGGTAACTTCTTCCTCAGTATCTGGATCCACAAGCTGAAAACGTACAAGAGTAGCGGTCTTATCGATTCCTTTAAAACATTCCTCTGAGGCGGTTTAAATAATCTGTGGTTACGTCTTTTCCTTTACCACAAACTGATTCTGAGGAGTTTCTTATGGAATCGTGTTTTTATAAAATAACACCGTTCATTAGTAGTCGGCCTCAGCGACCCTTCTATCCAGAACTACGGAACATTCCATACAGAAAACTACGTAGGCATGTGAGTGAGCGGTGGTAGCCTAGTGGGTAAAATACTGGACACAGAAGCGAGAGACCCGGGTTCGATTCCCAGTGCGGGTATGTACCGATGGCTTTGTTTTGTAAGTTATGTACATTTGTAAAGTTACAGTAGCAGTAGGTACCAATTGCTAACCGTGAAGGAAATCTCGTGAGGAAACCTGAGTGTCTGAGCTATTCACATTCTCAGCGCTTGAAACCGCCAATTCGCGGTGGGCACGCGTGGTGATTGAAGCCCATACTCTCTCACTGAGAGAAGGCCTGTGCTCTACAGTGAGACATAAGTATATAGGCTGATATTTAGGTATGTATGTGAGTGGGCGTTTTAACATGGTGTTTCAGTGAACATATACAGCCCGATAAGTGATTCTAAATGACTTTTAGACTATTTCATACAATGTTCAATACTATACTTACTAAAGTAGATAGATAGATATCTACATAATATCCTGCTTACCTATCTATCTTTCTATTTAAGACTTTTAACGTATTTTGTAATCTGGTGTGTACCTACAATAGTAGATTATGTACTAAGGGAATAAAACCATGTATTATGTCATGGGCGGCATATTGAACCCTGAGCGGAGCGAAGGACTCCGAGTTAACTCGCGAGCGCAGCGAGGGAGTTAAATTTTAACTCCTGAGCGAAGCGAGGGAGTTATGTAGAGTCCTGAGTGAAGCGAGGGGTTCATACCGCTCGAGACTAAGACATGTTTTATTCCAGAGGTGAATACTCTACTTTTCACACCATCTGGGAGACAATAAAAAGACAGGGCTGCATAAGTTGAAAATATGTATTAAAACCTGAAATTAAATATAAAGTCCACACTCTTTTACGGCTTAGCAACTTAAATTGAATATAACTTTTAAATTCGTATTTGCAATTCGCGCCTTTTTTTCTTTTTTTTGTTGGTGTTTCGCGCGGTCACAGGACACAGTATTTCAGAAAAAAAAGAGGTGAGTTTCGAACAACAATTCGAATTTCGAATTGCAATGCGGGGCTTCTCCATAGTTTTCATGCGAATTTTGACATTCTAAATTCAAATCACTTTATTCCCTAGGGAAATTCTTCATTATTATTGCCCTCGAGAGACAAGGCCATGCTTTACGATGATATTTGACGGTACGTAATAAGGCATTGTCGAGCAGGAGGTGTGAAAAAAAGATTTCTAATATAGGTAATCTAATCTGCCCTTGATACTATACAGAATGTTCCAGAAAAATCCGGTGAAAGACCGTCTTCAGAGCGTCTGTCAGTATTCCTATTTCCTCGCATAAAATATTTTTGTGTTTTAAATTTTCATAGATAGAATGGCATTCCAATCTAATTTTGACGCAGTAAACCATGGCCAAGTCAGAGGCCTTAGGGCGGCTTGACAACTTCTGACAGTAGACGAGCCACTAGTCTACAAGCCTCCACCAATCCGGACTTGGCCCCCGTGGTGGAGTATGGCCTATACCTTCCTCAGGGAAGAGACCCGTGCCCCTCGGTGGGGACATAATGGGTTGATGATGATGAAACCATGGTACAGTCGACAACACATACACCTTTACACGTTTGCACTCCAGTGAGTTTCGTTACAGGCTACTTTGCAACAAAAATGTAAAGTTTGATTAGCTGTGGAGTGTACTACGTACAATGTGTTTTTACAGTAAACAATATTTTTATCTTTACTTAACTTAATTTCGATGTATTCCGGCGGATAAGGCTTCCCGCAGTTGCCGAGGGGTCCCTCCGGAGCGCCTACAAGCACTGGCCCTAGGGTCTCCGTTTGTCCGTACATCTCAACCACCTGGCATTTGGCTGGGTCCGTCCGCGCCTGAAGCGAAAAAACGAGATAGAAAACAATCAGAGGCCTAATGGATGCTGTTATGCAATACAGTGTCAACCCACAAAATTTCAAAAAATTAGATTTTGATGCAGTCCGTAGGCCAGGACTTAAACTACGTTTTTCAAAAATGTGCTAATTTATTTGAACGATTTTACTATACAAAATTCTAAAAAAACACTTGACACCAACTTACAATCAGGCCTAACACATTTTACAATAATGTTCCATGTTTCATAACTTGGAATTGCAGGGAGCTAAGCGCCATTTTCTTTTTAGTAATAATAATCCCGTAGGTAGTAATAAGTAGTAGGTAATAATCCTGCCGTTTACGATAGCAATTAGTTAGTATGGAATAAATTCCTGTTAAAACAGTTAGACGATTGGAATCGTTCAGCATTTGGCGCGAGTAGGTAATATAGAAGCAGGTTCCTATTTCATAAAACTACTATTCATGGCTTAAAATGACTATTCGATGTAGGTATATTTCACGGCCGATTGACCTACAGATTAACAAGTAGGAAGATCCAATGAGGAAAATTATTGGAATTCCAAGTACTAGGGCGGATAGAGCCCAAAAATTTAGGCAATACCTAACTACTACTTTTTGAATGACTCAAATCCATCAAAAAATGACAAAGTTAGAGAAGTTTAAAATAAGGCTGTTTCAATACCCGCCCGGCGGGTCTTGATTTCTATTGTGACGTCACAGGATCCGACCGGCCGACCAGTTGTTTTCTGAGACCCAACTTTGGTGCGTGCCCATTTTTATTACATGAACCGAAAGACTATCTTTCAAATAGTAGACGAGAACACTTGAGTGCCAAATATGTTTAGTTAGGTATGACAAGGTTAAAAATCGAACTTTTTTGTTCCCGTGAAATAGAAAAAATATTTTCACCATAAATTTTCACCACCATAAAGATATATCCCGGGAACATCCCGATCCAACATAAGCAGCCTATAAACGTCCCACTGTAGGGCACAGGCCTTCTCTCAGAGAGAGTATGGGCTTAATCACCACGCGTGCCCACTGCGGACTGACGATGATTTCAAGCGCTGAGGTATGTATAGCTCCGACACTCAGGTTTCCTCACGATGTTTTCCTTCACAGTTAGCGAGTGGTATTGCAACTATATAACTTCACAAATGTACATAACTTAGAAAACAAAGTCATAGGTAGGTACATGCCCGCACTGGGAATCGAACCTGGGTGTCCCGCTTCCGAGTCCAATGTTCTACCCACTAGGCTACCACCGATCCAACGATTCCGGCGTATTTGGGTGCGATTAGTACACTAAAATAAATTATTCGCGATCTACGACAAAAAAAAAATTAAAACCTAAATTACTGTAATTCTGGGAATGGCTCAAAGTTTATATTTGCACGTAAAAGGAGGCTATGTACGTATGTACTTGAGGAATATAAATCAATTTTCCAACTAACATGCCAAATTTTTACTAAGTAATAATTTTTCTGTTTGGCGGGAAGAAAAACGTCCGATTTTCGAGTAATTAGGTATGTCTTTTTAACGAAAACATATTTGGCACTCGGTTGTTCTCGTCTAGTATTTGAAATGATAATAAGCATGTCGGTATAAGCAGTAAAATCGGGTCTCCGAACACACAACATTAAACACTTCTTTCCAACTTTTTCGCCGTGTGTAACCCGAAAAAGTATTTGTCGGACGCAGTTACAGTCGTATTCTAGCATTATGGCACATTACAATATTTTGTATCGCAACATTATTATCCACATAACGTTACCCTACCAGTGCATTGTTAGAAAACCGGCTAAGTGCGAGTCGGACTGGCGCACGAAGGGTTCCGTACTATTAACTATACAACATTAGACACAAAGATCGAGAAAAAACGGCAAAAAACACGTTTGTTGTGTGGGGGCCTCTCTTAAATATTTATTTAAGTAGTAGTAGCACAATGCCTATTACAAATCTTCGTAAGTGAGATCGCAGTATGCCTAAAATAGGACAAAGCCTATCGGCATAAAAGATTTGTTTGTTCGCACGATGCTCACTTTTACACTGTGTAATACTTTAATCCGTGGACCGTGGTCAGCCACCAATTTGTCCAGTCAATAACAAAAAACGAAAATTATATTGTTTTTGTTGCACTAACCCGTGCTGAGGACAATTTTAAACACCTATTTAGAGGCTAAAAATTCCACCCATGCCGGGACTTGAACCTGCGACCTCTGGCTTACCGTACCAGCGCTCTCCCAACTGAGCCAATGGGCAAGTGCAGGCATCGGCGAAATTTCGAGCCTCTTTACAAACTTCTCTGTATTACGTACAGGCAGCGACATCTGGCCGAAGCAATTTACATCACTTGCAGCCCCGAGTAATCCACTTTGCAGTTACGTTATTACATCGGAATAATATCGCTGAACCTACATGATTATATTATTTTTGTTGCACCAACCCGTGCTGAGGACAATTTTAAAAACCTATTTAGAGGCTAAAAATTCCACCCATGCCGGGACTTGAACCCGCGACCTCTGGCTTACCGTACCAGCGTTCTCCCAACTGAGCCGATGGGTGGCATGTGTGGAATTTTTAGCCTCTAAATATGTTTTTAAAAAACGAACTTTTTATAATTATTAAAGTGGGTATGGTGCGATCTAATCTATGAAGATTTGCAAAAGTTGTCATTATGCTACCGATTGTAGATATTGAAATTAAATAAAAGTAACAAAGTGTGAATCGCTCGTAGCCCCGGCTGCCTGAGTGATCTTAAACGATCACGAAGGTTAAGCAACACAGGGCGCGTTCAGTGCATGGATGGGTCGCCGTCTATGCCTAACGCTAGTGGCATTTTTCCGAGCGGTTCCGTGCTCCGCAAGGCACGTTAAACTGTTGGTGCCGGCTGCCGTCGATAGATGGCAGTCTTTAAGCCATGTCAGAGGCCTTAGGGCGGCTTGACAACTTCTGACAGTGGACGAGCCACTAGTCTACAAGCCTCCACCAATCCGGACTTGGCCCCCGTGGTGGAGTATGGCCTATACCTTCCTCAGGGAAGAGACCCGTGCCCCTCGGTGGGGACATAATGGGTTGATGATTAACAAAGTGTGATAGTGGGCCTGATCGTGCTATCAAGCCGTGGCCTCATGCAGTAACACTAACGCCACCAATGGACAAAATTCATTATCTTTTCTTACAGACCGTTTTTGCAAAAAGTGTCTGACCAAACTCTTGATCATGTTGATAGTGACTTTTAGGACCCATGGCCGTGAACCTAAGGCAAAAACCCTAGGACTAGATAGCATTAACGCAAAAAAACTTCTGTCATGAACGCTATAGTCTCAGGTCCGTGATGCTAGCTTTTCGGTCGTAGGTCCTAAAATCAATACTAACATAATTATTATTGAGAGATTGGTCTGATACTTCTTGCAAAACAGATCTGTAAAATCGTTAAAATCGTGGCGCTGGTGTTACTGTATGGAGCCCCATTAGACAATACCCGGGCACGGCACATGACTAAGGTGAGACCATACCCGAAGCTCAACTATGAGTTCCTTTGGCACCTTACTGCCGGTCAGTGTAATGTGACGGAAGCAAGTCAGGTCGCAGTTCGATGCGTGGTTCAGGATTGCCGTGGCCGACCATAGAGTCATCAGCATTATCCGTGGCTGAAATAAAAGGGAGAATAAGGCTGTGATCGAATCCTCTTACGCTTTTCAAATGGTCCGTTTGACGAGTTCCGATTGGCCTACCGAACCGCCATTTAAATTTTTACGCTCTGATTGGCTGAGGGTGTGTCAATGGCAAGTATGGGAACTATGACGAAATAGTAGTTTATGTGACTGTCACATAATAAGGGTTATTAAAACACGAGCGAGATTTTAAAAAACGAGCCTTGGCGAGTTTTTTAATAGCATTCGCGAGTGTTTTAATACCAAGTTATGTACAGTCTCATACACTACTTTATCTACATTCATAATGAAATTTTTGAAACAAAATGGCGCAATTTCGACAAAACTATCTTGACATTCAATCGTCTGCACTCAGTTTTGCGCGCGCAATTTAAGGTATTTTTAGTTGCACTTTTGGTACCACGAAAATGAAATTAGGTTTATTATAGAGTCAACTTTTGACATAAAAAAAAACTTAAGTTTTGTTCCGTGATCACAGCAACACTTTAAAAAAATAACTGTAACATAAAGTGAAAAATCTGACCTTTAATGTAACTTTATATTACACTTTTTTTTTATTTTCTTTAAAGTTATGTATTGTTTAAAGCCTGTCAATATGTGTTTAACTTTGAATTCTAAATTTGAAGATTATGATGTGAGTGTAGATAAATGTTTTTATTGTATTTTTAGCTAGGCACATCAGAATATTTTGCTCAGCTCGGTCTCGTGTTAAAATAGTTCCTCTGTGCTCGCTCTTCGTCCATCGCAACACTTGATTTTTTCAAAGGTTTCTTACGGATCATCGGACTATCTTTAGAATGATACGTAGAGATAGATACATTATTTATTTGCACTTGTACACAGTAATTATACCATAGTAGAATAGTCGACATAGCACACCTTTATATCAATGCTCCGAGTGCATTGAGTGCACTCATTGATGCCCTTTGTGGCAACTTTCACACACCACAGGATGCACTCCGACACTCTGACTTTGATATGTCCTATGTTGTATTTATGTGACTTGTTTTTCCTTTGTATTTATGTTACTTACTTCTTATCTTCACAATGCATTGCACTCTACTTCGTTACGTTACGGACGACTTTGCAACTAAAATGATGGTTGATGTGCTTTCGACTGTAGGTACGTACAAAAAGTCACATAAAAGTTTTAAAAACCTACGAAAGATTTTTTTCGACTTTTTATGGTTTCAAAAATTCGATCACTGGAAAAGTCACACTAGAATGTCCTTTCAACAGGTTGTTGTAGAGAAAAATGTTCGTCAGGCTTTCGAGTGAAAGCAAAAAAAAACATTGTCAACTAGATAAGATAAGATAAGTATATTCTTTATTGTACACACCAGAAAACAATTACAGTTTATTTATTCACCTACCTCTTTAAAATATTGCTTCAAGACGGAACTGGTTGACTGGAAGAAATTTCTATACAAATAAGCTCGCCTATGGACACGTTTATGTTACCTTATGTCTTGTGTAAATGTTTCTTTCTTTGTGTACTATAAAGTAAAGTATTTCCTCGAACCACCAACCCTGTACTTAGTGATGATCTCAACGAGGTGATCCGGTGTGGCCGGGTCCGAAGTTTGCACTTTAGCCGTGCCGAACAGCGGGTAACAGATTGCGTTGAAGTAGGCCGAAATCCACTGGACCGTCGATAGGTTGAACGAGTTTGAGCCACTCATGTCTTCGTGGTTGCTGTTCATCGCGGCTCTGTTAGAGAATCGTGGATTAATGGACTACTGCATAGGTAGTACTTATGACGGCGCGAGTCGCGCATTTTGGGTCATCGCGACTCTTTTGGAGAGAACAGTGGGTCGAAAACTGCTGGACCGTCGACAGGTTGGACTTTGAGTCACTCATTTCCCCGTGGTTGCTGACGTAGGTCATCGCGACGCGAGATTGAAAGGACTAATGCATAGTAGTACTTACGACGACGCGAGTCACCCGTTTTAATGTCAAAAGCCGCGACTTTCCAGTACGTTAGTTGTCAAATTGTGACATTTTAGCGCAACAAAACACCTATGCTGGACCGTCGACAGGTTAAATCACTATGTATAAATCTCAGCTATATATATTTCCTTTTGAAATGCTTAAATCTAAAATTTTTCTATGCAGACACCCGTTTTTGCGGTGACTTAATTGTTAGTTGTTCTTAACTACTAGTTTTAACATTTTGTTGCTATCAGTGGAAGCCTGTTAATGACTTTCTGTTCTCATATTTTTAAATAGTATTAAGTTATATAATGTCAATGGCTTTCCTAAAACTAAATAAATAAATAAATGACCCGTGTTTTTTTTTAAATTTTTGACACGTTTGTATAGCAGAGTTTTAAATTTTATAAATTATTCGCCAAACTGCGTGGCAGTTTGCTGGCGAATTAATCACACTCTTTTAACATTTTTTAAAAATAGTACTAGGTAACAATAAACTAAATTTTAACGTTTTAAAGTACAGTCGGCAGCGGATCCCAATAAAACAATATTTTACGAGATAAATAAAAAAACTGATAAATACTTTTTATGCATTACCAGCTGACTCGGCAAACGTTGCACAGCCTACAACCTATTCTCAGACCTACCATGTACACAAAAAAATTCATAAAAATCGGTGGAGCCGTTTTGGAGGAGTTCGATAACAAACACTGTGGCACGAGATTTTCATATCCTTACTAATATTATAAACGCGAATGTTTGTATGTATGTATGGATGCTTGTTACTCTTTCACGCAAAAACGGCTGCTGTTTTTGCGTGAAAGAGTAACAAGCTGAAATTTTGCACAGAGATAGATTATAGTCTGGATTAGCACATAGGCAATTTTTTATCCCGAAAAAATATACATCAATATTTTCACGCGAACGAAGTCGCGGGCAACATCTAGTATTGCATAAAGCGTCACTAGCAACTTAGGACTGCAGTTTTTTTTTTGCGTTTACTAGAGCATTAGGTATATTCAATACAAAGTATTGGTCGTAGATAAATCGTTATGGCAATTATTTATAAGTTCCCATTTGAGCATTTTTAAGGTAACCCTGCATAAAGGTAAATTCTTCGGTTTTAAGACAACCAAACAGAAATCGAGTACTTTTAGTCTTTCTGTAAACGTGTTGATTTTGATTAAAAAACAAAAGGTTTTGCAAAAGTTTGCGTACCTTCTACTGCGTCTTATTATTGGACAAAGGTACGTGTTACGTACGTAAGTATGTAGGTACCTACCTTCCAATTTTTGTCCGTCATCCATCATGACGTGGCTAATTTTCCGCAAGTCACCCAAGAAGTCATCACAGGTGACCTTGTATGAGCGAGATCACATCCTCTGAGAGATAGATTTATTACCTCATAACCACTTTAACAAAAAAATCTCGTAACTTCCTCTATTTTACAACTTCTTATAGTGTTTAATGGAGCCTGTGTACGTCCGACTGCAAGGCAGAGGCCTCCTCTCAGAGAGAGTATAGGCTTAATTACCAATTTACCACGCGTGCCCACCGCGGAGCGGTAATTTCGAGCGCTGAGTTATGTGAACTCCTCAGACACTCTCGTTTCTTTACGACGTGTTCCGTCACCGTTAGCGAGTGGAATTGCTACTACATTAATTTACGTAAACTAGTAGACAAAGTCATCGACAAATGCCGGGATTCGAACCCACGACCTCTCAAATGTGAGGTCGGCGTTCTGCCGCTGCGCTGCCACTGTTCTACTTACTTCAAATATTGATAATTATTACAGTTTATCATTGCATCTTTCCTTGAGCTGCTGATGGTTGAAGGCGACAAACTTCTGCGTTCCTGTCGTACCGCTGGTCGGGGTCAGCCACGCGTACACCTGACTGCCGTCGAATTTCGCTGGTCTGTTGTCAAACACAATGAATTTTTAAATCTATTGTTAAACAAACAATTATCTTTTATTAATCTGCTAGGTACCAAGGCCTCTACAATGAGATAAAATTTATTTTTGTTGCAAGTCCCCATTGAGCATTTTTGAGGTAATCCTACACACGCGTACGCATGCAGCTCAATATGTCAATTTTATCAAGTAGGTAATCATAGCACAGGTTCATCCTAGTTTGGTTACTTCTGTGATCCATGTTGTGTAAATTCATATTAATAAAGATATTTGTATTTGTATATATTGAACCTACCTGAATTCATCCAAATCGCTTCCATCATCAAATGTCTTCATGAACTCCTGAATAGTGCAGCCTCCATCGAAGAGCACGACCTTGGTATCAAGTCCCAGTTTCTTCACAGCCCGATGGATATAATCTTGAGTGTCTTTCTGACAAAATGCGATTTTGGGCTCGGTTACGCTAAACATGGAGAGGATTTCGTCTGGAACAAGAACGTAGTACTCGTTTACTTCGAGTTGTGGAGTTGGGCAAGGAATTTGAGCAAAGGCAGTTACAAAATCCTTTTACCATTGGACAAAGTCTATAACGATACGACATGTTTATATAATATTTATCTACTAAGGCCGTTGTGCGAACGCTGTGAAAACGTTGTACAAATACTTGTCAAATAGTGTAATCGAGTAACGTTTACTTTTTTATATTTCAATTCCCACTGCAGGGCCTGTGCCCATACTCTCTCTCAGACAGAGAATATGGGCTTAAGCGCCACGCGTGCCCGCCGCGGATTGGCAATTTCAAGCGCAAAGGTGTGTGAACACCTCAGACACTCAGGTTTACTCATGATGTTTTTCTTCACCGTTAGCGAGTGGTATTGCTACTATAACTTGACAAATGTGCGTAACTTAGGAAACAAAGTCATTGGTACATGCCGGGATTCGAACCCACGACATCCCGAATGAGAAGCCGGCGTTCTGCCGGAGGAATACTTTCAGAGATGGAGAACGGAACTCTTCAATGGACAGCAGTAAATAAGGACTAATGGGGCCCATCCTTTAGTAATATCCGTATGTTTCATAAAACAGCGTCAAAGTAGTCCAGAGGTAATTTGGTGATGATCTGGTGAAGACTTTCGGAGATGGAAATTGAGAACGTAAATTTTAATGCAACGAATTAAATAGGGTAAATTATGGTTGTAAGGGTCTTGTTTATTTGTCTCCCGCTCCCCCACTAAAAATTGAAAAAAATAAAAAAAATAAAAACCGACTTCAAAACACTACAGCACTAAAAAGTTAGAAATAATTTAAATAATTAGAAGTATGTATACATGTAGGTATTGTAGAAGTATAATTTGTAGTCGGTGCCCAGTTTCATGACCAGTTTATTTCTAACTTTTTAGTGTTGTAGTGTTTCGAAGTCGGTTTTTAAATTTTAATAAAACTTTATAAAAATAATTTGTACGATATTTCCTTTTATAAGTTGGTCGACTGTTATTCGTTAACTAGCAAAGCCTAGGTACATTATGGAGTGTTCTAAGCAGCGTTAGTTAAAAACGTAGATGTCAAACTAGCCCCAAAAAATTACCTCACGTTCAATTGTGCGAAGGCGGGCGAATTGTGTTACCGCGCTCCGGTAAGTATTACCCGGCAAAATATCTATGCACCTGCCACCGTTGTACATCATGAAGTTAATGGTTTGACGTCTTTCTATAAAACCAATCGTAGGTTACGCTGTCATTTACTATCGCCCAATCAACGTTCACGTCGTTACGCATGGCGCACAGAATGAACCAATCACAAAGTAATTTACATATTGGATCTGAAGACGTACCAAATCACTGCTAGACGTTAAATACTAACAATAGGCTAAGTTGCTACTAATAAAATATTGGATCATGTTGTCTGTAAACAAAGAAAGAAAAAAAACTATTACTACAGAACAGACTAATCGAGAGGACAGGGGCCGTTTTTGGGAGTGAATTTTGTAGGAAGAAATAGGTACTTCTGTGGTTTCTTTTGTTCGTAGATTTTAAGGAAATCGCGTTTTTTTTTCAAATAACACCGTTATGTAATGTTTCAAAACGTTGTTACTGTGAGTGATACTGTTAAAGGTTTTGATTCTTCATCTTTACGGCCTTATTTATAAAAAACACGATTCCTCTAAAGCACTCCTCAGAGTCAGTTGATTTAATCTGTGGTTTAGTTACGTTTTTCCTTGTAAAATCTCCGCCACAGACTTGTAATCGAAGTGTTTAAAGGAATCGAGAAAACGAGTTTACTTAAAACACTCCTCAGAGTCAGTTTATGTAGTCTGTAGTAAAGGGCATTACATAACCACAGATTAATTTAAGCTTATAATGCGGGGTTCTTCTATGCCAGCCAGGCGTGTTAGGGAAGAAAACTGCAACCACTCTTGCGGGGAACACCACTGAATGTGCTCACAACGTAAAGAATACATAAATCAGGGGCCTGAAGTCGGATATCCCGGTTTTCACAAAGTAACTACAAAAAAAATTACAAATAGCGAGTCGGGCGGCGGCGATTGAGTTTAGTTGACAGACCCGTATGCCCAGAAGGCGCTAGCGGGGGTGAGGTTGCGGGACCCGGGGGCGGGGTACGGCTGCGTTCTATCTCATTTATTACAAGCTGTCTCTGAAGAGTGTTTTAGAGGAATCGTGTTTTACAAATAAGGCCGTTATTCCATAAACGTGCAACTCACCATACTTGTAGAGAGGATCCATGGCAGCAATAGGCAATCCAGACATCAAGGCAGCATAGTACGGAATATGTAGATCCAGGTGATTCTTCCCCCCTAGAGCCAGGACATCGCCGACCTGAAGCCCTAGCTTGCGAAAGCAGCGAACTACACGCTTTACCCGAAACAGGACAGAGCCGTTCGTCTCTGTCTCTCCTGTTGCCGCGTCTATCTGTAGAAAGGGAGAAGTGGAGTTATTTTGTGTACCTACGTCGGTAACACTCACAGATCTGTGGTAGGTACTAATCGTTTCCAAGCTAGGCCGTGAACAGACAGACAGACGGACAGATGGACAGACGGCCAGACAGACAGACGGACGGATATAGCGAAACTATAAGGGTTCCTTGTCTAAGGAACCTTAAAAAAAACATTTCAATATTTCAAGCGTCTAACTGTTGCCGCAAAAAGATCAAGTTTGTTGTATGGGAGCCCCCCTTAAAATACCCATTTTATTCTTTGTTGTTATAACGACAACAGAAATACATATTTTGTGAAAAATTCAACTGGCTAGCTATCACAGTTCATGAGGTTCAGCCTGGTGGCAGACAGACAGACAGTGGAGCCTTAGTAATAGGGTTCCTTACCCTTTGTGTACGGAACCCCAAAAAGTAAAATTGAGCCTGGGGCACATAGGAAACACGTGGGACGAGGGCACGGCAAAGTCGCGGCGTCCAATGAATTGATCTTTTTTTTTATAATTTCCTTATAACATGAACTGAAGCTATGGGACATACCCCAGACAGATATGACGGGCCGAGGATGCGAAAACTAAACAACGCGTCGCGTCTTTCCCGCGCCCTCGTCCCACGTCCTTCCTATGTGCCCCATGCCTGGTTCAGTACTTAGGTAGGTAGGTACTGATGGGTCTCATTTAGCTAGCCAAATTTGCATTGCCCGTAGAAGAAAATAGAGCCAACTAAGTTTATGTACCTATGTGTATTGTCTGTAGGTATTTAAACCAAGTGGTTGTGTTGCCCTATATTATATAGGTAGAATATTCTTCATTCTAATATTTAATGTTCCTGTTTCATAGAACTACTTACAATTCGTCGTTTACTGTGACAATTCAATGTACATTGCAAAGTCGATTAATACAGATTAATAGGACGACTGCTATGCAATGTATCAAATTTTCATAACAAACTAGGTACCAATTGTAGTTTCACGAAAGTGAGCCCAGGAAATAAAATAGACATTCTTCTCTGTAGGTACGACGTTGACATTGATTTACCTACCGGAGGCTGCGACATCGATGAAGCGCAAATTTTTAACCGACTTCAAAAAAGGAGGAAATTCTCAACTCGTCGGAATCTTTTTTATTTTTTATGTATACGTTCCCCGATTACGCCTGGACTGATTTGAAAAATTCCTTATTTATTTGAAAGGGTAGGCTTTCTATATATATCCATTTTATTTCAGATTACAAATCCATAGTTTTATTAGTAGGTACACACAACTTATATCTATTTTTTGTATTTAAAAACTACTTACTTAGGTACTTACTAAGTAATTTCTAAAATTAAAAGTACCATTTGAAACAAAAAAATAATTTTCCAAATTGGTCCACGCGTCTTTGAGAAATCTATAGGTACAGAAAAAAGATTCCGAGGAATTGAGAACCTCCTCCTTTGTTGAAGTCGGTTAAAAACCGCAAAAAAAAAATTTAAACGAAATATGACCTAAATCCATGAAGGAGGCCTATGTCCAGCAGTGGACTTCTTGTGGCTGAATGATGATGATGAAGATGATGACCTTTAAATTCCAAGTGTATTCGAACTTAAACGTCATATTCGCTTAAATAATTTCTGTGTTTTAGTGCTGTAGATAGATAGATAGAGAAGACTTTATTGGACATAAAAATGGAAATTACACAGATATTTCTTAAACTAAGAGTACAGATTACGTCAAAACAGGTAGAGACCCATGTCCTGCAGTGGACTGCTATGGGTTGATGATGATGATGTGATGATGAAGAGTACAGATGGCGGCCTGCTGTAGTGTTTTGAAGTCTGTTTTTTTTTTCACGTATAGCGCGAACTATTAACTATTTCACAACAACCTCTTCATAAAACACGTTATCACTCATTACACACCGAAGACATAATTTCGTAACACCCAATTAGGTCTTGGACTGAAATCTCGACACCATTTTCATGGCTACATGGGATGGCACGGCGCACGGAATAGATTGCTAGAGGCGCGGGTTCGAATCCCGCTTGGACCCGGAAGTTTTCTTTCTAAGTCAAAAAATTTTCGTATAATGTCCGACAGAGAATGCCCGATAACTTAACAGATCACTTTGACTTCGCATGGACGTAAACGGTTTCATCGGACGCAGAATATTACCTACTTACAATTCTTCGTACACGAGTTTCCGAGTCAAATCAAAACATCTAAAGGCGTGTCTCCTGCTAAAAACCATTAAACAAAACATACCGTTTGCTTTGCGCAAAACATTTTCGTTGCCAGGGGAAGCAAAATAAAAAGTTAATTTAGAGCATTGAAAACCGATTGTTTTGTGTAATGTTAAACGAGCACCAGGCCCGGCTTAATATACACAAATCTCGTGTCATTATTATTATTCTTTATTTAGAAATACAGCAGCACAAAATAACAAAAATATCTGCAATCAATTATCGTGACAATAAAGCCAAAAATAGATTCCACTTATAAGGATACAATATATCAAGCAGTAGGAACAAAAGAATAATTATCAATTTGTTTGACATCGAACTCTTCCGTGAAAGAGGTCAATCGTCGAATCCAACTCGGCTAGGCAGCATTCGGGAAACTTAGAAAAGTCGTTTCGTCCAATATACCTCAATTCAAAAATAATACAACCAGTGTGTGTTACCAGTGATGACTTATGGCACTGAACCTGGTCTCTCACTATGGGCCTCATAAGAAAGCTCAAGGTCACACAACGAACTATGGAAAGGGCTTTGCTCGAAATTTCTCTAAGAGATCGAATCAGAAATGATGAGATCCGTAGACGAATGACAGTCGTCCATAGCCCAGCCGATTTGTAAGTTGAAGTGGCAGTGGGCGGGGCACATAGCACGCAGAACTGATGGCCGATGGGCCCGAAAAGTTCTTGAATAGAGACCACATATCGGCAAGCGCAGCGTAGGACGACCAGCCCCAAGATGGACCGAAGACCTCATCCAAGTGGCAGGAAGACGCTGCAAGCCGCTTTCAATCGGTCTTTTGGAGGAGGAGGCCAGCAGTGGACTTCTCGTCGCTGAATGATAATGATGATGAACTCCTCCGAAACGGCTTCATCGATTTTTATAAAAAAAATTGAGTATATTTGGTAGGTCTGAGAATAGGAATGCCCGGGCAGCTAGTAATAAATAAATATTGGCTGATGGCTCTTACGTGTCCCTTGACGTGTGAATCGCAAAATCATCCCGACTGCGCGGATTTTTGTTCCAGTCATCTGTCGGGTATTACATACCTATCAGAATGGTGGTAAGATGTTTGTTTTTGGCAGATGAGAAAAATACTTCGGTAAGTATAAATCTTTCGTCTGTCACATTAACATGGGCTGGCGGTGGTAGCGCCGCGGTAGAACGCCGGCATCTCATCCGAGAGGCAGTGGGTTCGGATCCCGGCATGTACTAATGACGTGACGTACTAAACGCTATTTTTAACATTATATAAACATTGACTGCCCAGTTGGTCTTAGCTACCAAACCAGAGGTTGTGGGTTCGATTCCCACTGGGGGCCGCCGTACATTTGTACAAATAGCCTCTATCTGGGTGTATTTTCAGGTTTGTGACGTCCTTGCCTGGTTACCATAGCACAGGGTATCCTAGTTTGGGACCAGGTCAAGTGATTGGATTGAGTTATTATTATTATATTGACGCATAACAATATTGTAAATATGATATTTACCTGACAAACCCTTTCCGGGTTCGCTGCGAAGCAGTCGGACATCATATGCCCAAGATGATAATTAACACACTGTGGATACATTTTTACAAAACAATAAAAAACTCAATATAGCTCACGAAAGCAATTTATATCCTTAAGTACATAAGGTAGAGATTTCCTTAAAAATCCCTAGCAGTTTGGGATAACTTTTAATATAGCGCGTGTCTCAATCGAAGGCCCGTAAAAGACTGATTTGACTGTTAACTGAATGGAACTTCCCCTAGCGATAATGTAGCGATTTCTAATGTTAGAACGGCTTAAATAGGCGATAGCAGCCTTTTTTATTGTTATTTAGAGAATAATGATAATTTGGTGGGGACTAGGGGTGGGCGTTGAATCAACGGACTGGTTTAAGCAGCTTTTCCTTCGTCAGAAAATTAGATAAGACATCTTTTTCCCAAACTGAAAAAACCGGCCAAGTGCGTGCGCAGGATTCTGTAGAAAGATGGGTTTTCATCAGCTTTACAGAACAAACAACGTCATCAAAGTAATTTGCAATGGATTTTGTACGAAGTTTCCCTTTTATAAGTTACTTAGCCATGATAGTTTTTCTTTTAAGATTCATTATATGTGCTACAGCCCTGGACATTTTCACGACTCTACAATTAACCGTTTAGCCGGGACAGGGGGAGGAGGGACGCCCTGTCCCTGGTTTTCCTGTCCTCTGGGGCGTACAGGCGTAAGTTCATATATGCATTTAAAATAAAATACGCGTGTGGTGTGGCGCAGGGAGGTGTAAGGACAAGGAGTGAGGAAGGGTGAGCGGAGGCGAGGGGCAATGCGTACGTACTGATGTGCCATTCCTGGGAACGCGGAAACGTTTTCAAGCACTGGGAACCGCGGGAACAACATGAATTAGTTTTTTTTTACCTTTCAAATATCTTGAAGTTACGATTATGATCTAAGCTACAATATGATAAAATATTGTGGTAGTGTAGAACACAATAGATAGTAATAAGTTAGTAGGTATTCATGTATTATATTATCATGGTGCTCAGGACTTCATTATGGAACCAAAAGGCGCTAAAATTCTTTAATAGATACCATCAGATCTATTGAGTTTGGGTTTATGTGATTGATTTCATAAGAAAAATATGGAGACACGGGTATGATGATGGAACGAAAGGTGAACACGGGATCTCTTCAACGTATAACAGCAGTTCCTACGAGTTCATGGTGGTCAACTCAGTCATTCGACCCTGTGACACAGTATTACCGACTGCTATCGTAAAGGCGACTTCTGAGAATGGACATCAACGCCCATTGAGAGTCCTCGTAGATCAAGGCTCACAAACATCACTTCGCTTGAAAAAGACACGCGTCCACAGCAACATAACAGGCACTGGAGACAGTCTTCTACCCATCAAATGCGTGGTCGAAATCAACATCAAAGTAATGCGAGATCCGAGTTATCAAATTAGAGTACCTACAAGCTTACGTCTTGAATCAAATCACACCACTTCTTTCCCAGCGAGACTATCAACAATCTGGATTAGTTACAACTTGAGTATTTGTACGCCATTAAAAACATAACTTGTAAAAAAACTAATTCTCGCAACTCAGTTCTTCTACCGTAAAAAGGCGTGAAATCCATGTAATACCAAGTTGGATAATTTATTCAGTCCCTACTTAAGGGTCCTCCTGTCTCAAGTTATTGCGTAATTAGCTAACCTAGCAACATCTTACAGTGACCATATCAATATTATTAATCTTTATCGAACTAAAACTTTCGTAAGCACTACACATTATTAACTTTATACCGGATTAATTAGACGAAACCTGGTCGGACTCTTCCGACAAAAAACCTACTAAGTTTATGCGGTATGAAGTTAATAATAGTAGTTTATGCAACTGTCATATAATGAAGGGTATTAAAACACGAGTGTGAGTTTATGAAACGAGCGCAGCGAGTTTCATAATAGTAACGAGTGTTTTAATACCCGTGTTATATGCAGTTGCATACACTACTTTATCTTCACTAATGAATTTGTCGGAGAGGTTTTTGAGATACGCAAGAATGACATTTTCAGAAAATGATGTAGTTTTCTTTTCGATCTTCCATGCCAAAAAGTTATTATATTCTTTTTCATATAATTTTCTAGATTTTTCTGGCAAAAGATTGTGAGTTAATTTTGTTGCCACTTCTAGAATATCCGGAGGCGTACAAATATCATCGTCGCTATCCATTTTTAACTTTTAATTTATTAAATTAAATTCACGCGTACGTGTATAATCACAGTGATTTTGCCGCCATTAAAATTTAACCAATGAGAGCGCAGCTGCGCGCTTCAATAAAACGCGACCAACCTGATTAGCCCTGCAATCAAGTTGGTCGCGTTTTATTGATGTTATAATGAGATTTTACGATATCGATGTGAATATTATACCATCATGTGAAATTGCTTAAATTGAGTGTTTTGTTGTCTGCGCTATAACAGTAGTAATTATAAGTCAAGTATTGAAAACATAAGTAGAATGTTACAACATTAGTGTAGATAAAATCTTTTATGTTTTAAATACATAGATTGACTTGGCCATCGCATGAAAATACAATGTATCTCACAAGTAATACATATCACATTAAATTAGATTATTTAGTGCGATTGCCAAATCTACTTATTTTGACTTAGTGACTGGTAAGTGGAAACTTGGTAACTATTTGGTTACTGAAAATTCAGACCTCTAGTTTTATCCATCCAAGTTTTAGGGGATAGAAAATGGCCTGAACTGCTTAGAGAAAAGGACGGTGCGGGCCGCCGTGCCGCGATTTTGCTCGACTTGGCGAGGGCACTGCCGTGGTCCCAGATTATCATGACTTTCAAGTACTTTGTAATTGGCACGGAACAAAAACGTTTTGACTTTGAATTTACAAAACAATAAGATAACAACAGTAGAATATCTGTGGGAATAACAATGCTTGTATTAACCTTTCTTTATCTTCTAGAACGTTTATTGAACGAAGGTCCCTTCAAATACATAGATATCTGCTGAATCATAATAATAAAACCAACACTATTTGTTATAATAGAGACTTTAATAATGGTTGACCAAATGTCTCATGCATCTATAATATATTGAAAATATACTCTTAGGTTCCAAAGGCCTTTTCTCTTCCAAAATCTTTGAAATAATTACATTCATGCATACATACACAAACCTGTATCTCAAACCGATATGCAAAGAACATGTTTTGCAATTTCTTTATAATCCGTAAAAAAATTAACGAGTAATTTAAAATATAAAAAAATACAAACGGACGATGTTTACAGAGACCGGGGCATATCACTTCAAATAATAGCATGGTAATAACAAACAATAAATACAAGAAATCTATACGGAATAATTCAAGGCACTTCTGCTAAGTAAAAAAAATAACATAATGAAACAATATAATACTACAACTTACAACAAACAGGTATACTATTAAAGCTGCTTTTAAAGCGAAGAGTGCAACATTATTCTATGAAGAACATTGGGAATCTGCAACGTGTTGAAAAAACGCAATACCTCTAACCCGGTTCCTCAGTATCAATAAGTTCCAATCAGTAAAGTTCCAAATTCTCAATTTTACTTTTGCTTTTTGAATTTGACGTGGTCAATACACGCTCAAATCTGGGTGGTTTAAAAGTTGCGGTTATGAAATTAGTAATTTAAATGCCATCTGATTAGACTATTACTTTCAAATATACTCGTAAAATTAGAATTAAAAACGGTTAAGTGCGAGTCCGACTCGCGCACCGAGGGTTCCGTACAAATTTGTAGGTAGGTCCTTACATATTATAAATAGTTCAGAAATCGAGTCTCGCAGTTTTTTCCGAGCTTTTCCTGAACTTCAGACAATTTTTTATGCTTTAATTACAAATGTATCGTTTTCAGATTTTTCCCTGTACTTGTAGCATAAGTTAACTTGTATCTTATATATAAAAATGAATTGCTATTCGTTAGTCTCACTTAAACTCGAGAACGGCTGGGCCGATTTGGCTAATTGTTGTTTTTATATATTTGTGGAAGTCCAGGGAAGGTTTAAACGGTGAGAAGAAAAAAACGGTTGACGTCGATGATACGAAGTTCACGGGGTCATCTAGTAACGGAATATAAATCTTTTTTTCACGTTAACTTAGTTCTTTAATTTTTTCACAGTTTCAAGGGACTGTAGACCTGAGTATGTTTTTAATATTAACTCGATACCTCCACGCGTTTTCGAGATAAACTGTCTTGACAGACGGACGGATGGACGGATAACAAAGTGTCCTATAAGGGTTCCGTTTTTGCTTTTGAGGTACGGAACCCTAAAAATGAGCCGAGAACTCTTGTTTAAGAAAATAAGCGAACAATTAATACAGTCTCCGTCTATCAGAACAATGGCGCAGCGCGCATGCAGCTCTCTGGATGGCTATTAATGGTTCTCATAGATTCAAGTATGTGTCGAGATATCGTTAGAAAGTGCCTTTTTAAAAGAAAAAAACAAACTAGCGTATTCAATGGCTATTTTAAGGCACGTTCGTTTTACCATGGCTTTCAAACAACCCAAGATTCATAAAAATAAAATTGAGAACTATAAAATTTTGGCACTTCCATGCCTTATTCATCGATACCGAAGAAGCGGTTTTCCGGTTTGCACAATTCAAATAACACGTTGTATCATATTTCCGTGATAGTATATGTAAGTTTTGTACTTCAAGGCAGACTTGCACCAATTTCTTACATTACTCACGTGAACTCACGCATGTATGCCGGAGGGGCAGGCAGAAACCAGTGTTTGCTGCTTGCCATGATCCTGACCGATCTCCACACTCCTCCACTGTCTTAAATCGGGATTAAGTAGAATTTTACTAAAATTCTTCATATAAAAGTCGATTTAAGTGCCCACTTAAGTAACATTTATTAAGTGATGCAAGTTGGCCTAAGATCTCTTAAGAAGGGGTTATCATACGGTCTACCGACAAGACAAGATTCAGGGGAAATTCATGTCTGACACCAGACAAAATTGGCATATCATACTATAGGACGAAAACAAATAATCCAATGAAGAAATACACACAAAGTAGTTAAATTTTATGAGGTGGGGATAAAACAGTCTATCCTCTTCACACTCTATGAAACCAGCATATATTCAGTGACGTCACGCCTTGCTCGCAGATAAAATTCGACCTTAACCCGAAGCAGTGGGAGCTACATTACGCTAACGTCTTGCTCTACAACTAAGATGTCCTTCTGCAGATCGCCGGTACCGATATTGCACATCGGCTTGATGGTCAGGCCTTCGATACTGCAACGAAAGAAAATATTCATAGTTATCATAATCTTTTAACTTCCACACAACATAATCACTTGACCTGGTCTCAAACTAGGATAAAATGTGCTACAATAACCAGGCATTAGAACTTTTAAAACATGGAAATACACCCACACTATTTGAATCTAGTATACTCTGCTCCAGCCGGTCAGTCATTGCGCGTGTGCTGTGGCTCTTTTTATATTTTTTAAACTTCCACTCACGTCGGAACTTGAACCCGCGACCTCTGGCTAACCGTGATAGCGCTCTCAAAACTGAACTAATGGGCAAGTGCAGGCATCGGCGAAATTTCGAGCCTCTCTACAATCTTCTCTGTATTACGTACAGGCAACGATACTGGCCGAAGCAATTTACATCACTTGCAGCCCCGAATATATATATATATTTAATATACCCGAAACATGACTTAGCCGAGGATCGGCAAGATTGGCGTGTCAGTGAAGAAGCCTATGCCGTAACAGTTGGCGTATTTACCCTAGACCCGAGATAGACGTTCGTGCATACAGCGACTAGAAAATGCTGATGAATCGAAAGATCATCGTGGCAAGTGGGAAGCCCTGGTCTACCCCTCCGAGAAACCGATCCGATCACAGGCTGTACCACAGATTAGCAAAACCATAGGCTGACATTCACTCGTCAAGCGCCGTTTACGTAAAGAAGGATAGCTCACTCATCGTTCTCCTCTAATACATTAAAAAAAGCGTGTAAAAAGAAAACTCACACGTCCCCCTTCTCTCTAATGTCGGGGCGGTCAGCCTAGCATCGGATGCTCTGCTCCGTGCACTCAGATATCGTGGTGCCGGAGTCACTTGCGAACCGCTGTTCATTGGATGCTAGTCTGTGGTACCGATCACAGACTGTACCACAGATTAGCAAAACATAGTGAACGATCATATTAAGTTAAATAAAACCGTGTTAAAAGAATACTCACAGGCCACCCTTCCCTCTAACGCCGGGGTGGTCAGCCTCGCATCGGATGCTCTGCTCCGTGCACTCGGTTATCGTAGTGCCCGAGATAGTCACTTGCGAACCGCTGTACATCTGGACCCCGACGCCGCATCGCTTTATTATGCAGTTCCGGAGCTCGACCTGTTTGACATTAAAGCTGCTTGGACTTCTGGCGGGAAAAGAAGCACCAATGGTGACGGACGGCGACAAGCGGCCATACATATGGGGCATAATCGGACCGAATGGAGAGCTTTGGCAAAGCTGCCAGTCATATCCCTCAGTCATGAGGGTACGACCAAAAAGAAGAAGACTACTGGCATCACATTTTGCTCGCACAATCAAAATTTTTTAACTATTGTAAAATATTGAGTGTATCGATTTTTTACAATAGTTAAAGAGTGACGCCACTACTGGGCCAACCCGTGACAGGGAAGACATCGGTAATGATAATACCAGAGGGCTCAGTGACCCGATTTTGTCTCTTCGACTGACCCGATTTTATATTTGTGAGTGGTTGACCAAAAAGGGACCTGGAGGGATTGGAAACCGTTATTTTTTTTGTTTGAATTTTTTAATCTGTGGTATTTTAGCTTTGTTTTGGTCTAACCAGAATATTTTTAGGTGCCGTAGTTATTTTTTATGATTTTTTTTTTGTGAGTCGAGGCAGTTTTGGAAACCTGTTATACACGAAACTTCAAACGCGATTTTCTCGAAATCAATTATTTTCCCTTGGGGTCCCTTTTTGGTCAACCACTCACATCTACACTATTTACACTAATGTTTTAGGTATGGCAACTAGTAGCAGTGGTACGGCCCCACGGCGGCACGATCTCGATTTCTAACATCGATTAAATCATTCTATCAGCCCAACCAGTTGGCCGCGGCGATATTCCACGGGGAAAGTAAAATTACTGTCTGAATTTTTGGATTTTACAATTGACAACACGCAAAAAATTATTTTGTTAACATTTATCGCTGCAGCAATATCACCTAAAATAAAATATGTTAGCGTATTGTTCGGGCACGATCACTCTTTTTGATTAGCTATGGCATAAAGACGTAGTGAAGCTCACTGAACTCTTCTCCAGACTAGTTATTAATCTTAAAAGGTAGCAATGCATTCTGAATTGTACATACTTCAGAATGAATTTACCATAATGGCTCATCATAAGCCACAATTGTGTTTCGTAGTAGTATTCCATAGCAGTATACTTACCTTAAAGATGTTACCTTTAAGTTTTTTAAGTTTCAAAACATGTAGTCCGTAGTGTAACGTGTTAATTATTGTACAAATAAAGGCCTGTGAAAATCAAATCAAATCACTCCTTTTGTACGATGCAGTCAACAGATTACTCCCGTTGATTTATGTCTCGCGTGACATAGAGTGTTTAATGTGTCTTTATATCCTAGCGTTGCCTCATTTTTCATACCCTCCTTATTGCATCATCATCATCAGCCATTCGACGCCCACTGCAGGACACAGGCCTCCTTCGTGGTTTTCATAACCATGAGGGGTTTTGCCATAATCACCACGCTTGGCAGGCGGGTTGGCGATCGCAGTATGCGGTTGGAATCTCGGGAAGACGCTGCTGCCCGTCTACTGGTAATTGATTTCCTTAGTCGCTTTCTACGACATCCATGGAATGAAAGGGATACATTATTGTATACCACTACTTAAATGTAAAAAACTATTCTTTTTCTTTCTTTTAGTAAAGTTATGCAATAAAGTGTTCTCTATCTATGTATCAGTACTCGACTATTTACTTATGGCCTATAAATAGTCTGTGGTAGATAATTTACAAGGGAAATACTTTACAGACTTATAGAGCGCTTATGGAGTGTTTTAAATAACGCTGTTAGACTATAGTTGGTTATCTCATTTCTAATATTCACAAGATTGTATCAAATCAAAGGGCATCCATTGATAGGCTAGTAATGGACTGATAAAGAAGATGAAATGAAGTACATCTTAAAATTAATATTTCAAAGTATACAGTGTGAAAAGAAATGTTTATTTCTCACGACATTAAAATTAATCCAATATATTAAAAAAAACTTGTGTCACAACTCAGTGTTCGTTATCGAAACCCCCCGAAACGGCTTCGCCATTTTTTTTTGTGCATATTTGGTAGGTTTGAGAATAGGTCGTAGGCTACTTTGGCAAAACAACGCATGTCAGGTCAGTTAGTAATAATTTATTACTAATAATACGGAATAATATATTACTAATATCCGTGTGGCCTCGGATTAAGAATAGGGTCACTCCATTTCCTCCCGAGGATGTCGTAGAAGGCGACTAAGGAAATAAATTGCGAGGAGACGGGCAGCAGCGTCTTCCTGAGATTCCTACCGCATACTGCGATCGCCAACCCGCCTGCCAAGCGTGGCGATTATGGCAAAACCCCTCATAGTTATGAAAACCATGAAGGAGGCCTATGTCCTGCAGTGGGCTTCAAATGGCTGATGATGATGAATAATACGGAAATAACAATAAGTGCATCCAGAGTTTCCAATGGTTATGGTGGTTGTGGGGTAATACAGAAAGTTGACTTTTGACTCCTAGACTAGGTGTAAACCTGTATTTCAGGAGCCTAGTGGGTAGAACATTGGACTCGGAAGCGGGAGACCCAGGTTCGATTCCCAGTGCGGGCATGTACCTATGACTTTGTTTTCTAAGTTATGTACATTTGCGAAGTTATAGTAGCAATACCACTCGCTAACATGAAGGAAAACATCGTGACGAAACCTGAGTGTCTGAGCTATTCATATACCTCAGCGCTTGAAATCGCCAATCCGCGGTGGGCACGCGTGGTGATTAAGCCCATACTCTCTCCCTGAGAGAAGGCCTGTGCCCTACTGTGGGACGTATATAGGCTGCTGATGCATTGACAATACTGTTTTTTTCTAGGAAAAATCGATTGCCTTGACTCAACTGTTAGTGCATAGAATAATGACCAATATGACAAAGGCTGCTTATGCTTATGCTAATCGAAAATGGTCTTATTATACTTTTATACCAACATAAAAATTGTGCCCATTATCTATGTTCTAAAGTTATTTTAATTTTGAAGTCATTTATTTTATCTACGATGTCGTGTTATATACAGACATGGCGCAGCGGTAGTGCATCTGAATACCATGCGAGAGGTCCCGGGTTCGAATCCCGACTGGGGACAAAAAAAAACCCAGGTCTTGGATGTTAACATGTTTGTGATGGCGTTGTTTCTGGTTCCCACGACACAGGGTATCCTAGTGTGGGGCCAGAAGCAATGTATGTGCCTGTATGTAAATGTTTATGTTTATTCACCTGCGCTCCCTTATGGACGACGATGCCAGTGTAGAAGTTGTCAAACGTGCAGTCCTCGACGAGGAGCTTAGCGCCCGCCATCGCCACTACGCCCTGGGCGAAGTCGCTCTGGGAACACAAAATTGCTTTGTCATGACTGGAATACTCTGGGAGTGTAGGCACTACCTAATGTAAGCTAATCCCAGAAATGTGTAGTTACACCAAGAATTACACAGATATTTTGTTTAATATACGTCCCACTGCACCAGCAGTCGCAACATTTGTCTAAGTAATCACCTGGCAGGAAGCGGAGTCGTCAAGCAGCACGCAGTTTGACAGGCGGGCAGTCGCGCGCGCCAGCACGACGGTGTTGACGCGCGCGCAATGCAGCGTCGCGTCGCGCACGCGACACTCTGCGCCTAGCTGCAGCAGGCACGAGCGCATTTCCGGCGCTGACAGTGTGGCTCCTGGTAAAGATTAGATGGAGTGTTTGTCTTGTTTAATGCATTGTCCTCGTGCGGCCTGACGAACGTCAGTCGTAGAATAACAGGAGACTGTTTAATTCAGGAGGAGAGCACTAAACCGTCTCGACCGCTCCTTTTGAAGGCTCCCAACGATTTCTCATTTCTAATTCCAAATTCGCCTGATGAGGACATAGAAATCGTACTTTATACTCTAAGGATGCGGCACGGATTGGTGAGCGAGGTTGCATAGTTCATTAAATTCGAACATTCGTTTTATTCGAATCGTCCGTCCCGCCTAGGGTCGGTTCACCTTCATACAACAGTCTTATAGGGGACGGTTATAATGTTTTTGAAATACAGTCGTTGTCGGACAGGTGTTTGACAGACGACGTGATAGATGTTACCAGAATAGGTGATTTATCTAAGTGAAATGGATCAAAATTTACAAATTTTCTTTGTCATCTATCAAGCATTTTAAAGTATTTATTCAAAAGGCGCTATATAAAAAGGCATATAGAATAGATGACTTTATAAATTATGTAAGCCCTTGGCAGTAAACCAATTCTACAACGAGTTATTCATTGTTATTATATTTATAATATGACTTTTAATAAGTTTTTCTTTTCTTAAATGTACAGACGCTGTGATTGAATATCAATAATTATGCTATTATTACTGATAGCTGACAAGAACTAGATAACACATGTTTGCCACAGGCCTGCGAATGGTGGCGGGGTGGCCGGGTCGCCTATCTTCCTCTAATATGGTTGACACTGGCGATGGCTGACCCCTGCGTTATGCTCGTGAACGGGTGCTGTCCGTATGTCAGGCCGCAGCATTGGTGTTTTGCTACTTTTGTAAAAATAGTAACGAATGTTTTAGAATTGCAAGTTGTTGATTGCACTCAAGGGATCTTGTTAGGTAGGTGCTGGTACCAACTTATGTATTAGATTTAAGACTATTTGTCCACTACAAATTCGGCACCGAGGCTGCGGCTGATATTGTATATATCTGACTAATGTCACCAGCGCTCGGCTACATATGTGCTTGGCGGAGAGAGGGAATAAAGAGAGGAGAGGGTCGCATCCCCTTGCCCCCAGTTTCTGGTTCACTACCAATCTGCTAACCTACCGTTAACATCTGTCAATTGGCCAAAGTGCACACAAAAAATACAATTGACCAGCTAACAGTAGATAAACATATTTGCAGCGTAGAAGAAACCGAGGGTCAACAAAGGACTTCATATGTGAATCTAATCTAATACCTTTAAACGAGCAATTCTTTTGTTTTGTTTAATTTATTAGGCATGTAAAACAGGCAACAACCTTAAAATCTAAATAAAGTATCTAAATATAATTTCCAAAAATCACGATTAACAAAAAAAAAAAAACACCGAGTAGGTAACGCTCGGTCATCCAGGTACTTACCGTTAAAAGTGCAGATGGACAAATTAGCCAGCGGCGCTTCCGGCAGTTCGCATTTCTTGCTGCACACGAGAAGTTCCTCGGGCTCGAGCGCCAGCGCATCTTCCGCCGAGGCCGTCACCGAGAGCGTCTGCTCTGCCGAGAGGCGCGCGCGCAGCCACTGCGAGATCGCCTCGAACTCGAATATGCTGCCGCCCTCCCACAAGGCTACCACCTGTAAAAAGATGAAAACAAAACGAATAGAGTGTCGCAAGTGAAAGCGTGAACTGGAATTTTCTTTCTGTACATGGCACCACTAAATAACTGTCAGTGCTGTCGTACAACTGTTGCCATTGTGACTTTATAATTTTGATACTTGTTGGCTGAATATTCATATTTATTGTGTAGATAATATTTTACTGTATAAAGAGTGTAAGAAACGATATAATGAGATATTTTTGTAATAAATTCAAATTCTATGCGCATAGACCATAAGTAATGCATAGATTTTTATTTGATTTCGGATTTCTGCAGAAACCAACTAAATACCATAGAATACTGTCCGTTTATTACATACATAAACTCACGCCTGTATCCCAGAGGGGTAGGCAGAGACCAGGGACTGCCACTTGCCACGATCCTGACAGATCACTTTCGTCGCTTCCTCAACATTCATTGCCCTTTGCTAGCACATCACCTATTTGGTCGAAGTATGTCCGCCTGGGACGTCCCTTACCGGCCGTTCCCCCCACATTCGATCGATATATTTGTTTCGTCAATTTTTCTTCCTTTATCCTCTCTCAGTTTATTAATATGTGATATTTTTATGTTCGTAGATAAGGCTTCAATATGCTTAAGTAGCATCAAATAATTTAAAATTTTTGGAAACGCAGTATAAAATATAAATACATTATAAACAAGTATGAAATCTTCTTTTTCGTAGAATACCGTATCATACCATATGAATATTTTTTACGCTTTCGTTTGCCACACTCTATAATTTATTTCAAAGAAAAGAAATGTACATGCTCACTTAATAATATAAATAAGTACAGTGATGTTAAAGATATGAAGATTTGGTCCAGTACATGCAAGTCGACTGATATCCCAGCTAGATTAGTTATTAATGAGTTAAAGAGTTAAGAAGGGGGACGAGATGATGTCCTAGTTGGATTAGTTATTAATCTGTGTTAAGGAGTATCAGGCCCAAAACCCGTTATTATTAAGGGGTGACGATTTAGGTCACAACTTCAAGTAGGTGGGCGTTTTTCAAATTTTTTGCATATAGCGTAATGGAATTCCACAAAAAATAAGTAATTGATTCCAAACCAAATTGTTGTAAGCTATACTAGACAAGTAAAATAATATTATTACAGGTCATATAAATATGAATATTATTTAGTTTCAATAGGAAACATAGTTTTACCTAGCCATATCTAACAAAAAGTTCCATACGTCACAAACTGCGTGGGACACTGAGAATTTTATCTTTTTCGGTAACTTTTTCTCTATTAACTTTAATGTAAAAAAGGTTTCAGGGCCAATTTTTGCATAATTCAATCAGTTTTGATGTATTGTTGTGTTTTTATTAGTATAAATAGTATGTATTTAAGCAACAAACAGCAGAAAAATTGGTTTGAAGTCATGGGACAAGGTTATTTTCAACGGGCAATTAATTTGAAAAACGCCCAGGTACATATTTAAATGTGGGTTCCAACAGAATGTGCATTTCTGATATAACATGTTTTTTTAGACATTCGAAAGTATCGAAGAGATTGTGTTGTTTTGTGAACTGAAATGAAATTTATTTGTCTCCCAAAAATCTGTTACTGTTGTCCTTAAAACTAGGGTATCTATTTATAAGTTGTATGAAAAAAATTTTGGCCTTTGCATCTACGTAATTAGATGATTTGTAGATAGATAGAAGATAGAATATTCTTTATTATATGTTCACCGAATTACACACAGCGTGCAGTGGCACCTTCACTCACACTAGATGGGTGAAGGGACCACTCGGACGCTGCAGTGCCTGGGACATGGTTTTTACTAGATCTACGTTGTATCAGTTCAATTAAAATAATATTTTTGAAGACTGCCTTCGTAATGGCTGATCGCCTCAAACTCGAATATGCTGCCGCCCTTCCACAGGGATACCACCTGTTGGGAAATGGTTTTTTTTTTCGCTTTACAAATATGGCTAGACCCCTCATGAAGCAATTCCCATACAAACATAGTTTGGTTTTAATTTACAAACGACATGCCGGATCGCAATGAAACTACCAATATGTTTAAAGGACACAAATTGAGGTTTGATCGCTTTTAGAATTGAGAATATGAATAAAAAACTAATTAATGCCTTATAAGTCTTCTCTCGGAAACCCTTTAAGAATCTCAAATTTCTTTTTAATAAATTTATTCATCATACAACCTGGTATGTCATTTGAAATTTAAAACCAAATTACGTTTGTATGGGAATCGCTTTGTGAGGGGTCTTCTTAATGATCTGCCGGTAGCTAATATATTTTATTAGTCCAAAGGAGTATGGTTTGACCGCACCTAAGCTATTGGTAGCCTTCCAAATTTTCTACTTGCGAATTCCAAAAAAAGCTCGATGCGACGCGGATCCATGCACGCTGTTCACAATGAGCCAGCCCAAACCGTATCACCTAGCTCAGCAACTTACGTTCTGTGGACGGCTGTTGCGGAGTTTCCCCTCAGACTATGGACCACCTTTCTGTGTCCCTTGTGCCCGTCCACAATCACTCCACAGGACTTGCTGGAGGCCCCAGACGCTGGAGTGCGCGTGGCCGAGTTCTGGGTCAATGAAATCTAATTAGTTCTGTCACCGAGACCATAAGATGAAGCAACTTACGTTTCGCCTTCCGCGCATCTTGGCCCACTTGGCCTTGCACTTGGCCAGGTACTGTTCCCGGATGAGGGGATTCTCGTACAGCGTCCACTTAGCCATCAGCCCGTCCAGGCGCGCGCTCATCTCGGCGCACGACGATATGTAGTTGGGCGGCAGGAGCGAGTCTGCAGATTAAGTAACAGAGTTCCGCAAAACACAATCAGTTGTCCTGGGGCCCTACTACGTAAGTCCCTACACCGAACTGTTACGTGATAGGGGGGCTGGTTCCTAAATAGGATACTCTGAGCCTAGATTCTGTTAATGCATTGTAGTACAATGACAACTGCGTGAATATGGCGAATTCATTTCAATGCTGCTTTAAATCTCCGCACGCACAAATATCAAACCTTCCAGGCGTCTCAATGGCAAGAAAAAACAACTCACCTGGTCCGACCGTGTATCTGTCATTATATGTAGATCCGTCGTATAATGACAGAAACAAAAATTGTTACTAGTATACAACTAGTAACAATTTTTGGTAGGTAATTAAAAAACTCGTATTTGTATATTCTTTATGTTGCCAATTTCTGATTTTTGCCACAAACAACGAACAAGTCTATAATATGAATGAATTACCGTCATCATCTGCAATGTCTCCATCGCACAGCGAAGAGTCCAGCTCCCTCAGTTTCTCGTGCGCGTTGATAGCGCTGTTCCTAAGCAGGTTTATGGCACGAGCGGCGCAACTAGGAATTGTGCCGTTGTGTAGATCCGACCAGAGCTGCATACGCTCCTCTATGGTTGTTGGGAGAAGTACTTTGTCATCCTGATCATCCCACGGCATCCAGATGTTTGTGTAGTAGAATCTGAGGAATAAATAACGGTTTGTTTTATTTCTTATGGGGAACTGGATAGTGTAATGTTGCCTAATAATCAATAAATAAGTTGGTCATACAGTGCACAACTTGAACATTGCAATAAAAAAAATCTCAGTAATATACACACATCAGCTTAAAGCTGCTTGTGTTTTAATTAGTAATAATTACTGTTTTGGAATACCAAATTCCAACATAATAAACATTTTCATTACCTGAATTGATGACGTTTCAGTAATGTTGCAGTTAAAATGTGTAGTATGTATGAAGATTGCGAGTCATTATAAAATACTAACATAAAACAATAGATATGCGAACACTTTAATTTACAACCAGAAAAAGAAGTATTTGTAAAGTCATATGAAACACAATCATAGTTCACCTTAATAAATCAATGAACTCTGCAGTCACTGCAGCATTGATACACACTTCCCGTTGCTTTTCTGTTGGCCACAGCTCAACCAGTGGCACGTCGTGGACCACCTCCGGAAGACTCACTGCCTCGTGTTGCACACTCAGTACATCAACGTTGGCCGAGAGAGTCTCAAAGTCCACCGAGGTGACTGACACATAGGCGACACAGGGGAACCTCACCTCTGAAAATAAATACAAGAGTTACATAACAATTTTAGGTAAAAATAACTTAATAAATAATAATGACTTCCACACCACACAATCACCTGACCTTGTCCCAAACTAGGATACCCTGTGCTATGGTAACCAGGCAAGGACATCACATACATGGAAATACACCTAGACTGAGGCCATTTGTACAAATGTACGGCAGCCCCCAGTGGGAATCGAACCCACAACCTCTGTCTTGGTAGTTAAGCGTCTTAATGGCTAGTCCAATGAAGCAGAGTAACTGTAAGTTACTTGATGAAAATGATTAGAAAAAAAATATAGTTAGCAAGTCATTTAAGTGTTACTTGAAACTGGTGACAAATTTATGGTGTTGAAGCAAAAGGGGTTTGTCAGGGTTGTGGCAAACCCTGTCCTCTGCCTACCCCTTTGGGATACAGGAATGAGTAAATGTACCTATAATGCAGCCTATATACATCCCACTTTCTCTCCGTATCCGAATTAGGGCATAGGCCTTCTGTCAGAGAGAGAGCTTAATTACCACACATGGCCACCACGTATTGGCCATTTCAGGTGCTGAGGTACATATGTGAACACCTCAGACACTCAGGTTTTGTCACCGTGTTTAACTTTACAGTTAGCGAGTGGTAATGCTAACATAATTTCACATATGCACATTTAGCCATAAGACCGCCAATTGTATACGGCAAAACTTAGACATGTAAGCCTTTTAATGTAATTTGTTTTCTGGTGTGTACAATAGTGTTCTAATCTAATAACTTAGAAAACAGTCTTTGGAACATGCACGGATTCGAACCCACGACCTGCCCAATAGGAAGCCTGGGTTTTACTGTTCTGCCACCACCTCTTGATGCATGATGTCTTATGTAAAGTATAAAAACCAACTACTTTGGACTCCGTGACCAGGAAATCTATACACGTAAAACAAAGCCTGGTTAGTTACTCCAATCATACTGGTTTGTTGATTGATTTATCTTAACAAATGCACTGCATGACATGCTATTACAGTTATTGTCCAGTCCCGAAAAAAAAATCTATGTTATATATTTTACTGATAAGTTCACCATCTGTAGTGTGTTATGAATTATCATTAATAAATCATTGAATCATTAAAATATCATAATGTTAATCTAATAAAAGAGTCAAGAGTTGAGTCATACATAATGTCGGTGTAGTTTATATGCATTACTTACAGCGCATATAACTCTGACAGGGGCGCCGGTTTTGCTACAACCAGCTTTTCAAGCAAAGTTGGTAACTTAGGGTGTACTCACCAAATTTCTTACAGAACTCCTTGGACAGCTTCCACAACGCATCCCAGCCCACTGGCTCGACTAGTAACTCGGCTTGCATACTCCACTGTTCCCGGGCTGTCCCCCGCCCTGAGCTGAACACCCTAACCAACTCCTGCAGGATTTCACCGTCATTCCGAGAGAATGTGTATACTGACGGCATCTGGAAACGTCAAGGTAATTAGGAGGATAAATAAACTGAGGAGCAGCGGAAGAGCTACACTTGTAGAAGCTAATTTGAATTTAAAGTGTCAAACGGTGGCGGGTGTAAGTAGTGCTCTTTGCGAGAATTTACTTACTGTGATGACTGGGTTAGTGACGACACACAGGCTCTGCAGAATTTATAGAACTATTCAATTCCTGAAATTTTTCTTTAATATATTTTGTGGTGTACCTATTCTTGAAGAAAACAAGCAGGGCGCTCCGTTGAATTTAAATGTGGTTTGAATTTTCATTTGACGCAACGCATCTGACGTTTGTTTGACGCTGATGACGTTGTCTATCTTAACAGTGTTGCCAGCCGTGATTCCAGTTCTTTAGGACTATCCACATTACAACGGGCAGGCAACGAGCGAGCGGACTCAACAATACAAACTTTTAAATAGGTACCTTTATGGTCAGAGACAAGCCAAACGGTGATATATCCTACTAATATTATAAATGTGAAAGTTTGTGAATATGTTTGGATCTTTGTTACTCAGTCATGCAATAACGGCTGAACGGTTTGACGTGATAGGGGAGCTGCGGGACAAGGGGGCTGCACCGACTCCGGCGGCGCTTCTATCCCTCACCAGGGGGATGGAAGCGCTGGCGGAGAGGTGCGATAGCCTGAAGAAGGAGATAGGCGGCGTGGCGGGGAGTGCTGTCTCTAAACCCGATGCGGGGTGGGCGGAGGAGGTGAGGGGGGAGCTCCGCGGGCTTCGCGAGCGGCTCGACAGGCAGCAACCTGCACCGCTCGCGGGGCCCGTTTTGGCCCCCGCCGTTGGCCCTCCCCGCCCCAACGACTGCCCCGCCATAGCCGCCGTCCCGCGGATGCCTCAGCGAGACCGGGTCCCGTTCCGGTCTTACGCCCAGGTGGCTTCCTCACCGCGCCACTCCGTGGTGGTGGCGTCGACCGACCCCACTAAGACTGCAGAAGCAACTATTGCCGAAATTAAGGGGAAGGTCGACGTCATCGCCCTCGGCATCGGGGTCAGCGCGGTGAGGAAGCTACGCAACAGTAAAGTGTTGCTCTCTTGCGACACCGACGAGGGCAGGGAGGTATTCAAGAAGAAGCTGTCGGGGGCCGGTGGCCTTTTTACAGTCACCGAGCCCGCCGACAAGCGACCCCTGATTCGCCTCGTCGGTGTCGCAAGAGACGTTCCTGATGAACAGGTGCTGACCGCGCACCAACGGTAGGAACGGTGCGCATTGCAACATTATCATTGAGGTGACCCCCGAGATCTGGCGGCGCATGGAGAGCGCGAGGATCAGGCTGGGGTACCAGGTCGTGCTGGCGGTGGACCAGTCCCCACTGGTGCAGTGCTACCGCTGCATGGGCTACGGGCACACGGCGCGCGTTTGTCGCGCCGATGCCAGGTGTGGCCGGTGCAGCGGGGAGCACCAAACCAGGGACTGTCCCCCGTCGGCGCGAGCTGGAGACCCGCGCTGCTGTCACTGCACCAAGGTGTCAGGGGCAGACTCCGCGCACCCTGCATACGCCGCGGATTGTCCCGAGCGTATTCGCTGGGACAGCATAGCGCGGCAGGCCATTAAATACTGCTGATACGGGCACCTTGGCACCCTTACGGTCTCGGGGTGCACTGGGTGCTGGGGTGGCCGACAGTGACCGGAATCCCGCGGGGGGGCCTCCTGGGGCGCGGCGGGGCGCGATCCGGTTGATGCAAATCAACATTGGTCGTTGCCGCGCCGCGTTCCACGAGGCTATCCAGGGTGGCTACTCGGCCGTACTGATCCAGGAACCTTACACTGGATCGGTGGGCCGAGTGGACACCCGGTATACTTGTATACAAAAGATGGCCACTAGGGACAAACCGGTCAAGTCGGCTATCCTAGTACTCGACCCGGCCCTCTCTGTCGTCCAGGACGCCACCACAGTCACGGAGAATGTCGTGGTGGTGGTGGTGGAGTGGGACCGGCAGAAGATCGGCCTGGTCTCGGTGTACCTCGAGGGAGACCAAGACCTCACCCCTTACCTTCGCGACATCCAGGCCTTCATGGACCGCATGGGCACCAGCGCGGTCCTTCTCGGCGGGGATATTAACGCCAAAAGCCTTTGGTGGGGCTGCGAGCGCGAGGACCAGAGAGGTACTCTGTTCTCCGAGTTCGCAGCCCAGGTGGATCTGCAGGTTCTCAACGAGGGAGGGGCGCCGACCTTTTACATCTGGCGGGGGGACAAGCTGTTTACTAGCATTGTAGACGTGACCCTCGCCACGTCGGCGCTCTTCCATCGAGTGAGGGGCTGGATGGTCCGTCCGGACCTCATCCCCTCCGCTCCCGATCATCGGGCGATAACGTTCGAGGTGGGGGTGGGGCCCGAGACGGAGCCGGACAGAGCCTGCGGATCCACCAGGCGTTACCACGCCGGGAAGGCTGACTGGGATACCTTTCGGGCCTCGTTCGTCGACCGTCTGGGAGACTGGACGGTCGAGGAAATCGAGGCTATCGAGACGCCTAGCGGTCTTGAGGAGGCCATTGGAAGGTACACAGCGGCGATTCACGGCGCGTGCGAGGATTCGATCCCTCTTCTGGCTCCACCAAAGGCACCCAAACGGGTGGTTTGGTGGAGCCATGAGTTACAGCTTAAAAAGCGAAAACTCATTACGCTGAGGGGTCGAATCCGGCACGCGAGTAGCCGCCGAAGGGACGGGGTGGTTGCGGAATACTTGGTGGCCAAGGAGGACTACAAGGCCGCCATTGAGGCGGCCAAGACCACCAGCTGGGTGGAATTCTGCTCTAAGCAGCAGCATGAGAGCGTGTGGGACGGCATCTATAGGGTGCTAAGATGCGCCGCTCGTAGGAGGGAAGACACCCTCCTCAGCGGCGCGGATGGACGCGCCCTGGATGCCGTCGGTTCCACCGCTCTTATAGCGGACACATTCTTCCCAGCTGACGATCTTCAGTCCGAGTCGGATACTCATGCCCGTGTCAGGCAGGCAGTCGCCCGCATGGAGGATGAAGCCAGGTCCAAGCCGCGGGAGTTTATTCCCTTCTCCCAGCACGAGCTCTCGGGCGTCTTGAGGGGCATTCACCCTAAAAAGGCGCCCGGGGGGGACGGCCTCACGGCCGACATCTGCAGTGCGGCCATCGGGGCGAGAAATGATGTATTTGTCGCCCTGATGAACGCCTGCCTTTCTCTGGGATACTTCCCTAAGGACTGGAAGGCTGCGGTAGTCAAAATCCTGCCAAAGCCCATCAGAGATGACTACTCGCAGCCGAAATCATACAGGCCAATCGGGCTCCTGTCGGTCCTGGGGAAGATCCTAGAGAAGATGATGGCCGGGAGGCTTCTCTGGCAGCTCGGGGTGGGCGGAGGACTGAGCCTGCGCCAATATGGCTTTATGCCGCAGCGCAGCACGGAGGACGCTTTGTATGATGCTGTACAGCTCATAAGAGATCACGTCGGGCAAAAACGCATCGTCGGAGTCGTCTCCCTCGACATCGAGGGGGCTTTCGACAATGCGTGGTGGCCCGGAATAAAACACCAGATCCTGGCCACTGGATGCGACCAGTCTGTCTACCAACTTCTGTGCAGCTACCTGAGCGAAAGACAGGTCACAGTCAGGTACGCGGGGGCACAAGTAGACAGACCTACTTCGAAAGGTTGCATCCAAGGCTCAGCTTTACGAGTTGAAGAGGGGGAGGCCCTTCGCCCCGCTGCCGGGCCGGGAGGTCGAGCGCCGCTGCAGCCCGTTCGCGCTGGCACACCCCGCTCTACGAACTCCAATTGAGTTCGAGGAGGTGGCCAGCGCGGAGGAGCTCAGCAAGGTGCCCGACGATTGGGCCCGGGCCTATACAGACGGCAGCAAGATCGAGGGCAAGGTAGGGGGTGCTGTCACCCTGTGGAGGGATGGCGTTGAGGTCCGCACCAGAGGTTTCAGGCTGGAGGGATTCGCCTCCGTCTTCCAAGCGGAGATGGTGGCGATCTCCAAGGCTCTCGACCTCGTGGCCGGGGTTCCCGGTCCCATCAGGGCGAGCGTCCTGAGCGACTCCAGATCTGCTCTGGAGTTGCTCAGGAACCCCTCGCCCACACACCCGCTGGCCGTGAAAATACACGGCCAGCTGGGGGACATACAAGCACACGGGGGCCTGATCCGGTTTTTCTGGATCAAGGCCCACGTCGGGATCCCCGGCAACGAGCGCGCAGACGAGTTGGCCAAGAGGGCGGCGTTGTCTCGCAAAGACGCGGCAGCCTACGACCTGTATCCCGTCTCACATGCAAAATTGCAGGTGAGACGGGAGACGGTGGCAAAGTGGCAGACCCGCTACAGCGAGTCTGCCACAGGCCGCGTCACCTCGCTGTTCTTCCCGGACGTCGCATCGGCCCATAAAGTCCTTGGCAAATTCACTATGTGCAATGCCAAGGCGCAGCTCCTGACGGAGCACGGCGGCTTTCGAGCGTACCTCCACAGGTTTAAGCTCGCGGGGAGTCCGTCCTGCATCTGTGATGACGAGACTCCCGAAACGCTGGAGCACCTGCTGGAGGAGTGCCCCCGTTTTGGAGCTGTACGGGCCGATTGCGAGATACTCCTGAGAGCAGCGGTGAGGTGCGAGGCATTCGCCGCCTTTATGGCCGACTCTAAAAGTCGAGATGTCTTCCTGCCCTTCGCCCTGGGGGTGACGCGCGCGGCCTCTAAGGCCAATGGAGGCCGGGTTTAATGTTGTCTCTTAGTTTTGTCTTTCACTTTTACATTAGGATTACTTTATACATTTTAACATTTTAAATTTTACATTGTATACTTTTTACGATTTTAAGTTTTATATTTAACCCCGGCGCCTTGCTTGTCACTACTCCCAGGAGTAGTCAGAGACAAGGCGTCGGGGCCTCCAGGGAATTAATTTCTCATTTTTATTTCATTTTTGACTGCTTAAGACTATACTTATAGCTATTTTATTACTTTGACCATTTTTATATAAAACTTTAATTAATCCTAATATAAGACAATAAGGAAAAAAAAAAAAAAATAAGGGAAAAGAGAAGAAAGAGAGAAAGAAAAGAGAATTTAAAATTGAAATGTTTATTAATTTTAACCAATTGTGACATGTTTACATTGTACATTGTTAAATTTTTATGTTCAACCCCGGCGCCTTGCTTGTCACTACTCTCAGGAGTAGTCAGAGACAAGGCGTCGGGGTATATAAATCTATACATTCTCATTTGTATATTTTAGATTTTACTTTTAATATTAAGACATTTTACCATATTTTTAATTTTATATCACGACATTTTTATTATATAACTAATTTGGACATGGAATTTTAAACAGGAACTATTATTTTTACATTATTATTACATTATGACATTGATATTTTTATAAACGTACAAAGGTCGCCACATAATCAATAGTGGCGGTACCGGCTAAGGGGGAGGGGTTTAGTCCGTAGGCTACTGGGAGAAATCCCCAGTAGAGTCGGGCATGCCGCCGTGTGTTAGGGCACGGCGGTATACATGAGTATTCCCCTCCTCCTATTAAAAAAAAAAAAAAAAAAAAAAAAAAAAAAAACGGCTGAACGGATTTACATGAATCTCGGCGTACAGGTAGACAAAGACCTGAATTGAGACATAGCATACTTGATATCCCGGTAATGCGTCCCCGTGGGATAATATTAATTTTTAGTTTAAAATAGATAGCGTTGTGCGACTGAACGTTGTTTTAAAAATAGATGGCATTGTGCAAGAGTCATCTAAAATATAAAATGTCGTGTCCCAGTGTTTGTTATCGAACTCCTCCCAAACGGCTTCAGAGACTTTTATGATTTTTGGTAGGTCTGAGAATAGGTCGTAGGCTACTTAATACTATAGCAAAACAAAGATTGCCGACTCAGCTAGTTATTTTATACTAGCTTTTGCCATAACATGTTTTAACAGAATACCAGTTCCTTGTTTGTTAAGCTTAATTGGTTGCCAATCTCCGACAGGAGAAGATCATTCTTTTGTTCACAGCAAATCGATATCTACAGAATGACTTTCAATTCGTTCACCGTATTTTAAGGGGAAATCCTAGCCATTAGACACATATGGTGCTAGTACTTACTATCTTATGGTCGACGTCGGCCAATACAATATTTTTTTTATTTGTTTACGCATATTGGAGCATTTACTCGTAACATAGTACCAGAAAATATCTTTTTAACATTGCGGTACTTCCTACCACTTCGAATTTGGTTTCACAGTTTGGAGAAAAAGGTCGGAAATCACGAATATTTACTTATTATGTTGTACCATTCCTGATAAATCATTGACAATACTGTTTTTTTCTAGGGAAAATCGATTGCCTTGACTCAACTGTTAGTGCATAGAATAATGACCAATATGACATTTATACATCTACGAAGATTATTTCTAAATTTCTAAATGTTACAAAATATTACAATAGACTTTTCTCTCCATGGGAGAAGGCCTGTGCCCTACAGTGGGACGTATATATGCTGCTTATGTATTACCTACAATGGAATTGATAAAAGGAGCACCTAATATTTTGTTACGTTCGTTATAGAGTCCAGTTTTCACACTACTGTATTTTGGTACTTCTTCTAGAAGTTGGATACCGCTATCGTTTATTTGCTTGACCACTTTGTCGTATTGCTGTTGTATTGATTGAAAATTACAGCTGCTTATCTGTTTCAGTTGATCGAATTCTTTTAGTACTATGTTTTTGGCATGGCTGGCCGTACAGTTTGCATCATGTTCTTTAATTTTTTTAATCTCATTTCGCTGATTCAATGTTAAGTTCCCTTTGCAAATCGTTTCATTACAACACTTCCAAAATGAGTCCCCGTTTACATAAATTTTCTTACGGTGGAACCGGTGCCCGTCGTATAGCAGTTTTGTTCCTCCTCGTTTAGTTGATATAAAATCTAATTTGCTTGAGGTCGGAAAAATATTAGATGAAGACATTATTACATTTAAATGATGCACAGCACAACAGTGATGCACAACATAAATTATAAGTCATTATGGCAGAATTGTCAAGATTAGATAACAACCATTCATTTCAACTAGTACTAAGTACCTACGCACTCGAAAAAGTATGAGGTTGCGAATAAAGAACAGAAAATCCTGCACCGCTACTGGTTGCGAAAAACAAATGCATTATGCCTATAGTTGCGAACGAAGAATAAAAGGTATTCTTTCGCAACTGGTTGCGAACAAGGAGTTTTCATTCTTCTTTCGCACCTGGTTACGAAACTCAGTTGCGGTAGCGGCCGAAAGGCATTTTCAATTGTTAAACGTGTAATGGACTGAGGCCGCGAGGTCAAAATAATAACTCGAGGCAACGCGTCCACAGGGTCAATGGGTGACTCCTCTAATGTGTTTCTAGACAATAAAGCCTGCCTTAATGCCCTTTTGACGTTCCTTCTGACGTTCCTTCTGACTTGCTTCTGACGTGACACGCTAAATTGAGGTATATCCTTCTTTCTAGTTCCTACTGCATTAAAAGGCTCCAGGTAGTAACACTTTTTTATATTTTTCCTGTATTTATGTTAATCCCTTACTTTCCTTTTAAGCTCCGCCGGGTACCTATATAAAATATTGGCCGTTTCATAGTAACATTTGAAACCAAATAAATGGCATAGTAGATTATTTTGTCATTTCCGGGCATGTAAAGTTCGCTCGTAGTCAGTAGTTCGTACACAGAAAAAAGAGAGCGAGAGAGAGAGAGAGAGAGAGAGAGAGAGAGAGAGAGAGTAGACCCCCATCCCCATTACGGAAGGATTAAAGAAATAGTTATTCTGATATTCTAATTTGTTTAAGTTAATTTGATAGAAAAGTCATAAAGCAAAATGTTGAGGACACATTTTAAAGGCTACCCTGTAAAGGTAATTAAGGATAAATGAATCTACAGTGGCAAAACACTTCATGATTAGGGAAAACTATGAGGGAGGCCTCAATCAAATCAAATCAATTTTTTTTTATTCAAAGTAGCACAGAAACTGCGACTTAATGAACGTTACAAGTTAAACTAGGTGTCCATTTCAAAATCTAGATCATTTTGGAGAAAAAATGGACAAAAAAACTCCAAACTTAGTCTTTTCAAGTCCTTAATTTACAGGATTTATATAAATGTTCTAAAACTCATGCATTGAACTGGCTTTAATTCCAGACATCATTGTCATCTAAATAATCTTTAATGTTATAGTAGCTTTTTTGGCACAAAGTGTGCTTCACACATTTTTTGAACCGCGTTTCTGGCAAGCTTATTATATCCTCAGGGATCTTATTGTAGAAACGTATACAATGCCCCATAAAGGATGTATTAACCTTTGCCAGCCTAAATTTTGGGAACGAAAGTTTATGTCTATTTCTAGTATTTACATTGTGTTGGCTACCTACAGTTTTAAAGTCACTGATATTTTTCCTAACATACATAATATTTTCATAGATATACTGACTAGCAACTGTTAGGATGTTGGTTTCTCTTAACGAATCTCTATTGCCTAGCCTTTGTCCCGCAGTGGGCGTAAAATGGCTGATGATGATGATGATGATGAATCTACAGTGTTATACACTGTCAACCGTGATGTTAAGTCCATAGGGTCACTTCGCCGGTTCGCCGGCCACCACCAGTTTGCGACCAATTCTACGTTTTGCCACGGTAATAGAAATTTGAAACACGTCCGATTTAAAAATTTGGCGCTATTGGGTTCAGACGAACTTCAGTTATGTCTCGTCTCACCTTGGTTCTTAGGCCTAGAATAAGTTCACGTCAGTTGCGATCTAAAACTTTGCAGTGCGCACGCGTGTGTAAAGTTTGCAACAAAAATAGTGAGGCTTAGAATTGAAAAAGGTAAGTCAGTGCTTTTTTTTTTTCACTTCTGTGGGTTGGGACTTATTACAATAAAAGGATATCTTGTCTCTCTAACAGGTTTTAATACGAAAACAGATCGTTTTTAGTTTTTTCTGGTTTTATTTGGGTGGTCGGCTAAATGGTTAGTGATTTTTATCAAAACCTAGAACCCGGCCATGTGGCCGCAATTTGGTTTGCTGAATGCGATTTTAAGATAGTTTTTTTTTGTCAAATTATTAATAATTGCACATATTTTGGACACTAGTCCCAATAAACATTACATGGCATGTATAATGTCCAATTTACGACCACCTTTTTAAGTAATAATGCACAAAATACACATAATTTAAATCGTTATTAGTTCAGCGGCCGGAAACTAGACTTTTGATAGCCAGTTTTCCGGCCACTGCTTGTAAAGATGGCCGCAAACAGGATTTTAGCGATCTAGTTTGCGACCACTAGTTAAATTATATGGCCGAAAAATAGCTTCAGTTAATCTAGATTGCGACCGCTTGGTAAATTAGATGGCCGGAAACTAGATTCTGTTAACCCAATATCCGACTATAATGATTTAGCGGCCGTTTAATAGCTCGGTCTGATTCGACTTACGGCCATTTATTTATCTTTTACTGTTAGGTAATTGGATTTTAAGCAGGTATCTGGTTTCTAGCCTAGGCACATAAGTATGTGAGATAGGCGCATAATTAATGTATATTATGAGTGGGTAATTAAATGTTTCTGGTAAATTAACATGGGTTATAGATACTATTTGCACTTGAATATTATTGCTTACTTGGTGTTGGAATAGTCGCTGATTGTTTCAGATGCCACCTCTTAAAATAAATCCGCATAAGAAAAAAAAACCAAGAAAGAAAAGACCCGAACGAATATGGATTACTCTGAAGCTGCTTTAGCTAGTGCTCTTAAAGATATAAGGGAAGGAAGAGGAATTCGGGAGGCATGTCGGTTTCACGGTATTCCAAGAACAACAGTGCAGGATAGACTCAGCGGAAGAACGCAAGAAAAGCCTCGAAAAGTCGGACCGGACCCAATTCTTGGGTTCGATGGAGAAGAAAAACTAGTAGATTGGATAGTCCAATCTGCTAAATGCGGCATCCCTATTAAAAAAGAAGATTTACTTGACACAGTTGCAGCTATAGCCAAGGATTTAAATAAAGACAAATTCTTCGCAGGTGGACGGCCTGGCCAGAAATGGTATCAGGGATTTCTTAAGCGTCATCCAGATATAAGTGTTCGAGAACCAGAAGGAATCAATAAAGCTAGAGAAGCAGTGAAAGAAGTTAATATTAGGAAATGGTTTTCTGATTTGGAGCAATTCTTGCAAGAGAGAGGATTGTCTGATGTGATGAATCATCCAGAACGTATACTGAATGCAGACGAAACAGGGGTATCATTGTGTCCAAAAACAGGTAAAGTGTTGGCTCCAAAAGGATTTAAGAATGTATACACTGTCAAGAACGGTAACGAAAAAGAAAATCTTACTGTGTTGCTGGTTATAACGGCTTCTGGACAAATTTGTCCACCCTTAGACCACCAAAAGCTGTGGTAAATGGAACTCCTTCTGATTGGGTTATTGGTAAGAGCGAGACGGGCTGGATGAGAAGCGACGTTTTTTATGAATATATAGCTAATGATTTTAATAATTGGTTGTCAGAAAAAAACATTACGAAACCAGTCATCCTCTTCACATGTCGTTACCTCTTAGCAGTTTTTGTGAAGAAAATGGCATAATTTTGTACGCCCTTCCTCCAAATACAAATATTCTGCAGCCCGCTGATGTGAGTGTATTTCGGCCACTCAAATAAAACTGGAGAAAAACTGTTAAAAATTGGCAAAATAGACCAGATAATATAGACAAAGCTATAACCAAAACTAATTTCTGTGCAGTATTTAAGGAAACACTGGATGTAGATATGACAGAAACAATAAAGAACGGCTTTCGTAAATGAGGTTTATTTCCATTTAATGTAGAAGAAGTCGATTTCACAAAATGTGTGAGGGATATGCAAATTCAAACAATTGCTCAACAAAGAGACTCTGGAATACATTTCACGGAAAGACATTTTCAAATCGCCAAAGATATTTTTTCAATTATAAGTGGCAAGCTTGCGAAGCGAGGAATAGACACTAAAGTCATCGAGTGTGAACTAGAAAAAGCCAGGACAACTTACAAGCGTCGATCAAAATCGACAACACCACGCAGTACGCCCCGCAACTCTTCGTCCAAAACACCCCGCACCTCTTCGTCCAAAACACCACGCAACTCTTCGTCCAAAACACCACGCAACTCTTCGTCCAAAACACCACGCAACTCTTCGTCCAAAACACCACGCAACTCGTTGAACAAATCGAAGAGTCCTATAATAGAGATCATCGACTTATCTGCTCCTAATGTAGGATCAGTAATTTCGCTTGATGGAGTATCGATCATACCCTTTGATGATACGTGCCCAGATGTTAATCTGTCCATATTTTCCCAAGACATGACGGAACTGGAAAATAATTTCGTTACAGTTGCTGAAGAACCCGGGCCTTCTACCAAAGGAACTACTTCTAATATTTCTTCCGAAGAAATCATACAAGGTACGTCAGCAGATAATCGGTCGCGTGATCTTTCATCTCCTATCAACCTTCAAAATATGCCACTTTTTGAAGACCTGGAACTCCCATCAGACCAAGCTCCTATATCAATCGATGATGCAAGTGTTGCTCCTTTGGCTTCAGATATTCATGATGATGATGATCGCAATAGAGAAAGCTATAAGTATTCATGATAAAATTACGTCAACACCATTGCCTTCTGATGACAAAGAGAACACACAAACTAATACAGATCCGTTTGCAAAACATTTAAAATATCCGTTATCAGTGCCAGAAACTAAAAAAAGTCGAGTGCAGGGTATGTTCCTAGTGCAATATCCTCTAAAACTTGGAGAGAGTATCACAATAGGAAAGATCAGGAGAAACAAGATAAAGAAGAGAATATAAAAAAGCGAAAACTAGAAAGAGAGGCTAAGAAAAATGAAAAGCTAAATGTAAAGAAAAGGAAAGTTGAAGAAAAAAAAAAGAAAACGGTTACTAAAGCGCGTATGACAATTAACTGTTATGCTTGCCAGGAAGAACTAATCAGTGATACTCAAGATGACGCTGAAAAGAATATTGGTTGTGAGGATTGCGTCAAATGGTATCATCTGAAATGCACCAAACTTAACGACATGCCATACAGTGCAGCAGCTCAATCAGAATATAGATGTTATTTTTGTGAGTCTGCTAAACAAGACAGTAAAACTATTTTAAGAGAGGCTAACAAATAGAGTTATATTTGATTTATTGATTATTAATAAGAATAATTATATTTTTTATGTGTATTTCCTAACAAGAAATAATAAGTCTGTTGATCAAGCCAGTAACAATATTTTAAGAGAAGCTTATTCATAGAGTTTTATGGTTGTTTCATTGATTAATATTAAGGAGAAATATATTTTTTTCATGTTTACTAACAATAAATAATCATTGTGATTTTTATGAGACTGCTGTAATGTTCAGGTTAAAAATATTTTTGAAGATTCAATCTGTTGATCAAGCCAGTAACAATATTTTAAGAGAAGCTTATTAATAGAGTTTTATGGTTGTTTCATTAATTAATATTAAGGAGAAATATATTTTTTTATGTTTACTAACAATAAATAATCATTGTGATTTTTATGAGACTGCTGTAATGTTCAGATTCAATATTATTTAGGAAGGGTTAATTATTTTTTATAGGTACTTACCGACTAAAAATAAATACTTTGAAATAAAACATTACTATGCCTAATTATTATTTGTATAATTTTCAATCGTTAAATAAAATAGAAACTTATGTTCTATAAAATAAGGTTTATATTAAACTAAACAAAACTGATGGCCGTAAATTGGTTAGGAAGAGGCTGAAAACTAGGCGAAGCGGCCGGAAACCGGTAAGATCGCTCCTTTTTTACTTAAGATTATTTATTTACAAAGGAGATGCATCGTGGCCTACGTACAACGACTGCTATGAAATTTATGTCATTCGAAAGCTTATTTAATATGTAACTTCATACAATAATTTATAATTTTTAGAATACTGCCCAAAAATTCTAAATAAAATGATTTTTTTCTTTTTTTTTTTCTTACTGTTACCACCCAGAGGAATAAAAACTTCAAATGTCAATGTCATGTCATAAATGAAACATAACCTTCAAAATGCTGATTGAAGGACTAATTGTGTGATTATAATAATAATATCTGTGAAAATAAGTCTTAGTGAAACGTTTTTGAATGTGGAATGATTTATACAGCCAGTGATCTCTTGGCTGGCTTACATACGCATTGTCTGAGCTTACTGGACTCCCGGTTTCTTGTACAGTAGGTAACAAGATGTTTTTGGTTTTCTGCGTATACTTTGGCCAACTAAGAGCGGTTAGCAGTAGACAGACATGTTCACGAGAAACAGGGGGTTACCCTCCATTAAACGGGACTTAATACCAAAGCAGAATCAATAAATGAGCCCTTTATTCGTCCACTGCTGGACCTAGACCTCTCCTAAAGCTGACAAGTTCTATTTGTCCTCGGCTATCTTCATCCAGTCGCTGCCAGTAATCTGCTTCAGATTCTCGGTCCTGTTCCGGGAGTCCTGTGCTGCGTTCGCCAACCTTATATTGGAGTGACATTGCTTTTGTACCATAATAGACAAACTTAATTCAAACGGGACTTAATCCTTAGGAAATCCATTGGATAACTAAGCCACGGGCTTCCACACTATCTTATCAGTCATACATGCTGGGATACGACCTTAGGACCTTATGATGTGAAACAAACTGATGCAAACATTGCACTACTAATACCTCGCACGCATGTGAAACAACATGTATCCTCTGGGCTACCACTTCACATCAAAACGCCCAACTAAGCATCTACTTTCCACCCGCTTCACATCATAGGATAAGTAATAGAATTACACAACAGGGAAAAGAAACGACCAAGTTAAAACAACTTTTTATTGTACAAAAACAATTATTACCTACAGACCTTATAGTCTTAAGTTAGTGCGTCACCGAGAGCATTCGCCTTTTATGTAGCAGATTCAGCATAACATTACAGTACTGATGTGTCTTGATTTTGAGCATTCGCTTGCAGTCGTTTTTAAATGTCTGGCAAAGTGGTCATTACCACTGAGCCCGGCAATATTAATCGGCGAAACGAACAAATAACTTCCAAACAACACAATCACTTATCCGGATCCCAAACTAGGATACAATATACTATGGTAACCAGGCAAAGACATCACAAACATGGAAATACACCCAGATTGAGGTAAAGTGACAGCTCGTAATGCGGGTTGCAAGCTCAATTATTTATGTTCCACTTTATTATATTTTATAAATTATAGGGCCATAGTTAAAAATCTGATTATACATCTCATAATTGAGCAAGATTATCGTCTCTACGGTGGTGAAAACTTGGTTCGAGTCGTACTCCTACAACCAGCTCTCATACATTTTTTGATCTCCTTTACAAGAAAACTTTATAAAACCTTCAGGAAATTAAAAGATAAACATGTCATGTGTGACATACAAAAAACGCATTGTCACAGTATTACAGTGTTGGCAGTTATTTAATCTCAAATGTAAGGATATCGTTAACTGGTCGCAAACTGGCGAAGTGACCCTATTTGACTCAGTCAGTTGCAGAAACGAGCTTTATCTTTTAAAAGTGACTTTAAAAACTAATGCTTCATTAAATTGTTGCACAAAAGTATTTTAAATGTGATTTTTTAAATTCCGTTAAATTTAACTAATGAAATGTCAAACGACGACGTTAGTGCAGTTTTACGTTGCACAAATCGTCATTAGCGTGTAATGTCACTTTAGTTGACGTTTTTGAGGTTAGAAATTTTAATTGGCCCAAAAGGGTACATTAAAGTAAACTAAAACAGAGTTCAGTGCAGAGTTTTTGTGATTTCCTGTCACATAATGTCTATGTCGAGTCTTTCTTCGTTGTCTGATCCAGAAGAAGAAATTCACCGTCGTCGCCGTATCCCAGATAGTATAGATATATTTTCGAAATATGATGGTGAAGACTTCAGAATCCGGTATCGAATTTCCAAGCATGCAGTTTTGCAAATCCGAGACATTCTGGACGTAGAACCAATGACTCAAAGAAATAAATCAATTGATGGCTTGACCCAGCTGCTTATTTGTTTAAGGTTCTTTGCCACAGGAACTTTCCAGACAGCGCTTGGTGACCTGACTAACATCCACAAATCAACAGTTTGTCGGATAATACAAAGAGTTTCCCGTAAACTGGCGGAACTTAGCTCCGTGTATATAAATATGCCCAACCGTGAAGAGCTCAGGGAAGTGGCCGAAGGATTTTATGGAATTGATGGATTTCCACGGGTAGCAGGAGCAGTGGATTGTACACACATTAAAATTATTAGTAGAGGGGGTATACTCTCTGAATTGTATCGATGCAGAAAGGGATATTTCTCCATAAATGTCCAAGTGGTGTGTGACGCTGACCTAAAAATTAGGGACATTATTGCTCGTTATTAAGACTTTTATTCTCCTCTACAAACTTGTTTCAAAAAGCCCTCCAAAAGGTCAATGTCTTCCCGCTAAAACCGAACACCACAGATTAACTGCACCTTCGCCGATGGCACAGATTATAGTGACCTTCTTGGATGCCACGGTGTCACACACACCATGGAGTTAACACAAACGTCACACAAATGTCATTAACGCGTTTTGTTTTTCAAAATTGCGTTTCGTTTTTGCAATCCTGTGATGATTTGGAACGAACAAAACGAAACCATTCATTCATTTCCTGTCATTAAGGGGCTACAGTGTGCTGGAACTGGCTAGCAGACGTTTTTGAATCGCTTGTGACATCCTCTAGGAACATGGCAGACCGTTGAAATTAATATATGATATAATTTAACTCCTTGATTCCCTATTGGATGTTTGACATTTGTCATAACCTTACGCCTTCTATGAGTAAATATATTCCGTAAGAATGCTTAAAAAAAAAGCTAAGAATTTATGTACCATTTTAAATGCGCAGTGGATTACGTTAAGGCTTATACAGTCTCACGGGCAATATCAAAATCTTGTATGTTAATGTTTAAAACTAACAGGAACAATAGTTACTCATTCAGAAAAAACGTTTTCATCAATTTATCACATTACGCCTTGCGAGGAAAGCCCAGCCTACTCGTTGCCTGTTGTCTTTGACCAGGCGCTCTTCGCATCACCATTGATTTAATTGTAACTTTTCATAAGCGATTTATCAATCATAAATCAACCTTCCAAAGTTCACCTCGAGCGCCATATAGTGAAATTAATTCAAAGTAGCAATTCTCATACAAAATTACCGATTGTAGGCCAAGGACGTGGGGCGAGGGACCGAAAAAGACGCCGCATCTTTCCAATTCACTTTCGTACAAAATGTACTGGGTCAAGTTTCATAAAACTATAATTTCGTAGTTTATTATGACAATTCGAAGTACACTGCGCAGCAGAGTCTATTTTTTAATCTGTGGGTTAATCGGCTTTGCAATGTACATCGAATTGTCATAGTCACAATGAATTGTAGTTCTATGAAACATGCTCCTGAAGGGATGGGTCTTTTCCGCGCCCTCGCCCCACGTCCCATGTCCGAACAAAACAAAAAAATATTATATAGCTATTAGTCCAATCGGTGGAGACATTTTCGAGTGTTTGCAAGACCAACGCACGGCAACTGATTTTTGTAGTAGTGATCGAGCTTCAATCGTTAGAAAAACATACAATATAAAATCCCAATTCTTGTATGTATTTTTTTATTTAAGTAAATAACTAAAAAAGAAAAGTAAAAAGGAAACCGATCATTTACTAGTATTCGAACCAAGAGCTCTCTGCCGTTCAAGGGACGCCTCTTCCCATCCGAGCTATTGTAACATTACCAACCTAAGCGAAACATCGTTTTACTATTTGTGCCTAAATCACGGTAAAAGTGAGGTTCATTAAAAATTAAACCTAACTACCTATGTATTATAATCCATTTATTGTCGCGATTAGGTCGGCCGCACGCGGCCAGACTTGTTGCTCGAGCCTTGTAGTCTCTAATTACTAGCATTTAAGGTTCATTTTAGTTTGATTGAGTTTTGTTTCACTCCTTGCGCTCGCACTTCGCCTCCTCGTTAGATTGTAGGGTACATAGGCGGTAAATAATGTGTTGGTAAATAATAATTTCGATTGGGGCGTTACGAATAATACCTACTTGATTCATAACATAACCTTTGAGTGAACCAAGCCGAATTACAGTACTTAGTATTTCCGCACCGCTCACTTCCGTAACGACAGAAGAAGATAGCGCTATCGAACTCGGCTCGGTCGTTCCCATCCGGATATATAGAAAAATATTTTACATAGTTATATGAATTGTGTCAATAATGTTATGTTTAGAACCTTTTCTAAACATACAAAACGAATCTGTGTAGATTTCGTCTCTGAATTTTTTTTCTATCTGCCTGACATGTTTTTCTGTTTTAAATAAAATAAAACGCTGTATATTTTTATCACGCATTTTATTGTACATGCGGAAGTATTGTTAGAAGAATCAATGGCGTAATGCTAAAAATTTTGTAGGAATTATAATTTATATACGTGTGTAGGTACTTGTTTTTAGTTTTTTTATTTTCTCGAAATTCCGCTGTATTGGGATAAGTTATCTACACTGCAATAATTATGCTCTTTACCTTCCCTACATGTAATATAAATCACACTTCCATGACATGTATAAGTTGATCCTATTCAATTGTTTTTGCTAGGGTTGGCACAAAATCCGGGTTTTTTTTTATTCAAGATTTATTCGGTGCTCATTTTTAGGTACAACGTAATTTAAATATATAATTTAACGCGCATAATATTTTTTGGGTTCCGTAATTATAATGACAACAAAAGAAAGTAGGTAAGTTTTTTGTACACGTAACAAAAAAAAACAACTGAAACCTTAACAAAAAGGAAAAGTGTAACAAAAAGTAAACAAATAGAAATAGAAGTACTGTATCACACAGTAGATTAAACAAAAATCTGCGTTCCTGGTTTACCGATATTACATATTTTTATTTAAGTGTCACAATGAATAGTTTAATGTATCTTGAAAATATTCGTCGGTGGGGAGTTCCAAAATTATAATAATAATAACGTCCACACAACGCAATCAAACTAGAATTCCCTGCACTATAGTATAGATAGTTTTTAACTATCAGCTTTAACGCCAAAAATCACTTAAATGCTGTATGTTTCCTGTGCTATTGGAATGAAATAATAGAAATGGTATGAATTACACTCTTAATACGATTATCAACAGATTAATCTGTTATAATATACCAATATAAGTTAAGACGAGGAGGCACTGTTGATTAATAATTATATTTATCAGTCTTTGTGCTGAAACAAGGATGCAGGCCAAATAAGCACTCAAATCCATTTGTAGCTCTTTTGCCAACATCCTTAGCAACGAAGTCTTTTTCCATTTTCATAATTTTTGTTTTATTTCTTTGGTCAATATCCATTTTGAAATGTTTTTTTTTTTTTCTGTAAAAAATTAATTATTTTGCTTTTGTTCTTAAAATTTTTATAATTTTATTTGTGTTATACCATAGAAAAAAAAATTATCCAGTCAGATTTGCTCAATGGACTATTGGCCACACAGGCACGATAGCGATGACACATATTCACCCTTTTGAAACCGCTTTAGTGAATGCGCGTAGTGTAAAATAAAATAAAAAAATGCGTAAAGACGATGATTTAAATTCAAAGATTTTGAGCCAAAATCTTAATCCAAGCTTCAAATTTATCAAAATTTCCACTCTTTTAAAATGTTTATAAAAACCTCTGTATTTTTACACTATATTTTAAGTTTTCAGCAGCTTTTGTAAAGAAACCTCTCGAGTCATGGAAACACAAGAAGTCCACTGCTGGATATAGGCCTCCTCCATGCATTTCCAAAAAGACCAGTTGGAAGCGGATTTCATCCAGCGTCTTCCTGGCACTTGGATGAGGTCATCTGTCGGCTGGTCGTCCTACGCAGCGCTTGCCAATATGTGGTCTCCATTCGAGAACTTTTCGGCCCCATCGGCCATTAGTTCTGCTTGCTATGTGCCCCGCCCACTGTCACTTCAACTTAGTAATCCGCTGGGCTAAGGTGACTTTCGTTCCTCTACGAATCTCATCATTTCTGATTCGATATCGTAGAGAAAGCATAGGCCTTTCCATAGCTATTTGCGTGACCTTGAGCTTTCTTAGGAGGCCCATAGTGAGAGGCCACGTTTCAGTGCCTTAAGTCATCACTGGTTGTATAATTTTGTCTTGAGCGATTGAGGTATATTAGACGAAAGGACTTTTCTAAGTTTCCCGAATGCTGCCCAGCCAAGTTGGATTCGACCTCTTTCACAAAGTTGGACCGGCCTAGTTGGACTGTTTGTCCTGAGTAGACGTATTCGTCTACAACTTCGAGAGTCGAGTTCCCCAATGTTATTGGGGTGGGCACAAAACGAGCATTCGATATGACCTTCGTTTTGTCCATGTTCATTTCAAGGCCCACCCGTTGGGAAACTCGACTGAGGTCTTCGAGCATTATGCCGAGGTCTTCCATCGTTTCTGCCATGACTACTATATCGTCGGCAAATCGAAGGTGAGTGATGTACTCGCCATTGATATTGATGCCGCGTCCCTGACATTCCAGAAGCTTGAAGGTATCTTCCAGTCCGTTTGTGAACATTTTTGGAGAGATAACGTCTCCCTGTCTTACGCCCTTTTTCAATGGAATTGCCTCCGAATTCTGTTCCAGTACTCGGACCGACATAGTGGTTCTGTGGTCATAGTGGACTGTTGTACAAGCATTTCAGCACCTCGATATACCGATAGTCAATACGGCAACGCTGGAGAGACTCGAGCACTGTCCATAACTCGATCGAATCGAAGGCTTTCTCAAAGTCCACAAACGCAAAGCATAATGGCAAATTATACTCCTCAGTCTTCTGTATAATTTGCCGCAACGTGTGGATGTGGTCTAATGGTACTAAAGCCCTTTCGGAAACCGGCTTGTTCGGGAGGCTGGAAGTCATCAAACCTGCGTTCAATACATGGCGCAGAGTAGTCATCAGCGACCACAAAAACCTCCAATACTAATTTTCATAGAAAAACGGAGCCAGAGATAAAAATCAGAATTTTTAAATTTTTAGGAGCCAGCTTGAAATTTGACTTACGCCATTTTGTAAAAAGTAAGTTAACGTTGTCATCCAACCCAAGGTCTTATTCAACATTTGTTCGACAAGACTACCCCGTAATGTTACCGTTTTCTCAGGCTTTGCCAAAAAAGCTGTAGAAACCGGATTTTCCAAGTCAGATTTTTCTTATCGGTTTGAGGGATCACCCTGTAAGGATGGAAAATTCCAAGTTTACACCATACGTGGAACTTGGAAATCTTTTAGCACCTGATAAGACCGAAATTAGAACAACCAAAAATTCAAGAATTTTCACAGGTCTAGTTATTTTAGCATTCAAACGCTGTGTGACTATAAAGTTGATACCATATTAGTCCAGCCACTAGACCAGCGGGGCCCGGTGGCAAAACCTGCATTAGGTGTTGGTTGAAAATTTAAGCAATTTTACTTTTCAATCGGCACGATTAAATTTGCCATAAAAATTAATTGACGTCACCGTCCTATCTAGGGTTTATGCAACGAGTTTATGTTGTTTTAAAAGACCACCCCTAAGTGTTACCATTATCCCAAGCCGTTGAAAAAAAAGAAACTCATGGAGACCAGCTTCTCCAAGTTTTCGATTTTCTCCGTCGGTTTTAGCAAAAAAACTAATCGTATAGAAAATTTCAAGTTAGTAACATCAAAATGGTACAACAATTTTATCTAGGTGTTTTTCGCTGATCAACTTTATGTACCTATATAAATTCTTCACGTCACATAAAGTTTACATAAAGTTGTTATATGCGATGTATATCATGTTACTATTTTAATTAATATCAATAATAACGACACCAGGTATTTACATATTTTTTTCAAAATCAAATCAGATCCGGATTATAAATTACTATCTGAGAGCGTGACAACCCTAACGACGTAAAATCTGGATAACAATTAAAATGGTCGTAATTTCTACTTTCCATGGAATTGGCATTAGAAATATATTTTTTATTTCATATGGGGAAGTCGCTTCCTACGTTCCAATTCTTCCACTGAGTCCCGAAATACATCCATGTGAAATCAAAGTCAAATTCACTTTATTGAAAAAAGATAAGATGATTTTTTTCACTTTTTGACATAAAAACCTGTTGTTGTGCAAAAACATGTACTATTTCATAAGTAGGTAGGTAAATAAATACGTACTTACTAAACATGTGATTTTTGTTTGAAAGCTATTCTTTCTACAAAGCATAGATAAGTTTTGAAGAGATGTACCTACCTACCTTTATCTTTTTTGTTTGTAATGAATGACGCATGCTATACAAGAAGGCATTAGATTGAAGTCTATTCAATCTACGCGTACGCGGGCGGGCTGGCGAGCCGGCTAGAAAAGTAGAAACCGCTCGGCTCGCTCGACGCGTTCGAAATTCGGCTATATATGTATGCGTTTGGCGGCGTGTGCTTACGCGAAGGGAATGAGACTGTGTGTGTGCGGCAGCGCGAGCGTCTTTCTATGGAGATTACTACTAGGAATTAATTCAGTCGTGTCATCTAGCGGTGAAATGTTGAAGTGCTGCACACCTGCGTCAAACGCTCAAGGTCATCGGCACAGGGAAAAATCTTAACATTTTGTCACTGGCAATATTGTTTTAATGATTTCTTTAGCTAATGACACATTAACTGCCACTAAAAGAGTTTAGTGCAACGTCATTAAATTAATGAATTCATTAGCAATAATGAGCCATTACTTAAAATTCATTTAGTGGTGAGCTTTGTGCAACCAGCTGTTAAAATAAAAAATAAACCAGCCAAGTGCGTGTCGGGCCACGCGCAGGGTAGCGTTCCGTAGTTGGCCGTAAATTCCGCGGACTCGGAAGTAGGTTTGTTTTTTTTGACATAACATTGAGTTTTTTCTTCTTTTCACCCAACTGCGGTGGAGCACAAAAAGGCAGTAATGTATTGTATGTATGTATGGTTGTACGTAAGTATGTTCGAACGTATGTTCTCTAATAACTCCTTAACCGATGGTCAGATTTTGACAAATTAGATCTCATCAAATTAGAGCATAAAATTTTTTTTACGAAACCTATGCCAGATTCAATTGCGCATAAAAACACGAACAGGAAATACTTTGGTAAAATGTTGTAAATTATAATGGATTTTAAAATTAAAAATTATATTGAAGTTTATGGGTGGGGCACGCTCCACTCTAGGCCCAATATTTTAAACGATTAATTCGACAATACCCCATACAATGCGGCAGTCGCGAAAAAAATACTGGACGCTGCATAAATCATCTCATTAGGTAGATGCAACGGCCAAAGGCTATTGGGGAAACACATTTTGGAGTCTGTGTCCAAAATGTATGCCCTGGTCTTGCACTATCTTCTAAAATATACTTCTACAATACCTACATCGAATTTAAAGTTCATATTTGTTAAAATTATGTCTCTGTTTTTAGTGTTGTAGTGTTTTGAAGTCGGTTTTTATTTTTATTATTTGTTTTTATTTAACCGTTATGTCGGCGTGATTAATATATTAAACTAGCTGACTCGGCAAACGTGGAGTGGCCATAGTAATTAGCCTACGACCTATTCTCAGACCTACCAAACATACACAAAAAAAAAATCATAAAAATCAGTGAAGCCATTTCGGAGGAGTTCGATAACAAACACTATACACGAGATTTTTATATATTACTTAGATATATCTAATTCTATGCCAAACAGAACTAAGCGTCTCTGAGCTAAGCCGCGGACAGAGACTGATGGACGGACTAGGCGAAACTATAAGGCTTGCTTGTTGACTAAGGAACCCCAACAATACGCAGTTTCAAGAGCGGAGCAGGGCTATAAAGTGTAGAGAGGACTGTTCGACGGTTTATTTGTGTACACAACTGTTTCTAGGAAAGCTCTCTGTGTGTGATAAAAAATACCCTAATTACAGTGAAACAGTGGTTTTGGTGGTAGATAGGAATAAAGCAATAAGGTACGTGTGCCTACGCTCCTGTGCTAATGAATGAATGAATGAATGAATTTATTGTGTTTAAAAACATAGGTTACATTTAGAGGTTACAGTTGCTTACATATAGATTTCCATGTTCTACCTTTTTAAGTGTAAATACATATAAGTATTGGTATTTATAATTAGCATGCATAACGATTAATTATTACTATTATTTATTACTATTACTATGACTATTCTTAATTATAGTGAATCTTAAATTTATTATTAGTGTATAGGAACTTACTAATTAAAGTCTAAATATTATTTAATGGAATAGAAACCTTTGTCTAAAGATACGGTTCTTAAAACTATTGGGGGGATTTTCTCTATATAAATGAGGTAACTTATGAGATATATATTTATACACATAATATAGCAGTTTTTGGAGATAACGCTTAGGCTTGCATAGGGTCGGTGTAGTTTATTTTGATATTGTGAGCGTAATGTACGTTCAGATATATCTTGTTCGTGTTGAAATAAATATTTGTTACTATAGGTACACCAAAACACAGACTTCTAGTATGTACAGACCAGGTAAATGTAAAATATTATTTTTCTTTAAAGTATGAACGGCATGAATCAGTTTGTTTTTAGGCCACATATTACCCGAATGCAGCGTTTTTGTAATTTAAATTGTCTATCTATCTATGTAGAGTTGCCCTAGAGAACGATGCCATAACGCAACGTAGATTCTATGTATCCATTATAGGGAACTTTTGCTGCTTCTAATGATACATGTTGGCTTATTTTTCTGACTGCATATACAAATTTATTCATTTTGTTACAGACACTGTCTGGAGGTGTTTTCCAATTACAATCTATCATTAGACCCAGAAACTTTTGTTGCACTGATCCGTGCTGAGGACAAATAGATTTTTTAAATTGTCCTCACCACGGAGTAGTGCAACAAAAAGAATATAATCATGTAGGTACAGCGATTCCGTGTGGCGCCGGATTAAGAATAGCGTCACTCCATTTCCTTCCGTGGATGTCGTAGAAGGCGACTAAGGAAATAAATTACCTGGAGTCAGGCAGCAGTTTCTTCCTGAGATTCCAACCGCACACTGCGATCGCCAACCCGCCTCCCAAGCGTGGTGATTATGGCAAAACCCTTCATGGTTAAAAACCATGATGGAGGCCTATGTCCTGCAGTGGGCGTCAAATGGCTATTGACAATGATGAGGTACAGCGACATCATTCCGATGTAAAAACTAACTGGAAAGTGGGTGGTCGGGGCTACAAGTGATGTAAATTACTTCAGCCAGATATCGCTGCCTGTACGTAATACAGAGAAGTTTGTAAAGAGGTTCGAATATTCGCCGATTCCTGCACTTTCCCATCAGCGAATTTGGGAGAGCGCACAGTTAGCCAGAGGTCGCGGGTTCAAGTCCCGCCACGGGTGGAATTTTTAGCTTCTAAATAGGTTTTTATTTCATCTACTTCTTCTATTCTGTCGCCATTATGCTCAATACAGAGATTTTGTAGTGTACCCTTAAAACTACAGAATTGCATGACTTTAGTTTTGTTAATATTGACCTTTAGGTACATTATTTGCTGAAAGCTACGAGATAGCCCGTCCTAACCGCTCATATACTTTTTTATTGTATGTCGCCTTATCGTTACCCTCGACAATCAGGGTTGTATTGTCAGCAAATAATATACATTCCTGGGAAATATGGCTACGCAGGTCATTAATATAAGCCAAGAATATTGAGGGGGTGGCACTCCAAAATTATTTTTGAGTGATTACACAATAGTTTTAGTTTCCGGGAACTATCTTAAATTATCAACATGCTGTATACTGTTACTTAAATAAGAAGCAATCCATGCCATTGCGGAGCCACGTATACGACATTCATAAAGCTTTGCGAGCCTTTTGTGATGTACTTACAATATCAAAGAAATTGTTAATATCAGGGATAGGTTTATAGGGGGCCCTCCCCCTCCCGCTCTCTCTCTCCTAAACGGTTGATTGTAGAAACGTAAAAAAAAATTATGTACCTGAAAGGAAAACTATCACGGCTAAGAAGGCTTTAGAGGTTAACGAGTAATAGACCTAGTTATAAAAGGAAAACATTCGTACAAATTCCATTACAAATATTTGATGAAATTATTAGTTCTATAAGGCAGATACAAACCGCTCCTTCTACGGAACCCTACACTGAGCATCGTTTTTTTTTTTTTAGTTACACATAATGTTCTCAACCTGCAGCTTGTTTTTAACAACATACATACATACATAAGCAGCCTATATACGTCCCACTACAGGGCACAGGCCTTCTCTCAGGGTGAGAGTATGCAGATAAAAAATAAAACTAGTCATCTTACCCCCAGTTTGACCATGTACTGACTAGCCTACTCGCAATACCCTACAATCAACCGTCGCTTGCTCTCTCTTCAGCGATCCGAAAGATGTTCTACCTCATTTGCTGTCTCTTCGCGCTGGTGACTCTGGTGTACTGGCTAAGCTGGCGATGGAGAAACCGGCGTATGCTCGAGCTGGCTAGCAAGCTGCCGGGCCCTCCCGCCCTGCCGATTATTGGCAACACGTTCCTATTCATGGCCAGTCCCGAAAGTGAGTATCGCTAACTTTACAATCCAAGCCAACACGTTTAGAAAGCCGCTTGAGTGGAATTCGTCTGCAGCAGGTAGACATTAATTGTGCCTGAGAATAGATGGTCAGGGTGGAGTTTTCTTTGCTGCCTTTTTCTCCGCTACTAATTGACCCGAAGGCAGAGTGACTAACATTGTAGATTGACAGTATTCATTACGTTGAAATACATTGTTGATTTCTGATTTCTCCCATGGTGCCACATGAAGGGATTAGGTATGAAGCTTTTCCATGCTAATAGACTTCATCATCATACCTCTAGTCAAAGATTAAAAATACACTAGATACCTAAAAACATAATAAAAACTGAATTTGCATGGATATTTACTGTTTTTTTTTATATTACAGTTTTCCGACGTTTCGGTACTTTTGCAAGTGTATTCCAAAAATATTACAAAATTATACAACCAGTGTGTGTTACCAGTGATGACTTATGGCACTGAAACGTGGCATCAAGTTCTAGCCCGAGAGGACCGTTTCTTTCCTAGAATGATACGCGAGACACTAAAGATCCGCCGGCATCCAAATCTCAATAGAGATCCTGGTTGGAACATAGCTACAGCATGGGAACCAGTGCTTAAGTGTATGAGACCCCCCTGCTAGAAGTGTGACTGTAGATTTAATTTTAATTTCATCTTAATTTCATCATCATTATTCAGCCACAAGAAGTCCACTGCTGGACATAGGCCTCCTCCATGGATTTCAAAAAAGATCGGTTTGAAGCGGCTTTCATCCAGCGTCTTCCTGCCTTGATGAGGTCTTCTTTCTATCTTGTGGCTGGTCGTCCTACGCTGCGCATGCCAATATGTGGTCTCCATTCGAGAACTTTTCGGCCCCATCGACCATCAGTTCTGTCTGCGTTCTATGTGCCCCGCCCACTCCCACTTCAACTTACTAATCCGCTGGGCTATGTCGACGACTTTCGTTTGTCTATGGATCTCATTACAGACGAGCAGCACTTTGCTATCGACTGAGTCAACTTCAGCTGCCAGCATTGGTCGGCGCTTGCTGCCGAGCCGTCGTCGTCATCTGTCGACGTTGGTCGGCAGCAGCTGTCGACACGTCGACGGCTGCAGCCCACCGATGCCGGCGGCTTTGTTGTGGTGCGCAGTTCGATCGTCATAGTACAAGAGACAGTCAGTATCAAAATGAATTTCGAGGAGGAAACACTATTGCTGCTTTTACTCCATCGACGCAAACGTAGAAGACGAAATCGGTCATTGTGGGTTAGTGAAATAATAACACATAAAGAACACAGTGATTTTTTCACTCTTTATCCACTTCTACGAAAAAATAACGAAATGTTTTTTAATTATTTCCGAATGTCGATTGCTTCATTTGATGAGTTAACTACCACTTTTGAGAATCAGTAACTCGCAAAGATACTTGCGGAAAAGTTGATGTCAATATCGCTGTCAGAGATGATTATATTTACGTGTACTCGAAGTACTATTAGAAGTCAAGTGACAAAATAGCGTGCGCGCAGCGCGCATAACTAACTGCAGCTGTCGCCATTGGTCGGCGATTGCTGTAGGCAGGGGTCGGCAGCAAACGCCGACGCGTGTCAGCTGCAGTTGGCTCTGTCGACAGCAAAGTGCTGCTCGTCTGTTAGAGGCCTTAAAATTAATAAAAGGAATGTAAATATCCGTGTGATATCGGATTAAAAATAGCGTCACTCTATTTCCTTCCGTGGATGTCGTAGAAGGCGACTAAGCAAATCAATTTCCAGGAGACGGGCAGCAGCGTCTTCCTGAGATTCCAACAGCATATTGCGATCGCCAACCCGCCTGCCAAGCGTGTTGATTATGGCAAAACCCCTCATGGTTATGAAAACCACGAATGAGGCCTATACGCAGTGGGCGTCAAATGGCTGATGATGATGATGATGAAATAGATGACACTTTACAGAGCTGCTAAAGAAGCTGTCGTCGACACAAGTATACGGCAGTTACTTCCGTCTGTGGCTAGGACCCGAACTCATCGTATGCGTCAATGATCCCAGCGATATTAGGGTGAGTCTATTTATTTTTTACTTTAATTATTACTTAAAAAATGAGGTTTCAAAGGGTAAACTCGCAGACTGCGTGTAAAGTGGACATTCAAAAAAAGGGGCAAATCCGGGCAAAATTATACGCAGCAATTTCTCTTCAGAATTCATTGGGTAAGGTTAGGTTTTAAGGTTTAATTTTTGTTTATTGAATAACTCGTTTATTTTCAATTCAGACGAAAAATATAGTTTTTTCCGGGTCAAACTTTAATTCGACTGGGCTATTTAAAATCATATTATCGATATGTCATATTTTTTTAATTAATTGATTGTTGAAGTATAATGGCATCTATTTAGACTGTAACTGTTAAATATAGAAGTACAGTAAATAAAAAAATACAGTTTAGAAATCTTGCTTCGGGTTGAGAAATCTTGTTTAAAAAAATGCGCCAACAATTAGCACCGCCTCTCCGTCTAAAAGAACGCACGCACTGCTCTGGATGGTGCCAATGGTTCTAATAGATTCGAGTTTGTGTCGAAATATTTTAGAAAAGCGCGTTTTTTAAAGAACGAACTATGGTATTCGATAGCTACCTATTTCCAGGCACGTCCATTTTGCTACGTCTTTCAAACCATACAAAAAGTTCTCAGGAGTTAGTATAAGGAGTTACGTAAAGGATGCGCACACATTCCTTGTACATTGCTATGTACGTGGGTACAAAAAGTTCTAAAGGTAGCATCGCGTGCATCGCGTGCGAATGACGCGCGCGGCTGATGCGACAATAGTTATTGTATGAAAATGTATGGCGCCGTTTTTGTCGTCTGCCGCACGCGTCCGTCGCAGACTTTGGAAACAGCGCCATACACTTTCATACAATGACTATTGCCGCATCAGCCGCACGTACGATCAGTCGCGCGCGGCTGCGATATGTAATGTACTATTTTAGTATTATTTTCTTCACAAGTAAAAAACGTCGTATGATATACGTTTAGGTACCGTCCTCAGCTCTCTTAAGACCCTCAACTAACGGCTCGAGACTCAATGGCGCCTCAGCGTTAATCACCAACATTACACACTTGTACCACAATGTACTATTATTCACTGTTACAGCATCTGCTGACGAGTAACAAAGTTAGCGAGAAGGGCCCGCTCTACCGCTTTTTACAGCCTACCATTGGAACTGGAATCCTGACAGGAGGTAACCCAATTTCAGTCCTAAGCTTTTAATATAATTGATGCGCGATGTTTTCGCTAGTCATCGATCACACCTCGTTGGTCTACCGTTAACACGTTTGATTACCATTATACAAGTTGCAGGTTCGATTCCCACTAGGGGCCGCCTTCGATTTGTACAAATGGCCTCAGTGAGTTTTTTCGTGTTTGGATTACCCTGTCTGGTTACCATATCACAAAATGAGTAAAGTTAGAACCAGCGCAAATGATTGTGTCTGAAGAATGGCCCGTTGGCCGTACTCGAACGTTACATTTAATATTGTGAGCAAGAGCCTCAGATTACTAAACAATGGCGCTAGGTGTGAAGACCTACCACCAGGCTAAGCTAGGATGATTTTAACATAACATAAACATAAATCCCGGAGGGGTAGGCAGAGACCAGGGTTTGCCACTTGCCACACTTCTGACAGACCTCTTTCGCTTCATCAACATTCATGGGTCGTTGCATACACATACGCCGCTTTCGAGTACTTTTTATCTTGCCCTTTTATCTAGGATAATTTAAATGGATAATTTTATACATTCTTCAGTATTTATATGCTGATCTTATCTTAAACTTTAGGCCCAACATGGCGCCACCACCGCAAGATAGCCACGCCAGCATACGGCAAGAAATGCGTCCAACACTTCACCCAGGTGTTCAATAAGGAGGCTCTTCTGTTGGCTCAGACCCTCAGCAGTAAGGATCCTGAGATCACCTTTGATGTCTTCAAAGACGTGCTCGATATGACCACGCAAAGCACCTGTCGTGAGTACCTCAACCATAATTACATACTACCTGGTAGGGTTTGATAGCAAGATGCCCACTATAGCACTTTGTTACTATTATTATTTTTAAAGGCTCAAGGTCGGTTTCACTACGTTATTGAATCAGGAATGAGGAGATCCGCAGAAGAACCCGAGTTACTAATATAGCTCGAAGAATTGCTCAGTTGAAATGGCAGTGAGCGGGCCACATAGCTTGGAGAACTGATGGCCGTTGGGGCGAAAAAGTTCTGACCTGGCGCCCGCGGACCGGACGAAGCAGCGTGGGCAGGCCCCCACTGGATGGTCTGACGACCGGTGGATGGTTACGCTGGTTACGGTGGCGGGGAGCGCGGGATTCGGGCGGCACAATACCGGGAGGTTTTGAAAACAATGAGGGAGGCCTATGTCCTACAGTAGGCGTCAAATGGCTGATGATGATGATGAAACATGTTTGTATTGCTTCAATAACTTAACAAATGTACATAACTTATAAAACAAAGTCATAGGTAGGTACATGCCCGCACTGGGAATCGAACCTGGGTCTCTCGCTTCATAGTGAGATCGCACTATGCTTGAAGTAGCATAACGCCAACTATTAGTATTATTATGTCCACAATACACAGGTATTGTAGACACAGGTCTACAATACTTGTACAGTCAAGAATAAAAAATGTATGGGAATGAATGTGCGATAGTGGGCAACGTGCTATCAAAATCTGCTTTGGGCTCAAACACTGGGCTCACGGTTAATTAATATGAGATAACATAAGGATGTTAAGAATATTCTTTATCTACTCTGATACTATAATACAACGATTACAAAACTCTTATGACAAACATTACGCATAGGCCAAAAATAAAACATAAAAAGTTTTATTACGATACACGTCTTGTATGTACACCTGTATAATAATACAAAGAGAATATAACCTAATATAACTTTTAAATCATAACGATACACCTATACAACCTCCAGCTGGACCAAGAAGGTTGAACCTCTACTTTAAAAAAAAAAGGTTTCAATGAACGAGGCCGCGGCGACGCAACACGCATGCGCAATCGACGTTTGCGCCTTGGCGCCAACAGTTTACATACTTTACATTTAAAAAAATTTTCAATATTTGAACAAAGTTTGGTTCTGTTTGTAAAATAAATTAGTTAACAGTATCGAAAATAACAGAAATGAGGTCAACATTAACATACCCTCTCCGAGTACCTCCAGTAACGCTTCCTGTCCGGTTCAAATTCAATTTCATAACTGTAATATTCAGAACATCAATAATTATTACAAGTAAAAATAAATTTGTTGATATTCAGCGTATTATTTGCAATATTATTTTATGTTTTATAGTATGAGAGTAGATAAAGTAGTGTATGACACTGTACATAACTTGGTCTTATAACACTCGTGTGATACTATAAAAAAACTCGCCTAAACTCGCCTACGGCTCGTTTTTTTAAAACACACTCGTGTTATAAAAACCCTTATTATGCAACAGTATCATAAACTACTATTATTGTACACCAGGACACATGACCAAAAAAATTATAAATACAGAGTACGATTAAATAAAATAATTCAATTCAATTCTACACATCTTTTGCAGCATTTTACAAATTTTTTGTATTTTATACATGGTGTAACAAAATCTCCACATAACCGATAAATCACTAATAAAGAGTTTATCACTTTTCAGAAACGCTAATGGGATTATCGAAGCAAGAATCAAACGAATTGCCTCGTCTCAGAGAAGTTATGTTTGAGACTCAAAAGTAATTTGTCAATATGTAATTTGTCAATATATAATTTGTGAAACTGAACTTTCTTCTCGGTGGTATGGAACGATTATTTTTTCACAAAAACATCTGTGTGATGTTCTCATTTTTTCAATTATTATTATGCGCACAGCGCACTAAATCCTGTCGGAATCCTGTCGTTTGCGATAGCAATATAACGAAATTTTAGAGTTTGACGTTAGGAATCCTTCTGGATATGGTACGCATAATATGGCCTCAGCTCATCTTTGCTGTATATTTTATTTGGTGCGGGGAGGATCCTAGGATCGTCATCACAGTCTTTTTTAGCTTGATTTCTTATTTATCATCCAAATTGAATTATTAAGATAGTTGGTGAAAATAAAAAGACACGTACTTTTTTCTTTTAGTATCAGGTAGTACAAAAATATTGAGTAAGGTCATAAAAAATTAACATAAAAAACTGAGCTTGTGACCACTCTTTGTCCCTTTTTTCTCTGCACATTTTACGCAGTAGGTTAACCGTGTTTAATTGATAATATAATTCTTGGGGTAAAAAAGAATTATTGAAAATTTTGAATTTTGAAAATGATTGTAAAGGTTTTGATTGAACGAGTGCTAGATGTGACTGAAGAAAAGATATGGGATGTTCAAGCGGGCTTTAGAAAGGGAATGGGATGCGTGGATAAATTTTTCTCCTTGAGACGGATGGTGGCGAAACTTTTGGCCAAAAGTCAAAGGGTTTTTTGTGCGTTCGTCGACTTGTAGAAGGCTTATGAGTGGTGAGGAATGTGATCGGTACTGACTTTGTATGGGGCGGACAGCGTCTTGCTGCGAGCTCTGAAGTAGACTCCAGTGATTGCGTTAGAATTAATGGGGCGTATACTGACTGGTTTAACATCCGCAAAGGCGTGAGAAAAGGCGTGTGTCGCATCCCCGTGGTTGTTCAACTTATTCATGGACATTTGCCTGACTGATTTGAAAGAGAATGACTTTGGGATAAGGATGGGTGAGTTACTGGTCAAATGCTTGCTATACGCAGATGATCAGGTTTTGTTCGCATCGTCGTTTGAAGACCTGCAGACACAAGTAACAGTAATGGATGAGGCATTTCAAAGGAAAGAAATTATTAATGTCAGTAAGATTAAAGTAATGGTGTTCGAAAAAGATACTGAAATGACTGAGTGCAAGTTATCTTGGTATCAATCCTTACGGATTAGAAGTGAAAGGGTGGAGTGAAATTTGTACAAGTGAAATTTATATGTTTGGGGAGCCTCTTTACGAGGGATGGAAAGTATGAAGGTGATATAGAAAGAAGAAAGCGGGAAATTGTGTAAACGGTGCCTTGCACTCCCTAGTGAGTGGCTAAAACATCTCCGAAAGAGCTAGATTGACTATCCAGAATGGAGTGCTGGTCCCAACACTTATGTATGGTAGCGGGACTTGGGGACGGCAAAAGAAGTAAGAAAGTAGGATTAATGCAGTAGAAATGAAGTCCTTCAGAAGTATGTCTGGTGTTACTTTTAATGACAGGATACGCAATAGTTTGATTAGAGAACGTTGTGGACTGAAAGAGGATGTAGTGACTAGAATTGAGAAAGGAATATTGCGTTGGTTTGGACATGTGGAGAGGAAATGTTAAAAAAAATCAAATAGAAGCATCAAAAAAAATGGATGGTAACTAAGGTGTATTCAGCCGTAATAATTATAATAAATCAGTCTCTAGTTTTATCTATTTATTTATAAATATCTATGTAATTTTCTTTTCTGTGAAAAATTTGTTTCGTGATTCCCTGACTACTTACAAGCATCTATCTATCGGATATTAATAGATAGAAGTAAGTACTTCCCGCAAGCCAGAGAAGACCAGCATCATTATCTATTATAATTAATGATCGTTCTATCCAAATGAAACAGTTCTGAAAAATCTACGGCTTAAAAGATAATATTTATAATTTCAGAAATGCTTCAAATATCGCATTCTGAACATTTCTTCTCAAATAACCGTATATATATTTTGTATCTTGTAGAAAATAAATTCAAACTACCATGCGTAATGTGTTTATTAGAAATCGGGATCTCAGACAAGCGTCGCATTGGTTTAAACTTATAAAATTATGCATTCATTGCATTTCAACATTTTCATAACCTTTGTTTATCAATAAAATAGATAAAGTACCTAATTTGTATTGGTATCCACTATACGTAATTTTTGGGTCGGACGTCGACGTTTTAACTCCCTGAATTTGCTGAAGTTGTAGTGTTATTTCAGCTTCTACACTCTCATGTTCCTAAAGATGATACGATGGTACTACCAAATACCACTCATCTATAGCCTGATAGGCCTCCAGAAGAAGGAGGACTATATTAGAAAATGCATAGAAGAATTAACAGCAGCTATAGTGGAAAAGAGAAAGAAAGCGTTGGCGGAGAGAAATGTGACAAGAATCAGTGAATCCGAAGAGAACACCATGGGCGTCGTAGACAGATTCATTATGAGTGGGCTGAATGAACAGGAAATCAGATGGGAAACGTTTACTCTGTTCACAACCGTAAGTAAACAATAGGTGATAGGAAATACAGAAAATTGTGTAAGTGACAAAGCTGTCAAACAGCTAGTTGTTCGTTCCACACTGGACACGTGTTTAGCGAACTGGCGCAAATCGCCCATATTGTGGAAATACTAAGATTATTACAGGGTATCCTAGTTTGAGACCAGGACAAGTGATTGTGTTGTGTGGAAGTTATATCTTAACATTTTAATTGATAAACGATATAAGTAGGTTACACAAGATATACCTAAGCCTGTCAAAGAATCATATAATAATTTTTTTGCAGAGTCAAGAAGCGGGGGCGAAAATTGCATCAGCAGTACTTTTGTTCTTGGCGCATCTACCCGAATGGCAGGTAACAACAAAAGGAGGAGACATATCATCCTCTTTTTTTTCCAAATCAAATATAATTTAATCCAAACAGAAATGTACAACAACACTTAATGTACCTAAGTACGGTGAAGCTACATAATAGGTATAAGGATTTGGTACAGTACATTTCATGTACAGTACATACATTCTTTTATTTGTATTTATTTTTCACATGACATAAACTCACCCGTACAGACCTCTTTTGCTTTATCATAATTCACTAGTAGTGTCAAGCACGCACGTCGGTTGCGGGTACTTTTTATCTTGCCCGTTGTTGATACAATAATAGGGGATCCCTATTAAAAAAAAAACTATTTTATCAATTAATTCATCCCCTATTACTACCCTAAAAACTATAGGATAATAATTTATGATTATTTATGGTTGGTGTTATTTATAAAAACAAAATTACTCTAAAGCACTCCTCAAAGGATGTTCTAATAATCTGTAGTTAAGTTTTTTCCTTTACCACAGACTGTTTAAGGTACCTCTGAGGAGTGTTTTAAGGAATTCTGTTTTTATAAATAATAGCGGTGGCGGATAGGTTGAGTAGGTGATGCATATGTGGTGTAGTGTGGAGTAAGTTGCGTAAGATGTTGGTCAGGCAATAATTCAAGGAGCGATTCGGTAGAATTGTAATTTAGATTCGGTGAAAGCTTTCTTATGTTTAGCTTGGCCTCTCTGACCATCAACTTGATAATAGGACTGAGTTTCATAAGTTTATTGAGTAAAAAAGGCTGCAAAAAGGAAGGACACCTGGTTCTCACCGCAGGGTCAGGCAATCGAGTGACTCGTTTTGTATGAGTTAGTTAGTGATTTAGCTGATAACAGGAAATATTTATAGGCTGGGAGACCAGATTACTTGATGAACAGTTGACAAACTGTTAGCACTTCGCATTCCAGGAACCGAATGCAACCGTTTATTTAATTTTGAACAGCTCGATTTAGATGAAATTACCTATTCGATTGTTTCATCATCATCATCATCATTCAGCCACAAGAAGTCCACTGCTGAACATAGGCCTCCTCCATGGATTTCCAACAAGAACGGTTGGAAGCGGCTTGCATTGCATCCAGCGTCTTCCTGCCACTTGGATGAGGTCTTCTGTTCATCTTGTCGCTGGTCGTCCTAAGCTACGCTTGCCGACATGTGGTCTCCATTCGAGAATGTTTCGACCCCATGGGCCATCAGTTCTGCGTGCTATGTGCCCCGCCCACTGCCACTTCAACTTACTCCGCTGGGCTATGTCGACGACTTTCGTTAGTCTACGGATCTCACCATTTCTGATTCGATCTCGTAGAGAAATTCCAACACAACTTCGAGAGTCGAGTTCGGGTGTTGGGGTATTGGGGTGGCACAACACCGGAGTTCGACATGACCTACATTTTGTCCTTGTTCATTTTAAGGCCCACCCATTGGGAAACGCGAAAGAGGTATTTGAGCATTATTCCGAGGTCTTCCATCGTTTCTGCCATGACTACTATATCGTCGGTGAGTGATGTACTCACCATTGATATTGATGCCGCGTCCCTGCCATTCCAGAAGCTTGAATGCATCTTCCAGTCCGTTCGTGAACAGTTTCGGAGAGATAACATCTCCTGTGCCACGCCCCTTCTTAATGGAATTGCCTCAGAATTCTGCACCTGTACTTGGACCGACATGGTGGCATTGTTGCGCACGCACTTCATCACCTCGATATAGCGAAGGGTTTCTCAAAGTCCACAAACGATAACCATAATGGCAAATTATACTCCTCAGTTTTCTGCATAATTTGCCGCAGCGTTTGGATGTGGTCTATGGTACTATAGCCCTTTCGGAAACCGGCTTGTTCAGGAGGCTGGAAGTCATCAAACCTGCTTTAGAGACGATTCTTGAGGAACCTCGAAAACAGCTTATACACGTGTGGTGAAGCGACATGGGTCGGTAGTTTGTTTACAGTGTTATCGCCTTTCTTGAAGAACTGCGCCACGAATGTGCATTAATACATGGTATTTATGCTTTTAGGAAAAGGTCTACAATGAGATCTTGGACGTCCTAGGTTCTGAAGACACCTTTGTGACAGAAGCGGACGTGAAAAAGCTCACTTACCTGGATGCTGTATACAAAGAAGTGCTCCGATATCTGTCCATTGCGGCCATGATACAGCGGACAGTGACTGACGAAGTCTCTATAAATGATGGTGAGTTACGCTTCCCTCCCATCCCGATTATGTTTATGATATACTTGAATATCTGTCGAATACGGTGCGGTACGGTATAGATTACAATGTACATGACATCGCAAAAATAATCACGTCGATTGTTTCTAGTGAATGATGGCACTAAAGAAATTTTTTGACGAATTTTCATTTTTAACATTTAAAAAAAGTGAAAATTCGCCAACAATTTTAATTTAAGGTATTACACCTATCTCAAGAACCGTGCAACTTTTGCGGGGGTCATTTTGCGCTGGTTCGTCAATATTCGTCCACTCGAGTTCACGAGCTTTGAAGACATCTTCCAATGCAATGCATTGGTGAACAGTTTCGGAGATATGTCATTCTCTGTCTTACACCTCTTTGCAGTTGGATAGGTTTTGTTCGTTAGTCGTTGACCAGGGGGCGAGTCTCTAAAATGCATTGTTGTTCGATAGAGTTATTTTAGTACGGTAATGGTTGTGTTATTGACACTATGGGTAGTCTAATAACCATTCCATTCCAATTGTATAACCCGTGCAACTTCACACAGCGCCTCACGCGATTCGATCTTCTTCGCGAGAGATGAATATTTAATTTGCGCGGGTTATATGGTATAACACTGTACTGCTATTGCTTAGTAGATTACCAAATAGCGGCAATTAAGAACTATTGTGGTGCTTATATCATTCTATAGAAAAACTATGTATGTATTAGACTCTAGGGCCAGGACAGTCATTGTTGCGGCGTTAAACAGACACCTCTTTACTTCCACATACCGCCAATTGCTGTGGTATCGCGGCAGCTATCCCAGATCAGCCGAGGTCTCAATGGAGTTAGGGCCCTGACCACACGGTAGGGACGTCGGGCGAGGGCGCGGAAAAGACGCAACGCGTTGCATAGAGTTCTCGCCTTCGCCCCGTCTTTTCTGTGCAGCCTTCATCCCGTCCCTTCATTACCTACATTTTGTATGAAAGTGAATTGGACAGATGACGCGTCTTTTCTTGTCCTCGCCCCACGTCCCTTTTGTGTGGTCAGGGCCTAAGTTCATATTCCACAAATGCGACCTTTTGTATTATTTGTCGTAGATGTGTGCTTGTTGTAGTCTATGGTTCTGAAGCCTTTTCGAAACCCGGCCTTCTAATAATACTGGCTAATAGTATTTTCGCAATTTCCATAATATTATCACAAAGGTATTGACTTGAAAAAAAATCCCTTAGCGAATCTCTACTACCTAATTAGTAGGTAAATAAATCGGATCGCTCCCTTCTGCAAGACGAAGATAGTCTCAATGTCTGCTGCCCGGCCCCATTAAAGGTACTTTACCACGTATATTATAATAGATATATAGGGAATACTTTATTAGACATAAAAAAGGAATAATATGAAAGTGACTAAAATAAACAAGCCTAGCAGTTGCAACGACAACGAGCTCTCTAGTTCTTTTTACTGTGCTGTAGAGTTATGCCTGTGAGCTAGTGGTGGTTTTGCATCCATTGAGATGTCGAGAAATACATAATCTTCTATAAGTACCAGTTTTTCTTTTCCAAGTACAAGACATCTTGTACTTGGAAAAGTACAAGATGTCGGACGTCAAATACATTGTGCAGCGTATTTCCCATCTCCCACATTTTAGTTAAGTTGCAGATGAAAAGTAGCCAGTTCATAGTTTTTTGCCATGTTCCACTTCTTCGCAGGCAAAATCACTTTGCCAGTTGGTTCATCGCTCGCGATCTCGATCCACGAAGTGCACCGCAACGAGCGATTCTGGGACGAGCCGAACAGGGTGAAGCCCGAGCGGTTCCTGCCCGAGAACGCCCGGAATGGGGACCCCAATGCCTTCATACCCTTCAGCCTGGGGCCTATGGACTGTCTGGGTGAGTTTGGTTTCAAAATTTTCAGCTTTCACCTTTCCAGCTTACAAAAGAGATGCGCCATCAATTTACTAGCTACGAGGTCCACCGTGCTTGATTCGGAGAAAAAAGAAGTAGTGGATATAAAAGAAAGGTTTTGCAATTATGTACTCAAACAAAACATAAAAACGTTATATATATATAAACAAACACCTGTAAGGCGGAGGAATAGGCAGAGACCAAATCTTGGAACTTGCCACGATCCTGACAAGCCAAAGGAATAGCTACCTTTTACATACGTGCATTCTATCTAAGAGTAAGGTTACGGGCGATACTCACACTCATGCTGAAGAAGCGATTGAGGATATCTGGGCGGGAATGACCTTAAATTGCCTCAAAGGTTGTTCAGAGAATCAGGAGCAAATCGTCCAATAGAAATGAAATAATGAAATAAATGAAATAATTTATTAACAAAAAGTTTAACTATAACTAAGACAGCAGCAGTAGCTTGCGTGGTACAAGGTCGAGCCTGAATAATGGTGGCCTGGCATACAAGATGGCAGTAGCGTCGGACCTCTTAGCTCTCTGTTCTACTATATTCTTTATTGCAAATCATAAATTAGAAAATTAATTACATAGCATTGTTAGCATTCTTCCTTTTTTCTATTTTTGTGGTAGTATCAAGGAAACAGCCGTGGTAATGCCGTTGTTTTTAAATATTTTTGGCGCAAGCATTCAAAGTTCCAAACGATATTGAGTGGGCCACGTTAACAACACAAACCGTCAACTTTCAACTGTCGACTGTATCATACAAAGCCTCTTCGGTACATTTTCGTGGTTGTAAACAACATAAAAATTCTATCATCATTATCATCATCATCATCAACCCATTATGTCCCCACCGAGAGGCACGGGTCTCTTCCCTGAGGAAGGTATAGGTCATACTCCACCACGGGGACCAATTCCGGATTGGTGGAGGCTTGTAGACTAGTGGCTCGTCTACTGTCAGAAGTTGTCAAGCCGCCCTAAGGCCTCTGACTTGGCTTAACGACTGCTATCTATCGACGGCAGCCGGCACCAACAGCTTAACGTGCCTTGCGAAGCACGGAACCGCTCGGAAAAATGCCACTAGCGTTAGACATAGACGGCGACCCATCCATGCACTGAACGCGCCCTGTGTTGCTTAACCTTCGTGATCGTTTAAGATCACTCAGGCAGCCGGGGCTACGAGCGATCCGAAAAATTCTATGGTATTTGGTATTTTTCCAAATCTCGCTACCGATGGCATGTAATCTTAATAGTAGGTATCGGTACCTACGATGTTTCACAAATTTTAGTTTTCTTGTGCTCACAGCTGCTAACAAACTTCTCGTCATTCGGTTTCTAGGTCGCGTGTTCGCCAAGATCAAGATCATGGTGGTCCGGGTGCTACGGAAGGTGGTATTCGAGGCCGACGGTTCTCTCGAGGAGCTGGGTTTGCATGTCGCTATCTCCGTGCGGTTCGCGGAGGGATACAAGCTGCGTGCCAAGCCGAGAACCCAGAAGAAAGAGGCGCCGATAAAATAGGAAAAAGAGCTGTTCCCAAAGTGAATCCCAACTAAAGCGCACCCAGATTGAGATTCACTTTCCTTAAATCGGTGTTTAATTTACAAACCCCCTTGTCTTCATTGCAAAAATGTTCACGATGTCTGCATCATCTGCATCATCAGAATACGTGGAATTCGGCCAAATATTCTCTGCATCATTATGAACATTTTTCTAACGAAGAGAGAAGAGCGTTTTTGTTAAAACAATCTAAAGGAAATTATTAACACTTTTTTCCAATACCAAACGAAAACTTACGAAATTCTCGGGATTTAAAAAGAAAGCCTTTATTTAAGACATCGGGCCCTCACACAAGCGCAGCGCTGCCTGGTGTATAACTTTTCAGTAAAAGTAATTTGCGAAGTACGCTTTGTTATACTCAAGATAATTAATAGAGTACACGTGTGTAATGATTTGTTAAGTGGTTCAGATGGATTATAACTTGAATAAACATATAATAAACTAAATAAACTTTCATTATATTTGTGTTTCAACATTTATCAAAAACTTTGTTCAAATAATAGGGGTTAAAGTATGAAATTGCCGTTTTATTGCAATAGGTTCTTTGAATTGACATAGAATCTTCATGGTTTGAGGTTTTCGAATGAAACTTTTCTCAAATGGTTTCTATGATGTTCTTTTTTTAAAAAAATGTGAAACATTTGAATATCGACTTTCAATTGTTTTTGTTATTCAATTTAGACAAGAAAGATGGATACTGCGAAAATTCGAGTGATTTTTGAATACGAGTTCCGACGCCGAACTAACGCGGCAGAAACAGCCCGCAATATCAATGCTGCGTTTGGAGAGGGGTCTACTAATGAACGCACCGTGCGATTTTGGTTTAAACGCTTTCGTGATGGAAATTTCGACTTAAAGAACGAGCCACGAGGAAGACCGCCCACACAGGTGAATAACGATGAATTAAGAGAGATAGTGGAAGCCGACCCTAGTCAAACTACCCAGGAATTAGCGGCATGGTTTAACGTTACCTTACCCACAATATTGACTCACTTGCGTCAAATCAATAAAATAAAAAAATACGAAAAATGGGTGCCTCATAATCACTCGAATTTTCGCAGTATCCATCTTTCTTGTCTAAATTGAATAACAAAAACAATTGAAAGTCGATATTCAAATGTTTCACATATTTTAAAAAAAGAACATCATAGAAACCATTTGAAAAAAGTTTCATTCGAAAACCTCAAACCATGAAGATTCTATGTCAATTCAAAGAACCTATTGCAATAAAACGGCAATTTCATACTTTAACCCCTAATATTAATATTACAATAATGCTTATAATAAACCGAGTTTAATAACTGCAGTGAACTTGGCATAATCATTTGTAATTTACTTTATATACAGGGTGTCCAGTGGTAGATTTTAGAACAAACAGTTTCTAAACGCAACACGTGAAAAAGGCGGGAAAAGCGTCGTTGAAAGCGCAATCTCGGCGGATTTTTTCGTTGCCGTGGAAATGTTGAGTGGAGGGCACCGCGCTCTTGCCTTCGAGGCATACATTTCAAGTGGTTGTTCGCTGTGTGAAGCACGCCGTCGATTTAATTATCGTTACGGTATTCGTCGATTACGTGATGGATAATCGATCAACCTCATTCAGTCATGGGTAGCGAAGTTCAGAGGTACAGGATCAACATTAAATAGACCCAGACCTGGACGGTATTCTAGTGCTGGATTAGGGATGGGCTTTCTGCATTTCCAGCGAATAGCTTCCAAACTTGCGCTATAACACGGTCATAAAAACTGTGCACCCGGCTCGATGTCGTAACATAGGCGCTCTGTACCGGTGTGCAAAATAATTGAACCAAATTTTCAAGACGCGTATCAGCAACGAAGGTGCTAACCGTACTGATGCGATGGGGCGAGCGAGCGCGTTGTGGTGAAGGGGAACCCGGATCGTATTCCAGCGAGATGCACAGATATTGGGACGGTGTTAATCGATCCTAATCGAAATCCTTTGATAAAAATAAATGCCAAAGTTGTTTATAATACATATGTGCGAAAGTTTGGATGGAGGAATGTTTGTTACTCAATCACGTCAGAATGGGTCTGGATAAAATTTGTCTCAGTGATAGGTCTAGAATAGCACATTATATAGGTCTATAGTCTGTAGCACATATATAGGTCTTTAGTCTGTAGCACATATATAGGCACATAGATAGGTCTAGAATAGCACATGAAAATGAAAAAAAAACTTTATTTAGAAAAGGGTTAAAAAAGTGGATACTGGCTCCCAAACTAGGATTCCCTGTACTATGGGTAGCCAGGCTTCTTCCAAAATACATAATAATATGTGTTTTACAATAGTTACTAATAGCATCTAATATCTAAACGTTCTAATACCGTAGCGTAAGTAACGACTACAAGAAACAACACAAATAGCAATACCAGCTTACAAACCCTGAAACACGAGTCCCACTAATTTATAATATTATATTATAATTTAATATTACATATTTTACTACTTTTTGTTCCGGCTAATACATATAAAAATTTTCGCTTGAACAGGAAAATTTGTTGTCAACAATGTTATTTACACCAATCTTTTCCTTTACCGTAAGCGTGCGTCCCAAAAAACAAAAAAAAAAAAACAAAATCCTTTTTAAACGCATATTTCATCATCAAATTTTAAAGGCATACTTCAAGCGATTTGGGTGTTTTTATAGTAACTCGTGAATTTGCTTTCGGAAAACATAGTTTTGTGATATTTACAAAAAAATCATGAGTTTTTAAAAAATAAAAACAAACTTCAAAACACCACAGCATTAAAAACAGATAAATAATTTAAACGAATATATCCTTTAAATTCGATGTAGGTATTATAGATATATATTTTGTAGTCGGTGCCCAAAATGTATGTGCTGGTCATTGAGTTAATGTTGCTGGTCTTGTAACTTGGCACCGGCTCGAATCTATACCTACAGAGCGACATCGCTATCTTGTTTTTTTTTTCACTTTGTATAATTGTTAAGTGTTATTTACATTTTTGTTTAAAAATAAAATTGTGTGTCGATCTTAGATCGCTATTTCAGCTTATAGATTCAAGATATTGCCTCCTGAAAAAAGTATATTTTTAAGTCTTTGATTTTGATCTTATTTACCTACATATACCTACTTATTACTTATTTAACGTTACTCTTGTTGATAGGCATCAGAAGCTATTATGCATTTAAGGTTAGAATGCATGCTAGAAAAGTGAGATATTTTATATCCGTAAATTTTTAATATTAGGGGTTAAAGTATGAAATTGCCGTTTTATTGCAATAGGTTCTTTGAATTGACATAGAATCTTCATGGTTTGAGGTTTTCGAATGAAACTTTTTTCAAATGGTTTCTATGATGTTTTTTTTTTAAAATGTGAAACATTTGAATATCGACTTTCAATTGTTTTTGTTATTCAATTTAGACAAGAAAGATGGATACTGCGAAAATTCGAGTGATTATGAGGCGCCCATTTTTCGTATTTTTTTATTTTATTGATTTGACGCAAGTGAGTCAATATTGTGGGTAAGGTAACGTTAAACCATGCCGCTAATTCCTGGGTAGTTTGACTAGGGTCGGCTTCCACTATCTCTCTTAATTCATCGTTATTCACCTGTGTGGGCGGTCTTCCTCGTGGCTCGTTCTTTAAGTCGAAATTTCCATCACGAAAGCGTTTAAACCAAAATCGCACGGTGCGTTCATTAGTAGACCCCTCTCCAAACGCAGCATTGATATTGCGGGCTGTTTCTGCCGCGTTATTTCCGCGTCGGAACTCGTATTCAAAAATCACTCGAATTTTCGCAGTATCCATCTTTCTTGTCTAAATTGAATAACAAAAACAATTGAAAGTCGATATTCAAATGTTTCACATTTTTTAAAAAAAGAACATCATAGAAACCATTTGAAAAAAGTTTCACTCGAAAACCTCAAACCATGAAGATTCTATGTCAATTCAAAGAACCTATTGCAATAAAACGGCAATTTCATACTTTAACCCCTATTATTAAGACTGGGGGACGTGGGACGTCTTTTCCGCGCCTCCGCCCCACGTCCCATCTGTATGTCTCGCGCCTTACAGAACAACGACGTCAAAAAAACAGAAGTTGATTCTAAATAATAATTTCATAGTTAATTTCTTTAAATAAATAACTGTTCCTTTATCACATTGTACAACTACAGCAATTTCTTTTATAGGACATATGGTGCTACATTACCGCACTAGTGCGATAATGAGCACTTTACGTGCCTATGTCGAAACTTCAAAGGGCCATATGTACTATAAAACGTTGTACGATACACGTGCGAATAGGTGATCCGCAACTCGTGTCGATATAAAACACTCCCTTCGGTCGTGTTTTAATTTATCGCCACTCGTTGCGAATTTCCTACTTTTCGCACTAGTATCGTAATGTACTATTAAAACGTTGCTTACGTTTTATTTGTGCATTGATCTGTGAATGTGTTGACTAGCCCTCACTCTGAGGTCCTAGCCATACTTTCATTTAAATCGGAATTAAAATTATAATAATATTTTTTCCTACAATTCGGCTCTTTTATTACTTTTCAATAAGTTATGATCGATATTAAGCTAGCCATTATTTTTTGTATCGAATTCTATTAAGATAATTATCAGACATATTTAAAAAGAAACTACATCGTCTCGCCAGTGCCCGCAGTATGTTTACAGGTTGGCATAGCAAACGATTGACTCAGTTACGCATCGTACCTCAAACTGTCATAATAAACTATAAATTGCTGTGTTATGAATTATGAAACTCGGCCCTGAAAGTGCAGAGGTCATCAAGTATGTGTTTTTCTATAGTGTCGGATACAATTAATCAGTTTATGAAGATATTTATAGCGATTTTCTCGCCCCCTGTGCTCTTAACCTGTTCGATTATGATCTTGAAAGGAACAATTAAAAACCACTGTTATGGTGGCCCGGTCATTTAGACTTCTACTATATTTAATATTATAAATGTGAAAGTTTGTAAGGATGTTTGGATGTTTGTTACTCAATCACGCAATAACGGCTGAACGGATTTAGATGAAATTTGGTATGGATAGTTTGAGTGTATGGCATTTGTCCTTCATAGGATACTTTGAATATGATTACATGGTTGTACTATGGTTGTAATATGGTTGTACAATTATGAAATTGAATTTGAACCGGACATACCTTCTCCGAGTACCTCCAGTAAAGCTGTAATATTCAGAACATCAATAATTATTACAAGTAAAAATAAATTGGTTCATATTCAGCGTTTTATTTGCAATATTATTTTATGTATTTTATATGTATACCTAGTATGAGAGTAGATAAAGTAGTGTATGACACTGTACATAACTTGGTCTTATAACACTCGTGTGATACTACAAAAAAAAACACGCCCGCGGCTCGTTTTTTTAAAACACACTCGTGTTATAAGAACCCTTATTATGCAACAGTATCATAAACTACTATTAACATTCGACATTTCAAAGGAAAGGTATGATGAACTTAGTTGCCTTTTCTGCCCCCTGAAAGTTTCATATGTTTTAATAGAAAATCTGTGTCTAACAAGGTGAAAATCTGTCTCTTACAACTTTTTATACAACTTTGCCAAAAGCAGGGCACGCTCTGTAGTCTGTACGACAAGTTAAATCAAATAAAAGGTATGGAGCTTGGTTGCCTTTTCTGTCCCCTCAAAGTTTTATATGTTTTAGGTAAGTACTCGTAACAGAAAATCTGTGTCTTACTTAAATAAAAAGTAATGCACGGTCGAAATCTGTCTTTTACAACTTTTTATACAACTTTATTGCTCTTTTTCCTCCATCTGAAGTCAGTTGCCACAATGTTACGTTGGGAGCATGCAAAAGCTAACGGCGTCATTTATAAAAACATGATTCCTCTAAAATACTGCTCAAATGCAGCTTAATGCAACCTACTTCCTTCTCCAACGCATTAGTCCAGTCCATCTAAAGGTTGTCTGTGTACTCTATCTATCTTAAATAGTGTGCTGTAAAGGCTTTCCTTTTACCAGAGATTATTTAAACTCTATTTGATGAGTGTTTTCAGATCTGTCTCTGCTGCTAGTGTAAAGGTTTGGCATTATTTATTGAAATAAGGTGCCGAGTGCACCTTGCGTGACAATTTGAGTGAGATAGCAGGATTGGTAGTTTGATGACATGTTACGAGTGGCGCGTTTTACATGTCAAAAGTCGCGATTTTCCAGTAGGTACATTAATTGTCAAATTACGCGTGGATTGCGCAGTCGTACCACCTATGCTGGACACTAGTCAACGGGTTTTTTTAACTTTCATTAGATCGGTTTTCTCATTTTAAATATGTTTTCTTATAAACAGTAGTTTCTTGGAAAACGTAAGTAGGTAATTGTAAGGCACAACGCGTGGCATCTTGAACTCTACCATGGATATTATTCTATTTTGTTGCGATGAACCTTGGCCGTAAAGTGGAGTAGACACATCGATGACACACTAGTGTAAGACGGAAGTTGTGAAAATCATAGAAATACCTAGTTAGGTTAAGTTAGCTACTTTCTTTGTAAAAGTAGGTAAGCACTTTTGAACTCTTAACAAGGTGTCAGGTGCGGGCCACACAGATGCCCGAAGAGACGTGGGGTGAGGTGACGGTGGGCTGAAATCAGATTTTTGGGGCATAGGGAAAATTTATGTGTTCTACTACATTTTGAAAGCCTATTATGTTGTTTGGTATTTTTTCATAAAGCTTTGAAAATGTTTAGAAAAAAAAAATCACTTTTTGGCTAAGTAGAGATTGTTTTAAATGCCCGATGACATTGTTCTTCACTCCACACCGCCCCCAGAGGTTAAGAAAAATTGCGTTTTTTACAGTGGTGGTTATAGTGGTAGGCGTAATCCACATAGAAAGATTTAAAATAATAAACAAAGTGGTAGTCCGTTTCCTCCCGTGGATATCGTAGAAGGCGACTAAGGAAATAAATTACTAGGAGACGGGCAGCAGCGTCTTCCTGAGATTCCAACCGCATACTGCAATCGCCAACCCGCCTGCCAAGCGTGGCGTACAAAGTGGTAGTACAAAGTTATAAATAAATTTAATTATAATTATAGTAAAAACATGTCTGAAGGTCCGCAAGTCAGTAATTTTTATCGCTAAGAGTAGCAATATCATCATCAGCCTATGCTTGTCCACTGCTGGACATAGGCCTCTCCTATTGCACGCCACTGAGCACGGTCCTCGGCTATTCTCATCCAGCTCTTGCCAGCCGCCCTGCGAAGATCATCGCTCCACCGAGTCTGAGGACGTCCTACACTACGTTTACCGATCCGCGGTCTCCACTCAAGAACTCGTCTACCCCATCGGTTATCAGTTCTTCGGATGATATGGCCAGCCCAATGCCACTTCAGCATGCTAATTCGGTGGGCTATGTCGGTGACCTTGGTTCTCTGTCGGATCACCTCGTTTCGAATTCGATCTTTAAGAGAAACCCCGAGCATAGCCCTTTCCATAGCACGCTGAGCGACTTTAAATTTGTGGACCAGCCCCACCGTGAGTGTCCACGTTTCGGCACCATATGTCATGACGGGTAGGACGCACTGATTGAAGACTTTCGTCTTGAGACTCTGTGGGATTGGCGATGTGAAGACTCGACGTAGTTTCCCATACGCTGCCCAGCCCAGCTGTATTCTTCTATTGGCCTCTTTCTCGAAGTTGTTTTTACCCAACTGCATGGTTTGCCCGAGGTAAAAATACTCCTTAACAACTTCGAGAATACTGCCTTGAACTGCAATTGGCTCCGGACTGACGTGTTCATTGAACATAACCTTGGTTTTATCCAAGTTCATCCGGAGACCAATGCGTTGGGAAGAATCAGCCAGGCCACTCAGCATATGTTGTAGATCTTGCAGCGTTTCCGCCATGATGACGATGTCGTCTGCAAATCGCAAGTGTGAAAGGTACTCACCGTTTATGTTTATGCCGTACCCCTTCCAGTCCAGCATCTTGAACATATCCTCCAATGCACTTGAGAACAATTTGGGGGAAATAACATCCCCTTGTCTCACACCACGATGTATGGGGATAGGCTTAGACTGCCGGTTTTGGATTTGGACGGCCATAGTAGCGGTGTTGTACAGACCTTTCAACACTTGGATGTATCGCCAGTCGACTTGGCATCGCTGCAAAGATCGCTGAAAGTAGCAATATCAATAAAAGCAAAATTTTCTCTTTCGTTTTATTCATCCTATCAACAAGTTTTGGGCTTCAATTACTGGGATTTTGGTTTCCTAGAAATCTTTGGTCTCATGTGTGTAAAATATGTGGATCTGAAGAAATTAACAACTTACGTAAGATAGCCTCATTTGTTGCTTGGCCGTAATGGCTTATGTAGGATAATATATAAAATATTTCACTGTTTTAACTTCTCAGGGGTTTTCCAAAAAATATTTGAGGATATCAGCGATATCCTTTTGACCATTTGTTTTCAATGCAACCAAATATGCAGGAGATTGCTCTTCTACCGAAAGTAAAGATGCAATGGTATCACTGCATCTTTTCGTTTGCTTAGGGCCTAACTCATGAAGAAGTTTTCTAGCAATTACCCCAATCCCAGTGGAAGTACCAAGAGACTTTGTTAGTGTAACTTCTTGAGATGGACCAGCAGCCACTACGTTTATCACAGTGTCTGATGAACGTGAAACTTTGAATTCGGGTTACTGGACAATTGAACCTAACCAAGCATTACTGTTTTTTACGAAATCTGAGACTTTCTGCCTACTCATTTACTGCTCAGTTTGCAATAGAAAAACTTTGGCTCCTAAACCATTTGGAGGAAGTTAATCGATTATCAAGAACTAATAGGTTCTGAATCTAGTAAAAAATACCAAAAAATATTTCTATGCAGGTAAACACAAATAGTAGTAATGAAATACATTTGTTTTCAGGTCCGCATCTTTCTCACTCGCTAAAAACGGAGGCAATGTTTAGGTATCTAGATTGTTGAACCTAAAACTAACTAAAAACGAGAAATGCAAGCCTTGATATCACTGATTCAACCCAGTTCGCGAATGTAAAGCCAGCTATTATTGCTGCACTTATAAGTGAAGTTAAACAATGTTCCTGGGTACTTGTAAACATCGGTTTTATTGAATAAAATCATAATCATACATTGTAACACGCATTTCTTTGGGCCTAAGCCCGTCATCATCAGCCATTTGACGCCCACTGCAGGACATAGGCCTCCTTCGTGGTTTTCATAACCATGAAGGAGGGATAACCATTTGCCATAATCGCCACGCCCGTACCTATCTCAAAATAGGTAAGCAGCAGCACTTAATTACCCAGAGCCAGCCCATAGCATTGAACTGGGCAGATCTGAATAGATATCAATACTTCTGATAGGATAATAGTTGTTGTTGATAAGAACCTTCAAGTAGTAGTCCCGCAGCATCGTTTTATGCTCATAAAGCTGCTTCGTCTCCAAACTGGAATAAAATTAAGAGAGTTCATGTAGAAATAGTATGATTTTATGAGTAACTTTATATGGTCCATAGCGTGGATAATATTACAACGATTTTCGATGTGTCTGAGTAACTATCTTCAGTAAATTTAACATTATACACTTTATAATCAATAAACTAGCTAGTAAAGAGGTATTTAATTAAAGGTATGCGATTATTTCTACAAGAAATTATTAAAATATATTTTCGAGGTAACCTTAGTAGTACAGTCTGTATTCCTTTCGTGGTATATACCAAACATTGCTTTTTCAGTTTTGGTATGAAGTATGGCTTTCCCTTTTTTAAGTGAAAAGCATTTAATGACGTTTTTATGTTGGCTTTCTATGAAAAAATCCCAAAATAAGCAACACTTATAAAACAAAACAAACATTGTCGGGGCAAATCTCAGTGGCGCCATCTGTGATTAGTTTCGTGTTGCCATCCCCACTGTAAAACGCTTCTTATTGATTTCTATAGATGGCGCTGTTTCCAATACCAAATCTGTCTTGTCTATGGCCTGTATCTTTTTCTTTTGCTAAAATTGCTGATGGATAAACTGGTGCTACTGAAGTTAAAATCCTTTTTAAATCATCACGACGCATCCCTGGACCCCTGACTTTCGCCAACAGTCAGTTACAACACAAAAAAGAAAATCACCGTCTTTAATACTAGGTACCACTCTGCTTAAGTTTTAAAAATACATCAAGATTAGAAATAAAACCTTCCATGATATGGATATAAAATTTCCGCGATAGAGATGTGGTATGGACGTCTGTCAATTGCTAATGCAAGAAACAAACTGACCAATTAATGCTGGAGTGCGTGGATAGTCTTTTCATTACTCACTAATGAGGGTGGTTTTAAAGTGTTGTGATTGGTGTGGATCAACGTGGGTATAAATATAGTCTACGAAAAGGATATAATAAAAATATTTTTAGCGTTTTTTAGCGTTTCGAAAAATTTCCATTTTTTGATTTCATTCCATACAAACAAAAACATAACTCGTCATATCTCTTGAAATAACAAAACAATAACGTAGAATAAAAAATGTTTCTTTTTATTAGTAGTAATCATTTACATTAACTAATTTCCAAAATATACAATAATTTTTTACTTTTATCTACTCTGATACTATAATACAAAGATTATAAAACTGAAAACAAAACTTTTAAGACAAACATTACGCATAGGCCAAAAATAAAAATAGTTGTATTACGATACAGGTCTTGTATGGACACCTGTATCATAATATAACTTTTTAATCATAACGATACACCTATACAACCCCCAGCTGGACCAAGAAGGTTTAACCTCTACTTTAAAAAAAAGGTTTCAATGAACGAGTCCGCGGCGACGCAACACGCATCCGCAATCGATGTTTGCGCCTTGGCGCCAACATTTTACATTTAAAAAAACTTTTCAATATTTAAACAAAGTTTGGTTCTGTTTGTAAAATAAACTAGTTAACAGTATTGAAAATAACAGAAATGAGGTCAACATTAACATACCCTCTCCGAGTACCTCCAATAACGCTTCCTGTTCGGTTCAAATTCAATTTCATAATTGTATTATTCAGAACATCAATAATTATTACAAGTAAAAGTAAATTTGTTGATATTCTGCGTTTTATTTGCAATATTATTTTATGTATTATAGTATGAGAGTAGATAAAGTAGTGTATGACACTGTACATAACTTGGTCTTATAACACCCGTGTGATACTATAAAAAAACTCACCTACGGCACGTTTTTTTAAAACACACTCGTGTTATTATGCAACAGTATCATAAACTACCTACTATTCTAAGTCCGTGAAATCCATTTTCAGCCTACAGGCGGGGAAAAGACGCTACGCATGCGTTGGATATCCACGCTGATTTCTAGGTGGTTTGACAGTCGCGCTTATGTACCTAATCAGTAGACAATTAAAAATGGCATCTATATAAACAATTACTTTTAAGTAGGTATTGACATAAATAAAAAAAATGTTGAATAATCTTGTATTGAGTTGAGAAATCTTGTTTAAAAAAATTCGCGAACAATTTATACTTAGGTAGTATGTACCTGATCTCCGTCTAACAGAACAATGACCCGCGGACCCGCGGCATGCACGCAAAGCTCTGAATGCCTACTAATGGTTCTAATAGATTCGAGTTTGTGTCGAATATTTTTGGAAAGTGCGTTTTTTAAAAAAAAACACACTAACGTAGTCGATAGCTATTGTCAGGCAAGTTCATTTTGCTGTCTTTCAAAACCACCGAAAATTAATTGTGTACTTAGTGTTGGCCGAGGGGAATGTTCTTGCTGGAAATGACCTTAAAAACTCTGCGGAGCGGGTTCGTCTACTAGCAACAGCAAAGTATGAGTCGGGGCTGTGGCTGCAGGCACTCCCATCAGCGAACGTAGGCACGCTGATGGACATGTCTTTTTCAGTCGCCATCGGCCTGCGATTAGGCTGTAAAACCGTGCAGCCTCACCGCTGCCTTTGCGGAGACCAAGTCGACGAGTTGGGACACCATGGCCTATCCTGCCAACGCAGCGTAGGCCGACTGTCGCGTCATGCGTCCCTGAATGATATAATCCGCAGGGCTCTTTCCAGCGTCGCCGTGCCGGCCATCCTTGAGCCTAACGGTATAGTACGGGATGATGGAAGGAGACCGGACGGTATGTCGCTGGTGCCGTGGCAGAACGGGAGGCCGCTGGTGTGGGATGCAACCTGCGTTGACACACTGGCGCCTTCCCATGTCACGCACACCAGCAGGGCAGCGGGCGCGGCGGCGGCTATGGCAGAAGGCCTCAAGCGGCGCAAATACTCTATCCTTGGGGACAGCTACTTATTTGCGCCGTTTGGGGTCGAGGGTCGAGGCGATGGGTCCGTGGGGCCCTGAGGCGCGTAATCTTTACAAACAAATATCTATGCGCCTGATCGACTTGTCAGGCGACCCTAGAGCTGGTAGCTACCTCGGTCAGCGTATCAGCCTGGCCATCCAGAGGGGTAATGCTGCCAGTATCTTGGGAACTCTCCCCAACGGCAGCAGTCTAGAGACAATCTTTTATATATAGATAATATTTATTGTAAATATGTAAATATGAATTTTGTTATTTTACTATTTATAATTGATTACATTTTAATTTTAGGTAGTAATAGCAGGTAATATAGAAATATCCTCTATTTGATTGAAGTATGTCTACCTGGGACGTCCCCTACCGGCCTTTCCACCCACATTCGCTCGATATATTTGTTTCGTCTATCTTTCTCCCTTCATCCTCTCCAGATGTCCTAACTAACGCAACATTCCTTTCTCAATTCTAGTCACTACATCCTCTTTCAGCCTACAACTTTCTCTAATCAAACTATTTCGTATCCTGTCATTCAAAGTAACACCAGACATACTTCTCAAAGACCTCATTTCTACTGCAATAATCCCACTTTTTCGCTTCTTTTGTCAACAATAATTATGTATTTCATAAGCAGCCTATATACGTCCCACTGTAAGGCACAGGCACGCACAGGTATCATCCTTATTAAAATAATTTACATATTTGTGGACCGTGAATAAATAATTAAGCAAAATTAATCGAATGGAACTATGGAAAGGGCCATGCCCGGAATTTCTCTACGAGATTAATCAGTAATGATGAGATCCGTAGACGAACGAAAGTCGTCGACACAGGCCAGCAGATTAGTAAGTTGAAGTAGCAGTGGGCGGGGATCATACGAGTAGCACGCAGAACTGAAGGCCGATGGGGCAGAAAAGTTATCGAATGGAGACCACATAGCGGCAAGCGTAGCGTAGGACGACCAGCCACAAGATGACCTCATCCTAGTGGAAGGAAGACGCTGGATGCAAGCCGCTTCCAACCGGTCTTTTTTTAAATCCATGGAGGAGGCCTTTGTCCAGCAGTGGACTTCTTGTGGCTGAATGATGAATCAAATGATTTTTTTTTTAGCCCTAAAAAGGGCACCCTCCGGAGGACACGGGGGAGGGAGGTGGTGAATGCTCATGCATAACAGCACGGGCCCGGCCGTGCTGCCAATGTGGGACTCACAGGAAGTGCGCCTACCCACTAAACACCACCTGGGGGCTGGTTTGGTCCTAAGGACCCCTAAACCGACATCGTGAGCGACCCACCTCGATGCCGAGGAGGGCGCGCAGCGGAGCTCCTTAGGGGAGCGTCCGCTTGGGGCAGCTCGTCACATCGTGACCGCGGCTAGGTGGGAGTGGTGTCCTCACTAGCGGGGACACCGGCGGGGGCGGGGGCGGGGGCTACGTCTGACTGGGACTGGGCCTCTAGTAGGCGGTCCAGATCAGATGAAAGTTGATCGGGGAATCAAATGAAGGCATAGTCTTCTATTTATAAGGTGTCGTCATGCGAGAACATTTTCCCCAACCCCGACCCATCTCTACTTGTGTTTCTAGAGTTCGCTACCTCCTCCCATCTTATCTGTGTGGGCTGGCTATGTTCCATCGCTCTAGTACATATAATTTTTTTGTGACTCGCGATGTGCATATTTAAAGCGTCTAATGGCAATTGTTTATTAGGAAAACTACTTCTTTCGTGCCGAAAGCGTCGTTTCCTCCTCAGACATGTCGCTTCCAAAAACGCGCCTATTGCAATTATTGCGCTGGATATAGCCTGGATACCGCCACATTGGCAAGAAACAAACACATTTATGTATAAATTTTACTTTTTGATTATAATTTCGTCTATGATTATCATATTTACTTTATGATAATTACAGGCGAAATTTAAATCAAAGGTATCACTCTTTCAGTAAAGGTATTCTCTGATGTAATACAACCTGGGTAAAAGGCTGTTAGTACATACACGAAACGTTACTTCGGTATAAATTATAATTCCAGATTTTTTTACCCGTTCTCAATCTCGGCCGAGAATGCTTTTGGTCTGTGTATCGGCCGGAATAACAATAAAATTCTCATTACATAGTTAGTACCTTACCTACTCGTTTTCACCTCAACATCCGCGATCAGCGGTCAGACGCAGGGTGGTCCTCGCGACGTGCTGTGCACTACGCGTTGTCCCTCCCAGTGTGTCGGTCGGCGCTCGAGGGCCGCCACTTACCGGGGTTGTGTGTGAACACTGCTGCAGTGGCTGCTGTGAGTCGAGAGAGAGTTGCTGGTGTGAGCACTTGGGAAGGTCGGTTGGATAAGGTCCGCAACTGGTGAGTTTGTAAACAAACACTACTCCGTTACTAACACTATGGAAGGTGGTCGACGAGCCCTATGCCCGTCCGTATTGGGCAGTTACAGTAGCAACATCAAGGCATGCCCGCCGTGCTAGAAAACTTAACAGAAAACAACCGACCAAAATATCTGGGCACAAAAAATGCGCAATAAATTTTCTTTAACAGGGGAAGCAAAATAAAAGATCATGTTTTGCGCAACGAAAACGGATTGTTATGTGCAATACTTGTAGGAGAACACAGGCAGGATAGATAGATAGATAGATAGATAAAACCATTTATTTGCATTTCCACACACACATAGGTACAGAACAAATAAAGAAAATTACAAAGCAAAATCGTACAGCAAGTAGGCGCACAAAAAGAGTAACAGAAATAAGCAAACACAAATCAATAGACAATACGAGAGAGCATTTTGTGGGTGTGGTAAAAGCAAAGGGGCTCTGACTCAGCATATGCTGGAGAGGCAGACCACTCCAGCGCTGGTCTTCCGTCAGTACCCGGTAGTGTACCGACGTGCAGCACTCGGAAAAACGAATAAATTGGCAGTAATTTGGTATTTCAATGTCAAAATAAGCATAAATTAAATTATTATTGCATCATATTATTATGTGTGTATGTAATATTATATTATATCAAATAAATGTCATTGTAAAGATAATTATAATAATTTAAATTGTAGCATAATATTTATGTGTTGCTTCGTGATAACGAAGTAATGCACAATAATTGTATGTCCTTTAAAAAATAAAATAATAATAAAAATTGTGATAATAATGTAATCGGAATAATAAAACTAATGAAAATAATAAAAATATATACGTATGTCAGGTTATTTTTATAACCTGACATACGTATATATTTAGATAAGTAATATGGGTGTCAATTAAATGTCAATTAATTTTATAAACAAATAAGTATAACTTGAGCAAACTGGGGGAGAAGTACCTGTCAATGTACAATGTGTAAAAATGAAATAGCAATAAGTAGTAATCTAACAAGGGACCGACTTCTGCGATTCCAGGAGGATCCTTTTATATTTCGCTTTAAAGCTAGCCTTGGAATTAAGCTGTCTTAGGGGTGGAGGGATGTCATTCCAGCACTTAGTGGCCTGGAACCGAAAGCTACCGCGGAAAGCGGCTGTTCGGTGTACAGGCACACCAAGCGGGTCTGAACATGCCCTAACTCTCTTTCGGTCACCTATCATTGACCAACGCCAAATCAATTTTTCGAATAAGTATGTTGGTTTCTGAGTTTTAACAATTCCGAACATCAATGTTGCCATGAATAATTTCATCTTCAGAAGATCCGCATTATTAATATAGGGTGTGACATGGGCTCGAGCAGGTATATCGTAACAGAAACGAACACAAGCAAGGCAGGAGATAAAGCTATCAATAAATCAACGTTGTACTAGTCAGAGGCCCTATTATGCGCACCAAATCCTCTCGGAATCCTGATGTTTGTGATAGCAATTAGTATGGAATCTCATAGCTTGACGTTAGGATTTTAGGAATCCTTCAGGACTTTGTAGGCATTATACATACGCACTCATTGCGCTGATTAGAGATTGGGAGCAAGGGCAATTGTGAAATTTTCCAGATGATTTTTTCTCAGTTTTTATATATTATTGTTCGTTTCTAAAATATAGAGCGCCAAAATAAAAAATTCGGATCTTTTTTTATTTTTCACTATTTTGGCTATAACTTTTTTCGTTTTTGACTTTCTCGAATATATTTTTTTGCACCTTATAGCTCTAAATACACGTCTTTTGAATACGCATTCTGTACCATTATCTGTACCAAGATCGAGAAAAAACGGGAAAAAATCATGTTTGTTGTATGGAAGCCCCCCTTTAATATTTGTTTTATTCTGTTTTTAGTATTTATCGTTATAGCGGCAACAGAAATATATCATCTGTGAAAATGTCAACTGTCTAGAGCTATCACAGTTCATGAGATACAGCCTGGTGGCAGACAGACAGACAGACATACAGATGGACAGACGGACAGACAGACAGACAGACAGACAGACAGTCAGGCAGTGAAGTCTTAGTAATATGGTTCCGTAAATATGAACCTATAAAAGCTTTATAAACCCTCGATACTAGCAGACTCGCACTAAGCAGTAATTTTGCGAGAAAAAATACCGTTGTGCATTGACTTAAAATTCAATGCGTTGTGTTCGCGGCGGAGATAAATGCGAGAAAAAATCTACTAGTAAAAAACAGCGGTGGTAGCCTAGTGAGTAGAACATTGGACTCTGAAGCGGGAGACCCAGGTTCGATTCCCAGTGCGGGCATGTACCTATGACTTTGTTTTCTAAGTTATGTACATTTGTGAAGTTATAGTAGCAATACCACTCACTAACGGTGAAGGAAAACATCGTTAGGAAACCTGGGTGTCTGAGCTATTCACATAACTCAGCGCTTGAAATCACCAATCCGCGGTGGGCACGCGTGGTGATTAAGCCCATACTCTCTCTCTCTGAGAGAAGGCCTGTGCCCTACAGTGGGACGTATATAGGCTGCTTATGAGTAAAAAACGTTTTAATACTCTGGAGAGTTTAAGATAACAGTTGAGAATAGACAAATTGGCGCTCGTGCTACGTGGGAGTAGCAAGTGATTATGTTGTGTGGAAGTTATTATTGTTATTATTATTTAGCTTGAGGTAACTGACCCCGAGATCACTGGCTTTGTAAAAAATTATTAGAAAAATGTTCTTTTCACATTATGATTTTCATCGGCAGGTTTTATATATTATATCAATTTAAAGAAAAGTTCCGTTGTAAAAAATCGTGAGAACAATAATTAAACAATACTATCCCGTACGGTAGGTACTAGTTACTTGTCAAGGATGTTTTAGTTTTGTAGGAAGACACATGCGACCAACTTTTGGGGGGCGGGAGGAAGCTGTTACTGTCAAAATATCACTTTAGACTTTGCAAATGACGATAAAAGTACCATTGATTAATGAGAAATTAACGAAATGAATGGATAAAGAATAAGGTAAACTCTATGGTAATAAAGAAGTACATACTAGCTTAGAGTATTTCTTCATGGGTGAGAATTTCAGCGGCCCCGCTTGAATCACTGCCTAAATATTAAAATAAAATTCTGCAAAAAATCATCTACCTGGAAAGCACGTAAGTTTTTAGAAAAACATTCTAAAACATATTGAAAAAAAATCTACAAGGCCTCAAATCTGATATTTCGTGGCGCGTCCCTCGCTAGAATCTAACATGCAATGGGAAATTTCTTAAAAAGTAAGACATACTTTTACGATTAAATTATGTTCCCGTATTACAGATTACTATCTATAAATGGAATTCCACATAAAATTAGACAGTATTATCGTCGCATAATCATGTTTTTTGAGTGTCCCGGACCTATGCTTGATTGCAGTGGCACTTATGAACCATACTGTACAGTGACTGATGGTCGGTCACTCACTTTTAACTCAAGAAAGCAAGGTCATGAAGAGTGAGTGATTGGTCTTAAAAAGTGTTTTCCATTTTTTTTTTAAATCGAAATAACATATATTTTCCTACCTCTGTGGTTGTGACTTCCATGTCATTCGGTGGCTTTTTGAGCATCGAAGTCAGAAAAGCACTCCACGGGAGTCAGGTTTCTTAAAAAAATCCTAGTTAAATATTAACTAAAACACATAATTCGCCAAGTGTGAACGTCATTTGGTGAAAATGTGTATTTCTGAAGAATTCTATTTTACAGTTTTCCTATCCACATATTTTTTGGTGAATCAAATTATTATGAAGTCCTGGATGAAAAATACAAAGGCAGGGTATTTTGTAACTACGCGCTATTTTCCGTACAAATTAGGACATAGCTGAAATAGCCCATAACATCGTTTAAGAGAAACACGATTAGAAGTATAATTACTTTTACTTTTATAAGCTTAAGTAAGATAACTTAATGTAAATAGAAGGAATTTGAGAAAAAGTCCTCTGGACAATTTAGTCAGCTACAATTTGAGCCTAAAACAAAGACGAACGGGTAAAGGGTTTGCCCTATGGCCTAACCTTTTTGAAAAAAGTCAAAAAGTCAGAACGACATTTTCACATGACATTTAAAACTCGATTTATTTCCAATGTGCTTCTTTATACCCATTCCTCCCTTGCTTTATCCCTCGTCCCATCAACTTCAAAACCCTTCTTCTGTACACCCATACTAAATTCATTAGAATACTATGTAAATATTAGGGGTTAAAGTATGAAATTGCCGTTTTATTGCAATAGGTTCTTTGAATTGACATAGAATCTTCATGGTTTGAGGTTTTCGAATGAAACTTTTTTCAAATGGTTTCTATGATGTTCTTTTTTTAAAAAATGTGAAACATTTGAATATCGACTTTCAATTGTTTTTGTTATTCAATTTAGACAAGAAAGATGGATACTGCGAAAATTCGAGTGATTAGGTATGAGGCACCCATTTTTCGTATTTTTTTATTTTATTGATTTGACGCAAGTGAGTCAATATTGTGGGTAAGGTAACGTTAAACCATACCGCTAATTCCTGGGTAGTTTGACTAGGGTCGGCTTCCACTATCTCTCTTAATTCATCGTTATTCACCTGTGTGGGCGGTCTTCCTAGTGGCTCGTTCTTTAAGTCGAAATTTTCATCACGAAAGCGTTTAAACCAAAATCGCACGGTGCGTTCATTAGTAGACCCCTCTCCAAACGCAGCATTGATATTGCGGGCTGTTTCTACCGCGTTAGTTCCGCGTCGGAACTCGTATTCAAAAATCACTCGAATTTTCGCAGTATCCATCTTTCTTGTCTAAATTGAATAACAAAAACAATTGAAAGTCGATATTCAAATGTTTCACATTTTTTAAAAAAAGAACATCATAGAAACCATTTGAAAAAAGTTTCATTCGAAAACCTCAAACCATAAAGATTCTACGTCAATTCAAAACGGCAATTTCATACTTTAACCCCTATTATATTAATTATTTCAACATTCGACTTTAACTCCTCATCAAATTATAATATCTCTTTCCTTCTACACTGGTTTCTTGTATATATAAAGTAGCGTGTACCTTTCCCAACGTGACACTGGCAAAATCCCTGTGCACCCTACAAGCACGGGGCAAAGTCCAAATAAAAAAAAAAAAATTCCATTGTGCTTGTTAGTCGTGTGAGGCACGAAAGCTGTGAATTTTTTCGACTTCTGACAAGAATGACTTCTGACTTTTCGGACTAAATTCTAGTACAGTCGACAGTACATCAACCTTTACACCCGTGCACTCTACTCAGTTACATTAAGGGCGAATTTGCTACAAAAACGTAAAGATTGACCTGCTGTCGACTGTACTACTAGCTACATTACTCATAAATGTAACCTCACCGCTTTAATCGCCTGGATGTATTTCCATGCTTTTGACGTCCTTGGATCTAATCAAATCATATTGTTGTTTCATAGTAAATGCACAAAGGTTTTGTTTTATTGATGTAAAAATCCAAGATCAGATCAAACTTCTAATGAACCTCTAATGAAATCCCCGTTGATTATCGACATGACAGCGGCAATTATACACAAATCAGATCAAACCACACCAATTAAGCACGTATCTGACCTGTACTTAACCCTGTACTTAACCTTGTATAACGTCCAGTTTGCAACTTCCTCGTTTCAGACCCAGCAATGTTTTGCAACCTTCAACCTTGACAACCCATATTGAGTGCTTACAACTACGTGTCGAATGTTGTTTTACCTACTATAACATAAACTCACGCCTGCATTCCGAAGGGGCAGGCAAAGACCAGGGTCTGCCACCTGCCACGACCCTGACCCTGCCACGACTCTGTCGCTTCATCAACATTCATTAGACGTTGCATGCACCCACGCCGGTTTCGGGTACTTTTATGTAGACCTTTGCTAATACATCCCCTATTTATATAGTTCTCGCGAAACAGGTCCGCCTAGTGCGAAGAACACCAGTTAGCAACTACGAGTATTTAGAGGCAATCTTTTTCAAACCTACCTACCTACCCACATTAAGTTAAGTCTATTCATGTCACCAGGACTTAAGCTTTTTTGTAAATAAATTATTTGATTCGATTTGGTCGAAGTATGTCCGCATCTGTCTATCTAATCAGCCCATGGGCAGAGCCCACTGTTGGGCATAGGCCTCTTTACTTTGACGCCAACCCATCCGCGCCCGGTTTGTATTTTACCTAAGAAACTATTAATGCACTCATCGTCTAATTAATGTCAATATTTCTGGTATACAGAAATGAAAATTCTTATCTACAGTGTGTAACAAAATCCTCATATATAAGTACCTCCGAAAGTGGGGGGTTCTACTTGAAAATATGAACAACTTTTACTGTGGGTAAAACCTCAAAATCTCATGCATTTTAATGCCGCAGGTGGTAGCTTTATTATGGAACTGGTGACATTTTTTTCGAGATTTCGAAGTTGTCCCCATAGTAGGTGGAGAGGATGGAAGATTGACGAAACAAATATATCGAGCGAATGTGGGTGGAAGGAGCGGTAAGGGACGCCCCAGGCGGACATACTTCGACCAAATAGGGGATATTTTAGTAAAGGGCAAGATAAAAATCACCTGAAGCCGGCGTGCGTGCATGCAACGACTAATGAATGTTGATGAAGCGAAAGTGATCTGTCAGGATCTTGGCAAGTCGCAGTCCCAGGTCTCTGCCTACCTCTCTGGGATACAGGCGTGAGTGTATGTTATGTTATTTTCCCCATGGTAAAAATTGTTCGTATTGACGAGTACGTCTCCCCATTTTGAGATGTATACGGGAATTTTTTACACCCTGTATACTAGCGCGGTCAAGTTGCTCGCGAGAAAGCTGTATTTCCTCGAAATTACACAAAAAAGTGCAATAAATGGGTGTGACTGTTTACAGTTTACAGACATCTTAGTATGGGTAGCCTTTGTACACACACACACACACACACACACACACGCACGCACGCACGCACGCACGCACGCACGCACGCACGTACACACACACACACACACACACCCACACAAATATAATAAAAAAGATACCGATGATTGATGGCGCCAGCGAAACTAATGAAGCCCTTTAATTACCATCTTTTTATGTAGGCTTCATAATATGGGTGTCCCACTGCAAGGCAAATGCCTCCCCCATTTTAGAGCAAGATATTTCGGTCATTTGCCACCTCTGACCACACCATCGTCTTCTCGCCGCCCCCGTTTGCAATGATCGCCGCGCCTTCTTACGTGGAGCATATTGTCTCGCTCGCAAGATTGAAACATTTTTAATATTGTCATATTATGAGTAAACTTTTGGTAAATGTGGTCATAGGATTTGATGCATAATTAAATTACGGACATTTAGATACATTTTTCTTTTCTACGCGTAGTTTTTAAAGTTGTTTCCAGAATTATTAATAAGAAACATAGTTTGCCTTGAATGTTCGCCATTTTACTGTCTATCAAACCCTCTGACCCCATTTATCAAAAGTATATTCATTTTATTACAATCTCTAAAGTAATTAAAAAGTGCGAGATACCATACTCCACCCTTAAAATTAAATTAACTTTAACATTAATAATTTGTCCTGTAGTACGATGGTCTGGCTGTACTGTGCCGCGATACTGAGCGCACTAGCCGTGTCTCTGTACCTGCGCTGGCGCACGCGGAACGCCAAATACTTCGCCTTGGCCGACAAGCTTCCCGGGCCCAAGACCATACCACTGTTGGGCAACGCTGCGCAGCTGGCTGTCAAAGAACAAGGTTGGATGCTTCTAAATCTTGAGGAATCTTGCTCTAGAACCTTAGTGTAGTGCCTAAAATCTCAGGTGAAATCTTAGTATAGTGCCCAGTGTAAGTATTAACTTTTGCAAGTATTGAAAGTCTAGTCTTTTGTAAGCCGAAGCGATAATTTATGTTTATTCCTACTATTAACTTCCTACCATTGCCATATATTTCCTATAAATATTTCCGAAATTTCTCATATAATTTTGCAACATAATATATTCACAAATGTCGACAGCATATTAGTCTTTACATACATGCGCTCTAATCTGTTACGTTAAGGACGGCTTTGCGAAGAAGTGTAAAGGTTGAACTCCAGCCGTACGACGACGCTACGCGCGCGTGTTAAATGTCAAAAGTGGCGACTTTCCAGCTCTTTTCTTTCACTTTTCTTTTCATTGCACTCGCCCGCTCCTGCACGAGGTTACCGGTAGCCGGTAGAACACAGCAAAGTCGAGTTTAGCTATTGACCAACCTTTTTTCCGCGTCGCCGCGTCTTTGTGTGCGACGTCACGCGTCACCAGCAGGCAGCAAGTATCAGAACCTTCGGCAAAGGATCGTTCGCAACTCGTTTGCCGAAGGTTCCAATTGTCGCTACACCTGGATCGAAGTACTGGAGTATCCAAGTGAATCACTATTGACACAGTAAGTTGTAGCGCGGTACGGCTGTGACTAAAGGTTATGGAGGAAAACAATTGGATTAGTATAAACTTCGATCAATTGAATCGAGGAGGTTGGGGTACACGAGTTCTTCTCGTACCAACGATACATGTTTGACTTGTATCATTACTTGTAACGCTGGAGATAAACGGCTCAACTTTTCAGATTCGATTAAGTATTTAACTAGCTTAATTTTTTGATTAATTAAACAAGCCGGTGCAAGATCGCTTGTGGAACTGGTTCACAGTATGTCGTATAGTTTAACATTCACCCGAGAGGGTAATGCTAATGAAGCAAGGGTGTAAGAGGTCGAAAGACAATGATCGACTTGTGAGATAATCACGAGGACGCCGAATTCAGGTTTAAAATTAAGGCCTGAGTACACATGTCTGAACAAATTTTGGCTGCCTCGTTGATATAGCCGTAAACACGGTTGACTAAAAATGTGTCCGTACCATTATCTATACAACATTTGAATATTTCCAGCGTCTACCTGTTGCCGTTATTAATATCGAGAGAACAAAACGGCAAAAAATCACGTTTGTTGTATGGGTGGCCCCATTAAATATTTATTTTATTCTGTTTTTGGTATTTGTTATGTTGTTGTAGCGGCAACAGAAATACATCATCTGTGAATATTTCAACTGTCCAACTGTCACGGTTCATGAGATACAGTCTGGTGACAGACGGACGGACGGATGGACAGCGGAGTCTTACCAAAAGGGTCCCTTACCCTTTGGCTACGGAACCCTAAAAACAGAGGTTGATTCCCACTGGGGGCCACCATACTTTATTCATGCAAATGGCCTCAGTCTGAGTGTCTTTCCATGTTTGTGATGTCCTTGTCTGGTTACCACAGCACAGAGTATCCTAGTTTGGGATCAGGAACGAGTGACTGTGTGGAGTGGAAGTTATTTATTACTCATTTAATTCAGAAAATCTGAGTTTCCGTATCCTATGCTACCAGAAGTCTAGCGCAGCGGGGCCGAAGACCTACCTCCAATCAGCTCCTATATTATGCGCACCAAATAAATCCTGCCAAATCCAACCGTCTAACTGTCAAATTTCACACTAATTGCTATCGCAAACGATTTCGAAAACGAATTTGGCAGGATCTGGTGCGCTCAAATAGGCCTCTGTACATAATATCACTTAAACATATTCTGTAAATACATTATCTTCTATCTATATAAAAATCAGTTGCTGTTCGTTTGTCTCACTAAAACTCGAGAACGGCTGAACGGATTTATCTTATCTTAGTCTTGAAATGTTCGTGGAGGTCTAGGGAAGGTTTAAAAGCCAAAAAAAAATCGAATAATTTCCGGGAAAACCCTAAAACAGCCTTTTCTATTTCCCATACAAACGTTTTCTGTGGCGTTACGAAGTTCGCCGGGACAGCTAGTAGTCTAATACATTTGTATATCGATGATTAAAGTGTTTCGACTGGCACTGAAGTGAAACGCGTCGACTGCATTTCATTGCCCCTTCAGGTCTACGCGCGCGTAAGTATCAAACCTTTTAGGCGTCAATGATCGACCGTGAATCTGTCATTGTAGATACCTCTAATGCATTAACAGAATCGAGGCCCAGGCCGAGTTTCCACTCACTTTTCCTTCCCGTAATGCCTGTCACATACTGCGGTCACGGCCCATACATAAAACATCTGACCAGTGTGTAGTAGGCCTTTAGCGCAGTTACCGACCGGGTGAAGGAGGATTTTTACAGCTCTAAAGATTACTCATTTCTGTTCAAAACTTTACGATGTTTGTAAGTTTGTACTATGTCAATAATGATCCGAAAATTAAACAAAACTAATAGACAAAAATTATTCGTGTTTAGGGTTCCGTACCCAAAGAGTAAGGGACCCTTACTAAGACTGCGCTGTCCGTCCGTCTGTCACCAGGCTGTATCTCACGAACCGTGATAATTAGACAGTTGAAATTTTCACAGATGATGTATTTCTGTTGCCGCTATAACAACAAATACTAAAAACAGAATAAAATTAATATTTAAGGGGGTTCCCATACAACAAACGTGATTTTTTGCCGTTTTTTGCTCGAAATTAATAACGGCAACAGGTAGACGCTTGATATATTCAAATGTTGTGTGGATAATGGTACGGAACCCTTCGTGCGCTAGTCCGACTCGCACTTGGCCGGTTTTTTTTTTTCAATTTCTCACGTCTACTCCGTAGGTACTACCTACCCGAACCTACACTTATTAAAATTTCTGTGTACTGCTTATTCTCTGAATAAGCCTTTTACAAGAGTCTTCTTCGTTTTAGATTCACATTTTCTTATGAATCTCTGCCTCCACTTTTACGTACTCTCATTTTCGAACCGGAACCTGCCTCTTAAGAAGATGATAGGTGTTAGCCCACTGGATCCCCTTAAGAGGCAGGTTTTTTGAGTTATTCGGACGTTCATACATACGTACACTTAAATAAGTAGGCTTTGGCGGTGGCTTTCCCATAATTATCTTTTTACTTTGTTGAGTCAAGCTATGCCTAAATGCAAGTTTTCTGACGAGATTTCCCTTTATGTTTATTACTTGAAATATACCTAACAATTTTCTTGAAAAGTTATACGTAAGTACATAATTGGTACTGCGAGCAATTCCGCGTATTCTGTTGATACTGGACAGTTGTTAGTTATGGCTTAATTGTAAGAAAATTCCTGTTTGATATGCTACGCTTGTTAAACACTGAACTATTAACCTTAAGGTTCTACGTCAGGTACAGCGATTGCCATAGCTATTCTTTTTTAAATGCGATACTCTTACTTATGCAACACGTAATACGAGCTATGTGATCCTTCTTTGTGTAGCTATTAAGCAAATAACTGCACATGCTTATTAAATAAAATAACTAGTGCAAAGTTATGTAGTTAACAATATGCCTACACGCTTTACCCGTAGATTTTGCGCTTGGCTTTATTTTGCCATAACTTTATATTTTACTACATTCAGCTTTTGACTGGGTACAATATATTTTTTTATGTAGCCTATGTACGTAGGTTGAGCACAGGCTTTCCCTTAGAGAGAGAGAGAGAGAGAGAGAGAGAGAGAGAGTGAGAGAGATAGAGAGGTCTTCCGCTTTTAAAAAATGCTTTTTGCGGATGCAAATAAACGTTTTATTTACACCCATTTTATCAATGGAATTAAAGTTTTGCAATTGATAATAGAGTTTGATGTTTCTTGAATTAATGACATGAATAAATGCGATGCAAGTGATGTAAATTGCTTCGGCCAGATGTCGCTGCCTGTACGTAATACAGATAAAGTTTGTAAAGAGGCTCGAAATTTCACCGATGCTTGCACTTACCCATTAGCTCAGGACGAGCGTTGGCACGATTAGCCGCCAGAGGTCGCGGGTTCAAGTCCCGGCATGGGTGGAATTTTCCTCAGCACTGGTTAGTGCAACAAAAAGAATATAATAATGAATGAATGACTTACGATGAGCACACAATTTGAAAGATTTTATTGCTTCCTGAATTTTAGCGCTCCAGACAACGATTTTTTTACATGTAGACAAAAGCTGAATGAAATGAAATTAGGCAATTAATTAAAAGGACGACCAGCCACAAGATGGACAGATGACCTCATCCAAGTGGCAGGAAGACGCTGGATGCAGGCCGCTTCCAACCAGTCTTTTTTGGAAATCCATGGAGGAGGCCTATGTCCAGCAGTGGACTTCTTGTGGCTGAATGATGATGAGGATGATGATGACACACACACACAAATACCTAGCGCGAAGTTTTTGTCTTATTTTGTAAATTTTGCATGCTTAGTATCGCAAATTTAAATTACTATTATTTCCGTTAATAGCTACAAATTCTCTTTTATGTCAGTAGCAATAGAGACTCTCTGAAACTATTATATCAGTTAAACGTAGTCGAGCGCCTGCGATACAGGATTTCTTAGTGCAGGGCTCGATGTTAATTGTATCTTCTTCTCCGTATTCTGCAATAAATAATTTGAATTAATTTGAATTTGATGAATTAGTTAAACTCATCTAGAATAAAAAATCTTGGCCTAAGAGCCATCGCCCACTACGACTTTTATGCAATCTTTTTGAGAACCGACGCCAACTCGCTGCTGCATGACGTACCTACCTACTTTATGTTCTGCTTCCGTTTTTACGGAAGCGAGCGACTCATTTGTGGGCGATGGCTCTTAGGTGGATCAAAACAATGCCTTGGGCTCAATGCGCTGACGCTGGCGCTCTCAGCTAATAAGCACAGCCTTTCCTTTCCCCGATGTTTAACTCTAGCGCAACGGGATTGTCCCGTTTACCTAGAATCGTGAACTTTGGCAAGAAGTAAGGTCTTACAGCACACGGAAAAGGAAAAACCCGACAATTGACAATTTGTTTTTATATCACAAATATTTTTTAAGATTGCAATCTTAACTTTGGGTTGTAAGGGAAAGCATTTATATCATCTACAAAGTTGAGTGGGTAAAACTATGGACTCGAAAGCCGGAGACCCAGGTTCGATTCCCAATGCGGGCACGTGCTTTGCTTATTTTGAAAGTTAGGTACATCTCCGAATTTGTAGTAGTATACCACACGCTAACTGTGAAGGAAAACATCGGATTGGTTGGCTCCGCATGTATTGACTCTCTTTCCTGTGGGCTAGGCCGACTATGGTATAGGTGCTGGGCAAGCCGAGTCTAACTTGCGCACAAAGGGTTCCGTACCATTATCTATACAACATTAGACACAAAGATCGAGAAAAACGGCAAAAATCACGTTTGTTGTATGGGAGCCCCCTTAAATATTTATTTTAATTATTTATTTTTTAATCAAATATAAAACTGAATATTCTGTGAATATTTCAAGAGTCTACCTTTTGCCGTTATTAATATCGAGCAAAAAATACGTTTGTTGTATGGGAGCCCCCAGTTAAACAATTTTTTATTCGGTTTTTAGTATTTTTTTGTTATAGCGGCAACAGAAATACATCATCTGTGAAAATTTCTACAGCCTAGCTATCACGGTTCATGAGATACAGACTGGTGACAAACAGACACACACAGACAGACAGACAGATGGACAGTGAAGTCTTAGTAATAGGGTGCCGAGATTACGGAACCCTAAAAACAATGTCCCAGGCACTGCAGCGTTCGAGTGGTCCCTTCACCCATCTAGTGTGAGTGAAGGGCCACTGAACGCTGCATAAATCATGTCATTACGTAGATGCAAAGGCCAAAGTTTGAGTTTTGTATCGTTTGTTTGGAACCTTAACGCTAAGTAGTTAACTGTAAGTGATTACCGTTTTAACGTTTGTATGTGAATACAAGTATTAAAAACCCGTATACTTTATCTCTTCTTGACGGCGAGAGCCAGAGAACACTCGTACAGTCATCAGCAGATCAACCTTTATACTTTTGCCCCAAAGTCGCCCTTGACGTAAGTTCTAATTACCACTGACCTTTAGGTTAGGTTAATATCCTCTTTCTTTCTTTCTTTCAATAATAAACCGCCCAAGTGCGTGTCGGTCCACGCGCAGTGTAGGGTTCCGTAGAAGGAGGGTTTGCTTAACTAAGTTTACACAACTAACAACTTCGTCAAAGCAATTTTCAATGGAATTTGTACGAAGTTTTCCTTTTATAAGTTGGTCGCCTATTACTATTAATCGTTAACTGGTAAAGCCTACTTAGCCGTGATCCTTTAAAGTTCATTATAAGTGCTGTTGCCCTGAATTTTTTTACGTTTCTACAATCAATCAGTCAGGAGAGGAGAGCAGTCCTATTTATAACAAAAATTTGCGCTTTTAAGCTTAATATTTCGCAAACGGAACCCTAAATCGAAAAATGGTCTATACAGACAATATTTTTAAACGACCAATCTAACAATACTTACACTATGGTGTAGGCGAGGAAAAATACGTAATATATCCCTAATTTAGGTGTAGGGGAGGTACTCTAAAAACATATTTTTTTTACGTTTTATCTTACAGTTTTGTCGGCGTGATTAATACGTATATCTATACCGAATTTCAGCTTTCTAGCGCTTATCATCTCTGTGCTAAGCCGCGGACAGACATACAGACGGACAGACGGACGGACATGGCGAAACTATAAGGGTTCCTTGTTGACCACGGAAGCCTAAAATGCGTTTACACGGACGAATTCGCGAGCAAAACCTTCTTATCCCGTTGTTATTCGTACCATTAATTTAATTTAATTAATTTAATTTAATTAACATCACAATTAGCTACAAAAAAAACAAGTGACAGCTATTAACACTAAATTAACAGATTGCTAATGTACGCGACACTGGGGGTTAGTTAGTTAATTAGCTGAAAAATAACAGTTATTTGGGAGGAGTGTTTCAGAGGCATCGTGTTTTAACCGACTTAAAAAGAGGAGGAGGTCCTCAATTCGTCGTAATCTTTTTTAAGGGTTCCGTAGTCGACAAGGAACCCTTTTAGTTTCGCCATGTCCGTCCGTCTGTCTCTCCGTTTGTCCGCGGCCTAGCTCAGAGACTATTAGTACTAGAATAGTACATTGTTCACCGAGAGGAGAAAGTGACCAATTACCGTCGAGGGTGTCGTTTGAAGCCCGAGCCGTAGGCGAGGGCTTTAAAACACCCGAGATCGGGAATCGCAGTTTCTCTCGAGTGATACATAGTGCTTTATACTACACCTGCTTGATAGTTTTATTTTACTTTCTACGAAAACTGAATCCTCAACACACAAATTGAAAATGGCGCCAATGGCGTCTGCAATTTTCACATGTTCTTTTTTCAAATTGTTTATCCTGCCGCCGCCGCAGGGTCGCACTGCCAGCCCGACACCATCCAACACACAGCTAGTGGCCAGTGTCATTTTGCGAACTTGGAGATAAAAACTCACTGTAAAAACTTTTTGGCTTTTGATATTTAGGTTACCGGCGCATAGTCTTACCCAAAATTAAAAAAGAAAAACCACGTAAGAAATGGATTTTCATATGTACACTTTTCTCTCCCGCTCAGATGCGTTTTCTCCCCGCATATTTGTTCGATATGCAATGACGTACTTTCTACCGTAAATTTGATAAAGTATCAAGGTACTTTCCAAGCAGGTGTAGTATAAAGCTGATTTTTTTTCTTAGACATACATATTAATCACGCCGACAAAGCGGGTAGAATAAAAACAAAAATTTTTTCTTGGGTACCTCCGATACACTCAAATTAGGGATGCAATTTTTTTTCTTGCTTACAACATAGTGTGGGGTATTGTTGGATAGGTCGCTTAAAAATATTGTGAGTGAAGGGAAACCATTTTTCTATTTAGGGATTAGTTTGGGAAATATTAGGCAGTAGCACATATAATGAACATAAAAGGAAAACTATCACGGCTAAGTCCCATTGAAAATTACTTCGAAATAGTTTTGTAAAGCAAGTAAAAACCCCTCCTTCTATGGAGCCCCACACTGCGCGTGGCCCGATACGCACTTGGCCGGTTTTTTATGTATACATAAACAGCCTATATACGTCCCACTGTGGGGCACAGGCCTTCTCTCACGGAGAGAGAATGGGCTTATCACCACGCGTGCCCACCGCGTTTTTTTATGTATGTTCCCCGATTACTCGAAGACGCGTGGACCGATTTGCAAAATTCTTTTTTTTTTTTGAAACGGTAGAGGTCGCAGGTGGTCTCTTAGTCATCAAGTCAGGATCCGATGATGGGATCCTGAAGAAATCGAGGGAACTCTTCAAATTTTAAAAGCACACTTAAAGCAATTTGGGTTTTTGTTATAGTGACTCGCGCATTAGCTTTAAAGGTCATATACTATCTATCATTTGTATAATTTGCAGGTCATATTCATTTAAATTATTTCTGTATCAGTGATGGAGTGTTTTGAAGTTATTTTAAATAAGACCGTCAATGTTCTTAACATTTCAGCCTTTATCGACGTGGTGCGCAGATGGATCGATAATCATGGTGACTTGATGCGCGTCTGGATGGGACCCGATCTCAACATCGTCGTCAGCAACCCCGACCATGTCAGAGTAAGTGATCGCCTGATGAGGAGGTCTCTCCCTGACAAGGTGATCTCCTCATCATTCAGCCACAAGAACTCCACTGCTGGGCATAGGCCTCCTCCATGGATTTCCAAAAAGACCGGTTGGAAGCGGCTTGCATCCAGCGTCTCCCTGCCACTTGGATGAGGTCTGCTGTCCATCTTGTGGCTGGTCATCTTACGCTGCGCATGCCGATATGTGGTCTCTATTCAAAAACTTTTCGGCCCCAGCGGCCATCAGTTCTGCGTGCTATGTGCCCCGCCCACTGCCACTTCAACTTGCTAATCCGCAGGCCTATGTCGACGACTTTCGTTCGTCTACGGATCTCACCATTTCTGCTTCGATCTCGTAGAGAAATTCTTCCTCCTCCCACTACTATTATTATGATCTAGTTGCGAACGCAAACTTTCTGTATGACCACGCACTCGACCGTTGCCGATATGAGTATCTCTCAACATTCGTCACAAATTACTTGAACAAATGACTTTGACTTCACGTGAACGTTTGTGGGGTCTCATTGGCGAATTAAATTATATTATTAGTTTAGTCGTTTTTAGTTTAGTTTAAGTCGGCTTTAGTTCAGTCAAAATGAACAAAAATTAAAAAATAATCTCTTCTCTCAAAATCAAATCTCAAAAAATCTCATTCCAACTGCGCGGATTTTTTTGTGCGAGTTATTAAGTCTATCGGGCATTATACGTTGGACTTCATTGTATCATGTGAGAGTGACATTTCAATATTTTAATTCCATTTTTGCTACCGCGTGACATTGTCCTGCGTGTACTTTACTGAGTGGGTTTACCTATTATAAGCCTACTCCATCTTAAGACAATGTCCCAGGCACTGCAGCGTCCGAGTGGTCCCTTCACCCATCTAGTGTGAGTGATGGTGTCACTGGACGCTGTATAAATCATCTCATTAGGTAGATGCAAAGGCCAAAGTTTTTTTTACCTACTATAACTTGATTTTACTAAAATGAAATGCGCAACTTCGTTGAATGTGCAAGAAAGAACAATGAGAAAAAAAATTAAAAAAAACAGTAGGTAACATACACTTTAACAACATTATAACAACCAAAATTTAAAATAAACAAAAATGCAAATATAAAGTACAAAACAATACGTTGCAGTATTCTGCTGCTGAAAAAGGCAGCTGGCTCACCAAATGTGACTCAGACATTCTTTTCCCCACGCACTCCAGCAAGATAAACTTTACGAATTGTAGGAAAGTAAACGTTAATAAGTTACCCGTAAGACATAAAACCAACAATGTTTAGATTAAAAAAAAGAAAAATAAAAAATGTATACTTTATTGTTCAAATTGTAATTAGCCACCTTATGTTCACACATACTACTACTTAGTAAGTCTCTGTACTTAGTTCCAGTCCAAAAATGGTTAGTTATTTATAAGTATTGCTTAGTGAGAGAATTTCACCCAGCGCGCAGCGATGCCGTAGCGCGGGCGCCATAATAAGCGCAGTCAATATAAACGACATCAACGGGTGGCAATGCTTTAACTTCTATAACAGAGCTACGATAACCATTTTATACTTATAGGTTTTGATATCATACAGGGTGTAAAATGACTGACATCTGACCCGAAGGGTACGCGTACTGTACACCGAAATAAATTACGATAACAATGATACTTCGCGGAGAAATCGTTTTAGAATGCTATATGTAGACAATGAGCAACTTGAGTTCAGCTTTTTCTGCGGCACGAAGCGGAAATATAGTTCATCTATGATCAGTTCACAAACAAGAGGAAACTAGTAACAGCAGTAGTCAAAGTGACAGACCAGACGCGGTGTCAGCGGAAAATTAAAAAAACCGGCCAATTGCGAGACGGACTCGAACACAAAGGGTCCCGTGCCATTATCTATACAACATTAGAAAATTGAGAAAAAACGGCAATATTCACGTGTTGTTGTCCTTACATTTTTATTTCATTTTAATTTAATTATTTATTTTTGAAGCTAATATAGAATTAAATATTCTGTGAATACTTCACGCATCTACCTGTTGCCGTTATTAATATCGAGCGAAAAACGGCAAAAAATTACGTTTGTTGTAGGGGAGCCCGCCTTAAATATTTATTTTATTCTGTTTTAAATATTTGTCGTTGTAGCAACAACAGAAATACAAATCATCTGTGAAAATTTCAACTGCCTAGATATCACGGTTCACGAGATACAGCCTGGTGACAGACAGACAGACAGACAAACGGTCAGTGAAGTCGTAGTAATCGGGTACGGAACCCTGAAAATTATTTATTGCACTAAAACAAAGGCGAGCTTAATAACGTTGACTCTGAGAACGGAAGGGGTAGTGCCAGAAAAATGGTCTATTGTTCGAGGGAATAAGCGTCTTTCGGGAAGTTGTGATCGGATACAAAAAACCCTAAATGTAATACATTTAATTGGGTATTTGACAAAATATCAAATGAGTTACTTTTAAAACGGAATTTTGAGCACTCTTTTTATGTTTAATCTATTTAAAAATTGTAATAACTAGTATTTGACTAAAAGAGATACATTTTCCGAGATATTTTGTAATTTTGCTTTAATCGAGCATATGCAATAATTTATTGTTGATCGTGTCAAATACCGTATTTCACAAGTTTCATTCAGTTATCTATCTAAGAGCCAGTATATATATACCAGAATATATACTATATAGATTAGTGCCAGAAAAAAATGGTCTGTTGGTCGGAGGGAATAAGCGACTTTCGGGAAGTTCTGATCCGATATAAAACCCCAAAATGTAATACATTTAATTTCACAAGGTTCATTGAGTTATCTATCTAAGAGCCAGAATATATATTCCATGTTTGTGATGTCCTTGCCTGGTTACCATAGCACAGGGTATACTGGTTTAGGACCATGACAAGTGATTTTGTTGTGTGGAAGTCATTATTATTTCAGTTGATCGTTGGTAAATGGTAGCTCAATTCATAATGAATCTTTTTATTTTAAGGTGTTGCTGTCGAGTCCAAAAACTTCAGTCAAAGGCAAGAACTACAAATTCATGGCTGAACTGATAGGGGGCGGGATACTCAGCGGATCAGGCAAGTCCAAGCCATTTCCTCATCATTTGAGTAAGTCAATACAGGAGTAGCCTTTGTAGCACAGACATGAATCTAGCTGGACACTGCAAGCGGTGGTTGCAATCGGACATCCGAAAATAAGCTGGGTTTCGCGAGCCACATCCTCGCGTATCGTCGCAGAAGTCCCTCAACTTATGAGGTCACCGTCGTTGAATCACGAGGGGACATCATCATATTATGTGCCCAACAAAAGGGCTGGCCCTATGCGGCCGCTTCTAAATCCATCCTCAAAATTTACAAAATGCATCATTCTACAGAGATAAACTGTAAAAATATGACAAAAGCGCGCAGAGAAGACCCTATTTCTCTGGGTTCTCTACTTTTCTATTGTTTTGAGGCTCGAACTCGCCAATCGGCGGTGGGCAAGCGGAAGAGGTGGAAGAGCGGGTGATCATGCCCTTCCACTATGAAGGGAAGTTTCCCGCCAGGCAGATCGTATGTCTGAGGACCGCCGGCCCGACTGTTGGACGTCGGACGTTGTATTTGTGGTATATCATGTGTAATACTTTGCTTGCGCGATGCAGGAATGTTGGAGTTTGTAGAGTTGACATTATGCTCGCCATGAGTCTATACTCTTTCTCTGAGAGAGGGTCTAGATGTATCAGTCCACTTCCAGGACCGGTCTGGCGGCGAGACCGCAAGCTGGCGCTGCCGAACTACGGCCGGCGCGCCGTGGAGGCCTACACCGAGGTCTTCAACCGGGAGACGGACCTGATGCTGGAAGTCCTTAAGACCATGCCTAATGTTCAGTTCGATATCTACAAGCAGATCGTCCAATGCACCACCTATTCAGTTTGCCGTGAGTCGAATTTCTTTTATGCAATCCGCCCAAGTTAAGGTCTATTCACGTTACAATCGCGATTTCAGTCTAAAGTAATAATACGAAGTTGCAATTACAATGAAAAAAAAGAATGGAAAGTCACTTTTTGCAAAAACGATGTGTAAAAAAACATATGTTTTATACTCTAATGGTGACGCTAGTGAATCTCATGAACCCCCTTAAAATAAGACGACAGCATGACATCAACTATTTTGCAATAAATTGTTATCAGCTGTTTGTAAAATACGAGAATTCATCTAGATTTTTTTTCAAACTCTTGCAATTTTTCAGCCCATCTCTAACAGCAGTTAGTAATAGGTAATTTTTCAACAATTCTCATCTACGAATAAAACTTATTGCCACTGATTCTTTTTTCAGAAACTTTATTTGGCTTAACTAGAGAAGAGACAAGGAATCTACCTCACCTAAAGTATCTCGTTGATGAAACGCCTAGGTAAGCAGAAAACACAATCATTCCGTAAGCATCAATCAGCCAACAATCATCCGCTACTGGACATAGGCCTCTCCCAAGGCACAACACTTCTCTCCGTCATCGTCTAGATCGTCGGTCCAGCGAGCTGGTGGGCGTCTTACGCTGCATTTTCCAGTGCGTGGTCTCTACTCGAGAACCTTTTTACCCCATCGGTTACCGGTTATTCGGCACATGTGACCAACCCACTGACACTTCAAATTGCTTATCTTATAGTCTACTTTATGTCAATATCTCATTTCTGGTGTGTAAGAGTCTAAGCATAGCCCGTTCCATGTCACAATATTTTGAGCGAGCGGCTTTGAATTCGGTGAACTAGTCCTACGTTTCCTCTTCGTAATTAGGTCATAATTATGGCAGGACGCAGGTTAGACTCTTGTCTTTATGTTCAGGGGCCTAATCATGCGCACCAAATCTTGTCGGAATCCTGACGTTTGCGATAGCAATTAGTATGGAAATAGCAACTAGTATGAAATCGTTTAGAGTTTGGTGCGCGAAACATATAGGCCCATTTCAATATCCAATAATTCTGTTTTCGGGAGGATGAAATATCATAAAACGATAAAACTAGGCCTCTTGTTCCTTGGATAGCTTTAAAACTATTCACGCGGCTGGCTGCAAGGCTCTGACCAAGTCCATGGCCCGGGTGCTCTTATGGTAAATACGCCACTTCTCAACTCTAGAAACTCTGTCTCTTCTAACAGGATGTACGACGTGATCTTCGAACGGATGACCCACTGGTTCCTGCACATATATCCAGTCTTCAGGCTAACTGGGAAAGCCACGTTCCTAAATAAACTCATAGGACTCATGGCGGATTTCGGAGACGCAGTGGTAGCTCACAGACGGAGCAAACTGCAGAACCTCGGTGAAGAGAAAATGGATAGTCTGCTAAGGACGGATAAGGATTCGAGAGACAACACTCGACTGAGCGTCGTCGACAGATTCTTGCTTTCAAATCAGCTGGACAAATTTGAACTACGGAACGAGATTTTTACTATTTTCACATCGGTGAGTAATTAATGTTCTTCCCGAGGTTACTATACTTACAATCATAGTGGATCCTATATATTGGAAGCGTATTAATAATAATATTAATATGTTTTCAGAGTCAAGAAGCATCAGCGAAGATAGCGTCATTTCTGATGCTGATGATGGCTTACCATCCCGAATGTCAGGTTATTGACCTAACTAAAGTGTATTCTTATGTAGTGATGTGATGTTCACCAAAAATACTCACCCGTTCAGGTATTAGCAATTTTTAGCGTTAGACAGGCTTGCACTTGATCAAATCAAATCAAATCAATTTTTTTTTTATTCAAAGTAGCACAGAAACTGCGACTTATTGAACGTTATAACTTAAACTAGATGTCCATTGCAAAATCTAGATCATTTTGGAGAAAAAATGGACAAAAAAACTCCAAACTTAGTCTTTTCAAGTCCTTAATTAGCCTTTATATGTCAAATATAAATGTTCTGTGTGTTTGTGGTATAGCATATAAACGTTTTCATCATCTCGCCTGTGTACAATACCATCGTTATGATCAAATCACGTGACTTTTTTTTCACTCCATTGATGCCTAGAAGACTTTAAATCAACACATTCATGCAATTGTAATTTTACTACAATACATTAACAGAATCTAGGTCCTGGTGGTAGATGAAGGCCTGGACTGTAATGTTTTGTGCAGCCTGCTTACCTGTTAAGATTGTCATCACCACAATTTCACACAATTCAACACCACATTTCATAAAACTACAATTCTGAGATGTCTGGGGCCTGTTTCATACAACCACAATTCATGGAGTGTAGCTGTACTGTAGCCTTCAATTCAAAATTTACTCAACTACAGTTCTTCCATCCGACTTATACCAAGTATTAAATGTCTTCAGGCTATCCATGGATTTACTCGGGGTTAATTTTAAACCGATTGAGGGGTGATTTTACTCATAATACTAAACAGCTTTTGTTCAGCCAGTTCGCGACAAAAAGAGAGGATGAAATTAATCAATTGGAAATTTCGGACGTCAGCGAAAAACCTGAATCATCATCATCATCAGCCATTTGACGCCCACTGCCGGACATAGGCCTCCTTCATGGTTTTCATAACTATGTGGGGTTTTTGCCATAATCGCCACGGTTGGCAAGCGGGTTGGCGATCACAGAACCTGAATACAGTAGTTTTAGTTATTTCGCAAAAGATAAAAACCTTTCCGGACAAACGTCTTTCAGTGTGATTAGTTACATACCCCGCAATCGGTTGAAAGATTACAAATCGACACTGCTTACACTACGGTAAAATACGATTCTTGCACAACGCCATCTATTTTTGAAACACAACGTTCGCTCGCACAAAGCCATCTATTTTAAACTTACCGGGATATCAAGTATGCTATGTCTTAAGACAGGTCTGTATGCCAAGTTTCATGTAAATCCGTTCAGCCTTTATTGCGTAGTTGAATAACAAACATACAAACATCTTCACAAACTGTAAATCTGTCAGTTTGTCAATCTGTCAAAGTGATAATAATAATAATAATAAATAATAATAAAATCTTTATTCAATAAGCAGAAGTTATAGATTAAACACGTCATTGGGGCTCTGTACTAAGTCGAAACCTGTGTTACAGATACCCCGCTCTTCCTTTTGACATTGCTAAGCTTATTAAAAATTAACATAAATTAAATTAAAGTGTCTTAATTAAATTAAATTAAATCTGTCAGGATCGTGGCAAGTGGCAGTCCCTGGTCTCTGCCTACCCCTTTGGGATATAGGCGTGACTTTATGTATATATGTATGTACTTTATTGCACAAACGAAAACACAGTTGAGGAAAGATAACAAAGGTCATTTTTATACTAATTTTATTTGATGTAAAATACTTGGTGTTGGGTACAATGAATAAAATATTCCATTTTTTTAATTTAGTAACTGGCTTCCTTTCCAACCTCAGGAGAAGCTGCGAGCCGAGATTAGGCACGTGATGGACCCAGAGCCGGGCCCGGTGACTGATGAAGACTTGCGCCGGATGCCTTACCTGGAGATGGTGTTCAAGGAGGTCGTGCGACTCTTCCCCGTAGGAGGGTTGATTCAGCGCGACGTCGTCGAAGACTTTGAACTAACGGGTAGTTACAAACTAGCAAGCTGTACAAACGGTTAAATTCCCCGTTTCCTTATTTTATTCATTTATTTGTGTTAATTTTATTTTATTATTATTATTAAGATTCTTTGTTGCACATAACACATGTTTAATACAAAGGCGTACTTAATGCTAAATAGAATTTTCTACCAGTCAACCTTTGGTTTGTGGATAATGGCTGGGTAGTGCATTATATGTACAAGTAAGGAGGGGGGGGGAACAGGGTAATAATTATATAAATAGTCGATAAACACCATAAACATTTATAAAACATACATAAATAATTATAATACATACATAAACATGTATAGATACAAGCATACCTAACAACCACGTACAACTTACTAAAATTAAAAATTAATGTAATTGTTAGGTTCCACAACAGTTAAAAATAAACTTTGGCCTTTGCATCTACGTAATGAGATGCAGCGTCCAGTGGCACCTTCACTCACACTAGATGGGTGAAGGGATCACTCGAACGCTGCAGTGCCTGGGACATGGTTTTTCAGATGGAGTAGGCTCGCCTAGCACCTATACCATCCTGACGGCTTAATTCGCCTAGCCCACAACAAAGACAAGATTGGTTGGCTCCGCACGTATTGAAAACAGTTAACTAATAAATACACCAAACTTATAGTAATGATAGTTGACTAACGTACCTTAACTAATTATAGTGAAACACAACATGCATTATTTAGGGTAATACCGATAGTGTAAAAGTTGCATCCGAGTAAAAAAATTCCAAAAAAATATACAAATATCAATTTGTGTAGGTTTGGGAACGCAAATAGTCTACATAGCTACCAATACACTAACGAAGTATATGTATCTGGTATCTGCACACATATACTGCAATATGTATGAACCACAGAACAGAAAAAAGAACGTTGCCCCAAAAAAGAATTTTATTTTATTTCAACCTCTGGTTTTACTACTTAGGTACTTACCTTATTTCAGAGGACACCACTCTCCCAGCCGGCAGTTCGTTCATCGTCCCGATCTTCCACATCCACCGCGACCCTCGCTTCTGGGAGCACCCCGACGACTTCGACCCTGAACGGTTCACCCCGGAGAACACCAAGCTGAGGCACCCCTTCTGCTATCTGCCCTTCAGTCTGGGACAAATGGACTGTTTAGGTAAGGGCAAATGGACTGTTTAGGTAGAAGCAAAAGGATTTTTTGGGTAAGGACGTTACCAATAGCGTTACCAAAGCTAGGTGGCATGACGACGCCAGTCGTGCGCTCAATGTCGCGACTTTCCAGCATTAGCAGCACGTCGGACGCGGGTCGCGCGTGTTAATTTTCAAAAACACCTAAACTCAAACTCAAAAAAGCCGTGAATATACCGTACGTTAATTGTCAAAATCGGCCATTCTAGAGCAACAAAACGCGCGAATCGCGCGGTCGTGACACAGGTCGTGCTACTTATCGTCGTTCATATTGCAAAATGTCACATGTCAAAAAATACGATGTTATTTTTTTCATCGAATTAGTATGAAAATTTGTGAATTAGAAGAAAATTAAGTCGTAATAGTATACACAGCTAATCAGAGCGAGGATTACGATGTCTTGCACCTGTGACAGAATTATATTTTATACAATTTCGATGAAAAAACAAAAATAAATTTGTGAATTAGAAGAAAATTAAGTCGTAATAGTATACACAGCTAATCAGAGCGAGGATTACGATGTCTTGCACCTGTGACAGAATTATATTTTATACAATTTCGATGAAAAAACAAAAATCGTATTTTTTTCACATGTAACATTTTGCAATATGAACGACGTTATGCCATTCCGTTACGTCTCCGCTGTATGGATTCGTCCGATTTAACTTACTCTGAACTACAACACGGTCACATTAACTAGAGACTTGACGTTGATACAATAATGTCCAAAACAAATACCAAAATCATAGAAAACTAAGCAAATTATCGACACACGTATTGGTTACAAAGATACTGACCATACTAACGATAACTTGCTTAGTTTTCTGTCATTTTGGTATTTGTTTTGGACATTATTGTATCAACGTCATGTCTCTAGTTAATGTGACCGTGTTGTAAGTATCAAATACATAGGTAAATATTTTTTTACACTAAGAATAGAAACAATACTCAACACTCCAATAGTGGAAAGTAACAAGCTGGATTGAGAGATCTCAATCATGTTAATTGTAATATTGTGCGACTGACATTTATTTCTGCCCCACTGCCTATAGTCTCAAAGCTACGACACAGAGCACTAGAATAGAAGTTGTAGGCGAACTGTGTAGAATAATCTAGATGCTAGGTGCAGATAGATTACGTGATAGGTGCTTATGTGTATAGAGACAAGAGAACCTGCTAGAATAATCTATGTGCTAGAAAGAGACAGAGCTACCTGTTAGACAGAGATAGAAATATATTCTGGAATGTTCGATTGGCTTCCAGAACCTTTTTTTATTATTATCTTCCAGGTGATTCTGGGTACTCCCAGAACATATTCTGGAAAGTTCTATAGTTTTCTAGTATTTAGTAAAAGTTCGTTCAAGTTCGTTTATTGCCTCATGTGGTACAAAATAGGTCTTCACAAAAACAATGTGCTCAACATGAGCCCCGTAAGGGCACTGCAAATTTTATACATAAGTAAATAACTTACTTAAGTGTCAGAAACACAACAAGTAAGAACATATTATTAATAATATGCAAGTACCAAAAAAGAACATAAGGGATAGTGACATGAATTTTTAATACAATTATTTAAGACACTCTTTGTCTTCACGAGTAGAACCTCCCATATTCGGATGCATCTAGGGATTTTGCTACAACCTGATTATGGAGACTTGAGGCCGTGGGTTCTGAAACTGGGGTTAATTACCCCCTCAGAGGCAAAATATTTATTCTGCGAGGGTAATAAATAGGCTGGCAAAATTTGTAAAATGACAGATCAGCGCCACGTGAAATTGCTCTTTCTCGCACTGAAAGATTGTGCGACTATTACTGTACCTACTTATTAACATGGGGTGTGGTATTGCTACTACAAATTAACGGTAACTGTGAAGGAAAACACCGTGAGGAAACCCGCGGCTTGGTTGGCTCCGCACGTATTGACGTGTCTTTCCTGTGGGCTAGGCCGACTAAGCTGTCAGGATGGCATAGGTGCTAGGCAAGCCTACTCCATCTCAAAAACAATGTCCCAGGCACTGCAGCGTCCGAGTGGTCGCGAGATGGCGCCACTGGACGCTGTACAAATCATTCATTACGTAGATGCAAAGGCCAAAGTTTTTTTTTAATAGGGGGAAACCAGTTTCGCTACTAGGTTTTTGTGGTAACGAGATCTAAAATTAGCCATTGCTCTAGGCCTTGGATTTAACTTGTTTTAATACACCTCTCTCTCCTAGGGCGTCACTTCTGCGCGCAGTTGGTGAAGACTTTGTGCATACAAGTGCTGAGGGAATTCCATGTTTCGTCCACGGAGACCTACAAGGAGCTCAAACTGAAGATCGCAGTCTCTGTTACGTCAGTGAAACGCTTTCACGTCACTCTTACGCCGATTAAAGTGAAGGATATTTCTGCTGTCAAATAAATATCACTGTTTGAAAAATGTTTATGGTTTCTTCCCTCAAAAAACAGCCATGTAGGTAAACACTGAGTAGTGTTAACACCAGAAAAAGCAAATAATAATAATAATAACTTCCACACACTAGCCCCCGGTTTCTCGTACACTAACTAGCTGTCAATCTACTGTTAATAGCTGTCAGTGGTTTTTTTTTGTATGCACTTTGGTCAGTTGACAGCTGTTAAAAGTAGATTAACAGCGTGTTAGTGTACGAGAAACTGGGGGTAGATTTCACAAGACTTAAATATCGGACCTACTCCATTTTTGTTTTCTTGTGCCACGAATCGCT